>BLBF01000003.1:53096318-53139885 GCA_015471245.1 Laticauda colubrina | reverse complement strand
CTCCCCCCCCCCCCCCCCCCCCCCCCCCCCCCGTTACTTATGGCAGTCGAAAGATGCAAAGTGATAGTAGAAGATCTTGAAGGCTGACAGAAACATTACAAAAGCTGGGGCCTGGGGACACACAAGAAAAGATAGATAAGCTACTAAGCATTCAGCACATGACACCCAGTGCCACAACAAACAAAAGTCCAGCAGAGTTACTAATGGGGAGGAAACTAAAATCACACCTGGACAGACTACACCCCACATATAGCCCAGAAAAACCAACAGATTCCTGCAGCAAGTGCCACACATTTCAAACAGGGGAACCATTGTGAATACCAGAAAAAGTAATCCAGATAACTGGGCCCCGTTCATACAGGGTAGACACCGAGGACAGGAGAAGCTGGAGGAGGCACATAGACCAGCTAAGATCTAGAGCCACGAAGGGAGACCCAAACAGATCCACAGAAGAGGGGGGAGACCCCTCAAACAGACAAAACACAAGTAGAAAGGGAGGGGGAAACAAATAAGAGAAATAACAGAACAAACCCTGACAACTATGCAACAACCAATACAAACACTAGCCCCGGTCAGGAAACGCAAACCTGAGACCGGGAAAGAAGGCAGGATGGGGAGACAGAAACAGGTCCAGAAGGATAGCGAGAAAGCAATCCTTGGCGGGGAGCGGCCAAACCAAACCAACCAGCCAGGAAATTCCTGGTGGGAGCAGCATGGCCGACTCAGCCTTCCAGGAGGTTCCAAGAAGACAGATGGGAGGAACAACAGACCCATCTGAAAAGTTCAGAGGCTAACCTGCAACTGAGTTGCGCAGATCCAGTAGAAACCATAAAAGCCCCGCCTACCTACATGACTACATATGGTAGATGAGGTTCAGATTGTTGGATCGGATCAGGTGGAGAGGGGTGTTATGTATTAACATACTTACCTGAAATTGGTTGGTCCATGGTGGTGGGAAATTTGAAAAGCCATCACTGGCCACAGCTGCGAGCAGCCCAACTATAAAAAGGCTGCCACGGTTTCTCCAGCACTCAGTCGTAGAAGGAAATAAAACAGTTGACAGTCATGCTGGTGTCCTGAGTCTCATTCCTGTGACCTAACAGAGAGGGAGGAAGAAGATAGAATCTGTCAAGATATAACTGTTTGGTTAAAAGGTTATATATTTAGTTTGGCAAAATTCTGTCCATTAGGTGTATTGTACTGCTTAAGAATTGGACTTTGCTATGTTGTCTTTTAATTTGGGTCTGATTCAGATGCAGACCTAATCCAAGCTCCCAATATTTTAAACAAGTAAAGAAATAAATCCTACATGGTAGAGAAAAATTATTGGATATTACAGGCTTTGCTTCCATGTTTGAGCACTATAGTCTTTGGTTGTTCTGGAGAATCATATAGTCAAGGTTGGGGAATTGCTTACCGCTTAAGATATAATTAATTATTCTAGTTGGTAAGGGCTTGGTTCTTCAGATACAGAACATATTGCCATTGAAAGTTGATTTTGCATTATTATAGCTCTGAATATTTTTATTTACTTTCTTTTCAGCCCAGGATCCCTGTAACTCCTCTCCATGTTCCCAATATGCTGTTTGTAAGACTGTTGAGGAAACCAAATATCAGTGCATTTGTGCTGAGGGATATCAAGGGAATGGGAGAATGTGCCAAGTCAGGCAACCGTGTCTTGACAATAATGGAGGCTGCCCAATAAATACCACCATCTGTATTACCCAGAATACAGGAAAGGTAAATGGTGCCTTGCAGTGTACTTTGATTGTAGCAGTCATGTATGAAAGCAGACAGTTAGCAATAAGGCCAAGTTATTTGAGGGCTCTCCTATCTCCTAGTGTTTTTGTCTAGAAGGCTCATGCCAACAGAAGACGATGCATCTTTGTTTGTAGTGGTTTTTATGTTATTATTTGAAGTGTTGGTTATTTCCTTTAAAGCCTTGCAAGGAGCCTAAAGCATTGTAACTAGTCTTCTTTTTATTTCCATAGCCATATTGCCAATGTAAAGGAGGTATGAAAAGGGATAGATCAGGGATAAATAATTGCGTACACATCAAAGAATGCTCAAGATTTCATTGTGACAGCAGTGCACAAAGGTGTGAAATGACCCCTGATGGGTTTATCAAGTAAGTATTTCAGAAGCCCAGCATGAATTCAATATAAAAGCTATTCTGGACCTCTATTGTTTGCTATAATTAATGTCTGATTTATATGTTTTCTGTGTATCTTAGTTGAGAGGCAGGCAGGTAGGCAGACAGGCAAGCAGACAGACAGACAGACAGACAGAGATATATGAAGGACTAGTTCCCAGTGAAATATACTTCTTGATACATGCATTAATTTTCTGTTAAGTATTTTATCCAATTTTTCTCCTAAAAAGCTCAGATTAGACAGGTAGGTAGAATAATATCCAAAAATAGCAGGGGGTATTTTTTGAACACATATGTTTGTAGATCCAGTGATATATTGATCATTCCAAAAACCTCTTTCCTGAATATTGATGGCAATATTTTATACTTGGGAATCCCCATTATAAAGTTACACAAATTATATGCTCGATACAATACGACAATAGCTACAAATACATCAACATTTCTAAAAATTATATATTATTTATTGAAAGCAACAAAAGTATGGTATCTTCTTATGGAAAGCTGCTTATCCTCTATCAATGAAAATGTGAAACAAAACAAGTCTTAATTTCCAATATTAGAGGCCAATATTTGCAAGGCTTCCTGTAATGTTTCTCTTTGTGAAGGTGTTTTTCTGTTTTGGCCTTTCTATGATCCTCATGTAGAGCAAAATTGTTCACCTGCAGAAGTGGCTACTTTGTTCTAGCCTCATTGAGATTCACTAGGCTGCAAGAGAAGAATGGTACTTTTCCTTTGATTTCCTAGCTCAATTATGTCCTCTAGTTGTGAGTCTCACTAGCATCCAATAATTATTGCCTTGGAAATGTTTTAAAAATCATATGCTCTCCTTGGAATTGTGTGCAAATCTGGTGATAGTTGGCCATCTTGGCCATTGAATCACCCTCCTTCTAACCTAAGTTTTTAGATACCAATTAAGCTCCACTCTGCTCTTCCAGGTTTTACAAAAATTACATCTGGCATAAAATAGACTTTTTCAAATGTTAAGTGATGGCATCTTTCCAAGCATGGAATGCCAATATTATTAACATCCCACGTTACAAATGTGGGTGTCAAAAAGAAAAGAAAAACTCGTTCACTTTGACCAATTCAAATATGAATTAGGGCAGCCTTCCCCAATGTGATACTCCTTAGATATATTGGACTTCTACCTCTGCAATAATCAAACAACACTGGGTTTGAAGTTTAACATGATCAGGATGGCACCAGTGAAGAAGGTTGACACTGGCATTTTTTTTTGAAAAAGTTTTTATATTTTACACAAAATATAAAATATAGACATAACATAAACATAAAACATAAAACCATCTTTCAGTTTCGTACAGTGTGTCAGTTAGTACAAATCTCTTTTACATAATCTCTATAGTCTTTCCCTTCTAATTTAAATTAATCTTCATAATCAACTATATATATTTATATTATCATTGTTAATCACTTACTAGACTGTTACTAATATTCCATCATTTTATGCAAGCTAATCACCATTTTAACTTAACCTACTTTGTAACATACATTTCATCGTCACTAATCAATTCAATAGTAATATATCCTTACATTATTTTATCTCTATAATTCTATTATACTGTTGACACCGGCATTTTCTATGTCTTTTGTCACTACAGGTGATCCTTGACTTATGACTACAATTGAGCCCCAAATTTATACTGATAAGCAAGACATTTGTTAAATGAGTTTCCCCCATTTTATGACCTTTCGTGCCACAATTATTAAATGAATCACTGCAGTTGTTAAGTTAGTAACACATTGCTAAGTCAGTCAGGCTTTCCTATTGACTGGGCTTCTCAGAAGGTTGCAGAAGGTGATCCCATGACCTTGGGACACTGTAGCCATCCCAAATAGGAACCAGTTGCCAAGCATCTTAATTTTGATCACATGACCATGGGAATGCTGCAGTAATAGTCATAAGTATGAGAAATAACTGCATGTCAATTTTTTCAGCAAGGTTGTAACTTTGAACTGTCACTAAATGAATGGTTGTAAGTCAAGGATTACCTGTACATGCCCAGAATGATCTTGATATCATTGATATCATTTGCGACTGAGAATTTTGCTTCATTTTATTTCTTTTTAAACCACCCCTATATTAACTGAAGTGACAGATACCTGGATATAAATATATCTGGATACCTGGATATAAATATTTGAATAAGTCTTTATTTTTTGGTGTTCCCCCTTACTAAAGGAGTAAAACTGCAGCTGCTAGCCACCTGCAAGGCTGGCAAAGATGTTCAAAAACATGTCCACCAAGTGTTGGAAATGCAATCAGACATCAGGCACAAATAATATGTGGTAGACATGCACAAAAGCAGGGAAAAAATGGATAAAAATACATACATCGATAGAAAAGATGTTAAAACAGCATCTAGATTATAAGCCAGAAATATTTTTGCTAGGCATAATACCACAAAAATATGATAAAGGGACTATATACTTAATATTGCATATCCTGATAGTAGCAAGAATTGTATTTGCACAGCATTGGAAAAATGAGGAAATCCCCACAGAGGAAAGCGCAATCAAAAAAATACTAGATTGCATAGAAAGACATAGGTTGACATTAAAATGAAGGATAAAGATGCAGAATATGTTTAATATGGGATTTGTTTTAATCTATGACTAGAAAATAGAGATAGAAATTAGAAATTGGAAAAATATTATGTATAAGAGATAAACTCCAATAACACATTGTTCATGAAGTACATATGTTTGTATAGAAAAAGTGTATAAATAAAATATATATTTTAAAAACTACAGCTGCTAAATAGTTGCTTAATTAATGTGAATTGGTTGCAAAACCCTGAATAATGGGAGAGTTGCCCAAACCACACCTTATATTACCCTCTTTTGTTTAGCTGCATCTGCCAAAAGGGAGAAATTGAAGCTGGAGGTTCCTGTTACAAAACTATCCTGAGTGAAATCTTTAAGCGAAATAGAAGAGGAAGCTATTTCAATAAATTGAGTGATTCACTGACATTGTTCGGTAACTTTCTTTTCTGAATGGATTTATGTATACATAACTGCAATTGGGTGGAAAATCATTAAAATATTCTAATTGTTTCAGGTTGGTTTCTTCGAATACATATTGTTATTATAAATAGGAAGAATCCTACCGTAGTCATAGCAGATGTGCTTACTTAAAAGGGCAGCAGCATTGATTGTTAGTTGAGAAAAGAATTAAAAATGTCAAGTGCATGAAATTAGGAGCCAAGGTGTTCAAATGGATACAGGTTTATTGCAAGCTATCACTCTCTACAAGTAATCTGAACTATTAACGGGCTTAACCTCTTGTTGACATGAAGGAACTTGAGACTGATGACATATTTCACCCATCCCTCGGCTCAGCCTAGTCATCTGCTACAAAAATATAATCCAGGGCACACAGACCTTTAATTCAGATCAAATATACATTTCAGAACAAGGAAGAAGGTAATTCAGCTGGTTGTGTTAAATTGTCTCTCTTATTTGTAGCTAAACAGGAAAATATATTTGGATGTCATAGCTAGCTAACTTTTATTTTTTTTCTGACTTTAAAAAGAGGCCTTGATATTCAAGGATGCTGAAAACTTTTGGTGGGTTTTTCTTTCCTTTTGGGGTGGATGAAAATGCAAAAGATAATTTAATATTATATTAATAAACTAAATTCAGAAGAGATCCCAAATATACCTAAAATACTTTTCTAACCATGAATCACTAAACATAGTAGATGTATATATTAACATGGGAAATTAAGTATATGTTCCATCTTGCTTCCCTTTTGGTGAAAAATAGATAAGTACTTGCATATGTTTCCTGGTCTGGCAAGCAACAGCTGGGAAGACAATGTAGATTGGATAAATGTTGTAAGGTATTGAGGAAGAGTTAAATCTCTCCTTCAACCTTTCAGTAGGGGATAGAAACAGAAATATAATGAAGGTGTCTTCATAAAACCTTCAATCTGCACATCTAGGATATATAGCAAAAAGACATATATACCATTTTATAGTTCTTTACAGCCCTCTCTAAGTGGTTTACAGAGTCAGCCTATTGCCCCCAACATTCTGTGTCTTCATTTTACCCACCTTGGAAGGATGGAAGGCTGAGCCAACCTTGAGCCTGGTGAGATTCGAACTGCCAAATTACAGGCAGCTGACAGTCAATACAAGTAGCCAGCAGTTCTGCATTCTAAGCACCACACCACCATGGCTCATGTATATATTCTGTTAAGGAAAATGCTTTGAATTGATTATTTATGATATTCAGGGTTTTTTTTAATGAATATGTGGTGTGGAATCTTTTAACAGCTAAGGGTTGTTCATTTACCCTGGAGAACTATGGGCCTTTCACAGTTCTTGTGCCTACTGGAGAAATCAATCCTCGATTTAACTTCAGTGTAAGTATTCTTCTCTCTTATTAATTGATTACTTCTAGCATTTGTGTCTGAAGTAAGGCTACCACTGTCCTTGGTACCACTGATAATATTGTCCTATTATCTAATAGGTAATAGGACACTAATACTGTCCTATTACCACTGATAATATTGAGAAATATTATCATTTGGTATTTTTACTCACTGGTTTGTTTTTCACAGAGAATTACAATGAAGGGGAAGGGAGAGGTAGAGCGATAATTATTTGCGGGATTTGCAAAGAAGGTGAAGTCTAGAAACCACGGTTTATCATAAGGCCACCAACAGTCTACACATTCTTAGTTTTAACAATAATCATCCACTGTCACACAAAAAGAACTGTGTCAGAGCACTATCTGGCAGAGTGAGAACTCACTGTAGCTCCCAGCAAGCTAAACAACTGGACAGAAGGTGCCACATGAACAATTCAAGCATAATGAGTACCTACAAGCATTTATTACAAGATGCCTACACAAAATGCAAAGGAGATAAAAGAAAGAAGATAAAAGATCAACTATGTGGCACACTCTGCCATACCTCAAAAACATTTCGGAAGCAGTAGAATGCAACTTCTGAGATCAGCAAGTGGGCATCACACACTGCCCAGAGGCTACCACATGAGGACAAATTATGCATACTAAAGATCACTTGGAAGTGGGAGATACTTTCAATGTAATCTACCAGATCCCCTGCATGGATTGCCCCTGTGACTATGTAGGACAAATGGGAAGGAAGATTTCAAGAACACAAGCCAGCAGTCAGACGAAGAGACCCAAACTCATTAGTAGCCTCACATTGCAAGGACACACATTTAATTTCACCTGTACAACTAAGATAATTGGCCACCCCATTACAAAAATAACAAGGGAAATGATTAAAGCCTGGGAAACAGGCCCCTTGTCAGTGAACAGGAGTGATTTACCACTAGCTTAGGATTTATTACATACTGAACTGCTTTACAGAATAAGGAAACAGCAGCCAATCACCAGCCATCAACACACCAATCATCCAATCGGAAGGCATCACATAAACATAACTTACAGAATAGCCCAAAGCATGTATTCCAATAGAATGAAGTTCCCTGAGGATGGACTCCAGCATGAGTCTGAAAGCTCAAAAAAGTACACCTCTAGTCCTGGTGACCAAAACCCAGATTCGATCTTGCATCATTGTCCTGGCACATGGATTCCCCCCCACCCCATTTCTAAGGTGAATCTCCATACAATGTCTTGTGACACTACCCTGCCAGGGATCACAACACTTTCAGAATTGCTGATGTATAGGATTGCTCTCTCAATAGCATTTTGTACATGGCAGAGATCATAGTGATTATATTTTATTATTTTAAAAAGTGACCTCAAAACTTATCTAAAGAAAAGAAGGATAGTACCATAAAAAAATTGAAGTGCTGTTGTCAGGCAATGAATCATCTCAGAGTTTTGAAAATAAAATAATGAATTAAAGAAGAATAAAAAATAGAGAAATAATCCAATATGTGTCATCATAAATTATTTGGTCTAATTTTAGATATAGTGCTTGATATCTTTATAAAAACTGATGTGGAACATTATATATTAGTACTTTTGGGTACAGTGAAATTAAAAACGTCATACAAGACGCGCTGCATACAGAGTAATGCTTTTTTATTTTGGTATCTCCTCTCTATGAAGGTTTCATATGCACAGGAATTCTGCAGGAAGCATATAATAGCTGGGCAGCACTTGTTAAATGATATGTATGAGGGTTTTTGGACATTATCTGGACATAAAGTGGAAGTTCATAAACGGGTAAATATTTTTTACAGACCTGAGATTCTAAAAATGAAACTATAGCTCAAAATACAAGTTTGTCCTTTCCTTCCTTCTTTCCTTCCTTTCTGCCTGCCTGCCTGCCTGCCTGCCTTCATGCATTCTTTAATTCCTTTCTGAAATTTTAGGTCCATTTTAAATAGCTCAAAGAAAGGTGTCCAATGTTTTCCTTTACAATTATTATACTCAATTTAACAATTATATTTCATTGATTTAATTCAAATATTATGTTATTTCCGGGAGCCCATACAGGGAGGGGATAGCCTGAATGAGATATTCCAGATGGGTTTCAGATATGGCATCAGCTAAAATCCCAGGGCAGAGATGGAGATCTAGTGATCATCATCTGGAAATCTCTTGTGGTTTCCAAGAGCATTGTTACATTGGTCACCAGATGTGAGATTCCATTCATTATATTGGGTTCTAGGGATCAGTTTGGATTATTGTTGTTGTACTAGCCTCTCTGAGCAACTTGACTCCATTGCTGAGTTCAATCTGTCTTCTCTACGATTAGGGTCTGAAGGGGCTTGGGAGTTCGATGGGCCTATCCCAGAACATTCAGGGCCCAATAGTGTAGTGATTAGGGCATGAATGACTTTATGAAGGGCCCCCTGGTCAATTGATGTACAAGACATGCCTCTGCAAAGCCCACTGCTTCTATCTGCTTTGTGAGCAGGAGCTGAGAGTCCAAGATGGCCCCCTAGATTGTACAGATCAATAAAAATAATAGCATACCTCCAGATTTAGGAAAAGGAAGGAGCAAACAGACAAAGCCTGTCCCTTCCCATTCCAACCCGTACCGACTCTAAGCACTAGGATAGCAGGATGTAGCCTAACAAGCCAGGGCCTGAAATGTACAACTGGGTATAAATATTGATGATTCTGACCACAATCCCAGCCATCTCATGTAAGTGTTAAACAAAAAGGTAGAAAGAACTCAACTCTGCAGCAACCCCAAGCCCTGGGTACAATCTCTTCCTACCTGTCTTACATTTGCCTTGGTAAGGCCACACTTGGAGTTCCACATCCAGTTTTGGTCACCATGATGTAAAAAATGTTGAGACTCTGGAAAGAGTGCAGAGAAGAGCAACAAAGATGATTAGGGGACTGGAAGCTAAAACTTATAAAGAATGGCTGCTGGAATTGAGTGTGTCTAATTAGATAACAAGAAGCACTAGGGGTGACATTACACCAGTCTTCCAATATCTCAGGGGTTGACACAAAGAAGAGGGAGTCAAGCTATTCTCCAAAGCATCTGATGACAAGACAAGACACAAAACTAATCAAAGAGAGAAGCAACCTAGAACTAAGGAGAATTTTCCTGACAGAACAATTAATCAGTAGAACAACTTGACTCCAGAAGTTGTAAATGCTCCAACACTGGAAGTTTTTAAGAAGAGATTGGATAACCATTCTCTAGAGTGGTGTAGGGTTTCCTGCCTAAGCAGGGGGTTGGACTAGAAGACCTCCAAGGCCCCTCCTAACTCTGTTATTCTATTATATAACTGATTGAAACAAGGCACAGAGAAAGGAGGAGAACCAGCATAGAATAGTGCCTCCCATCTCCAATGAAGTTAATCCAAAAGAATATCATAGTTGATAATATGCAAAGCTGTTGAGAGCTCAAGCAGCACAAGATCAGGTGCATTATGCTTGACCCTCTTCCACCATCAGTGCAAACAGTGAATGTCATCTCTGTTAGATTGCGGGGAAAAAGAGACTGGAGACCAGTGTGACTTTCAGCTCTTTATTCGATTCTTGGAATCAGTCTAACTGTGGAGCCACGGCAGCCTTTTTTATAGCAGCTGCTTGCGGCTCACGGCCAATGACAGTTCCTTGAATTCCCCGCTGCTATGGTGGACCAATCACAGGGCGGCAATTGTTGACCAATCACCATCGCTTGAAGAACCAATCATATTACTGTATTTGTGGACCAATCAGAAAAGGGTATTTCAAGTTTGCTAATATAGAACACCCCTCCCCACTTGGTTTAGTCCAATCTACGTTACATAGTCACGTAAGTAGGTGGGACTTTTATGGTGTCTACTTGACCTGCGCAGCTCAGTTGTGTTGTTGTCTTCGGCTGGTTCGGATGGGATCACTGTTTCTCCTGTCCTTCTCCATGGAACCTCCTGGAAGATAGAGTCGGCCATGCCGCTCCCGCCCAGTCTATCTGGGCTGGTAGAGCTGGCTCGGCTGCTCCCTTCCAGAGTGGCTTCTTGTTGTTTTTCTGCTGCCTGTTCCTCTCTACCAAAGTCATCTCCAGGTAAGTAATTGTGGTTTCTTTCTGGAGTTACTGATGAAGTTGGCTGGCAAGTTATTGTTAGTGTTTGTTACGGTGTTTCTTGTGCCAGTGGAGGGTCTCCCCCTCCCCTCTTATTTGTGTCTGAGGGATCTCCCCCCTCTCTGGTCTGATTATGATTATGATTATTTAATGTTTGCTGTGGTTCTGGCGTGTGTGTGTGTTCTTTTTCTTCGCACCTGGGATTGTTAGTGGTTCTTTCTAATGTTTGTGACCTCAGTTGATCTATGTGTCTCCTCCAGCTTCTTCCATCCTCTGTTTCTAGTCTGTATGACCTGGGTCTTGTTACCTGGGTTATTATTGCCGGTATCCATAATGGGTGCCCCATGAGATTTTTTGCATAGACCAGGTCCCCTGTTCCAAATGTGTGGTGCTTACTCGAGGAGTCTGCTGGTTTTTCAGGGCTGCTGGTTTTTTAGGGGTGGAATCTATCTAGGTGTGATCTTAATTTTCTGCCCATCAATAGTTCTGCTTGGCTTTTATTCGTTGTGGTATTATGTGTGATGTGTTGTATGGTTAGCATTTTGTAGATTTTTTCTTGTATGTCCCCCTTGTCTAGCTTCTCTATAGTCTCTTTCATATACCGGACCATGCATTCCACCCACCCGTTTGTAGCCAGCCGACCTGGCGCTGTCAAAGCATGCCTTATGCCATGTTCAGTGAGGAACTTTTCAAGTGTCAATGCCGTGAACTGCGGCCCGTTATCTGAAACCAAAAAGCCGGCAACCCATGTGTTGCGAACAGCTTCTTCAGCTGTCTGATGACAGCTTCTGTTGTTGTGGACTTCATGATTCTTATCTCTAACCAATTTGAGTAAGCGTCTACAATTATTAGAAATGTGTGTCTTTTTGTCGACCCTGCGAAATCTATGTGTATTCTCGACCAGGATCCCCTCGATGTTTCCCAGTCAAGTACAGGTGTGGCAGGGGGTGTAGGTCTGGATTTTTGGCATTGCATGCACGTTTCCACCCATCTCCCAATATCTTTGTCCATCCCTGGCCACCATACATAACTCCTGGCCAGGGATTTCATTTGTACAATACCCGGGTGTCCTTCATGCAAGATATACAGTACTTGTTCTTTGAGTAGTTCCGGTATGACTACCCGATCCCCCCATAGTATACAACCTTTTAACATTGAGAGTTCCATCTGTCTGTTCCAGAATGGTTTAAAAGTGTCGTCAATCTCGTTTTCTGGCCAACCTTTTCCTACCCAGTTTAAAATCCGTGCCATCTTTTTGTCGCTTGCAGTTTCTTTCGCAATGTCTGCTGTGGTTATGGGTAGGTTTGGTAATGTTTCAATTTGTAGTGTGGATGTGGTTGGTGCCTAGTCACTTCCCAGTTCAGGCAGGGGAGAATGGCTCAGGGCATCAGCATGTGATATGTCCTTCCCTGGCCGGTGGATTAATTTGTAATTATATGTGGCAAGGAACTCGGACCACCTCGTCATTCGTGGTGACAGTATGTTTGGGGTGGCCTTGTTTCCTGCAAGTATTCCCAAGAGTGGCTTGTGGTCTGTAATTTGTGAAAAAGTCCTGCCATAGAGGTATTCATGCAATCGCTTGACTCCAGTTATCGCTGCTAGTGCCTCTCTGTCCAATTGATTGTAGTTTCTTTCTGCTTTGGACAGCGTTTTGGAATAGAACGTGATTGGTGCTTCTCTCCCATCTGGTAACGTATGGCTGAGTACAGCTTCGACACCGAACGGTGATGCGTCGCAGGTGACTGTCAGTGGCAGGGTTTCGCTGTATTGAATTAACACAGATTCAGATGTCAGCAAGTCTTTTATTTTCTGGAACACAGTTTCTTCACGTCATCCCCAGGTCCAGGTAGCTGTCTTATCTAGTAATCTGTGTAGTGGCTCTGCAGTCGTTGCCTTCTGTGGCAGAAAGACATTATAGAAATTAATCAGTCCCAAAAATGCTTGTAAGTCTGTTTATTTTGGGGCCTGGGAGCTTCTTTTCTTGCTTTGATTTTCTTGTCCATGGAGTGGATGCCATCTTTATCTATTAGGTATCCCAGGAATTCAACTTTAGAGGTGGCTAGCTGGAATTTTTCTTTTTTAACTTTGAGTCCCACCTCTTGGAATCTTTGGAAGACTTCTCTGAGGTGGCATTCCAGTTGGTTCTTGTCACTAGCTGATACCAGCACATCATCGAAATATGGGACCACCCCTTTTATTCCTTGTAACAGGCGCTCCATCGAGCTTTGGACACCCCTGGGGCCACGCTGACTCCAAATTGCAGTCTTTTGCATCTGAATGCCCCCCTGTGAGTCACAATTGTTTGTGCCTCCACTGTTTCGGGGTCGACTGGCAATTGCTGGTATGCTTGTGCAGGGTCAAGCTTTGCAAAGACCTTACCTCCCCCCAACGAATGTAACAGATGTTGCACCACCGGAACGGGGTATGCGCTTTGTTGTAGTGCATGGTTGAGGGTGGCCTTATAGTCTCCGCAGATTCTCACGGACCCATCTGGCTTAATCGGGGTCACAATTGGGGTTTCCCACCTTGTGTGGTCTATTGGTTCCAATACCCCCTGTGCGATGAGTTTATTCAATTGTTCATCGATTTTAGGTTTTAATGCGAAAGGGACTTGCCTTTAACCTGATTGAGGCTATGTTTGGATTCAAATTAAATGATATAGGGGACCCTCGGTACTTGCCTAGTTTTCCATCGAACACGTCCTGGAAATCTCTCATCAGGCTCTCCTCCCAGTCTGTTTTGGTGATGTTGTTGATTCCGGTCACTCCGATTCCCAGGGGCTCAAACCATTCTAGTCCCAGTAGGCTTGGGCAATCCTGGTCTACGATGGTTAGTGGAGAATTTCCGTGTGCTTCTTGAATTTAACTTGGAAGTGTCCAAGTCCGACTACGGAAATCCTGTTCCCTTGGTAGTCTTTGAGGATCAGTTTTTGGCTCTCCAGTTCTGTTCTTCATATGCTCGGTATCAGTCTCTTAAGTGTGTTCCATGATACCATAGACAGATATGAACCAGAGTCCACTTCCATCTCGCGTTGTTAGCCTTCGATGTTGACTTTCACATGTTCCTTCCAGGCATCGGTTGCACTCAAGTGCCCGATGGTTATCGTTTGGTGTGTCTCTTCCTTTCTGTAAGTTTTGTTGAGCCATTTGCCTCTGTTTTCTCGGCTCCGATGGCCCCCTGCCTGTCTTTCTTTCATTCTGGAGGGGGTGCTGTCTCTTTGTCTGGGGCTGTCGCTCTTTCAGTTCCGGCAGACCCTTGCTAGGTGTCCCCATCTCTCACAGTGCTGGCAAACCACGTCTAGGAAACAGCACCAGAACAGGGGTGTTCTCCTCTGCACCCAGTGCACTGGAACCCCGACTTACGTTCTCTCCTCTCACGTCCGTTTTGTTCCAATGGGAGTCTGTATATTTCCTCTTCCTTGTTGTCGGTTTCGGACACAGACTCAATGTCCTCGTGGTGCATGGTGGTCTTGTGGTTGCCCTCTGGTTTCTTCTCCTGGGGTTGGCTTGTTTCTGCTGGTGATTTCTGGTTTTCCGTATTCATTTGCTACATCGTGTCTGCTGATTTTTTTAGTGGCTTTGGCTGCCGTGGCCTCAGTGATGGCCTCAGTGACTGTGATGTTTGGTCAGGTTAGCAGCCGGCTCTGCAAGGTGAGGTCTCTCAGACCTAGGACCACGCGGTCCCTCATGGCTTCATCCATGTTGAGGAACTCACATGCCCCACCAATGTCCCTTAGAGCCGTTATGAAATTTCTGATGCTCTCACCTTCTCTCTGGTCCCGTTTGTAAAATTCATGTCTCCGAATAAGGCTGGAGACAGTCGGTGCATAATGGGCCTTCAGTATTTTTTCCAAATCTGGCCAGGCCATCTGCTTTTCATCCTCAGGTTTGGCCAATGCTTTGGCCATCTTGAACACTGCGGGCCCCCAGTGTGTCAGGAACACGGCTCTTTTTCTATTGTCGGAGATCCTCTATAGGTCATTGCTCTTGAGGAACATGAGGAATCTGTCGATGTACGATTCCCAGTCCTCCGTTGCTGGGTTGAACGGTGCAGGTGGCGAGTTGGTGCCAGTCATTTCGTCTTGCTCGGTTCTCGTTGCCACGTGCTCAACTGGTCTCCTGGTCTCAGTATCCCATCCTCATCGCCAGTGTTAGATCATGGGGAAAAAAGAGACTGGAGACCAGCGTGACTTTCAGCTCTTTATTCGGTTCTTGGAATCAGTCTAACTGCGGAGCCGCAGCAGCCTTTTTTATAGTGGCTGCTCGCAGCTCGCGGCCAATGACGGTTCCTTGAATTCCCTGCTGCTCAGGCAGACCAATCACAGGGTGGCAATTGTTGACCAATCACTATTGCTTGAAGAACCAATCATATTGCTGTATTTGTGGATCAATCAGAAAAGGGTATTTCAAGCTTGCTAATATAGAACAATCTCTAACCTAAACCCTGGTCTAAAGCCCAATTGCACTCTATAATTCAAGAACAATAACTGCATTTACAAGCATTAACAATTGTAATAAAATGTCAAAACAATAACAAAATTTAATCGAATGAAATATTGACCATTGTATTGCTCTCCAGGTGTCCCCGAAGAGGTACAGTTACTCAGATTCTCCAAAAGATTTATACTATTTCAGGGAGGCCAATCTGCCAGCGGTTAATGGTATTATACATGTTGTTGACCATATAAGGAAAATAGATGCCATGGATAACTCTGATAATGCTCAGGTATGATGAATATTCTTTTTCCTAATGAAAATAGTCATAGGCAGTGCTTGGGGATAATTCCTTAAACAAAATAGCTTTTAAGTATAGACCACAGTTGTACTTCGAACCTAGAATCAGTCTAAAAAAGACATTTCCAACTCACATGTGGTCTCAATAGCTGGTAATGCAGCCCCACAAGATATCATAAAAATATTTTAAAAATTAAGGAAATGTATATTAACTGTGTTTTATATGTGGTCCCAAGAACAATTCCTCTACATTCAACATGACCCAGTCCAGCCATGATCTAAAGCCATTCTAGTAGCACTTTTTAATAGCATTGGACTCATGTGAACGGTTTCACACTATAAAGTTCCATACAACCCCTACTGCATAATAGTAGGGTATAACAGGAAGCATATATCACTTAAAACATTATTTCCTCCAGTTTTCCCAAACTAATAAATGGCCCTGGGAAGATTTGGAATGTTGAGACAATGTGATGGGTACACTCATAAAATGTTAGCCATTCCACAATGTTCTCTGCCATCTTCTTGAGACCTAAAGGCACCAAATATGGCATTAGAAATTATTGCTTTGTTGGGCAGCATACAATTTCCTAAATAACTTTATAAATGAAAACACTCCATAAAAACCCTGCTGGACACCATGGAAGATATTTGGGAACTATATTTCCTATATTTACTTATCCATCACTCAAAATGTCAAGATTTTTCTCAACTAACTCTACTGGGAAGTTTTTTTAAAATGCTAGAAAAAAATGATAGCAAATCACTTTGCATTATTGCTAAAAAGCCCTCATGGACATGTCTCCAAAGTTACCAAGAACCAAGTTTGATTCAATATATCTTAACATCTCTTTTAACTCACCTTTAAAAAACAAAACAAAACACTTGGGCATGCACAGATAGAGCAATCTTATATTACCTTTTGCTGGATCAATTCCTCTAAGGATTTCCAGAAAATTGTGATGAAGCCTAAATGTACACTATTTGCAGATAACAATCAATTGCTACTTTTGGTATCAGTATTTTTAATTACTCTATCTTTCTACAAGACATTGGAAAAACAGGAAACTGAATATATACAAAAGGCTATTAAAGCACCATGTTTATTTTACCTCCATGATTTCTGGTGGATTTTTCTCCTGTGGTGAACTATAATTCAGATCCTCTGTCTTGGTTCCTATCTTGAAAATCATCCAAATTTAGAATATTCAGAATGCAGGATGCAAATACTTCACATACATAGAAATAGCAACAGCAGTTAGACATATATACTGCTTTACAATGCTTTACAGCCTTATCTAAGCAGTTTACAGAGTCAGCATATTGACCATTTGGGTCCTCATTTTACCCACCTCGGAAGGATGGAAGGCTGAATCAACCTTGAGCCTGGTGAGATTTGAACTGCCAAATTGCAGGCAGCTGGCAGGCAGCAGAAGTAGCTTGCAGTACTGGACTCTAAGCACCTCACCACCATGGTTCATAGATATACATAGATAGATAGTCATGTATATTTAATAACTTAGATTGTGCTGTCATCATAACTGCTAAGAAGCAAGTTCTATTGAATTCAATGGGAGGGAAAGCATTGGGAATACAACTTGGAGGTTTTCTGTACATTTGTTATGGCACAGAGTAGAAAGAGGAGAGAAATGTGTCACTATTTGTTTACACTTATATATTTCATAACTATGCTGTCTCAGACTAAAATGAGTTTCTGTGTATGCCACCACTTCTCATTCTAATCCATCTGTTTTTGCAGAAAACAATTGCAGAAATTCTTGCTTCCATGGAGATTGCCAGCCGGTTTGAAACTATATTAGAAGTAAGTATCTCTCCTACAGTATATTCAGGAAGGGATAAAATAAATGCTGATACTGCAGCTTCCTTTTTTATCAGAAAAAAAATGCAGGTTTTGCTTTTTGAACATTTAATAGTTTCATGACCCTCTTTAGGATACAGAACCATTTTAAGAGATCAAACAGAGGATTAAGTATAATAGATGATAAAGATCATTAAAATATTAGTAAAACTCATGAAGAATTGATTCATTTCCATAATGTTGCTTTGGGGCAGTAAGAAATGCATCCTTTCTTCATACAAGAAACAGGATCACGATTTCTTTCCTTCAAATGTTCCACCTACCCATTGCCTATGTGTCAGCATTCCAGCAAACCTCCATTCCAGTCAGTAACTCTGAGACAAGCATAATCTCAAGAATACCTTTTTTAAAATAGCACCTGGCACATCTGTGGAATCTTGAAATTAAAAGTTTCCTGGACATCCTACAATGTCCCAAACTACAATCCATCCCCGTTTTTCCCATCATCATATCACATGGACCAATCACGATCCGTCCCAATGTAAGATTCTTTTTCCATGCTGCGCCACACTTAATAACCTTGAAATAAAAAAATAATTTTATTTTGTCTACTTAGAACTACTCAATTGAAATCACCCCCTTCCCACTTTCTCAGGCTATGTGGCAGCATGGAATGTGGCTTCCAAAGCTGACACTGTACAAAACTTTACTCAAGAACATCTGAATTGATCTGTCATTGGGTCATTTTCAGCTAAAGTTCTTCACACCAAATCTTGTTCAAATCAATAATTCTTAGTGAGCTACTGAAAGCATTTGACTATTTCAATAGGACTTTAGTTTGGCTTAACTGGAACTTTATCAGGAATGCTAAGAATAAATGATTCAAAATATTTAGTTGCTTAGCATATTTCACACCCAGAATTGTTGATTTTATTAATTAATCATTTTATACTAAAGATATTTAATGGCCATGGTGCTTAATATTTTGCAGAATTGTGATCTTCCATCAATTTTGGATGGTCCTGGACCTTTCACTGTGTTTGTCCCAAGTAATGAAGCAGTGGATAAATTAAGAGATGGAAGGCTAATTTATCTCTTCACAGAGGTGAGACTATTTGATAATTAATCTGAGGATTAAAGGATATGAGTTTTTCTGACCAGTCTCATAGATTGTACATTTAGTCAATTGTTTTATCTTCCCAATATGGAAAACATTGTTAAATTAGGACAATTGTAAGAATTGATTCAGTATGCCTTCTTAAGGGCAACATTGCATAAAATGCCTAACTTAGAGCTTGTTCAAGAAGCCATTATTGTAAATATGGTTTTTTATTTTGTCCTGAATCTGTTCTTCTGCAGAATGTTGCTGTTTATCACAGAATTTAAATATTCTAATGGGAACTATCTAATGGAAGTTTTGTATAGAGAGATAGATTTTAATGTTGCTAAATCTTCTATATGCATGTAATATATGCTTATTGTATACAAATATGAACAACATAAATGCACATGCATTGAGATGTAGAAATTGCTACATTGGAAAATGTTTATGCCTATCGACCATTTTAATCCAAAGTTTTGCTAAAGCTAATTGCAATTTCCAAGGGAGAATTCTCCAGTTTGAGAGTAACACAGGAAGTAGCATCTCCTATATGATGAAGAAAAGTATGGGCATCTTTAAGAGGGGCTTCTTGTGCCAATCTTAATACATGGATAGGTTCATCATATGTAGTCCATCAAATGACTCAGCCCTAAGCTATTTAGAATTTTGGGAGTTAAACTCCACAGTTCAGATAGTGATTGGAAATTGATACTTATTTTTGTCACTGGGGCTGAGGGTCTGAAAATGAGATGAGAATGTGTGTTTGTTATGTTATTTTGGGGCAGATCAGTCTGTTTTTACCTTGGCTGCTGCTTTATTGTGTGGTTTTAGTTTTTCTCTTTTTTATGAATATATATACATGCTGTTCAGCTTCCTTTGGGTATTATCCCACGTCATTCTAGTGCTTTTAAAGCACTATGTACACTTTTTAAAGCACTACAATGATGTGGGATAATACCCGAAGGAAGCTGAAGAGCACACATGTAAGTACCCGCGAAAACTTAAAAAAAACAAACATATATATATTCATGCCCGGCCCCATACATTGGACAGACCAATAGAAGAATAAGTACCCACCTGGATGAACACAAAAATGCAGTAAAAAAACTGGAACACACCTCCTCACTAGTCCATCACTTGAAAGCCACAGGTCACAACATCAACTTCAATGGCACCAAAACCCTAGGCACTATAGAAAACCCAGCCACAGAATCATCAGAGAAGCCATAGAGATTGAAAAAAGACATGAAAGCATGAATAGAAGAGATGATTCCACCAGACTGTCAATCATTTGGAAGCCTTTCAAACAGAAAGATCTCCACACCACAAGCCAGGCAAACACCTGGGCACAAACAGACTCCCTCTGATACCTCCAGCTCAAACACATCCCAACCAGGCACCCAGATGAAACCTAGCTTCCTAATAGATAATAGCCGTCCTTTCACGCGAAGCCAAGCTGCACTGAAAGCCTCCAACACAGGAACAGAGTGTTGCCAGCCAATCAAAGCCACAAAACAGACAGAAGAAACCAGAAACACCAATCAAACAAACTCCAAGACCAATAAACACAGACCAAGATTCCCAACCAATCAGGATGAAGAAAAAAGCATTCTGGCTCAACAGTAGGCTAGCCTCAAATTTAAAACCAAAGACTGTGATAGCCTGACCCACATACAAACTCAATACAGAAGCCTGATGATGGCAGATGAGATTCTGCTGAAACATTGCAACAACTTTAAAAGCACTACAATGATGTGGGATAATACCCGAAAGAAGCTGAACAGTGCGCACACACACACACACACACACATATATACATACATATATATTTGTTTTTTTAGGCTTTCGCGGGTACTCACCTGTGTGCTGTTCTGTGGTTGGGGTTTTCTATAGTGGCTAGGGTTTTATATATAAAGACTGAACTATGCACCCTGACTGAAGTATTGACAGCCAATGGCTTCCACAAAAACAAAATCACCAACTTGATCCACAAAAACACACTAAGACATAACAGAGACCTAGAAGATCAACAGATCTATGGAACAGCTGTCCTGCCCTACATAAGAGGTACCACAGATAAAATCAGTAAGATACTACACAGGCATCACATCAAGACTGCCTTCAAAACAGACAAAAAAATAGCAGCCATCCTGAGGAACCCCAAAGACAAAATTGACCTGTAAAACCAAGGCATATACGAAATTCCCTGTATGTCATGCCCGGCCAGACCAATAGAAGAATAAGTACCCGCCTAGATGAACACAAAAATGCAGTAAAAAAGTTGGAACACACCTCCTCACTAGTCCAACACATGAAAACCACAGGTCACAACATCAACTTCAATGGCACTTAAAACCCTAGCCACTATAGAAAACCCCAACCACAGAATCATCAGAGAAGCCATAGAGATTGAAAAAAGACCTGACAGCATGAATAGAAGAGATGATTCCACCAGACTGTCAATCATTTGGAAGCCTGCACTCTCAAATAGAAAGATCTCCATGCCACAAGCCAGGCAAACACCTGGGCAAAAACAGACTCCCTCTGATAGCTCCAACCCAAACACCCCCCCACCAGGCATCCAGGTGAAACCCAGCTTGCTAATGAATAGCAGCTTGCTAATGAAGAGCAGCCGTCCCTTCACATGGAGACAAGCTGCACTGAAAGCCTCCAACACAAGAACAGAGTGTTGCCAGCCAATCAAAGCCACAAAACAGACAGAAGAAACCAGAAACACCAATCAATCAAACTCCAAGTCCAATGAACACAGATCCAGGCTCCCAGCCAATCAGAATGGACAAGCCTCAAAATTGAAACCAGGAACTAACTCTATACAGAAGCCTGATGATGGCAGATGAGATTCTGCTGAAACGTTGCTACAACTTTAACAGAACTACAATGACGTGGGATAATACCCGAAGGAAGATACTGTTAGCCACCCAGTGTCAGGAACGTGTGATGAAGAGCCATATAAACCATATTTATTTATTTTATTTATCAACTTCATTTACCACCCATCTCATAGTCAGGCAACTCTGATAGGCTTACATCAAAATAAAACAACATATAATAACACTTATAAATATAAAATGGATTAAAATTATGTACAAAAATTAAATTCTTGTGTATCAGCTGTCTATGACAACAAAACATTTGGAATTTGGCCACAGTGTTTACAACAAGTGCATTTTATTAAAAGAGATAGGCTCTTAATTAGGTAAATTGAAAATCAGCCTGTATGCATTCTTCAGTGGAATAGCAAAGTATAATTTTAAATAAAATAAACATGCTTTTCCCCTGACTTAGTTTCTAGGAAAACTGTTTTTACAACAGACACCTGCTAAGTCAAGATTTGATTTAGAGCACAGCAATTTAATGGTCTGGAGTTGTATTTAAATTGGAATGGGAAAGTCAGAATCTAATTGTAGAGTAGAGAAAGAATGATTGATAGTAAGTACAGAGGGAAGAATTAACCTTCTGCAGCTTTTAATTTTCATTTTATCACTGTGATCCTTTTGCCCAAGCCAATACAAAAATCCCTTCTTGTTAAATTCAAACTTTTTAGAGTGAAAGTTAATTTGTAATATTCATACAAATCATGTTTCAGGAAGAAACTCTGATTTTGAAATATAATTTACGTGGATAAGAGGTTGTTATTCACAATCTCTTGTGTAATCATCAGCCATTAAATCTAAGGACAATGGGTAATTGTTTTTTCCTCCCTGTACTAGGGCATAAATAAGCTTCAGGAACTTGTGAAACATCATATCTATCCCACAGCAGCGGTAAGGTTGTTTTTGCTTTCCAAGTTCATTTCATCACTTTCATATATAATTTGCTCTTTGCCAAGGCTCTTGAACTGGTGAAGAGGAAATGCAGATGGACATTTCCTAAAGGCCTGTGTATTGCTTGAGACACATTCCCTTTCTTTAGGAACTAGCGCAATAAAAATAGAAGAGAAGGAACAAACATGCCATTTACACCATGCTAACACAAGTCTTTTCAAAAGAGGTAGTAATTTGTAATTGTTAAACTAAATCTATTTCTTTAAAACTAATTAAATCAAACAGGGGCAGTTTTCATTTTGCCTAGTAAGAAATCTCTGTTTGTGACTCCATTATTTAGTTTTAAATATGCATCTTAATCTTCTGCATGGCTTCTTTATGCAGATGAGGTTGGAAACATGTAGGAGAGGCCTTCATCCTGCAGGGGATAGACAATGGCTACAGTGATGATGATGATGATCTTAATCTTAAAACATTCTCCCAGGCAGAAACTTCTCATGTCCATTTGTAAACTAGATGAGTTTACATTAGCTGTTCTCAGACCATTTAATGTGTCTTATATAGACTATACTGGATTGTCTCCTGAAATTGTCTCCTGTATCTTGTAATTTTCAGTTCAGAATTATAATTGGACCATCTCTATATTTATTCTTAAGTAATTGCATTGTTGCCAATGAGACGTAATTTCAGTCAATGTCTAAGAGGCGACACATGACCATGGATGGAGTCTTCTTTGGATCAAGACCATGGAAAGGGTTCTGACTCCATCAGAAAAATTTCGTCCAGATGAACCTCCAGTGAGAAAGCAGCCAGCAACCCAAGCATTTCCCTGACTCTAATGAAAGTGGCTCATGAGCTGAACATATTGGTCCAAGGCCTGAACACCTGAGAATGTTAATTGTATGTGAGATGGACAGCTATATAAATCAAATAAATATATGAATAAATCTTTTCCAGGTCTATGTAGAAAGACTAATAATGATGCCACATATTCTGACCATGGCAAATCAACTGCTGACAGTTGAGATCAGTAACAATGTAAGTATTATGACATTGAAATTCCTAGAATATTAGTATCCTGTCTGACGGGGGACTAGAGAAGTTGCCCATGATTCTGACTACATTGCACGGAGAGTAGCTGGCAGGTTTATGTTCAAATTCTTTTTATATATAGCTCTCTCCACTATTGAGGAAATATTTTTCACTTTTTTCTCCTGCAAAAGCAGTTATCCCAACACTTTGACAGGTTCTACCTTGCACAGATGTATTTCAAAGGCTTCTGGCAATGCAATGAGAAAATGCTTTTTATTTTCTTACTCCAGGGAAGGATTTTGTTGGATAATTCCAAGGTTCCGATAAACAAACGGGATATATTGGCCTCAAATGGTGTTATTCATACTTTGGATGGTATCTTGATTCCTTCATCAATACTCCCAATTCTGCCAAAGAAGTGTAATGAAGTAAATTATAAAGTTGTGGAGGTAAACCAAGGATGTTCAATCTGTTCTTTCTCTTGTATAAGTTTTTCCCGTGCATTAGATGGAAAGATCAGGAGTGATGAGAAAAGGCTACATTCTCTCCAGACAAACCCAGTTTGTTTGTTGGGAGTGAGATAGTGACTTGTGGACCCACCAGTCCAATTCCAATAGCCATTTCCCCCATGTACTTTTCCTGCAAATTCAGCTCTTTTCCCATGCATTTTCTCCCTTTACCCCAAGTCTAAAAGATGATGAATGTTTGTCTCTATACACAATATTCCGAGACTATTTTTAACCTCAAAAGCAATTTGGCTCTTCAGAGGCTACTATATTGCATTTCCTGTCAGAACTAGCCTTTCCTGTTGACTCAGCCTCTGCAAGTTTAGCCTGATGTGGATTCAGCACCTTTCTGAAAAACATCTGCTTCCTGTTGCCAATACAGAGAAGCAATCAGGCTTCTAAATCTTGATCATACATAGGTCCTGTTGCAGTTGCTCCCGTGGATACTACAGGACAGATGTATTCATTTAAAATAAATTATTGGATCAATTCTCACCTATGTTACCTACAAGCTATAAAAGGAGAGTATAATCTTTAAGATGCTTAGTACGATTTTAAGCAGCAGAAAGAAATATGGCAAAATTGTATTGGAATACTTGCACTAGAAAATAAACGGCTTCTGTTTTTGCTATCATGTCGTGCTGAATATTTCCTCTGCATTTGTCAGATATTTGTCCTGTTTGAAAAGTCCAATTTCCCTTTTCCACAAAGGAAAACATTTAGTGTAATTCAGATGGATGAAGCGGGATAGAGCCAAAGTTCTCCACTGGTTTTAGGACTGTTTTGAACAGGATTTTTTTCTTTCTTTCTTTAATAGTACAGAGAGAGAAAAAGGAAATAATAAAATAACAAAAAGTGAGAGTGTGAGAGAGAAAAAGCTATGAAACTGAAACCAAAATATCATTTCTCCACTGATATGGAGAGTCCCCAGGCTTCCCAAGTTTCAAATAAAATCACAGAGGAAGACCTCAAAAGAAGAACTTCCTCCCCTCCCTCTAAATCTGGAAGCAGTGATAACTGCAGAGCAATGGAGAGGAGGGTACTAAAAAGCACCACAGTGGCAGTCCCTTCTGCCCTTTTGAACTCAATATCTCAAAAGAAATTTAAAGTTCCCGGGGAATGAGGTATTAGAAGAAAAACATTTGTATAGGGAGAAATCTTTCAGGAACCCAGAGGATAAATTTTTGCACAGTACAACTTACTGCTAGGCCACTCATTGAGCATTGTAGGATTTAACAGATTAACAGAGTTGGAAGAGACCTTGTACATCATCTAGTCCAATCCCCTCCAAGCAGGAGACCATAGGCCATTTCTAACAGATGGCATTCCAGTCTCTTCTTGAAAGCTTCTAGTGATGAAGCTCCCATAACTTCTGAAGGCAAGCTGTTCCATTGGTTGATTGATCTCGCTGTCAGAAAATTTATTTTAATTTCTAGTTTGAATTTTTCCTTGATTAGTTTCCATCCATTGTTCCTTGTCTGGCCTTCAAGTGCTTTGGAAAATAGTTTGACCCCCCTCCTCTCTGTGGCAGCCCCTCAAATATTGGAACATTGTTATCACGTTTCCCTTGGTCTTCTCTTCACTATACTAGCTATGCCCAGTTCCTGCAATCATTCTTCATATGTTTTAGCCTCCAATCCCATAATCATCTTTGTTGCTTTTCTCTGCACTCTTTCTCGAGTCTCAACATCTTTTTATAGTGTGGTGACCAAAACTGGATGCAATGTTCTAGGTGTGTTCTTGCTAAGGCTTTATAGAGTGTTATTAGTACCTCACTTGATCTTGATTGTATTCTTCCCAGAAAGGAAGTAGAAGGAGGTAAAGGCCCTGTCACACTGCCCAACGGATGCAAAACGTTTTTAAAAAGGACACAACGGACGAGAAAAATGTTCCATCCGTTGTTATCCGCTCTCAAAAGGGACAAAAATTTGCATAACCAGAGCGGATAACACAGAAAGGAACGGACGCGGGGAGGACACAGAGCGGATGGAAAGCGGATGCGGAACGGAAGCCCAGTGGATGGAAGCGGATGAGAGTGGATGGCACATCTCTAGGCTTCCGGGGGGACTCAGCAAAGTGGACGTGGAACGGATACAGCGGATGCAGAGCGGATGCACAGCTGATGAAGCGAATGCACAGCGGATGCATAGCGGATGAAGTGGATTCACAGCGGAAGCCTAGCGGATGCACAGCAGAAGCCTAACGGATGACAAGCGTTAATTGCGCATGTGGGAGGGATGCATTGCGTAAGCCCCGCGGATATAAAGGGAAGCAGCTCCCAAGCAGGTCACCATTCAGAGGAAAGACCTGCTGCCAGATACATCGAGTCCTTGCCTGCCCTGCCTGCATCCCTGCCTGCAAGCCTTGCTGCAAGCCTTCCTGCCAGCCTGCCTCCAAACCTACCTCCCAGCCTGCCTCCCAGCCTCCTGGCCAGCCTCCCTGCCAGCCTTGATCTCTGCCTGCCTGCCAGCCTTGCTGCCAGCCTGCCTTCCAGCCTCCCTGCCAGCCAATCTGCCTGCCAGTCTGCCTGCCATCTGCCTGCCAGCCTTGGTGCCTGCCTGCCTGCCTGCCTGCCTGCCTTCCTGCCAGCCTTCCTGCCAGCCTTGGTGCCTGCCTGCCTGCCAGCCTTCATGCCTGGCTGCCTGCCAGGATTCCTGCCAGCCTTCCTGCCAGCCTTGGTGCCTGCCAGCCTCCCTGCCAGCCAGCAACCCCACAATCATGGGGAAGAAGTGAAAGCCTCAGCAACCTGCCCCCATCCCTGACAAGAGGGACAGGGCCACCCTCCCGCCCCCTGTCCCTGACTCTGCTTCTGCTGGGGCTTCTGCTGCTTGGGCTCGCTCTTCTGGTGCTGGAGCTTCTGCTGAAGCTGCTCCTGGCAGTGGTGCTTCTGCTGCTGCGTACTCTGCTGAAGCTGCTCCTGGTCCTGCTGGGGCTTCTGCTGCTTGGGCTCGCTCTTCTGGTGCTGGAGCTTCTGCTGGCGCTGCTCCTTCTGCTGGTGCTTCTGCTGGTGCTTACTCTGCTGGTGCTGCTCCTGGCGGTGGTGCTTCTGCTGCTGCATACTCTGCTGAAGCTGCTCCTGGCGGTGGTGCTTCTGCTGCTGCGTACTCTGCTGAAGCTGCTCCTCGTCCTGCTGGTCCTGCTGGTCCTGCTCGTGCTCCTGGACTTGCTCGTCCTGCTCGTTCTGCTCGTCCTCCTGGTCTTGCTCGTCCAACTCATCTTGCTGGTCCTGCTCGTGCTCATGGTCCTGCTCGTGCTCCTAGTGCTACTGGCGCTGCTGGTGCTTACTCTGCTGCTGCTGATCCTGGTCCTGCTGGCGCTGCTGCTGCTGCTGCTGCTGATGATGATGATGATCCTGCTGGTACTGCTGCTGCTGCTGATGATGATGATGATGATTATGATCCTGCTGCTGCTGCTGCTGATGATGATCCTGCTGGTGCTGCTGCTGATGATGATCCTGCTGGTGCTGCTGCTGCTGCTGGTGTGGAGAAGCAGCCCCTACTACCTGGAAGCCCCTCTGATGAGGGCCCATCTGGTCCTGCCAAAGGGAAGAAGAGGCGTATGCGGGGATGGGAGAGGAGGCAATAATTCATTGAGGAGGAACACGAGGATGAGGTGCTGGAGTGGCTAAGAGAGAATGACTATCTGTGGCGGAAGGGACATCAGCTGTACAGGGACACCAAAAGGAAGAAGGCTGCTTGGAGAGAGAAGGCGGAGAGTATGGGTTACACTTCAGAGGTGCTCCTCGGCTGGTGGAAGCACATGCACACCTGGTACGGGAAGCTGCACCTCAAGAAATCTGGCCAAGCCAAGGTTAAGCTGACGGACAGAGAGACCTATGTCATGGCCAGGTGCAGCTTCCTGGAGGGTGAGATCCACCACTGAGGAGCACCAGCAGCCCCTCTCACTACCCTCTCTCTCCGGCAGCCTGCTGAGAGCCAGTCCTCTTCCAGCCAAGAGTCAGCTCCTGTCTCCAGGCAGGTTTCTGTGGAGCGCGCGGAACCCGCGGACAGGTGTTGTAACTGTGGTGGAGCACATGGAGGACTCCCTGGTGCGGTGGGAGAAAGGAGACAGCGCGTCCATCACAGCCCTACCCGCATCCACCCCCAGCTCCACCTCCACAGAAAGGCAGAGAGCCAGACAGCAGGAGGGGCAGAGCCACACTGTCCTGCTGGAGATCAGGGACACCATCCGGACCAGCATAGATCTCCTCTCTCAGCTGGTCCACACCAACTCCTCATCCTCCAACCGCAAGCCCTTCCTCACCTATGTCAACCAGACCTTCGTGGACATGGTGGAACCCCAGTACCAGGTGGTGAAGGACTGGATCACCGAGCTGCTTCACAAACCTCCAGATCCAGAGGAACCTGCTCCCACCCAGTCCAGGTCTGCTCGTCCACCTCCACCCCAGGTGATGTCCCTCCCATTCCAAGGCTTTCCACAGGCCCTCACCTACCAGGGCTACGGCTACCAGGAGTTCCAGCAGCACAGGCAGCTGCCCTTCCCAGTCCAGGCACAGAGTCATTGGACGACACCGTTGCCACCGGTTCCACCGACGCCACCGATGCCACCCATGCCACAGATGCCACCCACGACACTGATGCCACCCATGCCAGTCCTCACCCAGCTGCAGACCAGACAGCCCCACTACACTGCTCCTTCCTCCACCCCATAGCCAAGCCCAGCCTCAGTACATCTGTCCTCGGTACTGGGGCTGACACCACATGGCATGGAGGAAGGAGCTCTCAACATCACGGGTCTCAGCCAGCTGTCCGAGAGCTTTCTCAACACACCGTCACCTGTTGTCCTCTCGGGGCCAGGCACCCCAACGGCACTTCAGACAAGCACTCCAGCACCAGCCACCTCCACAGCACCTGGACCCTTCACCCCTGAGACTGGGCACACCTCCGAGTGACCAAGAGGAGTGCCAGAGACTGGCTGGCTGGCTACCTGTGGACTTTATTTGGGCACTTGACTTGGGTCATTTTTCTTTTACAGCTTGTTGTTTAATAAAGTTTATCTTTGATTCACACACTTGCTTCATTTATTTTTTTAATAAAGTCTTGGTGGAAACTTTTAGAAATGGTTTAAGCCTTTGCATACTTGTGGGATGGGTTAAGATAGCAGTGGGGTGGGCAGGGATACCTTTGGTATGGGTAATAGCTGTGGGATAAATAAACCTCCAGTGCAAGCATAGTGGGACTGTATGGTCCACCCTTCCAGGTGCCACACCTATGGCCCTTTATTATCAATAATAATGTAATAATCATCCACATATGTCAACACAAACACAACTCTTTATTAAATGCCCTGTTCATTGTAGGCCCACCCAACATACATGGCACAATCTCATCAGTGTGATGAGACAGGCTGAAGGAAGCACCCATTAATCATCTATCATCCTGTCTTGCCACTCCACTGCTCCAGCTGGGGAGTTGCACCAGTGTCTCAGGAGGTTGTGCTGTTTCTTCCCTTCACATGAGGCTCTGTTGGGGCCTTGCACATCCTCAGTGTCTATCAGGTTTCGCCCTTGCCTCCATTCCCCAGGCTCCATGTCCCCATTGCCTTGTTGGAGGTCCAGGAGCCTGTTCTGCAAGACTGGGTAGCGGGTGCGCATGAGATTGTGCAGGATGCAGCAAGCTTCCACGATGCTCCTCACAGTCCCTGGGTGATGCTGCATGGTGGTGAGAAGTACCTGGAACCTGTTGGCCAGGATGCCAAAGGCGTTCTCCACCACCCGTCTTGCCCTGGACAGCCTGTAGTTGAAGATCCTCTCTTCACGGGTGAGGAGTCTGGAGGTGTAGGGCTTCATGAGGTAGGTTCTGAGGGAGAAGGCGTCATCCCCCACGATGAAGTAAGGCACATCTTGCATGTCGTTGGGCAGGGGGTCTGGATCTGGGAAGCCCACAATGAGGTTGTGTTCCAGTCCCTCCTTGAGGTGACTGGCGTTGTATACCTGGGCATCTGAAGCTGAGCCATTGCCTGAAGCATCGATGTACATGAACTTGTAGTCAGCATCGACCATGGCGAAGAGGATGATGCTGAAGAGGCCCTTGTAGTTGTGATAAGTGGACCCCGACTTGGCTGAAGCTTTGCAGGCCACGTGCTTGCCATCAATGGCTCCAACGGTGTGGGGGAAGTTCCACTTCTGATACCGCTGCTCTGCAACTTTCTTCCATCCTTCTTCAGTGGTGGGGCACTGGAGGAGCTCCTCCATGTATTCTTCGATGATGGCCTGCACCACTTCTCTGACCACAATGCTGATGGTGTTGGGTGGCACCCTTCAGCCGTACTGCATGCTCATGGGTCCCTGAGGCCAGGTAGTGCAGAGTCAGTGCCACCTTGAGCCCAGGTTCCAGGCTGGGCCGGAAGTTGGTGTTTGCCTTGGTCAACCTGGGTGTCAGCCACTGCACAACTTCATCAAACATGGCTGGAGGCATCCTCATGAAGTTCTGGAATGCCAAGTGTCTTCGTTCCTGAGCTCCACCATCAGCTTATTGTACAGTCCGTACTCTGCTCTTCTGGCGATCCATCTTCAGACCCAGACGCTTCTTGGCCACCTCTTTTTCTTCCCGTAGTAGAGTTCACAGAGCCTGTAGATGGCTTTGCACTGTTGCAGAACGATGGTGGCTGCCAAAAGGACTTTGTTACGATCCACGGGGGACATGACTGGATGCTGTGGAAGAGCAAGAGTCAGATGAAGGCTGCAGAGGTCTGCACAGCTGGTCTGCTGGTCTGAAAATGAGATCCAGATGAGTTGGTCCCCCTTTTTATAGGCAGTATAGGTTTTCCCCTAGGTGTCCCTTTGCATCCTCTAGGCATCCTCTCGACATCCTTAATATCCAAGATAGGTCCCCTCTGCGAACGTTTTTTCCATTTTAAATGCTTTGTTTCCGTTCTGCATCCGCTAGGCATCCATTCTTCATCCGTTCTGCAACCGTTCCGCTTCCTCCCTGCGTCCGTTTACCGCTGGACCGGATGGAGTTGTGCGGATGCACAGCAGATGCCTAGCAGATTTAGCGGATGCGTAACAGATGCAGAACGGATGCGTAGCAGATGCAGAATGGACAAATTGGATACATTTTCCGCTCAAAAGTTTTGAGCAGCTCAAAACTTTCTGAGCGGATGAAACATCAATAAACGGATTCTGGACGGATAGAGAGGAAGCAAAACGGAGGCAGTGAGTACAGAATGGATACATTGCGTTAACCAATGGATGACAAGTGTTTTCCTCCATTTTACATCCTCTTTCCATCCATTGGTGCAGTGTGACAGGGGCTTAAGGTGGGGATAAACAGAGAGAATGTATGTTATCCTCAAATAATTCAGGAGCAATCTTTAGCTCAGAGCAAGAAAACATTTGGCAGATATAATTTTCCCCATAATTGTAGCCCTGAGGAAAGAGTTTTTTCCCTAATCAGTTTTTCCTTAAATTGTCGAGGTGACTAGTCCACAATCAGGCTGATCTGGGGAATCAACATGTCCCTCTGTAGACATAATAAAATGTTCAAGTTTTCTTGTTCCAAGCTCCTTAGGAGCTAAATGAAGTGCTAAGTGTTCCTGAGTTGCTGGTCTACTGATTTGCTCTCTTAAATCTTCTAAGGCTACAATGCATTCAATTTATCCAGCAAAGCAGGTAATGACTTGATATTCATATTTCTCATCCCCCAGCAACCAGTGGTTTTTAAAATTAAACTAAATTAAATTAATTAAATTTAAATTAAAAAGTCAGTTAAAATAGCTGATAAATACCAGGAATAAAATTCCTTCCAATACTAGAGAATCTATGTAGCTGAGGTTAACCTGTTGAGTTCTTGGTGTATTCAGTAGGTTGTTTTCCTGCAGATGTTTTATTACCAGACTAACACTGATGGTGTAATGTAGTCTTGTAATAAAGCATGTACAGGTCAGAAAATACAGAAACTCAATAAAATTCCTGAGTGCACCATATGTTAACTTCTTCTTAAATGCTTGTTTTCTGTGTGTTCATAGATGATTTTTAATGGATTTATCACTGAGCAGAACAATGAAGGTGTCCATGCAATAACATATCAGTCTACATTATCTTTATGTTCAGCGTGGGAGGAGAATAGATGATCATGCGATTCTGTTTAAAATAAATTTTACCCATGCATAATCTGCAGTCAGAGTATCTTTCTTCAATCTGGCAGTTTTGAGGGCAGCTATAATTTTAGCAATGCAACATTTTTAAAAAGTCTGTTAATCAATTAATTATTTCTTATCTTTGGCTTTTATTGCAGGGTTCTTGTGTGGATTGTGAGTTCTTTAATAGCAGTGTTTGTCCTCCTGGGAGCCAAATTATGGTAACTGGCCCTGATTTTTCTCTATGGAGATTATACTGTGCAAGGGCAATTGTATTTTGTGACCCATTCACTGGAAACATTAATGCTAATAATAATGCTAATAAAAAGCATGAATATTCAATGCTATTGGATAGCATGAATATGCAATGCTTATGAATAGCATGAATATTAGCTATCATGACTTCTATATGCAACCTTTCAAACATTGCAGATTCTGATACCTTTGGTAAAGTCAGCCTTTTACCTTTCAAATGTAATTCTAGACAGCAGTCATATGCTCGTCAGATACCCAGCATTATATAAACAAGCCAGGAAGGAAATAAAAAGTTGATCAAAATCAGTACAGGGAAGAATCAGAACTCAGCTTGCATTGCCATCTTTGAGGTCAAATTAATACAGGCTTGAAAAGGTCCGCTTTGGCTGGCGCCAAATGGAAGGACTCCAATTATTTGAACTGCCTGTAGTTGCTTCATGTTTAGCTGTTACATTTCAATCCTCTTGCAAGTGGTATTCTCGCTTTTCTGTCGGTATGGGAACAGTGGGTTGATTACAGCAATTGAGACAATAGTGATTTCCAAGGACTTTAAAATGTACAGCCATGTTATAGTGCAGGTTGTACTTCAATAGTATCAAAGATGATTTACATTAGAACAACCATACAAATTTGTAGGCTGTGGAAACTGCAAATACATATTTCTTAAGGTCATTGTATGTGCAAAATACTGTTTTATGGAACACTGTTAACAGTGACTTAATTGCTGCTTTCATTCTAGATGTTCCAGTTGTTTGGAACAAGCCCCAGTTATTCCTTGAAATGTTCCTTACTTAAAAAGAAAAAGAGAGAAAGAGTTTTCATGCAAGGTTTTCTGAAATTGTGTATTTAAAAAGCAGATACAAAATTATGTTGAAACCTCTGTTGTTCTATAATATTGTTCTGCTGAAAAGTGAATTTACAATGGAATTCTCTAAAGTTCTCTAAAATTGCCTTCTTCCCCATCTCTATCCAGAATAAATGACTGCCTTGTGATGTGTTGGCTCCTAATCAAAAAAGGAGGGAAAAAAACCTTGCCTGCAACACGATTTTTGTTGTGTCTTCCTTGTTCTTTCTCTTTGTGAGGTGAACTAGAGTGCTATCTTGAAAAGCAAATTGCTCTTGTCTGTCAGAGAGGAAACTGCTTTTCCTGTTTGTAACTCTCCTTATAACTTTGCCTCTCTTTGAACATTTATTGGCTGGCAAAAGGACATGGAACATATGTAAAAATATGGAACATATATAAAACATGCTTCTTTAATTGTCATTTGTTTTACTTCCAAAGGAAGACAAGGCTATTTCAAATGAGTGTGTTTATACCCATGATCCATTTGGTTTGAATGTTCTGAAGAAGGGCTGCCAGAGATATTGCACTCTGAAGGAAGTGGTAAGTGTAAGGTATCCAGCAGGGAACATTTATTATGAAATGCCATGTTTCCCTCATTCCAAAATTTATTCAACAAATTCCCTTTCTAAACTTGGATGCTTCCTTATTTACCATTTGTAACCGCTTTGAAATATAATTAAAAATTAACTATTTTTAAATTCTTATACAAACATTGAGACTCCCCCCCCCCCCAGTTTGTTCACCTCTTCCTATTTTGTATGGATGAAGTTGTTTTGGATATATAAAGATTCAAACCTCAACATAAATGCACACACACTCACACTTCCTCTCTCATACACACATCACGTATATTCATACAAGAAATAGCAAAAGAAAGTTCCCCTCTCTTTACCTCCAGAGATCAAGGGTGTCCGCAGTGTGTGCATTGCCCAGTGAAAAAGGGCAGAGTTTCAGTTGTACCATCACAACCACCATCTTGGCCACATGGTGCATATGAGGTATTGTCAAAGAATTTGGGATAGCTGCCTTGCATTTTGCCAGCGGTTAGTTCAAAGATGATTCTGGATTAACAGTTTTACTGTTAACTTACTTCTTCTCCTCCCTGCCCAGATAAAATATTGCTTTGTTACATAACCAATCTTGATAAAGGAACTGGCTTCTTTATTAAGGAAAAATAAAGAAAGGCAAAAACCAATATTTGTCTTCCCTAGAACTGAATGTTTATGGAGATTCTCAGTCATCCTGCTCATGGTTGTCTCATAGATGCTTTTTCAAAAGGCAACTGACTTTCTTTGTTTTTTCTTGAAGGAGTATCACTACTCATCCCAAAATCTTCACCCATTTTGGCAGGATGGGGGTGGTAATGGAAGGATTAGTTCTGACAGGATGGTCGGGATGAAAGGATCATATATCTTATTCATGGGATAAGACATCATCTATCTCCTGTCTACAACAGAGTCCTTTCAGCAGTCCCCAAGAAGGTCCCACACTTTGTTTCAGGTGACCCTGAGGGAACAGATAAGCCAAGTGGCTTCAATGACTCTCAGAGAGAGTGCTAATGACAAGATGACTGCAAAGGAATTTAACCCTTCCCTCCCCCCCACCCATCCCATCAGAACTAATCCTTCTATCCGCAAAACCATGCTGCCACAACTGATGGAGCTTCTTGGATGAGGAGTGAAACATCTTCAAGGAAAAACAGAGAAAATCCAGTTGTCTCTTGAAAAGGCACCTTTGGCACTTCCTTTAAGTTGTTCTCTCAGGTGAAGGGGTGAGGGGAGAGTGATAACAGAAGAAGAATGCACATTGAACACTTTTTTTTTTGGCTGTTGTGTATTTATTTAAAAGAAACCTGGATGCTGCAAAGGATTTTTCGGTCTTTCCTGTACCCCATGTCCTGGTGGATATAGCAATCCATGCTACGACAAAGGAAGTGTAAGTGCATGAGAGATGGGAGGTGGGAAAATAATAAATGATAGCATAGATATAAACAATCAAGAGATGAATGGATGAGTCAGTTAACAGCTTATCTCAACTTTACCAGCTAACAAACTTTACCAGCTAACACTTTACCAGTTAACTTTACCAGCTAACAAAAAATCTGAAAGAAGCGTTTTAAAGCATTCCAGGAGATTCCATCTTGATGAACTCACTGTAAACAGGCCTCAGAAATTCTTATTGCATTCTTATTGGTTTCTTATTCCAGGAGATTGTATTTATCTCAGACAAGCCCAAAAGATGCTTTTCTAAAATCTGTGTAGCTTCTTGACTCAGCCTTCCATTCTTCTGAAGTTGGTAAAATGAGAACCCAGATTGTTGGGGGCAATAGGCAGATTCTGCTTCGAGAGGGCTGTAAAGCTCTGTGAAGCGGTATATAAGTGCTATTGCTATTCTGCTTCCTTAATCTTGCCCAGCAGCCTAGAGCTCAATAAAGTGGCACAGAATTCTTAGCCATGTATTAAGCAACAATGTTAGGGAAATGGTTGCAAGAAACTTGCAGATTCATGCTGTTTTGCTTTGCAAAGATTAGGGAAGAAAATAATTGAGAACAAACATCACTACTGCACCCCCCAAAAAAAATTTAAATGCATATATACAGTATATGGCTACATTAAGGGTACATAGACATTTATAAGTGAGACTTCACTAGGCCAGGAGGATGGTCTTGTAGTAAGCTGAGAGAAAGAGCAAACTATCTCCTATAACATCACATTGGAATTTGTTTTTTCCCCAGTGTAATGATGGTATACATGGAAATGGTCAATGCAACTGCTACGATGGCTTCAAAGGAATTGCCTGCCACATCTGCTCAAACCCAAACAAGCACGGGGAGAACTGCACTGAAGGTCTGAGACACAAATCAGGCAGGAAGGCACTGAGACAAGTGGCAATATTTTGCTGCCTAAAGCAGAGCTAGAAATAGCATCCTCCTTTCTACCTCCAGGTGCATAATACCCAAGCCTGGTGAATATATCCTGAGAGAAAAGGAAAAGATGCCACAAGCTTCCCTCGCCTGGAAGTAAAAATAATATGAAATAATAATGTACAATTAAGTAACTGTGAAACCTACAGGGTCTCCTGATTGAGCAGGGAGGGTTGGACTAGAAGACCTCCTAAGTCCCTTCCAGTTCTATTCTGATTCATCAGTTGAATTTGCTGCCACCATCCCTGCCCCTAATGACTAGAAATGACCTATTTTTAGACAATATCTTAGTCTACACTAATCCTCCATCTTTTACGGTCAGCACAACAAAGCGGGAAGGGAACCCCAAGCCATCATATGGATTAAATGTCATTAAAGGTATTAAAGAAATCCCACAATTATAATTTAAATGATCAACTTTTCTCTTTCTTCTTTATTCACAATGAAAGATTGCAGCTGCATCCATGGAATTTGTGACAACAGACCAGGAAGCAAGGGTGTGTGCCAGACAGGGACGTGTACGGATGGCTACACCGGGGAATTCTGTGACGTACACTCTCATAGTTGTGAATCTACTGGTGCCACTCTGAATTGCCATGTCCATGCAACCTGTACTGTGAACGACACTGTGAAGTAAGTCCTCACAGGGGGAATCTGGGATCAGATTCCTTACTCAGTTTGATGGGGAAAGCCATAAATCACTCCCGAAATAGCAATACCAATAACACTTAGACTTATATACTGCTTTACAGTGCTTTACGGCCCTCTCTAAGCAGATTATAGAGTCAACATATTGCTCCCAACAATCAGGGTCCTCATTTACCCACCTTGGAAGGATGGAAGGCTGAGGCAATCTTGAGTTGGTGGGGACCAAACTGCCAAATTGTAGACAGACAGCAGTCAACAGAAATAGTCTGCAGTACTGCACTCTACCCACTACGCCACCACAGCTCATATCCTCCCTTTTGACTAAAAGAAGTGTATGGAAACTTAAAGGTATGAAAATATAACATTGTCCATCCTTCTATCCTTTGAAAAGCAACCTCAGTAAAAATGGAGAATACAACAGAACAGGGTATTAATTCTATTTGGATGTTGCTAAGCATCCTACTTTGGAGCATGATACTATGAATTCAATAGGATTTTCCTCTATAGTAGAAATGCTTAAGATTGCCCACCTTTATTACATTTCTCCCTTGACATAAAAACAGTTTTGTGAATGGCTTTTAGATGAAAGAAAGAGAAGACACTGTTGCTTGGATCAAAGAGAACACCTATTGCTTTGATATCCCTATCTTAGTATCCTTCATTGCTTTTAGTTTAGAATATCATATGAACCCATCTAGTTGTGTTTTAACAAACATAGTTTAGTGCAGTGGTCACCAACCAGTGGGCATGATCACCTTTTGCAATCTTCTGACAAACCAAGTCAATGTGGAAGTCAAATTCACTTAACAACTGTATTACTAACTTAACAATGGTAGTGATTCACTTAGCAACTGTGGCAAGAAAGTCATAAAATGGGGCAAAACTCATTTAACAACTGTCTTACACAGCAACAGAAATTTTGGGTTCAATTCTGGTCATACGTCGAGGACTATCTGAAGTCTGAATGACTCCAGACATTATAGAAACTATGGTGAAATGTCAATTTACTGGATATTTGTATGCAATTGACCAAATTCTGCTACAGTATATGGCATTTGCACAACAATGACATTATGCAAATGTAATGTAATATGCAAATGATATATGTTCCAAATGACACTATTCGCATGATGATGTCATGGCTTCAGTGTCATAAATTAGCATTACTTTAACTTGTGTGAGTATGTGATTTGTAGGCACCCCAGATTTCATTAGCTGCTCTCTGCCTGTCTTCTAGCTGTGTCTGTCTTGATGGATATGAAGGGGATGGATTTTCCTGCAAGCCCATTGATGCCTGTCGTAAGCCAGGAAGGGGAGGATGTTCAGATAATGTAAGTGGGTCAATATTTTCTTGTTTACTCAATCATCTTTTGGATTAATCTGGATAAAAGTTACCTTAGTATTATTTGTTTGTTTGTTTAGCATATGGCATATCATACATGGGCTAGCAATATATATTAAGATTTCATCTAAAACATAATAGAATATAAATATTAAAAAGATCTATGTTGAAATATCAATGTCTAGGTCTGTATGGTGAACCTATGGCACATGTGCATGTGCATTGGACAGCTGGTCCAGCACACATGTGCACAAAGCCAGTTGCTCTCTTCCGAGTTCCATCACGTGCATGCACACCAGCCAGTGTGAAGAGCAGCTGGCTGGCGGGCATGCATGCAACAGTGCGTGCATGCACTTCAGTGCATGCATGCACTTCAGTTTCAGTAAAAGATTAACCATCATTGGTCTAAGGCATTGTATCATTGAAGCACTGCTTCATTAATATTAAAAAAACTTAGATATTGGACTGGTATATGCCCTCAGCTTTCAGCTGGTCACAATGTGATCTACAGTTTGGTGTGGAATTGGGATTGTCACAACTGAGGGGAGGATGCTTGGCCCCATTTGTACAGATAGTCCCAGCAGATGCTGTGTGAGGTGCAAATTCTATTCAGGATTGTCCATTAGTGGAATGATAATTCAAAGCACCTTTTTTGTGGGGTGATTTATGTGTCTTTAGAATAAACTTTTGTATAAACCCCAGGGGTGGGATTCTACCAGTTCACACCTATTCACTAGAACCGGTTGTTAACATTCTAAGCAGTTTGGAGAACTCGTTGTTGGAAGAAATTACTGGTCTAAACCTGTAAGGAGGGCAGGAAGGAAACTTTCTGGTATTGCTTACAGAAACTGCCTCTCTATTACATTCTTGACAGGACTAGATTTCCTGCCTCAGGAACTTCTCTGGAGTTTTTTTTCCCTTCCTTTGCTGATACTTTGCTTGTGTGGAGTGACCATTCAAAGTTACAATGGCATTGAAAAAAGTGACTTATGACCATTTTTCACACTTACGATTGTTGCAGCCTCCCCACAGTCATGAGAGGCCAGGCGAGGAGATGCGTGCCTCGATGTGAGTGATATTGAGTTGGCCACACCCAGCCAATAACATAACCACCAAGCCATGTCCACCCAGTCACATGACCACCAAGCCATGCCTACCAATTAAGCCACACCTACAGAACCAGTTGTTAAAAAAAATGAATCCCACCCCTGATAAACCCCCAGTAATTAAAACTGCATGTAAGAGTAATTCTAATTTTCATCCAAACTGGAGGCTGAAGTCCAATTCTTTTGTCCTAAAGGAAGGAGAAGAAGGCTGGACTATCTGAGAGCTGGAAGTGAAACTTTTCTATGTCAAGTGACTGGAAAATTGCTAAAACAGAAAGCCCCAAACTTATTCTTTAAAAAAGCTGAGAAAGGAAAACAATCTAATCAAGAAAAGATATGTGCTAAAAAAAAACAAACCTTCAGTTTCTACCAAGTTTCAAACTGCAGCCTTTTACTGTGCTAAGCAAAGGTCTTAACCATTTTGCTGGTTCAGCACTGTTGGTAAATGGAGGTTTAGAACCTTGTAGAATGTACTGTAGAACAAGAGAAATGTTTTTGAGCTGCTTGCTTTGTATCTGCATGTTGATTATTTTTACTTTTTATCTGTCTGTATATACATATATAACATTTAAGTTTGTACACATGAGATGTGTATTTGAGTGCATGCAGACACACTCATACATACAGAATTATCCCCAAACACCTGCCCTTAGTTATGAATGTGCTTTCTTGAAACATAACAGGGAATTATCCAATGAAATGATGTGATAGCAAAACAAATCACTTACAAGTTGTTGCCAACATGCCTCGGCTTGCACAGGGTTTTGCTAAGATGGCTTAGAATCAAGATGGTACGAACAAGAATAGCTTAAATGGAAAGTACAGAAATGCCCTTCTCTCCTTTTCATCTTCTTGTTCCATTTTTTGCCAGGCTACATGTACCAGTATGGGTCCTGGCAGAGTCAGCTGTCAGTGTATCCGGGGTTGGACTGGGGATGGAAAAGCTTGTGTTGCCATAGACAATTGTGTAACAGAAACCAGAGGAGGCTGCCACATCAATGCTGATTGTAATTACATTGGCCCTGGACAGGTACAGTATTGTTATTCCATGCTGTCTTGCTAAAAAGGATCTATGGCTCTTGAGGTTGTTAAATAATGATGAGGTTTGTGTTTTTTATATGATAGCATCTGTTTTGTTCGGAAAACACATGAGGTAGACCGGGTTCCAACAACAAATACTTTATTCTTCAACTAGTTAGTAAATAGGAACCCTTGGCTGAAACCGAGGCCAGCCTTTTATACAGGCTGGCTTGCCTGCTTGCAGCCAATGGCAGTTGTTTAAATTTGCCGCCTTTTAGCAGCTCTTTGGATTGGTTCCTAGTGAACCAATCCAATGCTTATTTTATTTGACCAATCAGGTTTGCAGATTTGGAGTCACCCACTTTACATATAGAACACCCCTCCCCCCTTAGTTCAGTCCTACGTGGTGACGTAGTCTCGCAGGTAGGCGGGGCTTTTCCGGACTCGACTTGACTTGCGCGGTTCATTCTTAGTGAAGACTTCGACCGGTTTGGATGGGGCTGCTGTGTCGTCCGTTCTTTTCCCTGGAACTGTCTGGAAGGGTGAGTCAGCCATTTTACCGCCGCCTGAGTTTCTTAGGCTGGCAGTTTTGCCGCTCCCTCCCGTTTCCTCCGGGCAGGTCGAGCTGGCCTGGCTGGCCCCTTCCGATGGGCTCTTCACGCAAGTCTCTCCAAACAGTGAGTCTTTTATTTGCTCTTTTTGTTCATATGTTTCATTGGGTTTGGTTTAAAACAGTTCTTTATTTATTTCTCGCCTTCCCCCCCCCCCCCACCTTGGTTTGCAATTCACCGGTTTTGTCGGTGAATGTTTGTAAGTCTGTGGTTCTCTCTATAATTCGGGATCGAAGCTGGTCTATGTGCCGCTTCCATTCCCTGCCATCCTCTATTTTTAATCGGTAGGATTTGGGGCCTGTGATTTGGGTAATCTGTCCTGGTAGCCACACCGGGTCCCCGGTGAAGTTTTTAGCGTATACCAAATCGCCTATTTCGAATTGTCTAAACCGTGTAGAGGAGTCAGGGGGGTTTTCTGGAGTAAAATTTGGGTGTAACCTATCAAGGTGAGATCTTAATTTTCGCCCCATAAATAATTCTGCTGGGGACTTGTTGGTTATGATACTGGGCATTATGTGCTGGAGTGTGAGCAAACGGTTTACTTTCTGTTGGACATCTCCAGCGTCCATTCTTTCTAAACCTTCTTTAGTAAACCGGACCATTCTCTCAGCCCTGCCGTTCGCAGCCGGGTGAGCCGGCGCGGTTAGGGCATGTCTTATACCTAGGGAGGCTAGGTATTGCTCAAATTGTATGCTGGTTAGCTGTGGCCCATTAGCTGAGACAAGAACGTCTGGTATGCCATGGGTGGCAAAAAGGTTGTCCAGCTTTTTAATTACAGTTTCTGTTGTCGTTGATGGCATAACTTTTACTTCAAGCCAATTCAAATAGGCATCAATGACAATCAGAAAGGTATGCCCCTTGGTAGGACCCGCGAAATCAATGTGTATTCTTGACCAAGGTCCCTGAGGGGTTTCCCAGTCTTTAACGGGTGCTTTTGGTGGGGATGGTCTAATTGCCTGGCATTTGTTGCATGAGCTTACCCAATACTCTATGTCCTTATCAATACCCGGCCACCAAACATAACTTCTAGCAAGGCATTTCATCTTAACCATTCCCGGGTGCCCTTCATGTAACAACCTAAGTACCCTGGGTTGTAATTTGGCAGGGATTACCACCCGATCACCCCACAACAACCACCCCTTTTGGATTGAAAGTTCAGTCTGTCTGGACCGGAAAGATTTAAAGTTTTCAGTTTTTTGATTCTCCGGCCAGCCTTTACCTACCCAGCTAAGAATGTGGGCAGTCAATGAGTCTTTCGCGGTGGCTCTGGCGACATCATAAGCTTCTTCTTCTCTCGTGTCGCTACACTTTTCCCAGCCACTGTAGAACACAGGCTCTGGCACATGGGGTGTAATCGTGGAGATCACGTGATGTACAGGGTTGTGGTAGCAGGGTGCAGTTTAATAGGTGTTCCATTGTCTGGGGAGCCTCCCCGCAGTCGCATTCTGTGGATCCATCATGGTTGTATCCCCATTTCTGCATCAGGGCTTTGCACCTCCCAACTCCAGTTCTAAGGCGATTCTGGCAGCGCCAATTTTGCCATGGCTCACTGGCACCTGTTGGGAGGGATTCCTTTGGCTCAAAAAAGAGGTTATGGGGTTTCTCCTGTAGATGTTTTGACCAGGCTTCTATCCTGCAGCTCTGGGGATTGCCATCCAGGGGTTTTACTGAGTGTAGAAAACTCTTCCTGTATTTTAGCCTTTTTGGTGGAGGAACATGCTGGAAAAGTGGATGGCAACTGTCATCTTCCTATTTTTTTGTTACACCAACCTACCAATCCCATCATAAGCTGATATGGGTAGATCGGGGCAAGTCTCAATTTGTAGCGTTGTCATCGCTGGTGCCGGGTCTTCGTTGGTTGCTGGTAAGGGTGCTCTGCTCAAAGCGTCCGCTTGGGAAATTTGTTTCCCTGGCCGATGTGTCAGAGTGTAGGAATAAGCTGCTAGGAACTCTGACCATCTAGTCATTCTTGGGGACAGTATATTAGGTGTTGGCTTGTTTCCCGCCAAAATCCCCATTAGCGGTTTGTGGGCTGTTATGATTTGAAAAGTCCACCCATATAAGTATTCGTGGAAGCGTTTTACTCCAGTGACAATTGCTAGAGCTTCCCTGTCCAATTGGCTGTAATTCCGCTCGGTTTTGGATAGAGTCCTAGAGTAATATGCGACGGGTGCTTCTCTGCCATCAGGTAGTTGGTGGCTCAGGATGGCACCTACTCCGTATGGTGAGGCGTCGCAGGTCACTGTTAATGGCAGAGTGTTGCTAAATTGGATGAGAACGTTTGTTGATGTTAGCAAGTTTTAATATTTTGGAAGGCTTTTTTTTCTTTGTAACCCCAAGTCCAAGTTGCCTTCTTGTCTAGCAGACGGTGTAATGGTTCTGCTATAGTGGCCTTGTTTAGCAGGAACACTGTTAGGGATAACATTGTTCACCCTAACTGGTTTAGGTGAAATACTAACTATGAATCATAGTTAGTGTATGCAGCTTTAACTGTAAAATAGCAATTGTGGGTGTGGTTATGAAAACCATATAAAAGTAGCAAGGCTACAGCTTGCTCTCTCTCTCTCTGGCTTTGATGATCCCTGATTACTGCTTGGAAGCAAGACTGCATTGCTCGAACGGGAGAGACAACAACGGACTGATTTATGAGAACTGACAATAGGATATTCTACATGGACTTTGCTAACTGAATATCCCTGAATGGACTGACTACATGGTAAATGAATACTGGACTGTTTTTGATTATGCTATAACCTTATACTGGAATAAAATATATTCTTGATAGCACAAGCGTATCTGTTATTTTTACTGTATGTTAATAAACATACAAGCTTAGCTCACTCATTTATCTGTGTGCCTATCTGACTAACGCTGCACATTCTGTCTAGCTTGTCTACCTAACCCTGGTTGGGGAACCCAGGCTTAACACTGGTTATGGGCCCAGAGGCTGCAAAGTCAGTTTAACTAGGTTAAACAGATTTATGTAAAAAGTGAGAGTTTGTGTTGTTATACATTACAGTAAACAGACAGCTGTGTTTTATTAATTATATTTTTATATCCATATAAGAAAACATGGCACAAGTCAATTTACA
>BLBF01000003.1:53075228-53086318 GCA_015471245.1 Laticauda colubrina | reverse complement strand
TTTCCCACTTGGCATGGTCCACAGGTTCTAACACCCCTTGGGCTATTAATTTGTCCAGCTGTTCCTCTATTTTTGCCTTTAGTGCAAAAGGAACTCGCCTGGCTTTTATTCTTCGTGGGGCTATTTGGGGGTTTAGATTGAAAGAAATGGGATTTCCCCGATACTTGCCAAGTGAGCCATCAAAAACGTCCTGGAATTCTCGGATGAGGTCGTCTTCCCAGCCGGTTGTAGTCACTCGATCGACCCCGGTCATCCCGATGCCCAATGGCGCGAACCATTCGATGCCCAGGAGGCTTGGTCTGTCTTGGTCGACTATGGTCAGCGGTAGCACTTTGACGTGATGTTTGTAGGCGACTCGGAATTGTCCCATGCCTACCACAGGGATTTGGTTTCCCTGATAGGCCTTGAGGGTTAGGTGCTGCTTCTTCAATTCTTTGGGTTTGATACCTGGGACTAGCTGTTTTATTGTGTCCCACGATACCATGGAGAGGAAGGACCCCGAGTCCACTTCCATCTTGCAGTGTTTTCCTTCGATTTTCACGATGACTTTAATTTTCTTCCCACTTTCCGTCTGAGCACTCTGTATAATGACAGTTTGGTGTGTATTAGCTCGCTTCTCTTGTTGCCACTTTCTCTCAGCTCGTTTAGGCTCAGCTCGTGTTGGGGAATTTCTGCGTCTCGTTGGGCTGTAGTATTTTTTGTTCCTGCAGACCTTCTCGATGTGCCCTCGTTTCTTGCAATGCCGGCAGATGGCATCGAGAAATCTGCATTCGGCTCGGGGATGGTTTCCTCCGCAGCCAGCGCATTCCCGCCAATTTCTTCTTTCGTGCTCTTTTCTGTTTGTGAGCAAACGGTGGACCTCGTCATCTTCTTCGCTCGATTCAATTGTTTCGCCCGACTCTTCGTAGTGGGTTGTGGTGGCAGGCTGCTTCCTGTCTTTGGTTGGTGTTTCTTCGCTGTGTGTGTTCATCTTTTTCATGGCTACGGCAGATTTTTTCGCGGCTTCAGCGGCTGTGGCTTCCACGATGGCTTCGGTAACGGTGATGTTGGGCTTGTTAAGTAATTTACTCTGTGTGGTCGAGTCTCTCAGGCCCAACACCACGTGATCCCTCATTGCTTCGTCAATGTTCAAAAATTCACACTCATCCCCTAATTGTCTAAGGGCAGCGATGAAGTCGGCGACGGTCTCTCCCTCTCTCTGGTCTCTGCAGTAAAATTCGTGTCGCTTTATTAAGTTTGTTAAGCCTGGGTTCCCCAACCAGGGTTAGGTAGACAAGCTAAACAGAATGTGCAGCGTTAGTCAGATAGGCACACAGATAAATGAGTGAGCTAAGCTTGTATGTTTATTAACATACAGTAAAAATAACAGATACGCTTGTGCTATCAAGAATATATTTTATTCCAGTATAAGTTTATGGCATAGTCAAAAACAGTCCTATATTCATTTACCATGTAGTCAGTCCATTCAGGGATATTCAGTTAACAAAGTCCATGTAGAATATCCTATTGTCAGTTCACATAAATCAGTCCGTTGTTGTCTCTCCCGTTCGAGCAATGCAGTCTTGCTTCCAAGCAGTAATCAGGGATCATCAAAGCCAGAGAGAGAGAGAGAGAGCTGTAGCCTTGCTACTTTTATATGGTTTTCATAACCACACCCACAATTGCTATTTTACATTTAAAGCTGCATACATTAACTATGATTCATAGTTAGTATTTCACCTAAAACAGTTAGGGTGAACAATGTTATCCCTAACAAAGTTTGACACCATCGGAGCGTAGTGTGCTTTGAGGATTCTTTGCAAATCTGTCCACGTTAGCTGTTTAACATCCCGGGGCTTCGCAAGGGCCTTTGCCATCTTGAAAACTGTTGGCCCGCAGTGCGTCAGGAATACCGCTCTCTTGCATTGCTCTGAAATGTCTTCCATTTCATTGCTTTCCAAATACATTTGGAAGCGATCAGAATAGGAATCCCAATCCTCTTCGTTGGGATTGAAGGGTGCGGGCGGTGCGTTGTTTCCAGACATCTTGGTTGTAATCTGGACTTCTTATCACTGCGTGCAGGTTTTTTCGTTCAGGACGATCCCATCCTCGTCACCAGTGTTTTTTTCGGAAAACACACGAGGTAGACCGGGTTCCAACAACAAATACTTTATTCTTCAACTAGTTAGTAAATAGGAACACTTGGCTGAAGCCGAGGCCAGCCTTTTATACAGGCTGGCTTGCCTGCTTGCAGCCAATGGCAGTTGTTTAAATTTGCTGCCTTTTAGCAGCTCTTTGAATTGGTTCCTAGTGAACCAATCCAATGCTTATTTTATTTGACCAATCAGGTTTGCAGATTTGGAGTCACCCACTTTACATATAGAACAGCATCAAATATTTAAAGTGGCTGCAGGCCACAGAATTTAACATTTTCAACCTCTATTGAATTGCATTGAAAGGAATAATAAAAGTGAGAACTTGTAACTCCTTTAAGAAGCCTTGGCCTTTTCCCAGGATCACATTATGGTCTTCTATTGCACAATTCCAGGAAAAGACTTGTTTTGTCTAATTCCCCCAAAGGATTATTCACGGCCACAAAAAATGTAGAAGTATGTCAAATAATAAGTTAAAAACTACAGTCGTGAAAATCTAGGTTAAGATTCGCAAAAAGCAAACAGAAGAGGAGTAAGTCGATGGCCTAGTGAAACAAACAAAATGTTAAACAGTTAGGATATTTATGTAGTTACTTACCCAGCACATCTAAATTATATTAAAGTAACCAAAATATCTTTACAACCCACAAGGCATGTCACAACTTTTGAGCGCCTCTCATATTTTGAAATTGAAAGTTGAAAAATTTGACACGCCCTACAAGTAGGCAGCCCAGAGACAATATAGTACACATGTCTGTCTGGGTTTAAGTTATGGAAATGATCAATTGCATAAGCTCACAAGAAGCAAAACACTGTTCCTGACAAGCGGCTAGTTTCAGTTAGGGAGTTTAATACTAGAGTATGACACATGCTGGTTCTAGTTAAACCTGATGCAACCGCAAGACAATCAAGGAATACTACATTGATTTTAACTCATGTGGTGCTTATTATGCCTGACTCAGCTGAAAAGTTATTCTGGCTTGTAGGGCCATATTTATGTCGATTCTAAGGTAGACTTGATTACAAAGGAAGAATGTTGGTTCTTGTAGCTTTCCAAAATGCTACTGCTGTCACCAAAGTTTGCCTAGGTAGATGATTGTACTAAATCAGAGTCCTGGGAGAGGATCCAAAGCTTCAGGGACTGATTCTGAAAAAAAGTTGTGCTGGTCTCAATGAATGCAGATGACTCCGAGATCCCCCAATCCACTTCTGTCTTGAGGAGGATTATCCTCAAGATAGAACTATTGTTATTATTGACATCCATAGGAAAGGAGGTTAGAAGTTGTAATTCAGAACAGATGGAGGACTTCTGTCTTCCAACAATTATCTACTTTTGCACATGAAAAATCCAGAATGTTTCTATTTAGGCTGGTTTCAAATTTTAAATTAAAAATATATTAGTAACAGACCCAAAGGTGCTTTTTCAAGAGGCAACTGGACTTTCTGGTTTTTCTTTGAAGACGTTTTGCTTCTCATCCACGAAGTTTCTTCAGCTCTGAGAAATGTCTTCAAAGAAAAACCAGAAAGTCCAGTTGCCTCTTGAAAAAGCATCTTTGGAACAACCATGACCTGGATGACTGAGAATCTCCATAGTAACAGATTTTAATTTTTTCCTACATTTCTAGAAATTATAAAACAAAGATTAAAATGAAAGGTTGTTGTTGTTTTCTTTTTCTTAGAAAACTTATACTATTGGATAGGAGCTAATGTCCCCACTGTTTCAATTTTCAGAGCAGCTGCATGTGCAAGAAAGGCTATGAAGGTGATGGTTATGTCTGTGATAAAATTGATCCTTGTATGATGGACAATGGGGGCTGCCATGAACTGGTAAGACATGGAAATAATCTAGGACAGTCTCCCTGGTTTAATACATTTCAGATTAGTTGCCTTCTAGTTACCCTAGAGTTGCCACAATAAGTGGAGTGACACAAATCATTCAACATTACACAAGGCATAGTATTGGGGAACCTACTTTGATTATTCTCTAGACATGTCCTGAATAATTGTCGTCAGTCCCATTAAAATTTGCAATGTAGCAACAATTTTTGAATATTCTCTGAGGGCCATACCAAAGGTTTTCTGGACGGCACATCACACTGGAGCTCATTCCACTCTGAACCAGATATACTGCATTAGGTCTCTAGGTGATATTGAGTTTCACCTATTTTCTTTACTTTATTTTCTAATTGCTGAGAATTATCTTTTTTTTAACTCATCAGGCTGTATGCCAGATTCTCAATACTGGGGAAAAAAATTGCCATTGCTCTGATGGATATATAGGAGATGGAATTCAATGTTACGGTGATGTGATGAAGGTAAAAAGATGCATTTCCAATCTCTTTCAGGTGGGGGCAGTAAAGTGACAGCTTTTATATCAGGCAAAGACCATAAATCAATGGCAGTGGCTGTGTCTGCCAACTTTGATAAGGCTAGGAAAGACCACTTTGATGGAGTATCTTTCAGACAATGCAAATATTCTGGACCAACATAAACCTCAAGTGACTTTTCTGATTATGCACAGAACAGCATCTCGCTTTTCAAACTCAGCTTTTTGCTTATCATTCCCATTAACAAAAGAGCAAGTATAGGCAGAAAATATGCCAAGGAATATTTCTCTCAGATAAAAAAAATCACTGTTCTGCTTGAGTTTCCTTATTTCAAAGAAAAAATTTGGCATTTTCTAGATTTCCCATTCTAAACCGGAAACCACAACGACCAGCTCTGTGAGAGACAATGATTTTTACAGTACAGTGATAGGAATCTTAAACCAATTCATAGTTTGAATGTATTATGAAATTGAAATTCAATGGCTGAAGAAGGGATTGGAACCCTTTCCTTCTAAGGGATTGGAATTTCTTCCTTCTAATCTAGTCCAATTTCTTGTCCATTATACCAGACTAGAAGTAAGACAACTCTTGGAAGAAAAAAGAGAGAGGGTCTCCACAAGACAAGCAAAGAAAGGAAGGTCATCAGAAGTAGTATTCAGCAGGTTCTGACTAGTTCTGGAGAACCAGTAGGGGAAATTTTGATTAGTTCGGAGAAACAGCAAATGCCACCTCTGATTGGAGATTTTACAGTATCCTTCCCCTGCCACACCCACCAAGCCATGCCCACAGAACTGGTAATAAAAAAAATTGAATCCCACCGCTGGGGGGTCATTTCTGTCCACTCACTCTGCAGGAATGACTTCTTATTTTGTGTCAATATAATGCTAAAAAAGTGTAACCAAACCATATCTGCAGAATAAAACCAGATTAAGTGTAAGCAGAATAACAGAGTTTGAAGGGACCTACTAGTCCAACCCCCTACTGAAGCAGGAGACCCTATAACTTTACAGACTAATCATCAGACTAATGTTGTCTAATCTTGTCTTAAAAACCTCCAGTGTTGGAGTACCCACACCTTCTGGAAGCAAGGCTAATTATCCTCTCTGATAGGAAATTTCTCCTTATTTCTAGGTTGGTTCTCTCCTTGATTAGTTTCCATCCATTGTGTCTCGTTCTGCCTTCAGGTGCTTTTCTACAAAAGTTGACCCCTTGTTCTTTCTGGCAGCCCCTTAAATATTAGAAAACTCCTATCCCTCAGCCCTTCTTTTAATTAAACTAGACATTAAACCAATTGAGAGAGATCCAGGCAAAGATTGCTGGTTTGGACCATAAAGTAGAACCAAACTATCTTTTCCTATAGTTGCTTTGCCACATGACAATGTCCCCAGTTCCTTTACCTAAGTGACCTCCCCCTGCCCTCGCCTCAAGAGCTAAATGCTCTTTCCATGTTCAGAGGAGTTTATGCTTGCACTAGAAGAGAAAAGAAAGCTATTGCTTTATATTAAGTTGCCTTGGTAAAGACATTCTATAAGGAATGGTAAAACGTTTGATCAATTATGTGGCATTAAATTGACGTCAACTCTTAGCAACCCTATAGAGATATTTTCTCTGTATTTCATGATAAAAATACAGAAATACAGAAAGTACAGAAAACCAGAAATAAAATGAAGTCCTGTAAGAAAACATGAATAACGGAGTGAATTGGCCAATTTGTCACATTTCCAGCAGCCTTAAAAAGTCCAATTATGAGGCAAAGCCTATGGCTGCCTTTCTATGGAAAGGTTTTTCTTCTGACTTGGCATTATTGGAAGTGGAATGTTATCCAGCTGTTTGGATGGATGGGTGGATGAATGAATTAATCTCTCTCTGTTTTGTTCTTTTATAATCTGCTATTTTAAAGATACAGGTTCCCATAAGAAAAATATAAAGAAGGGGTGTCTAACCTTGGCAATTTTAAGACTTCCAGAATTCCGCAGCCAACCATACATCGGGAAAGTTTTAAAATTGATAAAATTGGACACTCTGATATAAAATGTGAACAAACCTTAAATATTTAAAATAAAGACAATTAAATTTATTTGTTTATTAAGTCTATATTCCAGTCATGTTATTATCAAATGCCTCTGGGTAGCTTATATGAATAATTATAGTTTCTGCTGTTATAGTAGGAAAATATCAGTATTCTCTTTTGGACTGATTGCTAGGCAAGTTCCCAAGTATCTAACCATCCTTTGCCTAGATTACATGTAGGATTAAAATTGTAATGTGGTCTGTTTACCTTGATATTGACACATTGCCTTAGTTTATAAACAAACCAGGGTTAAATTAAACTTGTTTAGCAATCGTCTTTTTTCTTTAAGACCCCTAGAATAATGCTTTTGTACATTTGTTGTTTTTTTTTTCTGAAGGAGCTGGTAAGGTATTACCACTTTTCAACTTTTTATGAGTGGATTAAGGTAAGGATTTCCTGTTGTTGAGTGCTACTTTAACATTTCTGAAACAAGAAATGAAATAAAAATGAAACAGTTTTAGCATACTGTTCCATCAGTAGGAAAAAAATCTATTTACATTTTAAAATAAGAGTTTTATCTTAAAAATGGCCTTTTAAGGTTTTTGACAAAAAAGGTTCTCTAAGCAGAACTTTGTATAAATCTGTTCAAAAGCTATTCATTGCAACTGATTTATAAATTAAGAATTTCAGCCTTTGTAATTAGTAAGTTGCTTAGAGAATCAAAACACTGATGTTTCAATCTGCTGGGCAATTTTAAAACTAAAACTACTTTTGTATTTTTTTAAAAAAATATGTTTATTGATGATCAGAAGGTACACATATTTTAATGAGGCCTTTGCTTGAGGAAAATGAACTTGCTCTATCTTTTGATGGTCATGCAGATGAGTCTTTGGATCAGAAAGGATGCTAACACCGCTTTATTGTCTACATACAATGATTTGTAAAGTGATATTGTTTAATAATACAAAATGCTGGAACTCTGAGATATCTTATCAGACTCCATTGATTCGAGTGGCTTCATTGAAGAGGCTGGTGGTGGATCTGCATATTTAATTCCATGCCTTTTAAACTAAACACAGAAGTAACGAGCATTAATGCCTGTGCATGTTGTCTTTCTTTGATCAAAAGAAATCCCTCTTCAGTATGCCCAGAGGAGCCAATGTCACTGTTCTGGTGCCACAAAAAGAAGCTGTCCAAAATTTGAGCAAGGATGAAAAAGAGTTCTGGCTGGAGTCCAACATGCTACCATCTCTTGTCAGGTATTGCTGTCCATCTTTGTCAGAATCAAAACTGGTATAAATTAAGTAAATCCATTTTTGTCTTGATTAGTGAAAGCTACTCAGGTTTGATCTGTGCCAGAGGCCAGATGACAGGTTTAGCGTATGATGGGGTTGCTTCAAAGATTTTACAATGGGCCTTGCAGCACAGTTCTCAGTACATCCACCTAGGTTTTTGAGTACCAGTTTTTTCAGCTTCCAAGAATGAGTGTTCAATGATGATTGAAATACATACTTTAGTAGGGTGCCTGTGATCATCTAAAGAGGTAGGTGACCTTAGTAGGATTAGACATTTTTGCAATTTGAAATACTTGTCTTTCCAGGGGAGGCAATGCAAGAAGATGGACTCTTCCAATATGAAGTAGTTTCCTTTTACACGAACACAAAACTTTTAGGGCACCTCTGCACTTCACCTAACAAAATGTGGTTTCATCTATTTGTGTTGTGCTTATAGCACACACATGAAATACAGAATTTGTACATCTCTTTTCAGATATTCTTATTCATAATTCTGCATAACATTTTTCTTGTGTATAAGAGAAATATATATAAATGTATAAAAGAAATATAGTTACCAATGTATAAACTGTCAGCTTTGGAAGCCATATTGAGATCCGCTAATCCCACACTGCCACAATTAAGCCTTGAGAAAGTGGGAGGGGGGAATTCATTTGAGTATATCTAGTTAGACAAAATAAAATTCTTCTGCTGTCTGAAGGTCACTTAGTGTTACACATAGTGAAAAGGAAATTTATTTTGGGATGGATGGTGATTGGACCATGTGATGTGATGATAGGGACGGGGATGGATTTGTAAGTTTTACTTTTGCAAGGAAGCCTGAAACTTTCTGATTCAGGATTCCACGGATGTACCAGTTACTATCCAAATAAAGGAACCTTTGAGAGATGTCTGTCTCAGAGTTATTGGTTGGAATGGAGGTTTGCTGGAACATTGACACAAACATACTTTTACCAATGCATAGAAATGCAAACATATAAATCAGTGCATAAGAATATCCAGTTTAACTTCCTTATCTTTAGAATGTCCTCTAACATTTTCTGATTGGGTAGCAGTAACAATGAGAGTGATTGGAGATGTTTGAATTTCTGTCTTTGGACTAGAGAACATAAGAACATTTATTAGGTTCAGGCACACCCAACAATACATCTATAGGGTTACTAGTCATCTCACAAAAGGAGGAAAAGTCTTTTTTACCCTCATTTCCTCCACCTGGCAGGCATAGCTTTAGATATAATCTAAATCAGGGATAGGGAACCATAGCTCTTTTATGACTAGTGGACTTCAACTCCCATAAATCCTGAGCCAACCATGCTCATGCTTTCTTGTAGTTCAGCTCCCTGACATCAATTAGTTGATTAAAACTTTTCATGCTGCTTCAGATTGACAAGACCTTAATCAGTTACATGCTGAAGACTTTTGCTTCCTCATTAACTCTAGCATATTTCAGTCATAGAAAAAAAAAACCAGTCTTTCTGATGCTGGAAAAAGTTCACAGATATAAGTGTGTGTTCTTGTTGCTTTAATAGAAGAGAATATATGTAGTAATATATATATAGTTGGGTTCTGCAACCCAGCTAGACAGACACAGACTTCAGAGAGTAATTAGGACTGCAGAAAATACAATTACTACCAACCTGCCTTCAATTGAGGACCTGTACACTGCACAAGTCAAAAAAGAGGGCTGTGAAAATATTTACTGATCCCTCACATCCTGGACATAAACTGTTTCAACACTTACCCTCAAAACGACACTATAGAGCATTGTGCACCAGAACAACTAGACACAACAGTTTTTTCCTGAACGCCATCACTCTGCTAAACAAATAATTCCCTCAACACTGTCTATTTACTAAGTCTGCATTACTATTACTACTATTACTATTAATCCTCCCATCCTTCCTTTCACCCATCCCTTCCCACTTATGACAGTATGATTGTAACTTTGTTGCTTGTATCCTTACAATTTTTTTAATTGACTCTTTCCTGGTATGATTTGATTGCATATTGTACCCTGTGTCTATTATTAAGTGTTGTACCTTATGATTATTGACTCTTGATGAATGTATCATTTCTTTTATGGACACTGAGAGCATATGCACCAAGACAAATTCCTTGTGTGTGCAATTACATTTGGCCAATAAAGAATTCTATCTATTCTATAGCTGGGAATTAAACTGTGGAATTCTTGGTGGTCTCTGAACTAGATTGTTCATTTGCAGATGTTTTATTAGCCAACTAGGTAACCTCTTCAGGCACTGTCCAGTAATGAATTGTCTTCAAGCAAATAATCAAACTCAATCAAGGACTCTATTTATTTATCTTCAGTTTCTCACTATAATTGTTGGTGCTGATGCCAAGAAACTAAAACTGTGTGTGTGTGATACTTTTCCTCCCATTTGTCCTCCTTTCCAGTTGTTCCTGTTCTCCTTTATCTGTTCAGTTATCAGATACCCTAACTTAAAGCAAACTCTTGGGATCAGGGAATTCTATGGATCAAATGTACAGAAAAAAACTTTGTTCAAACAAAAACTTTTCTCTGGGCTCTATTGGATTTTTAAGGACATGGATTACTAAATGTCCATACTGAAGAAAAGTTGTGAGATGAAGTTGTTTTGAAGGCAGAAAGAAAATATATTTCTTCTTTAAGACCATGTCACACTGGCCAACGGATGCAAAAAGGACACAGTGGACGAGCAAAATGTTCCATCCGTTGTTATCCGCTCTCAAAAGGGGCAAAAATTTGCATAACCGGAGCGGATAACACGGACGCGGGGAGGACGCAGGGCGGATGCAAAGCGGATGTGGAACGGAAGCCCAGCGGATGGAAGCGGATGGGAGTGGGTGGCACATCCTCAGGGCTTCCGGGGGGCCTCAGCAAAGTGGACGCGGAACAGAAAGAGCGGAAGCAGAGCAGACGCCAAACGGATGAAGCGGATGCAGAGCGGAAGCCTAGCGGATGCACAGCGGAAGCCTAACGGATGCCTGCCGTTAACTGCGCATGCGGGGGGGATGCATTGCGTCAGCCCCGCGGATATAACGGAAGCAGCTCGGAAGCAGGATGCCATTCAGAGGAAAGACCTGCTGCCAGACACATCGACTGCCTTGCCTGCCCTGCCTGCATGTCTGCCTGCCAGCCTTGCTACCAGCCTTGCTGCCAGCCTTGCTGCCAGCCTCCCTGCCAGCCTTGCTGCCAGCCTCCCTGCCAGCCTTGCTGCCAGCCGGTCTGCCTGCCAGCCTTGCTGCCTGCCTTCCTGCCAGCCTTGGTTCATGTCTGCCTGCCAGCCTTCCTGCCAGCCTTGGTTCATGTCTGCCTGCCAGCCTT
>BLBF01000003.1:53042497-53075218 GCA_015471245.1 Laticauda colubrina | reverse complement strand
CTGCCAGCCTTCCTGCCAGCCTTGGTTCATGTCTGCCTGCCAGCCTTGATGCCTGCCTGCCTGCCAGCCTTCCTGCCAGCCTTCCTTCCAGCCTTGGTGCAGGCCTTCCTGCCAGCCTTCCTGCCAGCCTTGGTTCCTGCCAGCCTCCCTGCCAGCCAGCAACCCCACAACCATGCGGAAGCACAGCAAGCCTCAGCCATCTGCTGCCAGCCCTGGCAAGAGGGACAGGGCTACCATCCCGCCCCCTGGCCCTCACTCTGGTTCTGCTGGGGCTTCTGCAGCACGGGCTCACTCTTCTGGGGCTGGCGCTTTTGCTGCTTCTGCTTCTGGAGGAGCTGATGACAAGCACTCCAGCACCAGCCACCTCCACAGCACCTGCACCCTTCACCCTTGAGACTGAGCGACCAAGAGGAGTGCCAGAGACTCATTTTTGTCTTATAGCTTGTTGTTAATAAAGTCTATTTTTGATTCACACACTTGCTTCATTTCTTTTTTTTAAATAAAGTCTTGCTGGAAACTTTTAGAAATGGTTTAAGCCTTTGCATGCTTGTGGGATGGGTTAAGATAGCTGTGGGATGGGCAGGGATACCTGTGGAATGGGCAGGGACACCTTTGGGATGGGTAATAGCTGTGGGATAGATAAACCTCCAGTGCAAGCATAGTGGGACTGTATGGTCCACCCTCCCAGGTGCCACACCTATGGCTCTTTTTTATCAATAATAATGTAATAATTATCCACACATGTCAACATTAACACAACTCTTTATTAAACGCCCTGTTCATTGTAGGCCAACCAAACATACATGGCCCAATCTCATCAATGTGATGAGACAGGCTGAAGGAAGCATCCATTAAGCATCTACCATCCTGTCTTGCCACTCCACTGCTCCAGCTGGGGAGTTGCACCATTGTCTCAGGAGGTTGCGCTGCTTCTTCGCTTCATTTGAGGCTCTGTTGGGGCCTTGCACATCCTCAGTGTCGATCAGGTTTCGCCCTTGCCTCCATTCCCCAGGCTCCATGACCCCATTGGCTTGTTGGAGGTCCACGAGCCTGTTCTGTAAGACTGGGTAGCGGGTGCGCATGAGATTGTGCAGGATGCAGCAAGCTTCCATGATCCTCCTCACGGTCTCTGGACAATGCTGTATGGTGGTGAGAAGTACCTGGAACCTGTTGGCCAGGATTCCAAAGGCGTTCTCCACCACCCGCCTTGCCCTGGACAGCCTGTAGTTGAAGATCCTCTCTTCACGGGTGAGGAGTCTGGAGGTGTAGGGCTTCATGAGGTAGGTTCTGAGGGAGAAGGCGTCATCCCCTACGATGAAGTAGGGCACATCTTGCGTGTCGTTGGGCAGGGGGTCTGGATCTGGGAAGCCCACAATGAGGTTGCATTCCAGTCCCTCCTTGAGGTGACTGGCGTTGTATACCTGGGCATCCGAAGATGAGCCGTTGCCTGAAGCATCGATGTACATGAACTTGTAGTCAGCATCGACCATGGCAAAGAGGATGATGCTGAAGAAGCCCTTGTAGTTGTGATAAGAGGACCCTGAGTTGGCTGGTGCTTTGCAGGCCACGTGCTTGCCATCAATGGCTCCAACGGTGTGGGGGAAGTTCCACCTATGATACCACTGCTCTGCAACTTTCTTCCATCCTTCTTCAGTGGAGGGGTACTGGAGAGCTCCTCCTTGTATTCTTCGATGATGGCCTGCACCACTTCTCTGACCACAATGCTGATGGTGTTGGATGGCACCCTCCAGCCGTACTGCATGCTCCTGTAGGAGGTCCCTGAGGCCAGGTGGCATAGAGTGAGTGCCACCTTGAGCCCAGGTTCCAGGCTGGGCTGGAAGCTGGCGTTTGCCTTGGTCAATCTGGGTGTCAGCCGCTACACAACTTCATCAAACATGGCTGGAGGCATCCTCATGACGTTCTGGAACGCCCGAGTGTCTTCGCTCCTGAGTTCCACCATCAGCTTGTTGTATAGTCCGTCCTCCGCTCTACTGGCAGACCATCTTCAGACCCAGACTCTTTTTGGATGGCTCCTTTTCTTCTCGCAGTAGTGTTCACAGAGCCTGCAGATGGCTTCGCACTGTTGCAGAATGATGGTGGCTGCCGAAAGGACTTTGTTACAATCCACGGTGGACATGACTGGATGCTGTGGAAGAGGAAGAGGCAGATGAAGGCTGCAGAGGTCTGCACCGCTGGGTTGCTGTTCTGAAAGTGCGATGCAGGCGAGTTGCTCCCCCTTTTTATAGGCAGTATAGGTTTTCCGCTAGGCATCCTCTAGGCATCCTCTAGGCATCCTGTAGACATCCTTAATATCTGAGATAGGTCCCCTCTGCAAACGTTTTTTCCATTTTAAACGCTTTGTTTCCGTGCTGCATCCTCTAGGCATCCGTTCTGCATCCATTCGGCGTCCGTTCCGCTTCCTCCCTGCGTCCGGGCGGATGCGCGTTGCGCGGATGCGGAACGGATGCCTAGCGGATATAGCGGATGCGTAACGGATGCGTAGCGGATCCGTAGCGGATCCGTCGCGGATCCGTAGCGGATGCAGAATGGACGAACTGGATACATTTTCCGCGCAAAAGTTTTAGGCAGCCCAAAATTTTTGGAGTGGATGAAACGTCCATAAACGGATGCTGGACAGATAGAGAGGAAGCAAAATAGAGGCAGTGAGTACAGAACTGATACATCACGTTAACCAACGGATGGCAAGCTTTTTTGTCCGTTTTACATCCTCTTTGCATCCATTGGTTCAGTGTGACATGGGCTTTAGTGAGGATGTAACTTTTTAAAAATGAAAAATAATCCAAAAAATAAATTATACACAGCACAGCTATTAGCAGGTATTGAAAACATGTGCTAACTTTGATTCAGTGGTACACGACAAAGTACTCCTAAAACTATAATCTTATGGTATCTCTGGACAGCTGCACAACTGGATAGAAGCATTCCTGTCAAACAGACAACAAATGGTCAAAATTGGGAGTGCCCAATCCAATTATGTACCTGTCAATAATGGTGTGCCCCAAGGCAGTGTTCTAGAGCCAACTCTTTTCATTCTCTACATAAATGACCTCTGTGATCATATTAAGAGCAACTGCATTCTATTTGCTAATGATGTAAAGCTGTTCAATACCACAGACAATACTGCTACCCTTCAAAAAGATCTTGACTATGTATGAGAATGGTCAAACAAATGGCAACCTCAAATCTCAACAAATAAATGCTTTGTCTTAAATATTGGTTAAAAAAATCAGAAAATAAAATACAAGCTGAATAGTCAAGACCTTGTTGATGATCCAAGCTCTGTAAAAAATCTTGGAATACTCATCTCTAATGATCTAAGTGCTAGAGCCCACTGTAACTACTTAGCCAAAAAGACATTGAGAGTTGTTAACCTAATCTTACATAGCTTTTTGTCTGGTAATATCGCACTACTAACTTGAGCAAACAAAACATTTGCTAGACCAATACTTGAATACAGCTCATCAGTCTGGAACCCACATTACGTATCTGATATTAGCACAGCTGAGAAAGTCCAGAAATATTTTACAAGAAGAGTTCTCCACTCCTCTACTCGTTGTAGAATACCTTATGCCATCAGACTTGAAATTCTAGACCGAGAAAACCTTGAATGATGCTGTCTTTGGTCTGATCTAAGTACGGTATAAAAATCATACATTGCAATGACTTACCTGTAAATGAATGCTTCAGCTTCAACCATAACAACACAAGAGCACGCAATAGATACAAACTCAAGGTTAACTGCACCAAACTTGATTGTAGGAAATACAACATCAGCAACAGAGTGGTCAATGTCTGGAATACTCTACCTGACTCTGTGGTTTCTTCCCCAAACCCCCAAAACTTTAACCTTAGACTACTGTCTACTATTGACCTCACCCCTTTCCTAAGAGGTCTGTCTGTAGGGGGCATGCATAAGCACACCAATGTGCCTACCATCCTTGTCCTATTGTTTCTTTTTTTATATATATATGTACCCATTTCTTGTATTCATAACTATGTATATACTTATACCTATTATCTTGTAAGCGATTGACAAATCAAAATAAATAAATAAGAAAAATAAAATAAACATTCTAAATTTTGAACTAATCTCATACCAACAAGCTGCCTGCAAAGTGTAGTTTAAAAAGTCAAGGTTGATCAAAATTTTGCCTATTTTTGTCAGTTTAAAAAGCCCTTTACAACAGTTTTGATCACACTATCACGGTAAAATGACTTAAAGGCAAAACAAAGGAAGTCCAGTTGCCTTTTGAAAAGCATCCTTGATTGCTTTTGGTTGTCTTTGAGACAACCATGACCTGGATGACTAGATAAGATGGCTGATGAATTGTCTTTTTAATAGACTCTCCTGACACATTTAAAAGATACAGTGCTTTTTTCCCCCTCTAACTGTTCTCTTGGCTGTTAACCAGAAAATTGTAGTTTTGTTAAGATTTTTATCCTATTGTAGGTCTCATATCCTCCAGGGTTCCTTCACAACTCAGCAACTCAAGAAATATGTTGGCCAAGAACTCCCCACTCTCAATCCAGAGGCCAAGTGGGAAATAAAGAAGAATAACGAGGTAAGCTTGTAGGTTAAAAATATTATTTCCAATAGCAAAATTAGAGAGATATTATTGAAATGTGCTATGCCACTTTTAAACTAAAGAAATGGTGCCCCAAGGAAAGTAGAACCAAGGTGAATCTGCAGGCTCATGTTTTTTTATTTTGGAAATGTTGATCATAGCGTGTGTACGAAGGCATGTAGCAACTCTCAGGGTTAATATGGAACATTTTGATAAGCTTTTCCCATCCTGTTCTCCTATGCTAGAATGCATAGCCCATAATTAGAGCCACTGCAACTTGACAAATTCAGAGGATGACAGATTAGAAAAGATATATGCAATCCTAAATTAAGGTTTTCCAATCAGCATTGCACCCCAATTAGAGCACAAAGTGTTTTGATATAAATGTGATCGGTATAGTCATACTTTAATTCTAATGGGACTAATTTGAAGAACCATTTTTTCCTGAACTCATCTGTTTGACCCACCAGAGTGGAGAGGCAGTGAATGCTTTAATCTCCTTCCTTAAGGAGATCCATCTAGGACAGGGGTGTCAAACTCGCAGCATGCGGGCTGGATCCAGCACACGCTGGCCACGCCCACTCCAGTTTAGCAAAGAGGAAAAAGTTGTGATACGTCACCTGATGACAACGTGACACTGTGAGTTTGACACCCCTGATCTAGGGGGACTAAAAAGAAGAGTCTTCTTCATGATAGTTCTCTTCATGTGGAACATCATCCCTGCAGAGATATGTTTGGCACTCTTTTGCAAGGCTCTGAAGACTCATTTTGTCAATGAGTCTGGAGACCCCAGAGTGGATGGAGCCCATGGATTGTTTAATTTTTGTCACTGAGGGAAGGGGTATTGTTTTATTATTTTTCAGTTGATTTTAGTGTTGTAAGCTGCCCAGAATAACTGTGAGTGAGTTGAATGGCCATCTAAATTTTCTTAAATAAAAAATAGTAATAATTCAGAATTAATATCTGCATATATTTGATTTTCAGGAAATAACTATTCACAATGCCAGCATTGTGGTGGGTGATATTCCTGCTATTAATAGCACTATTTATATCATCAGTAAGGTAGGTTGATTAGATTGGTTTGGATCTTTGTCTTTTTCTGTTGTTTGAGTGGGGGAAGGGCGATTTATGAGATATGAGCTAAGCGTATCTCATTTATTGGTCTTTCATTAAATAGAAGCAACAAATATTGTTGAACCCAAGTATTATATATCCCAAATAGAACCCAAGTATTGAGAAGGATCTTCTAAAATTTAATTTTTCTCCTCTTAATAGCACCCTATTTACACTGTTATTTATAACTATGAGATGAAAAAAAGTCAGGTAATTGGTCTCCCTCTTTTCACTTTTCTTTTGATCAGGTTCTGTTACCAACATCTGTCAAGATCCCACCTGGTCTGCAGGAGCAACTAAACACTGTGCCCTCCTTCTGGAGGTTTAAAGAGCTATTGGAGGTAAAGTCCTCAGCAGAAAGATCATAATCTTCATCATCATTTTAGCCATTGTCTATCCTTTGCAAGATGAAAGCCTCTTCCATATGTTTCCAACCAATATGATCCCAAGCAATATGGTCCCTTTTGCCAATGTTAAAATTGTTTTGAAATATACTTGTTGATGTCGCTGATCCATCTTGTTTTAGATCCTTTTCTTGGATGCTTTTTGTCAAGTGGGATCCATTTTATGATTAACTTGATCCATCAGTTCTTCTTGCTATGTGACCAGCCCATTTCCATGCAATTCTTTTACTCTCTCGATTATATCATATACTTTCATTTGTGCAGGTCATTCTATCTTGTCTTGTAATGCCAAGCATGAATCTTTCCATGGCTCTTTATCTTACAAGGAGCTAGAGGAAGATTATCTTAGTATGTGATACAGTACAAGACAGAAATTAAGTTTATACATTGATTCACACATTGTAATAGCTGGGTGCAAAGGATTCATCCCTGAATCAAATAGTTGAAGAAATTAAATTATTTATTATTAAATTTATATTATCTTGCTATCCAACTTGCTATCCAAAATAGCTTACTATCCAAAGCAACCAAAGTTTTGTTGCTGATACAAATGGTAGTGATTTTTTTCATTCTGAATTCTTAACATTAATTATTCATTGTTGCTATTTTCTAAGTAAGGAATTGGCAAACTTATATTTAAAAATAATCTTAATATGAATTTTTCATTTAGCTATCAACTGCAGTCCTCATTGAGTTGATTAGCTTGCTAATGGTGTTTTTTAAACTTTCAGAGATATCAGTTGGTGAGAGAAATTGAGTCATCAGAAAAATATACTATTTTTGTCCCAGGGAATAATTCAATTGAGAAATATTGCCAAGCATCAAATGTTACACAACTGGTAAGAGTTTACTTTTTTTAAATAAATAGTTCTAATTGTACTCATGTAGAGGTAAGCTCCCCTAACTCAATGAGATTTAATTTTTCATTCAACATGTACGTGATTGCACAGTTCTTTATTTGTGGGAAACAACATATCAATAAATAAGAATTTGGATTCAATCTTGAGATAACACTTTTGGAATTAACTGTTGTTGGCTGCTTCATGCGCCCCAAAGCTCCTAGAGAAAGGCATTTATTTAATTTTTAAAAAGGGATTTCTACCTCATCACATGTGATAGCCAACAATTCCTGTTCCCAAGAAGACTCATACATATAAGAGACTGATAATCAATTCACAGGTTAACTCTGAATTGCCATATGCACAGAAATGCTGGAAACTCTGGTATATCTCCAGTTGCTTTCCACTGAAAAATGAGATATGGTTGTAACCATATAATGTAAATATAATTGAAAACCTCTGTTAATTTAATAATGATATAAGTATAAATGTATACATTATTCACCATTATTTAATAAAATGTAGCTCTTTTATATATCATTTAAGGACTTGGTTTTAGGTTGGTGTCCTTTGGGTATCAGTATGTACTATAACAATGAAACTAAATGAGCATTTCTGCTTCATGAGTTGGTTTGGCAACATGCTGAACTGTTTTCTAGGTTCTACAACTCTTCACATATGAATGTTATTATCTCTGAGGATTGCAATGGAAATATTTTTTTTCTGCTACTTTTTCTATGAATCCAGATAAACTTGATGTGGTTGTGTATGGCAAAGCCTTGTTAAAGGCCAGTCTGCAGTTCAGCCATCAGAGATGTAAAGAAAATGATTCTTCTGAAGATTGTGACCAAGATGTTTGGAGGAATAAATTGAAGAGGAATGGTTTATTGCTATGCATCTTCTCTTTAAGTTTCTATTCCACTTGCTGTTACTTTATTGATTCTAATACTTGTCTTTGACTGTTTGGTTTTGTGTGGATTCCAGGATAATGACACCATGCAGTATCATGTTGTAATGGGTGACAAGCTGTTTTTGAAAAACTTGAACAACGGAGTGCACAGAAGCACAATGTTAGGATTCTCTAATTGGCTCATGTTTTCTAATAGACTCAATAAGGTGAGAATGAGCTACAAGTTATACTTCTACAGTGTGTGGTTTAACAAGGAACATCTAAAATATCAAAAACTATACTTTTCAAATAGTAAATTTGGATCCATATTATGGCTGCAATTTTAAAATGTTTTATGTATTTGTTTTAAATATTTTATTTATTGTATAGTTGAAATTTATTCAGTGACCTCTGTAACATAAATTGAAAGATACCAGAGTTCTGGTTAGTAAATTGACATACACACAGATTAAAAACCAACAGTTAAGTTCATTGGTTTTGCTTGGCTTCCACTGAGGGTGCTGTATTGGCAGAAGGAGGTTTTATAATGTTCTCTGGATAATTGTGCTTTGAATCATACTTCATTTTGCATCCCTTTTTTTAAATTGCAGACATATGTAAACAGAGTCCTTTTGGATGGTCCATTTGTTGAAACAAGAAATGGAATGTTGATTGGGGTTTCTCAAGTTCTACAGATTCACAAAAACCGTTGCACTACCAATACCACCACTGTACAAAAGGTGAAGTATTAGAGATTGTCTTTCTTCATAATGAGTACTAGTTGTTTTCTACTGTCTTATTTGACACATGGATAAACTGATTGTCTGAGCCCTCCACCTAATATATGCACACTCTTTTTCTTCTTAAAATTTGAAATCTTGCAACTTTTAGGAACAACTAAGCTGGCAACACTAAGTTTCCTCAACAACATTTAATATCATTCCATTTATTTATTTATTTATTTATCAGTCAAACTTCTTAATCAGCCATCTCCTTCACAAAAGGACTCTGTGTGATGTACAATTTAATCAATACAATAAAACATTAAAAACTGAATAATTTAAGATTAAAAAGTTAAAAATGTATACCTGACCCTGGTGAGGATTTTATCAATATAGTAAAAATGACAAAACTTAATGTTAGCATTTTGTTTTTACAGCAGCAGTTATCCTAACAAAAACAATCAAATATGGTCATGATTTTATGGACCTAATGCATCCTGCAGGTTCAGACCCCAAACATAGATTTTAAAATCTCAGTAAAGAATGATTGGTTTATTAAGATTAAAAAAAGGTCTATGACATTAAAATAAATAAATCTTGATGTAGGAATAACAAGAGGTTCAGATAAGGATAGAGAGCCAACCTGAAGTAGTGGTTCAAATGAAACAAGAAGCATGTGTGTGCGTCATAATTCCAACTTGGGCTTCGAAGCCAGCTGAATGACTTTGAGCCAAACACTCTCTCTCAGCCCAACCCACCTTACAAGGCTGCTGTTTGGGGAAAATAGAAGGAGGAAACAATATTATGCTGTCTTGAGTTACTTATAAAGTAATAATGGCAGGATAAAAAGCTAATAAATAAATATATTGACAATGATCATATTTCTGCTATCACAAAATATGAAAAATAATAACCAGGTAATGATTAATGTGGGCTTTTGTTATGTTGTGATTTGTTACCCTTCTGCAGTTGATGCTAATATTTTTCCATGCTTTGAAATATCTATTAATTATCCTTTTTCTCCTATATGCCAGTCAAGATGTGCTAAATGCAATAAAAGGATCAAATGTCCAGCAGGATCGGTGCTTGCAGTAAGTATTGCTTTATTTCATTTGATACATTTTCTCTATCAAGCATGTCAAAAAAAGCAGCCCTTATGCAGAATTTTGGAGCTAATAATGTTTATTGTGGGAAGGTAGAAAGAGTAAAAATAATGTATGATAAAGTTAAAGTCAATGTTGATTTCAACAATCATTTTGTCACCCATGCTATTTTGAGAGTCTGGAGTAAATATAAAACAAGGTTTTCCATGAAAGTGCCTCTTTGGGTTTCCCCACAGGAAACTTTTTTTAGAAAAGAAATAATGATGAGACCAAACTGGTGGACTTGTGGTAAAATAATATCTTTTAACTTGGGTCACCTTACCTCAAATCCAAGGAGGAGCTGGAATCAGAAGGTCATGTCTGTCATTGGTTAAATTGAAAGAAAGATTTTAGATAAAAAGAATCATGGGTTTAACTTTGTTGAAAAGTTAAGAACTGGATACTCTACTGTGTGGTAGTGATGAACATATTATTGCTAAAATATTACTGATTTGAAATCTGGAAATGAACAAGTAAAGCATTGTTTGATTCAATGGACAAGGAATTTTGGATATAATGTAATGCTTGAACAGTGGGGGAATATATGGAATCAAGGTTTAAAATTTACATTAAACTATAATTTAAAAGAAAATTTCTATTTCATTGGTATTTAACTCTGGATAAGTTGTCAAGAATGTATAAAGGCATCTCAAATGAGTGTTGGAAATATAAATGTGAAGAAGGGACTTTTAATAATTTGTGGTGGACGTGTGATAAAGCAAAGAAATATTGGAGTAGGATTCATATCTTAATACAGATAATTGTTAAAGTGAATATAGAAAGAAAACCAGAAAAAGACTTGGGGAAAAAATGAAACTTCGATGTTATATATGTTGATGGAAGCAAGACTAATTTATGCACAGAAATAGAAGGTCACTTCGATCCCCATAATGGACGAACGGCTGCTAAAACTGATGGAACTAGCAGAAATGACTAAATTGACTGCTTTGATCAAAGAAAAAAATACGAATACTTTCTTCCTATTTGGAAACCACTTCTAGACTTTGTGCTTGAGGTGGAAAAAAATGAAACTTCTATTATGTAAAATTAAAAAAGGTGAGATAAGATGTTAATGCCTTTATTCTACTGCACAGAGGGAGTCAGAAGTCAATGCTTTTTTTTTTCTTTTTCCCTTCCACTATTTATTTCTCCTTTTCCTTTCCTAACTTCCCTACTATTTATTTTTGTATTCTCTTTGTATGCTATATAATAAACTAATAAAATTGTATTGAATTAAAAAAGAAAGAGTTAAAATAAGAGTTTTTTCTTCATCATGCCTAAGATGTTATATGTTTGGAATATACTGTGTATCTGCTTAACTTTTTTTTTTTTTACATTTCCCTCCCCTTTTTCACTGACAGCAAAATCCAGGCAAAGGGAACCTTCCTCATTGTGTATTTAAATCTGGAGGCATGAAATTAGTTGGCTGCTACTTTACCTGTGTCAAAGTTTCCCTAGTAAGTCCTATCTATTAATTAGATATCTATACATATGTCAAATATGCAACTATTCCCCATGTAATTATTTTCTTGTGGCTGGCCTAGAAGTGTTTATTTATTTATTAAGAGACTGAGATCAGTTTCTCACTCATCATCTGTGCAAATACATAACTGACTACCCTGCTGATGCATAGAAGTATATTGATATTACTGGTGCCATATCAAAAAATGATAAGCAGGAAGATGCTATTATGATACCATTTCAAGCTCTAAGTAATATAAACTTTTGAACATGACATTAATTTATTTGAAGATTTTTGTGGCAATCAATCAATCAATCAATCAGAATAGAGCTGGAAGGGACCTTGGAGGTCTTCTAGTCCCACTCCCTGCTCAAGCAGGAGACCCTGTACCATTTCAGACAGGTGGATTGTCCAGGTTTTCCTTAAAGACCTCCAGTGATGAAGCATGTACAACTTCTGAAGGCAAGTGGTTTCACTAGGTACCTGTTAAGAAGTTTCTCCTTAATTTCAGGTTGCTTCTTCTTGAGTAGTTTCCATCCATTGATTCTTGTCTTGCCTTCTGGTGCTTTAGAAAATAATTTGGCCCCTCTTCTTTGTGGCAGCCCCTCAGATACTGCTATCAAAGTCTATCTTTTCACTAGACTGGCCATATCCAATTCCTGTAACCGTTCTTCATATGTTTTTATCTCCGGGTCCTTAATCATTTTAGTTGTTCTTCTTTGCACTTTTCCCAAAGTCTCAATATATTTTTTGTACTGTGGTGATCAAAAACCAGATTCAGTATTCCAGGTCTGGTCTTTCGAAGGATTTATAAAGCAGTACTAATACTTCTCGTGATTTTGATTCTATGCCTATGTTCAACTCAAATGTTATAACACTGGATGGCTTGCAAGGAAAAATGGAGAGAGATTCAGCAGTAATTCTTACATTTGTACAAAATCTCTATTTTTTTTTCCTGGTCTGACTATCAATCTGTCTGTTTTCTGAGGTCTCTGTCTGCTGTCCAGGCTACTATGGTGCAATGTGTGAGATGTGTCCTGGGAAACCAGGCAATTGGTGCTCTGGCAATGGGGTGTGTCAAGATGGCATTGAAGGCAATGGAGATTGTCAGTGCCAAGAAGGTTTCCATGGCACAGCCTGTGAAATGTGTCAGGCAGGAAGATATGGACCCAAGTGTCAATCAGGTGATTATGATTATTATCCATCTTCACAGGAGAAGTGTTTGGTCTAAATCAGCAACACTCACAAAAAGACTTGCATGCAGTCTCCAGGGTTTTTTGAAACTTTATGCTATCCTCCAGTTTTTAATGTGGTCCAAACAAGTCATCAAACAGTTGGCCAAACAATTATCCTATTTAATTTTGCTCAAATTGAGATGTCCTGGATTCATCTACTGCTTTTGACTGAGGCCACCTGCAGGACACTCAGACATAATGCTAGATAAGTTGTAAATCCCTAGAGCATTATTCTACATATATTGTATACATTTCTCAAATACTTCTGCTCACATTTAATTTCTAAGACCCTGTGCAGTTATTAATAGTGATAAGGTCTGCATATAATTATAATTAATTTTCTATTGGCCATGATGGTGCAGAAAAACTAGCACAGGTAATGTTGAATGTATTAATTTGTACCTGACAAAGACTTATATTTCTTCTTAGAGTGCAATTGCAATAAAGGGCAGTGCAATGATGGGTTGTTAGGTGATGGAAGCTGCACATGCAACTCAGGATTTAAAGGAGTTAATTGTGACCAAGGTAAGTTGGGAAACAAGGAGTATCATTCCAGAACTGGCTTCTTTAAAAAAAAAAAAAATTAAAAGAAACGAGAAAGAGCTCTATTCAAAATCTCAGAACTGGAGTTTTGCTATTTATTTATTTATTTTATTCATTTTGTTTATCAAACATGTATGAGAAAGCAAGCATAAGTATAAACATAACATATAAACATACAAGTATAAGCAGGTATAAGTATATACATAATAAATGAGTATGAATAAATGGGAACAGTAGGACAGAAACGGGAGGCACACTGGTGCGCTTATGCACGCCCCCTTACAGATCTCTTAGGAATGGAGTAAGGTCCACAGTAGACAGTTTAAGTTTAAAATTTTGGGGGTTTGAGGATGTAACAACAGAGTTGGGTAGTGAGTTCCAGGCACTGACCATTCTATTACTGAAGTTGTATTTTCTGCAATTGAGTTTGGAGCAGTTTATTTTGAGTTTGTATCTATTGTTTGCCCATGTGTTATTGCGGTTGAAGCTGAAGTAATTGTTGACAGGTAAGACACTGTAGCAGACAATTTTGTATACTAAGCTTAGATCAGACCATAGGTGGCATAGTTCTAGGTTGTCCACGTCCAAAATTTTAACCCTGGTAGCATAAGGTATTCTATTGCGAGCAGAGGAGTGGAGTACTGTTCTCGTGAAATACCTCTGTTATACTATTATTGTAACCCTTTTCTTTTCCTGTGGTAAAATCTGCAGAGGATGCCTGGTTCTCAGGACAAATCTATGGGATGAATACAAATATATTGCAGATATAAGGGATAATCAAATACATATACTGAAATTAGTATTGCTCGTTGAAAAAAGAACACCATAAAAATAAAAGTTGTGCAATATTTTGAACATTTAATCAATTAATGAGGTAGTTTACAAGAATTCCTGCTTTAATTGAGTTCATCAAGTAGAATGAGAAAATAGTAATATTATGAATCAATGGTGTTTTATACTCCAAAGTCCAATCTTTTGGTGTCACTGGGCATACTTGAATGCAAGAACATGCAATGGGCTTTCACACACAAAAAAGTGGCCATGATAGTGTGGCCAGTCCAGAGGTGGTATTCAGCAGGTTCTTAGCAGTTCTGGAAAACCATTAGCAGAAATTTTGAGTAGTTTGGAGAACCAGCAAATACCACCTCAGACTGGCCCCGCCCCAATCTATTATCTGCCTGATCAGGCAGCTGATCAGCTGGGTCTTCTTTCGTTGCCCTGCACAGGAGAACAGATCTGGAAAGCAGATTAATGAGGTGGGGAGTGAATGGGGATTTTTCAGTAACCTTCCCCCAGGAGTGGGGAGGAAATGGGGATTTTACACTTTCCTTCCCTGCCATGCCCACCAAGCCATGCCCACAGAACCGGTAGTAAAAAAAAAAATTAATCCCACCACTGGACCAGTCATAAAACATCCATATATCAGAGGGTAAAAAACCAAAAACAAACCCCAGTGGGAAAGCAACCACCTGCCTTTTATTTTCTCAGCCCTATCTTAGACCCAGAGTCATTGCCAAAAGTAGAAATTGATTTGAGAGTATTCTATTGTTTCCTTAACGTTAAACAAATATTTTAAAAATTAATTAAGAGTTTAGAATCTATTCCAGACCAATTAAATAGCATGTGGCAAATTCCACTAGTCTACCTGCCTTAAATATTTCACATTGAGCTGACTCCAGGACTGATCCACGCCCAGTCTGATTTCTTCTGATAAGCCAAAGTAAAAATTCAGGAGCATTGGTTGAGCTCCTGTTGCAGGAGCATCACATCTTAAACTGTGCTGCGGCAGTTTAAGGCAAATTCTGTCGCAGCTATTGTGTTAAGCCCCTGTCACACAGCACCAACGGATACAAAGAGGATGTAAAACGAAGAGAAACACTTGCCATCCGTTGGAAAACGTGATGCTTCCGTTCTGTACTGCGTCCGTTTTTCATCCTCTCTATCCGTCCAGCATCCATCTACTGACATTTCATCCGCTCAAAAAGTTTTGAGCTGCACAAAACTTTTTGAGCGGAAAATGTATCCAATGCGTCCGTTAGACATCTGCTACACATATGGGGAACATCTGTTAGACGTCCGTCGTCATCCGTTACGCGTCCGCTATATCCGCTAGGAATCCGCTGTGCATCCGCGCAACTCGCATCTGCTCCAGCAGAAAATGGACACAGGGAGAAAGCAAAACGGACGCGGAACTGACACGCAGCGTTAGTAGCACGGACAGAGAAAGGATGAAAGCGGATGCAGCTCGCATACAAAGCATTAAAACGGAAAAAAGGTTCATATAGGGGAGGTATCTCAGATATTTAGGATGTCTGCAGGATGTCTAGAGGATGCAAAAGGCCACCTCGTGGAAAACCTATATTTCCTATAAAAAGGGGGAGGAACTCACCTGGATCTCACTTTCAGTCCAGCAGCCCTGCTGTGCAGACCTCTTCAGCCTTCATCTGGCTCTTAGTCTTCCACAGCATCCAGTCATCTCCACCATGGATCACCACACACTCCTTTTGGTAGCCACCATCGTTCTACAACAGTGCAAAACCATCTACAGGCTCTTTCACCTGTTCTACACGAAGAAAAGGAGGCGGCCAAGAAGTGTCTGGGTCCGAAGATGGATCGGGAGAAGAGCAGAGTACGGACTGTATAACAAGCTGGTGGTGGAGCTGAGGAATGAAGACCCTCGTGCATTCCAGAACTTCATGAGGATGCCGCCAGCCATGTTTGACAAAGTTGTGGAGCGGCTGAGACCCAGGTTGACCAAGCAGAGCACCAACTTCCTGCCCAGCCTGGACCCTGGGCTCAAGGTGGCACTGACTCTGCGCCACCTGGCCTCAGGGACCACGTACAGGAGCATGAAGTATGGCTGGAGGGTGCCACACAACACCATCAGCATTGTGGTCAAAGAAGTGGTGCAGGCCATCATCAAAGAATACAAGGAGGAGCTCCTCCAGTGTCCCTCCACTGAAGAAGGCTGGAAGAAAGTTGCAGAGCAGTGGTATCAGAAGTGGAACTTCCCCCACACCGTTGGAGCCATAGATGGCAAGCATGTGGCCTGCAAAGCTCCAGCCAAGTCAGGGTCCACTTATTTCAACTACAAGGGATTCTTCAGCATCATCCTCTTCGAAAATGGTCGATGCTGACTACAAGTTCATGTACATCGATGCTTCAGGCAACGGCTCATCTTCAGATGCCCAGGTATACAACGCCAGTGACCTCAAGGATGGGCTGGAACGCAACCTCATCATGGCCTTCCCAGATCCAGACCCCCTGCCCAACGACACGCAAGATGTGCCCTACTTCATTGTGGGGGATGACGCCTTCTCCCTCAGAAGGCCTTCTACCTCATGAAGCCCTACACTTCCAGACTCCTCACCCGTGAAGAGAGGATCTTCAACTACAGGCTGTCCAGGGCAAGGCGGGTGGTGGAGAACGACTTTGGCATCCTGGCCAACAGGTTCCAGGTACTTCTCACCACCATGCAGCATTGTCCACAGACTGTGAGGAAGTTCGTGGAAGCTTGCTGCATCCTGCACAATCTCATGCGCACCCGCTACCCAGTGTTGCAGATCAGGCTCATGGACCTCCAACAAGGCAATGGGGACATGGAGCCTGGGGAATGGAGGCAAGGGCGAAACCTGATAGACACACTGGATGTGCAAGGCCCCAACAGAGCTTCATGTGAAGGGAAGAAACAGCACAACCTCCTGAAACACTGGTGCAACTCCCCAGCTGAAGCAGTGGAGTGGCAAGACAGGATGATAGATGCTTAATGGATGCTTCCTTCAGCCTGTCTCATCACACTGATGAGATTGTGCCATGTATGTTGAGTGGCCCGACAATGAACAGGGCATTTAATAAAGAGTTGTGTTTATGTTGAAATGTGTGGATCAATGATTAAATTGTTATTGATAATAAAGGGCCAAAGGTGTGGCACCTGGGAGGGTGGACCATACAGTCCCACTACGCTTGCACTGGAGGTTTATCTATCCCACAGCTATTTCCCATCCCACAGATATCCCTGCCCATCCGACAGGTATCCCTGCCCATCCCACACCTATTACCCATTCCAAAGGTATCCCTGCCCATCCCACAGCTATTACCCATCCCAAAGTTATCCCTGCCCATCCCACTGCTATCTTAACCCATCCCACAAGCATGCAAAGACTTAAATCATTTCTAAAAGTTTCCACCAAGACTTTATTGACTAAAAGAACTGAAGCAAGTGTGTGAAGCAAAGATAATCTTTATTAATAACAAACTGTAAAAGAAAATGACCTAAGTGTCCCAAGCAAAGATAAAGTCATCAGGTAGCAACCCAGTCTCTGGCACTCTTCTCAGTCACTCTGAGGCGTGCCCATAGTCTCAGGGGTGATGGGTCCAGGTGCTGTGGAGGTGGCTGCTGCTGGAGTGCTGGTCTGAGGCGCCATTGGGGTGCCTGGCCCTGAGAGGACAACAGGGGATGGTATGTGGAGGAAGCTCTCAGAGAGCTGGCTCAGTCCTGTGATGTTGAGAGCCCCTTCCTCCAGGACATGGGGTGTCAGTCCCAAGACCAATGACAAATGTTCTGAGGTTGGGCTTGGCTGTGGGGTGGAGGAAGGAGGAGTGTCGTGGGGATGTCTGGTCTGCAGGTGAGTGAGGTGAGGCATCGGTGGCATCTGTGGCATGGGTGGCATCGGTGGCATCGGTGGCATCAGTGGCATCAGTGGCATCAGTGGCATCGGTGGCGTACGACGTACCTGTGCCTAGACTGGGAAGGGCTGCCTGTGCTGCTGGAGCTCCTGGTAGCCGTAGCCTTGGTAGGTGAGGGCCTGTGGAAAGCCTTGGAAGGGCAGTGACATCACCTGGGGTGGAGGAGCAGACCTGGACTGGGCGGGAGCAGATTCAGCTGGGTCTGGAGGGTTGTGAAGAAGACCGGTGGTCCTGTCCTTGATCACCTGGTACTGTGATTCGGACATGTCCAGGAGGGTCTGGTTGACGTAGGTGAAGAAGGGCTTGCGGTTGGAGGATGGTATGTTGGTGTGTACCAGCTGAGAGAGGAGATCTACGCTGCTTTTGATGGTGTCCCTGATCTCCAGCAGGACAGTGTGGCTCTGCCCCTCCGGTCTGGCTCTCTGCCTGCTTTCTGTGGAGGTGGAGCTGGGGGTGGATGTGGGTTGGTCTCTGGTGGAAGTGCCCTCTCCTTGCTCCCACTGCATCAGGGGTCCTCCACGCGCTCTACCACGGGGAGTGCAGCTGTCAGGGGGGGTCTCCGTCGTGGGACACTCCACAGATACCTGCCTGGACACAGGAGCTGACTCTTGGCCAGAAGAGGACTGGCTCTCTGCGGGCTGCCTGAGAGAGAGTGTTGTCAGAGGGGCTACTCCTTGGTGGCGGATCTCACCCTCCAAGAAGCTGCACTTGGCTATCACGTAGGTCTCCCGGTCTGTCAGCTTGACCGTGGCCTGGTCAGATTTATTGAGGTGCAGCTTCCCGTACCAGGTATGCATGTGCTTCCACCAGCCGAGGAGGACCTCCGAAGTGTAGCCCAGGCTCTCCGCCTTCTCTCTCCAAGCAGCCTGCTTCCTTTTGGTGTCTTGATAGAGCCTGTGTCCCTTCCGCCATAGATACTTGTTCTCCCTCAGCCATTCCAGCATCTCATCCTCATGTTCCTCTTCGATGGAGTATTGCCTCCTCTCCCGTTCATGCGTATGCCTCTTCCTCCCTCTGGCAGGGCCATCTGGGCCCTCATCAGAGGGGCTTTGAGGTTCTAGGGGCTGCTCCACCACACCACCACCACCAGCAGCAGCAACAACAGTAGCAGCAAAATCAGGACCAGCAGCACCAGCAGCACCAGCAGCACCAGGATCAGCAGCAGCAGAGTAAGCACTAGCAGGACCAGGAGCACCAGCAGGACCAGCAGGACCAGGAGCACCAGCAGGACCAGCAGGACCAGGAACACCAGGACCACCAGCAGGACCAGCAGGACCAGGAGCAGCGCCAGCAGAGTAAGCACCAGCAGAAGCACCAGCACCAGGAGCAGCGCCAGCAGAGTAGGCACCAGCAGAAGCACCAGCACCAGGAGCAGCGCCAGCAGAGTAAGCACCAGCAGAAGCCCCAGTACCAGGAGCAGCACCTGCATTTACTCCAGCACCAGTAAAGTCAGCCCGAGCAGCAGAAGCCCCAGCAGAATCAGAGTCAGTGCCAGGGGGTGGGATGGTGGCCCTGTCCTTCTTGCCAGGGCTGGCAGCAGATGGCACAGGCTTCCTCTTCTTCCCCATGGTTGTTGGCTGGCTGGAGCTGTGTCTGGCAGCAGGTCTTTCCTCTGAATGGTGACCTGCTTGCGAGCTGCATCTTTTTATATCCACGGGGCTGACGCAATGCATCCTCCCCGCATGCGCAGTGAATGCTTTGCATCCGCTAGGCATCCACTAGGCATTCGCTAGGCGTCCGTGATGCATCCGCTTCATCCGCTCGGCATCCGTTCTACATCCATTCCTTCCATTGCGCGGGTGCTTCGCTGTGCTCCCCCGGAAGTCCCGCGGATGTGCCATTCGCTTCCATCCGCTTCTATCTGCTAGGCTTCCGTGGAGCATCCGCTTTACATCCTGGCTACATCCTCCCCCTGTCTATTCCTTTCCATTGTTGTCCGCTCTGCTTATGCAAATTCGGGGCACTTTTGAGAGCGGATAACAACGGATGGAACATTTTCTCGTCCGCTGTGTCCTTTTTACATATGTTTTGCATCTGTCGGCCTATGTGACAGGCCCTTTAGTTGGTGGCATTCTGTAAATTGATTACTTGTGTATCCCCTTGCTGCTCATTTGCAACAATGCTATAGCTAGATACTTGGGAGATAGATAGATGCCTGTAGATTGAAAGCCAGTTTTAAAACTCCAGGTGGGATTTTCTGCCTATCTACAAGAGTAGAAATCTTACAAGACTCATATTAGTCCTTTGAGGTAGTCCAAACAAAAAGTGCATCATGAGTAAGGTAAATGTAAAGGTTTCTCTGTTGGTTGTGTCCTACTCTTGGGCATGCTGCTAATCTGTTTCTTGGCCAAGGAAACCAGCATTGTCAGAAGACAATTTCCATGGTCATGGCTATATACCAAAGGCACAAGGTATTCTGTTCCCTTCCCACTAACGTAGTACCTATTTATCTACTTGCATTTGCTTGTTTTTGAACTTCTAGGTGGGCAGGAGCTGGAGCATGTAAAGGGAGCTCACCCCATTTCGCAAAGCTCAAGTTTCAAATCCAGGCTGTCAAGTTCTCTAGCTGACACCAACTGACTCCAATAAATCTGTTCCGTCCGGAAAGAAGTGCATGAGACCAGGTTCCAAACAACAGCTAATTTATTTAACTTGCAAAGCAATAGAATACGGAACAAAAGCCCAAGCCATGGCAGCCCTTTTTATAGCGGCTTGCCTGCGGCTTGTGGCCAATGACACTGTTTTGACTGTTCCCGCCATTTTGCGGGCTTCCCGGATTGGTTCTTAAATAACCAATCCACAAGTGGCCTTTTCGGCCAATCAGAAAGAGGAACTTGGAACCTACCAAGTTCCATACAGAACACCCCTCCCCCTTTAGTTCAGTCCAACGTGCGTTACGTAGTCATGCAGGTAGGTGGAACTTTTTCAAGCCCTGGTTGACCTGCGCAGCTGAGTCTTGGCGTGGTCTTCAAGTGGTTTGGACGGGATCCCTGTTTCTCCAGTCCTTCTCCATGTAACCTCTGGAAGGATGAGTCAGCCTTGCCGTTCCCGCCTGAGTCTCTCGGGCCAGTTGAGATGGCTCCGCCGCTCCCTCCTGGTTTGACCGGGTTGGTCAAGCTGGCCTGGCTGCCTCCTTCCAGGAAGGCATCGCTTTGCTCTCCTGCTCCTGGACTCTCACTTGGGGTTCATCTAACCATGAGTTCTCTTTTTGTTTAGTTAGATTGTCATTATGTGATGTTTGTTGTCTTGTTACGGGAGGTTTGTCTCTCCCTTTTTTATTTATTTGTATTTCCCCCCCCCCCTTGTTTGTTTTTTAGTCGATATTTATTTTGTTTCTATAGTGTTTTTCCATTCGAGATTGCGGGAACAAAGCTGGTCTATGTGCCGCTTCCATTACCTACCGTCGTCTAAGAGTAGTCGGTAAGACTGGAGGCCTGTAATTTGGGTGATCGTGGCTGGAAGCCACAATGGGTCCCCGGTAAGGTTTTTGGCATAGACTAGGTCGCTGATTTCAAACATACGGTATTTGCTGGAGGAATCGGGGGGTTTGTCCCAGGTGTAAGTGGGGTGCAATCTGTCCAGGTAGGGACGTAGTTTCCTACCCATTAGGAGTTCTGCTGGGCTTTTGTTGGTTGTGCTGCTAGGGGTAATATGCTGCAAGGTTAGTAGGCGGTTTAGTTTGTCTTGTACGTCCCCCTTGTCCATTCTATCTAGGCCCTCCTTAGTGTACCGAACCATGCATTCAGCCCTGCCATTCGCAGCCAGATGGGCTGGCACAGTTAAGGCATGTCGGATACCTTGAGCAGCCAGATACTGTAAATTGGGGCCCATTATCCGAAATCAGTACATCAGGTAGCCCGTGTGTCACAAATAGTTTGTCTAGCTGTTTCATGACAGCTTTGGTGGTTGTGGAAGCCATGAGGATGACTTCCAACCAGTTCGAGTATGCATCCACAACTCTTAAAAATGTGTTTCCTTTCGTCGGCCCAGCAAAGTCAATATGTACGCTAGACCATGGACCCCGGGGAGTTTCCCAGTCTCTTACTGGTGCCTGTGGGGGGGGGGGTAGGCCTCGATTTTTGACAGTCATGGCATGTTGCAACCCAGCGTTCAATGTCTTTGTCCAGCCCTGGCCACCAGACATAACTCCTGGCCAGGGCTTTCATTTTGACTATGCCCGGGTGGCCCTCGTGCAACATGCTCAGAATGTCTTCCTGGAGACTGTTCGGAATCACCACCCTGTCACCCCATAAAATGCACCCCTTTTCTAGGGACAGTTAGGTCTGTCTGGTATGAAATGGTTTAAAAGTCTCAGTTTTGTTCTCCTCCGGCCAGCCTTTACCTACCCAGTTCAGTATGCGCGCTGTCAAAGGGTCTTTGGCTGTGGCTCTTGCGACATCCGCCGCAGTTAGTGGTAGGTCTGGGCAGGTCTCAAGCTGAAGTATGGAGGTAGTTGGAGCAGGGTCGTCTTCTGTGACGGGCAGCGGGGAATGGCTCAGGGTGTCGGCGTTTGTGATGGCTTTGCCGGGTCGATGAATCAGCGTGTAGGAGTAGGCAGCGAGGAACTCAGACCACCTTGTTATTCTAGGTGACAGAATGTTCAGGGTTGGCTTGTTACCTGCCAGGATTCCAAGAAGGGGCTTGTGATCAGTTTTTATTGAAAAAGTTCTACCGTAAAAGTACTCATGGAAACTTTTGACTTCGGCAATGATTGCGAGGGCTTCTCTATTGAGCTGGCTGTAATTGCGTTCCGACTTGGAGAGTGTCTTGGAGTAAAAGGCGACCGGTGCCTCTCTGCCATCTGGTAGCTGGTGGCTCAGGATGGCGCCAACCCCAAAAGGCGATGCATCACATGTGACCGTCAAGGGCAGAGTATTGCTATACTGGATGAGAATGGTGTTGGACGTTAATAAGTCTTTAATACCCTGGAAAGCTTTCTGTTCCCAGTGGCCCCATGTCCAAGTGGTTTTTTTTATCTAGCAGTCAATGTAGGGGTTCTGCTATTGTTACCTTATGGGGCAGGAACACGTTGTGAAAATTTATGAGGCCTAGGAATGCTTGAAGGTCAGTTTTGTTCCTGGGTCTAGGAGTGTCTTTGATAGCCTTCACTTTTTTTTTGGTGGGGTGAATGCTTTGTTCATCAATTAAATAGCCCAAAAACTCGACCTGGTTGGTGGCTAATTCACATTTCTCTCTTTTTACTTTGAGGCCTGCTTTTCTAAATCTTGTTAAGACTTCTCTTAATCTGGTCTCTAGCTGGTTGGCGTTTTTTGCTGAGACCAGTACATCATCAAAGTAAGGGACGACACCTTTGATTCCGTTTAGCAGGCGTTCCATGACGTTTTGGAACACGCCTGGGGCAATGCTAACGCCAAATTGGAGACGGTTATACTTGAATGCCCCTCTATGTGTTACAATAGTCTGTGCCTCTGCGGTAATGGGATCAATGGGTAGTTGTTGATACGCCTGTGCGAGATTAAGCTTCACAAAAAATTTTCCTCCCCCAGTGAGTGCAGTAAATGCTGCACTACCGGTACTGGATATGCGCTTTGTTGGAGCGCATGATTTAGGGTTGCCTTATAGTCTCCACAGATGTGCACTGACCCATCTGGCTTCACCAGTGTGATGATAGGTGTTTCCCACCTGGCATGGTTGATTGGCTCTAAAACCCCTTGAGCTGTCAATTTGTTCATTTTTTCGTCAATTTTTTGTTTTAACGCGAATGGGACACGTCTGGCCTTTAAACGGATGGGGGCTATTTTTGGGTCTAGGCTAAATGAAATTGGGGTCCCCTTGTACTTGCCTAGAGTCCCGTCAAAAACATCCTGGAATTCTTGTAGCAGGCTCTCCTCCCAGTTTGCTGTGGCAATGCAGTTGATCCCGGTCATCTCGATTCCCAAGAGTGTGAACCATTCGATCCCTAGTAGATTAGAGCAATCTCGGTCGACGATGGTCAGAGGCAAGATTTCAGCATGGTTTTTAAATTTGACAAGGAAATGTCCAAGGCCTCGTAACGGAATTCGATTTCCCTGGTAGTCTTTTAAAACCAGTCTTTGTTTCTGTAGTTCTCTCTGTTTAATGTTCGGTATCAGGCACTGGATGGTCTTCCAGGATACCATGGATAGGAATGACCTTGAATCAACTTCCATCTCCCAGAGCCTCCCTTCGATGCTCACCTCTATCTGAACCTCCTTCCCATTTTCCACCCTGGCATTGCTGATAGTGATTGTCTGATGTGTTTCTTCCCTGTCACCGGTTCTTTTGCTACAGTTCCATCTGCTGCCAGTTTGTCTTTTTTCATGTCTTGGGGGGGGGAGTGCTGACGTGTCTTTTTGGATTATGGATCTTTTTGTTGCAGCAGACCTTTTCGATGTGTTCCCTTTTATTACAAACCCTGCATATTGCGTTGAGGAACCTGCATTCAGCTCGTGGATGGTTGCCTCCACAACCCGCACTTTGAAACTCCCACCGATTTCTCCTCTTTTCACGCCATTTCCTATCTGGATGGAGTCTGTGGACATCTTCATCTTCGTCCTCGGTATCACTCTGGGATTCGATGTCTTTGTAGTGGGCTGTTGCTGTGGGCTGTATCTTCCCTCCCTCTGCCTTCTTTTCTTTGGTTTGAGTTGACAGGTCTGGAATTGCATTCATTTGACACATGGTGGCTGCTGACTTCTTTGCCGCTTCAGTGGCAGTTGCCTATGCAATGGCCTTGGCCATGGTTATGTTTGGCCTGTTCAGGAGTTTGCTCTGAAGGATAGTGTCCTTCAGACCAAGGACCATGCGGTCCCTCATGGCTTCATCCATGTTCTGGAACTCGCAGGGTCCTCCAATGTGTCTCAAAGCTGTTACAAAATCTCTGACCGTTTCACTTTCCTTCTGGTCTCTCTTATAGAATTCATGCCTTTTTATAAAGTTCGAGACCACCGGTGCGTCGTGTGCTCGGAGCATTCTGTTCAGGTCAGACCAAGTCATCTGTTTGACATCTCTTGGTTTCACCAGCGCCTTCGCCATTTTAAAAATGGCCGGTCCGCAGTGTGTAAGAAAGACAGCCCTCTTTCTTTGGTCCAAGATTTCCTCCATTTCATTGCTTTCTAAAAACATAAGAAAGCGATCGATATAGGATTCCCAATCCTCCTCATCAGGATTGAATGGTGTGGGCGGCGCGTTGTTACCAGCCATTTCTCTCACTCGATTCAGATCGCCACGTCCTTCAGTCTCACCCTTCTATGACAATCCCATCCTCGTCACCAGTGTTCCATCTGGAAAGAAGCACGTGAGACCAGGTTCCAAACAACAACTATTTTATTTAACTCGCAAGGCAATAGAAAACGGATAAAGAGCCCAAGCCGCGGCAGCCCTTTTTATAGCGGCTTGCCTGCAGCTTGTGGCCAATGACACTGTTTTAACTGTTCCCGCCATTTGGCGGGCTTCCCAGATTGGTTCTTAAATAACCAATCCGCGAGTGGCCTTTTCGGCCAATCAGAAGGGGGAACTTGGAACCTATCAAGTTCCATACAGAACAAAATCTATTTGTATTGTAAGGTTATATTAACAGAATCTTGTAAGAATTTCCCCCCTCCTTTCCAGTGGTGGAATTCAAAATTTTTTATTACTGGTTCTGTGGGCATGGCTTGGTGGGTGTAGCAGGAGAAGGATACTGTAAAATCTGCAGTCAGAGGTAGTATTTGCCAGTTCTCCGAATGCTCAAAATTTTCACTATCAGTTCTCCAGAACGGATCAGAACCTGCTGAATACCACCTCTGCTCATTTCCTTTTATTCTCCAGGAGACTAGGCAGGGTCATTTCTGAAATGCTTCCTAGATCACCTCTGCTTCTGAGTTGAGAAGATTCAGGTTATCTTTTATAAGCTGGTCGTCCAACCTGCAGCTTTTTCTTATGTCTCCCAAGATCATTCCCCCATATCATTATAATCAAAGTACATGACTATTTAAGAGGATTATTTTTGCTTGGAGATTGGACAATATTCTAACAAAACGTTCTCTTGCAGAGATTGAAACTGATTTCTGCAATGGTACATGTGATGTGAATGCAAAGTAAGTACAATTGTAGGGCAAAATTTAAAACATGTTTGAAATGATGTGATTATTTTCAGTAACAACCCCCATAGGGATATTTTCCCTCTTTTTCTCAACAGGGTTGTTGTGATCAGGAAAAAGAGGAGGAGGGTGGAGTATTATCTATGTTTATCACCTATTGTATATTATATATTAATAACCTTGGGTTATTGTATTGTATATTAATATAGATGGGATAAAAATATAATAAAAAAATTAAGCAGTATTTCTAGGAAGCTGAGTTTTTAATTAAGCCTCTCTATTATACATCCCTTAATTTCTAATGATCTAGCAATTATTAAATTCCCTAATGTACATTTAATACATTAAAGGAGATTGTGAAAGTATAAATTCTGTTTGTCAAGATCGTGCTTAATTTAAATATAAATGTCTCTCAAACTACATCTTCCCATTCTGAACAAGGGTAGGCAAGACATTTCCCATGATTTATTAATTATATTGTCCAAATAAATAAGTTGAATTATTGCCCCTAAATGATTTTCATATAGATATTAATGGGCCTATTGATAACCATAATCACTAATTCCTGCCTCAGAATGATTTACTTTGTAATTATTTTCAATAGCAATCTTCATTTATTTTCAAGGTAACAGAAATTCCATTTTGAGCATGTGAAAGAAACTTATATCAGAAACTTGAGCTTCCTGCATCTCTGTATCTCTGTTGTGTAACTACACACAATGAGAGAAGGGGAGCAATGTGATCCAGGCAAACAAGCACAACACAATTAACACACAATATCATAAACATATGTGTTCATATATAATTCTCAATCCCCCTTGATGCTGTTTCAGTTGCATGAATGACTCTACTACTTCTCAACCCACCTGCTCCTGTTCTGCTGGCTATTCTGGAAATGGAACCTCTTGTACAGGTATTGCCGGAAAATGCTTTCAATTCAATATTCATGCTTGATTTAAAAAAATAACACAACAGATACAGTAGATACAGTACATAGAGCTAAATCAATAATAGCTAAAAATGACCATATTTTTCTCTAATTGCATGCACGAGCATTGCTGACATATACACGATCACCACTTCAGCATTACAAAAAGTAAAACATTACCAAAATCAGTTTCATACTTTTTAAAATGTAGCATTCAATGCTTTTCTATGTGCTATGTTCAAACTTTCAACAGCTAGTTGCTGGATGAAGAGAATTGGGCATTTTTTGAAGAGAAACATTTACACTGAAGAATAAACTTATGTAATCTTATGAAACCCCCTTTTGTCTGCATCCATGGCAAGCTATAGGTCCATGTCAAAGAAAATGGGCATGAAACCCTTATGTGTTTTCTGTGGCAACTGGGTTGAGAAAGGCCACAGCTGGCCAAAACAAAGGCTTGAAATATTCACCTGCTCTTCCATTCGGATCAAGGAACAGACAAAATTATCCAAACCATTCTTCTGAAATATAATTTTCTATATCCCACATGAACCCTCTCTATCCTCTCTACCCTATTTCACTGTAGTTTCTCCACACTGTCCCTGCAAATTTGCAGGGCCCTGGTGGTTGCAGATGGGCAGCACTGCACCCCTGCTTCATAAACAGAGGTGCAATGGAGGAAAGCAAAGTTTCAAATCACAGTCTGGACGAGGTCCCCAGGTGTTCAAAAATGTACTTGCCATACCTGTGCAAAACTGTTTTCTATTTTAGCCCACCCTCTTTTTCTTTGGCAATTCAGAAATAGACCCCTGTGCTGAGGATAATGGTAGCTGTTCCGTGTATGCCAACTGTACCAAAATTGCACCAGGCAAAAACAGCTGCACTTGCAAAGAAGGTTATTCAGGAGATGGAACTTTATGCAGAGGTAAGCATCATGCATGTCTATGGAGATTCTCAGTCATCCAAGTCATGGTTGTCCCAAAGGTGCTTTTTCAAGAGGCAACTGGACTTTCTGGTTTATCTTAGAAGATGTTTCACTTGTCATCCAAAAGCTGAAATGTCTTAAAAGAAAAACTAGAAAGTCCAGTTGCCTCTTGAAAAAGCACCTTCATACTATTCAAAGCAGATGAAAGGATGGCTGATTTGGCTTTAAAATATTTTTTTTTCCTGCCCAACGTCACTTTTGTGAGATTGGCAACCATATAAATGGGATTAATAATTAAATATTGGGATAGACCAGTACCCAGATAAATGAATTTAAAAGGAGATGAAACATTTCAAGCATGATAAACGGGATAATATTATTTCTCTTGCAGAGAAGTTGCCTTTTTTATTTATTTATTAAATTTATATGTCACCCATCTCAATGGCAACTTTGGCTGCCTTTTACTTCAGCCCAGGCAATCAGTGCTTTCTTAAAATATACATGTATATTTCTTCACTGGCTACTTCAGTGAAGGCAGATGGCAAAATAATGTAGACATGATCACTGAATTATGGAGAAAAGGATTCTTCACCAGTGATGGTGACAGCTTACTAGGTTTACCATTAGAATGAATGCCATTGTTTGCTCCATTTGTAGGTGGGATATACTTTGTAACTGTATAAATGTTCCACTTGGGAAGGTAAAAACTGCTTAAAAGTTTTTTCTTCTCTACTGTCCTTTCGTATTGTATTGTTTTTCCCTCATCAATGATGAATTTTTACGAGGAACATTTGGGGCATTTAGAAAGATCAAAAATGTGTCCTAGCTTATTCTTGCTCATTGCACTTATTATTGTACAAGCTAACAGGCTATTCACTGATTCGTATCATCTGAGACCTTATTTTATAACATAGTCATAGTTTGCAATCTGATACAGTGTGTATTTCTTCTATGTGTAGAGTTGGATCGGTGCTTAGAAAACAATGGAGGATGCCACCAAAATGCAACATGTATTAAAACAGGGCCAGGTTTCGTAAGCAAATTTTTATCTTACCCTATTTTGAATAATATATTTATAATTGAAAAACAGTGGAGAATATATCACTTAATACTGAAATATCCATGTTTGTTTGCTATCTTACCCCGTAATTGTAATTTTTATGTTCATAATATTTGACAGTGGAGCCCCTCATTTCCTTTAGAGCCTTAGCTAAATAAAGTTGTTGAGCAGTCACTTCGTTTCCTCTATTTGGGATAAGTTTTTCTGCTTCCTGTTTATATGGCACAGGTAAATCTTCCTGTTTGCTCAAGCCTTTCCTTGATTCCTCTATGATATGCTAAATAAAATGGTGGTTTCTTTATTAAGTCCTGATTTCAATCATTTTATATTTATGACGTGATGTAAGCTCACTATAACATACTTAGGGTATATTGTGTTTATTACTCTTACTGTTGGATGCTTTGGTAGGCAAAAGCTGTGAATGCGTACTTAAAAGATTTGTAATAAACTTTAAAACTTTATATGAAAAAAGCAATGATACTAACAACAATCATCTGAATTTCTCTTTCATTCTCTGTTTGAATAAAAAACTGCAGGAATACTAAAATTTTTATAAAGTGTTCTGGGATTTCAATACTATAAATCAGGGGTGTCAAACTCACAATGTCAGAAGTAGTGACACAGCTCAAGCATTCCTGACTAGCAAGCAAATTGGGGTGGCAAGCCTGTGCCTTTTTATACTTACTTTTCCTTTGTAGCTCCTATAATTTGATGGGGTTTGATGTGCCTCTAGCTGAGGTGATTGCCCTTGGTTTTTGTCTTTCCTGATTTAATGGGTTAATCCTGTTCCTTATACCTTTGTGTTTTCTTGTCCTAAGAGTTAATCCTATCAGGGGGCAGGAAGAGGGAGCTTTGCAGAAGTGGTATTCAGCAGGTTCTGAGCGGTTCTGGAGAACTGGTAGTGGAAATTTTGAGTGGTTCAGAGAACCGGCCAATACCACCTCTGACTGGCCCCATGCCATCTATTTTCTGCCTCCCGTTGAGTCCCAGCTGACCAGCTGGGTCTTCTTTGATTGCCCTGCATTGGAGAATGGAACTGGAAATCAGGTTATTTCCAGTTGGAGAATGGAACTGGTTATTGGGGTGGGAGGGAAGGGGATTTTGCAGCTATCTTTCCCCTGCCACGCCCACCAAGCCATGCCCATAGAACCGGTAGTAAAAAATTTTGAATCCCACCACTGGAGTTTTGGTTTATCTTGGAGAGTTTATTTTTTATCCTGATTCCCCTTATCTTAATGGCTCTACTTAAGTGTTACTTTTGTAACAGCCATTCTGAATTTTTCCTTTCAGCTGGTGCCTCTTTGTTTTCTTAAAGGAAGAGGGGCTGGCTTGAGTCTCTTGGCACTGTTTTCTGAGGTTTCTAGTGCTTCCCCTGGTATGGTTTGGTTATTTGTGTCTTGCGTTTTTTAATCTGGGGAGGCAGCTGAATCTTCAGCATAAATGGTCACTGACGAGGCAGCAGTGGCATTTCTATTATATCCTGTAAGCTATCTTGTATAAGATATACAGTATCTTCCTTGCTGTCTGCTTCATCTCCTTGCTGATCATGCATGGAGCAGTGGATCAAAGTAATTTAAGGTCTAACAACAATGCAACAATCGTTGGGATTTCCATCCTCTGGATGAGAGGCAAAGGAAGGTGCCATTCATGTATACAGGATTGAAAGAGCCCAAGTAAGCTACAGGTTTTATAGCTAGTGCGACCTACCAAGGGTTAGGTAGTATGGAGGTAGACCTCTTGTACATATTGTCCTTTACATATTCACCTCAAAGTGGGGCAAGTGTGTACTCACTGTTCTATTTCCCCAGTGGAAATATCCAATGGCTTAACACACTCATTCATTTGCAATGTGATTGTTAACTGATTGTGCTCGCACAACTTTTGCCACTCACAGCACCTGCAAAGCCTGCATATGTAAGATACACTTACAGTAGCAGACAGAGATGGAAAATAACAAATATCTGCGTCTTTAATGTTGCTGCAGAAGATGTCTTGCAGTTTGTGTCCCTCTGTAGTTCTAAATGTGAAATATGTGATGGTGTTTTTATTTCTCTCAGGTTGCCTGTGTCTGTCTTCCCACATTCACTGGTGATGGGATTAATAAATGTGAATACACTGATCCTTGTTTGGAGGTTTGTTGATGCCCTTTCTTTGGAAAATCTCCTGAATGCTAGTTATTACATTTTTTAAAAAAGCAAACAATACTATGATAATTGTGTGATTCCACTCATCACAAAGGTAATCCAGGTTTAGGTCCTAACATAAACATTAAAAACTATCTTTTTCTTTAAATAGGAGTTCGCTGAACTCCTATTTAATTCAGGAGTTCACTGAAGTCATTTGGCATTGTTGCCCAAATCTTACAAGATTTTGAATGGCAACCTTGTGATATTTCCCACCATGTGTTTTTTTTTTTTAATATTTTGTGTAATTTTAGTGTCAGTTTAAAAGTTTGTGTATGCCATGGTACCATAGGTACCACATTTCCCAGCCTTGATTTATTTGGTAATTCTTAAAAGTTTCCAGTAATAAATTTCAGAAGAGGTGGGGGAAATGGAGCTTGTTATCAAGTCCAGTAACCTTGGGTGATAACAGAATAACATAAGAAAATTCTTCATGTAAATCACTAGTAATAAGAAATAATAGAAGTGTTTTTCACAAACAAGAGGCTATATCCATTAAATGGGTAATTTAAATTTCATGTGCTTCAAATTCCTTAAAAGAGAAGGTGAATTCCATTAGAGTACCTTTCTGTTTTAAAGTGTTTGAATTACTGATAGGTTCATGGAAAATTTTAGGGTAGGGGTCTTCAAACTTGATGGCTTTAAGACTTGTGGACTTCAACTCCCAGAATTCCTCCTCCAGTCATGTTAGCTTAGGAATTCTGGGAGTTGAAGTCCACAAGTCCTAAACTTGCCAAGTTTGAAGACCCTTGCTTTAGGGCATCACATTGAGCTTTCTGTACACAGTAGTCTTCATTGACATGGCTACTTTCCCCTTATCCAAAGCTGTTGATTGCTTGCTCAATTGTCGGAAAGGGGAGGGGCATGCTTCTCTGACAGTTAAGTTGTAAGAAGAGTCATCTAGACAAGTTATGCCGAAGGGAAGGATTGATAACCCCTGATCATAGCTCCAGCTTATTAGCTTTTTCTATTCTTGATCAGAATAATGGTGGTTGCAGTCCACTAGCACTGTGCCTTAGAAAAGAAAATGGGAATCGAACATGCCTTTGTATATTGGGGACTGGTGATGGCTTTACATGCCATAGAAATATATGGCAGGTAAGACATGTTTTACTTAAAATTTGCAAAATGTGTGAGCATCCATTCCCAAATGCTGGAAGAGCAGTCTTCTTTCTTAGCATCCCCAAAATTTGTGCTGAGAGCATACTGAAAAAGCAACATGTGACATAGTCAGTGACATGGTTGGAAAATGTTGAAAAAAAAAAACAAAAGAAGATGGTTGCAAATGACCCCAGGAATTAAAAAATAGTAAAAGATTTCTAATTTGATCATAAATCAGTTGAACTGTCATTTGAAAGAAAATGTAAACAAAACAAAGCTTTTTTTCATGTATGCTATCATGAATGGGATTCATTAGTAAGAGCATAATTCATATGTTGAATAGTTCAAATATGATTATTATAATTAATAATTCAAAATTAATAATGAACTTTCACATATATGAAGAATGATGGCTTCCAGTTCCAAGCCTTTTGGGGCACATGGAAGCCTTGAATCAGAATCAAAGGCAAGATCAATCCGGCCACTGCATTTGGTTGTCAGAGGTCACTGTATCCATGCCTTCATTAATCCTCTGGCCAACCAGTTCAAGTACAAATGAAGATTCCAGCCAGAATGTAGGGCTCAAAGCCTGACATGCAACAAATCTGCTTTTCTCTATTATAATTTTGCAATGGGAGAATTTTCATAAGGAATAAGGAATATCTGCAATTGCAGAATTAGAAGCCTGTTACTATGAATGCTTTTAATGCATATATTTCTTAAGATTTTGAAGAAACTTGTTATTATGAACATATTTAATCTCTCTTTCCTTCCTTCCTTCCTTCCTTCCTTCCTTCCTTCCTTCCTTCCTTCCTTCCTTCCTTCCTTCCTTCCTTCCTTCCT
>BLBF01000003.1:53014724-53042487 GCA_015471245.1 Laticauda colubrina | reverse complement strand
CCTTCCTTCCTTCCTTCCTTCCTTCCTTCCTTCCTTCCTTCCTTCCTCAGGAACTTATTATTAGAAGAAAAGATGCCTATGAATTTCTTCATTATAGCCAGGTAGGTATGAGAAGAATTTCTATGTGGTAAAACATTAGAATGGGATCCAGAAAGTTCCTTGCATCACTCCTACAACTGTACAATCTAATTAGAGCTATAGACCAGAACATCTGGAAAGCATCAGAATGGGGGGGAAGGCTGACCTATACAATTCTAGAGAGTCCTTCAATTAATGAAATGGTCTTTTCTTGGGGGGGGGGTGTCTTCGTTTGTTTGTTTTTGGTTTTTGAAGCTTAGTCCCTAATTATGCATACAGTGGAATTTACATCCATGTTTTTAGCCGGAACTTTTATGTGTGAACAATTTTTACATCTTTGGCTTTTGTATCTTATTTTATATCTTTTTATATCTAACTTAATATTGATAATTGTTGAAGTCTCAATGGAAAAAAGGGGTGGAATGGAATGGAATCAATAAAATAAAATACTCAATGGAGAGAACAGTGTTGCAACAAAAAAGGAATGAGGAAATTTTCTATGATGGGTGCAGAGTTCATAGAATCATCCATTTGAAAGGGACCCCGAAGGTTTTCATGTCTAACCCACTGCCCAGGGCAGGAATATAAACCCAGACAAATTTCAGCCATTTTTTTAAAAAAAAATCACCAATAATGGAGCACCTATGATTTAAAAAAACAAGTTGTTCCAACATTTCATAATTTTTAATGAGGAAATCCCTTCTATAAAGTTTTCATTTATGGTTCTTGGAAGTTGTGTAAAATAAACCTACACCATCGTCCCTGTGATAGCCCAGGAAATATTAGAAGATTTTCTAATATTTAGAAGACTGTTTTTCCTTAGCCTTATCTGAATCTAAACATACCCAGTCTCTTAAAACATTCTTAATCAGATTTATCTCCCAAGCTTTTCCCCTCTTACTGTTCTTTGTAATTTTCCCAATTCCTCAGGTAGTAACCAAAGCCAGCAGCACCCTATTCCAAGAATGCAGCATAGAGCTGTCATTTCCTGGGAACATGATATTGCAACTCTGTTGATAAGCCCAAGATTACATTACATCTTGCAGCACTTGCAGAGCACTGTCATGAAAACTGGGGTTTCTCTGAATCCAAATATCAATACTTTTTCTGTAGATTATAACTTTTGTTTTGTATTTATACTAATCTCTGGACTTCTCCCTGCGCTGTAGGTTCATAGAGTTTTTACGGAAATAATCGGGAAAGGACCATACACCATTTTTGTCCCACATGCTGATTATCTACAGAAAAGCACCACAGTAAGCAGCCTGTGAAAGGTGGCATTTGAAAACCAAATAGTGGCTTTATTCATTGCACTGAAATTTATTTAATGTAAAAGAAGAGTTAATTAAAAGAACCTTAAAAGAAGTAGGCAAGTTCTTGTTTCAGTTAAACATATTTTTTTCTCACTTTGCTTCCAAACATAAACATCTTCAACTAAATTTGATCTTCCTTTTTAACATTTTTATTCAAACACTTGGGTGAGGTCCACTGGACAGAATGGGGTACAGTACCATCAATATAAAATGCTAGTCATGCCAGCCACATGACTATGGTGCCACTTTGGAAATGAAATGGAAATGAGCACCACCCCTAGAGCTGGAAACAACTAGCACGCATGTGTGGGGGAACTTTTACCTTTACCTTACCATCATTATGCCATATCTATTGAATTGGCACACCAATTTGGAAATTCCTTCTGGATGCAGGACTCCTGCTTGGGGAGCAAGTGGCAATGATGGCTGAGGGGGAGGGCTTTGCACAGATTCAGATCCCATTGCACCTCTCCTGGACCAGGAAGCCTTAGCCACTTTCTCTTTGGACTATTGCAATGTGCTTTACATGAGGCTACCCTTGAAGACCATCTGGAATGGAAGCTATAAACTACTTCAGAATCTAGCAGCGCATACAAAGTTTGGAGCCTCTAAGTTTTATCATGTTACACTCCTATAATGTGAACTGCACTAATTTCTAGTTTACTTCCTGGGGCAACTCAAGATGTTGGTTATCACCTTTAAAGCCCTAAATGGCACAGGATCAATTTATTTGAGGGATCACATCTCCCTGAGAATATCTTCCCATCCCATAAGATCAAAGAGGATAGACACACTCCAGCTTTCTTCCCTGCTGCCATCTAAAGAGACTTGGAAAGTGTGTCTTTTTCATAGCTGCTCCTACCTCATGGAACCTTAGCAATCCAGCAGGTCTTCGCCTTGACAAAGGCCATTGTGACTGGCACTGGGGTAGACTGAGAAATCTGAGGGAGAGATTGAATTTATAAGTTGTTGGGGCATCCTAATAAGACAATAAAAGCACCAGGTTTTTAGTTTTAGTATTTGGCTTTCCAGCTTATAATTGTGATATTGCTGATATCCTCCAAGAATGTACCCTAAGATGGGTGGCCAAAGAAATATTTTAAGTTAATAAATAAATAATTGTTTTCAATTAAACTGAATTTTGGTTGTGGATCAGTTTTCCTCCTCTGTACTGATAGGTATGATGTAATTGGTTGATGTTTATGCCAGGGCTGTCAAACTCCTGGTCTGTGGGCCAGATGTGTCACATGCTGTCACGCGATGCCACCGTGTCACGCGATGCCACCGTGATGACATGAATTTGATACCCCTGGTTTATGCTAATGCCCAACAGTTCTACATTTTTAGAAGACAAATAGATCATGAATACCAGGTTTTAGCCATTTTCTATTGCGTTAGATAATAGAAATAAATGTAATAGATGGCATTCATGGGGTATTACTATTATGTCACTGAGAGCAGCTTCATTTCAAACCCCTAAATGAGAAGGGCTTAACTTGTGCTTGTCTTGTACAACCATATTTTCTTTAGTTTTCAGAATGGGAAAAAGCTGGCTGCATCAAAGATCTGCTTCGCTATCACACAGTCATCTGTCAGAAGCTCCTATCGGATGACTTGGAATCACAAGATTCTCTAACTGCTTTATCTGGTCACAAAATCAGAGTTTCCATGAAGGAGGTGTGTGTCATTTTCTCAGTCCTGTTCCATTTCCATCTTAATCATAAGTCACTTTGCTGCACTGCTAAGAGAAACCTTATGTGACTGTGTCCCAGTAATTCTTTATTTTTCATGGAACTGGATTATGTTTTAGGACCAATGATGATCTTTCTAGAACAGCGGTCCCCAATCTTTCCAGCTTGATGGCCTGGCGGGGGGGGCATGTGAGTGGCAGGCTCTCTTGTGCATGCTTAAGGCTAGGTCACATCGCCCGACGGATGCAAAACATATGTAAAAGACACAGCGGACAGCCAAAAATCCAGGGGTGGCTCCATCCGTTCTTTTCCGTACTCTTTATGCAAATTTTTGCCCCTTTTGAGAGCGGATAAGAACGGATGGAGGGAGGACGTAGTGCAGATGCAAAATGGATGCTCAATGGAAGCCTAGCGGGTGAAAATGGATGGATCCTCCAGATATCCTAAATATCCGAGATACATCCCCTATACGAACGTTTTTTCCATTTTAATGCTTTATATCCGAGCTGCATCCGCTTTCATCCCTTCTACGTCTGTGCTACTAATGCTGTGTGTCTGTTCTGCGTCCATTTTGCTTCCTCCCTGTGTCCGTTTTCCGCTGGAGTGGATTTGAGTTGTGCAGATGCGCAGCGGATGCCTAGCAGACATAGCAGACGCGTAACGGATGATGACAGACATATAACGGATATTCCCCATATGCGTAGCGGATGTATAATGGACGCATTGGTTACTTCATCCGCTCAAAAAGTTTTGTGCAGCTCAAAACTTTTTGAGCGGGTGAAATCATAGTAGACAGATGCTGGACGGATAGAGAGTATGAATCATGGACGCGGTGAGTACACAATGGATGCATCATGTTTTCCAATGGATGGCAAGCGTTTCTCTCTGTTTTACATCCTCTTTGCATCCGTTGGTGCAGTGTGACATGGGCTTTAGCTCCATTTGTGTGAGCGGCACGTGCATATGCCCTCCACTCAGGTGAATGGAACTTTGTGCATGAGCACAGAGTGCTTGTATTCATGCACAAAGCTCCACTCACCACTTGTGCTCATGCATGAAACTTCACTAGTGTGAGTGGAGGGGCTTGAAAGGAAGGCACTTGTGATTGCATGTAAAGCTCCACTCATGGGCATTTGCCCATTTCTCCCATGGCCTGATATTAAACAGGTCGTGGCCCTGTAAATATATATATATATTTATACATACATATATATATATATATATATATATATATTTTTACAGACCCCCTCACATCCCGGACATAAACTGTTTCAATTCCTACCCTCAAAACAACACTATAGAGCACTGCACACCAGAACAGCAAGACACAAGAGCAGCTTTTTCCCAAAAGCCATCACTCTGCTGGACAAATAAATCTCTCAACACTGTTCAACTATTTACAAAGTCTGCACTACTATTACTATTAATCTTCTCATCACTCCTTATCACCCATCCGCTCCCACTTGTGACTGTATGACTGTAACTGTTCCGTCCGGAAAAACGTGAGGTAGACCGGGTTCCAAAAACAAAGTCTTTATTTCAATTATAGTTGCAAAATGGAACATTGGCTCAAGCCGCGACAGCCCTTTTATATGTTTCTGTCTGCCGGCTTGTAGCCAATGACAAGCATTTGGTTTTGCCACCCTTGGACGGCTTCGTGGATTGGTCCCTATTGAACCAATCCCCTTTTAGGTTTTGTTAACCAATCGGAATGAAGTATTTGGAGTCTACTATTATTTATACAGAACACCCCTCCCCTCTTAGTTCAGTCCTACGTAGTGACGTAGTTGCGCAAGTAGGTGGGGCTTCTTTTGATTCGACTGGACTTGCGCAGTTCATTTCTGTCAGAGACTTCGACCAGTTCGGATGGGGTTGCTCTTTCTCCAGTCTTTCCCCATGGAACCGTATGGAAGGGTGAGTCAGCCATTTTACCGCCGCCTGAGTTTCTTAGGCCGGCGGTTTTGCCGCTCCCTCCCGTTTCCTCCGGGCAGGTCGAGCTGGCCTGGCTGGCCCCTTCGAATGGACTCTTCTTGCAACTTTCTGCAAACAGTGAGTCTTTTATTTGCTCTTTTTGATTGTTATTGCTTTCGGAGTTTAATTTAAACGGTTCTTTATTGATTTCTCGCATTTCCTCCCCCTCTTTGGTTTGAATTTCATCGTGTTTTTCTATGTGTGGTTGTTTGTTTGCATTTCGTTCTATGTTTTGGGAGCAAAGCTGGTCTATGTGCCGCTTCCATTCCCTTCCGTTGTCTACCGTTAGTCGGTAGGATTTGGGGCCTGTTATTTGTGTAATTTGTCCGGGTAGCCATAATGGGTCCCCAGTAAAATTTTTAGCATAAACTAAGTCGCCTATTGCAAAGGTCCTGCATCGGGTGGAGGAGTCGGGGGGGTTTTCTGGTGTGAAATTTGGGTGCAATCTATCTAGATGCAACCTTAGTTTCCTTCCCACCAGTAATTCTGCTGGGGTTTTGTTGGTTGTAGTACTGGGTGTGATATGTTGGAGGGTGAGTAATCGATTTATTTTATTTTGGACATCCCCAGTGTCCATTTTTTCTAAACCCTCCTTGGTAAACCTGACCATTCTCTCTGCCCTACCGTTTGCAGCCGGGTGGGCCAGCGCGGTTAGGGCATGTCTTATACCTAGGGAGGCTAGGTATTGCTCGAATTGGAGACTGGTTAATTGTGGCCCGTTATCGGACACTAGGATGTCCAGTAGGCCATGGGTTGCAAAGAGTTTGCCAAGTTGTTTTATAATGGTTTCTGTTGCTGTAGATGGCATAATTTTTAGCTCCAGCCAATTAGAGAATGCATCCATGACAATCAGAAACGTATGCCCCTTGGTAGGACCTGCAAAATCGATGTGGATTCGTGACCAGGGGCCTCTTGGGGTTTCCCAGTCTCTTATGGGTGCTTTTGGCGAAGACAGCCTGATTCTTTGGCATTTATTGCACAAGTTTACCCAGTATTCGATGTCCCTATCTATACCCGGCCACCAAACGTAGCTTCTAGCAAGGCTTTTCATTTTAACTATTCCTGGGTGGCCTTTGTGAAGCATACCCAGTACCTTGGTTTGTAATTTGTTAGGAATAATTACCCGATCACCCCACAATAAGCAACCTTTTTGGATTGAGAGTTCAGTTTGTCTGGTCCGGAAAGGTTTAAAGTTCTCAGTTTTTTGGTTTTCCGGCCAGCCTTTACCTACCCAGTTAAGTACGCGGGCAGTCAATGGGTCTTTTGCGGTGGCTCTGGCAACATCATTCGCAGATATGGGTAGATCGGGGCAAGTCTCTATTTGTAGTGCTGTCATCGTTGGTGCCGGGTCTTCCTCTGTTGATGGCAATGGTGCTCTGCTCAAAGCGTCTGCATGGGAAATTTGTTTCCCTGGGCGATGTGTCAGAGTATAGGAATAGGCTGCCAGGAACTCTGACCATCTAGTCATTCGTGGGGACAGAATATTCAGTGTAGGTTTGTTTCCTGCCAAAATTCCTAGTAGCGGTTTGTGATCTGTTACGATTTGAAAAGTTCTTCCATATAGGTACTCGTGGAAGCATTTCACTCCGGCGACAATTGCTAGAGCTTCTCTGTCCAACTGGCTGTAATTTCGCTCGGCTTTGGACAGGGTCTTAGAATAGTATGCGATGGGTGCCTCTCTCCCATCAGGCAATTGGTGGCTCAGGATGGCACCGACTCCGAATGGCAAGGTGTCGCAGGTCACCGTCAATGGCAGTGTATTGCTAAACTGGATAAGAACGGTGTTTGATGTTAATAAGTCTTTTATTCCTTGGAAAGCTTTTTTTTCTCTAAGCCCCCATGTCCAAATTGTTTTCTTGTCCAGTAATTGATGCAATGGTTCCGCTATTGTGGCTTTTTGGGGTAGAAACACATTATAAAAGTTTATCAGTCCCAAAAATGCCTGCAGCTCAGTTTTATTCTTTGGTTCTGGTGCGTCTTTTATAGCTCTTACTTTTTTTTCGGTGGGGTGTATGCCCTCTCCATCAATTAAATATCCTAAGAACTCGACACGATCAGTCATTAGGCAGCACTTTTCTTTCTTTACTTTAAGGCCAGATTCTCTGAATTTATTTAGGACCTCTTTGAGCCTTTTCTTTAGTTGTGTTGCATCTTTGGCTGAAATTAGGACGTCATCAAAGTATGGCACGACCCCTCTTATGCCATTTAACAGGCGTTCCATGAGGCTCTGAAAAACGCCTGGGGCTACGCTTACTCCAAATTGGAGTCTGTTACATTTGAATGCCCCTTTGTGAGTCACTATTGTTTGTGCTTCCGCCGTTAAGGGGTCTACTGGGAGCTGTTGTTTCGCCTGTGCCAGGTCTAGTTTGGCGAAAACCTTTCCTCCCCCAAGAGAGTGCAGTAGGTGTTGCACAACTGGCACCGGGTACGCACTCTGTTGCAATGCGTGGTTCAGGGTAGCCTTGTAGTCACCACAGATTCGAACCGACCCATCTGGCTTAATTGGTGTCACAATTGGTGTTTCCCATTTAGCGTGGTCGACCGGTTCTAAAACCCCTTGATCTATCAATTTATTTAGTTGTTCCTCTATTTTTTCTTTTGAAGTAAAAGGAACCCGTCTGGCCTTTAGTCTTTTAGGGGTTATCTGTGGGTCTAAACTAAATGAAATGGGGGTTCCCCGATACCTGCCTAGGGAGCCGTCGAAGACGTCCTGGAATTCTCAGATCAGGTCTTCTTCCCAGTCAGTTGCGGCCACCTGGTCTACTCCGGTCATCCCGATGCCCAATGGTGCGAACCATTCGATACCCAGGAGGCTTGGTCGATCTCGGTCGACTATTGTTAATGGTAGTACTGCGACATGTTGCCTGTAAGCGATTCGAAAATGTCCCAGGCCGATTACAGGAATTCGGTTTCCCTGATAATCTTTGAGGGTTAGTTTTTGTCTCTGGAGTTCCTTAATTTTGATGTCAGGAATTAGTTTTTTGAGGGTGTCCCACGACACCATGGATAGGAACGATCCAGAATCAACTTCCATCTCGCAGGGGTTGTCTTCGATTTTTACAACTATTTTTATTTTCTTCCCGCTTTCCGTCTGAGCGCTTCCGATAGTGAAAGTTTGGTATGCTTTCTCCTGGTTAGTGGCTTGCCTGTTTCGCTGCCACTTTCTCTCGGAGAGTCTTGGCTCAGGTTTTGCTGGGGAGTCGTTTCATCTCTTTGGGCTGTAATTCTTTTTGTTTCTGCAGACTTTCTCAATATGCCCCCTTTTCTTCCATGCTCTGCAAATGGCATCAAGGAATCTTCAATAGGCTCGGGGATGGTTTCGCCCGCAGCCAGCGCATTCCCGCCGATTTCTATTTTCACGCCCTTTCTTGTTAGCGTATAGGCGGTGGATTTCGTCGTCTTCCTCCTCGGATTCTGACGTCTCTTTGAGTTCTTCATAATGAGTGGTTGTGGGAGGTTGTTTTTTATCTCTGGCCGGGCTTTTTTCATCGTTACTTGCATTCATTTGTTTCATCTTATCTGCTGATTTTTTGGCGGCTTCAGCAGCCGAGGCTTCTGCAATAACTTCGGCTACTGATATGTTGGGTTTGTTCAGTAGCTTGCTCTGTATGGTTGAGTCTCTTAACCCCAATATCACTCGATCCCGCATCGCTTCATCTAAGTTAAGAAACTCGCACGCTCCCCCTATTTGGCTTAGGGCGGCTACAAAATCAGCAATGGTTTCGCCTTCTTTCTGGTCTCTCTGATAAAACTCGTGCCGCTTTATCAAGTTTGACACCACCAGTGCATAATGGGCCTTTAATGTTCTTTGGAGCTTGGTCCACGTCAGTTGTTTGACATCTCGGGGCTTTGCCAAAGCCTTGGCCATTTTAAAAATCACGGGCCCACAGTGTGTCAAGAAGACGGCTCTTTTTCATTGGTCTGAGATTTCCTCCATCTCATTGTTCTCTAGGTACATCTGGAAACAGTCTACGTAAGATTCCCAATCTTCTTCATTGGGGTTGAAGGGTGAGGGCGGCGCATTGTTTCCGGCCATTTCTCTTTGTCTGGCTTGTCTGTCACCGCGTGCTCCGTCTCGCGTTTAGGACGATCCCATCCTCGTCGCCAGTGTTCCATCCGGAAAAATGCGAGGTAGACCGGGTTCCAACAACAAAGTCTTTATTTCAATTATAGTTGCAAAACGGAACATTGGCTCAAGCCGCGACAGCCCTTTTATATGTTTCTGTCTGCCGGCTTGTAGCCAATGACAAGCATTTGGTTTTGCCGCCCTTGGACGGCTTCGTGGATTGGTCCCTATTGAACCAATCCCCTTTTAGGTTTTGTTAACCAATCGGAATGAAGTATTTGGAGTCTAATATTATTTATACAGAACAGTAACTTTGTCACTTGTATCCTTACGATTTATATTGACTGTTTCCTAGTATGATTTGATTGCTTACTGTACCCTGTGACTATCATTAAGTATTGTACCTTATGATTCTTGACTCTTGATGAATGTATCTTTTCCTTTATGTACACTGAAAGCATTTGCACCAAGACAAATTCCTTGTGTCCAATCACACTTGGCCAGTAAATAATTCTATTCTATTCTATTCTATTCTATTCTATTCTATTCTATTCCATTCCATTCCATTCTATTCCATTCCATTCCATTCTATAACGTGACTGTTTTCAAAGGTGCTGGAAATGTGTTCCCTCTTTTTACCCTCCCAGAACAGTCTGTATTTAAATGATGAAGTAAAGATAATTGAAAGCGACATTGCTCGGGAGAATGGAGTCATACATTTTATTGATGGGATCTTAGCCCCATATGACCTGCAGCATCGCAACATGTCATGCAACCTATCCCAGGTATGTCTAACATAAGATACGCTAGAAAAGGTGAAAGAAGCCCTAATGAGTTTGCTAGTCTTGAAGCTACTGTAAAATTAGATGTTATTAAAAATAATCATGGCTTGTAATGGTTCTTATTTCTTATACTATACTCAGTTCTGAGTTAGATGTTTTATCCCCTTGTTAGGGCACTGTCAACCCTAGATTCATCATACTTGAATATAACATATTTCTGTTTTGTTTGAGTATCCATGCCTGGGTGCATATACAGTTTGGATTATTTTCAGAGGTGGAATAATCGGTCTCTGATCTATATTTTGTGTCTTTTCTGTACGAGCTGCATAAAATCTATTTGGACTGCAGCGTTGCACACAATTATCTGCCACTGAATTTATTCTAGAATTGTTGTGTCATTAGTCTGAGTTCATGTCATTAGCCTGAATTCAGGGTAATTGTAAGGCATCTTACCAGGGGTGGGATTCTACAGGTTGATCCAGTTCTATAGAACTGGTTGTTACCATTCCCGGTAGTTCAGAGAACTGGTAAATCGGTCCTCTGACTGGCCCTGCCCCTCTCCACCCACTTCTCCACTCACTTCTCCACTGCCTGCCCATCAGTCCTTATCATGAAAGTGCGACATTGCATGCATGTGCAACACTGCTGCCTGCTCTTGCATGCCTGCCAGGTCAGCCACTGCTGCCTGCCTTCTGCTGCGGCCCTGCCTTTACTGATCTCCCTGGGTGAGTGAGGCTCTGCAAGCCCTTGTTGCCTTCCCTCCCACCCACTTGCCTTTTGCTGCTGCTGCCAGTTGCCTTTCTCCCACCACTTGCCTTCCACCAAGGAAAGCATGGAGAGGCTTGTATAGGATCCAGCCATGTCAGTGGCTGCTTCTCTCACCTGTTGCTGCACAGTGGAAAGCTTCCAAGTCACCCCCTTCCCATTAGAAATGGCTCAGGGGCAAGTAGAAAAGCAAGCCAGGTTGAATCCTGCTTCTCTCTGCTTGCCCAGGAGCAATTACTGATGGGGGAGGGGATTCAGAAGCTTTCTGCTGTTTTGGGAAATTTTTGCTCTCTCAAAAACAGCAGCAGGTGATAGAATAGAAACAGCTGCTAACCTGGCTCGAGCCTCCATCAGCCTCCACATGTTCCTTCCTGCTGCTGTTGATGGGAGGCAAGAATTTCCCAGTACAGGCCTCTCCAGGGCTCCCCAGGCCTTGGAAACTGGCAAAAAACATAGAAAACCTCAGTCACAAGACTGTGTGGGATGTTGTAACTGGTCAGAAGTGTATGTGCGTGTGCGTGTGCGTGTGCATGTCTGTGTGTGCAACACTGTCAAAACACCAAAAACAGGTCAAGTTGCTTTGGGGAGATCAGTCATAAATTAGAACACTTTCTAAGCAACTGACCATTAAGCGAGGACCACTTATATTTGGTTTGCCAGTCACATGGCCACCTGGCCACACGCACCCCAGTCACATGGCCACCTAGCCACACCCACAAATTAGGCCACACCCACAGAATCAGTTGTTAAGAAATTTGAATCCCACCCCTGAATCTTATTCTTGTTTTTTAAACAGGATACATATCATATAAGATTTATTTGTCACCTCTGTGTATTACAACTGAACATGTACATTCTAGATTGCCAGAAATGGGCAAAGAGGCAGATTGTTCCAATGTTAGATTTAAGAATTAGACCACATCTCTTCCACGCATGTTTTCTGATTAGGCTCTGGAACTGGGATTTTATTGGCAACTTTTCTGTTTGATTTCTTTCCAGAAAACTATTATAGAGGTCTCAGAGGCTTATGGATACAAAACATACAGCAGGCTTCTAAAGGTAATTGAACTGTTCTCTTTCAGTTTCAATCCATAAAATGAAACATAAGTGTGGTGTAGGGTAAATGGAACCTGTTGATGTTTAACTGTGAAGAGGAACCAATGTTAGACAGAGAGTAGTGAGGGACATATTTTGAGTATGAAGGAACCAGAAGGAAGGAGTTAAAAAAAAAATCAAGCAGTTTGTGTGCAGAGAACTTACATGTTAGGAGTAATATTACAAAATACGACATGGTGTCCGAAGTTCTGTAACACGGTAACTGAACAATGAGGTCTACCCAAAAGAGGAAAATGAGCGGCCGTGGGGATGAGCAGAATGAGAAAGGAGTTAGCAGAAGGACTAGCACACCCAGCGCTACTTTTAACATCCAACCACTGGAGCCCCTTGATTTTTCCAAACCAAATGAGTGGACAAAATGGATACGGTGATTCAAGAGATTTAGGCAAGCAAGCAATCTCGCAATAAGCTCCGAAGAAAATCAGGTGAACACTTTGATTTACTGTATGGGAGACAAAGCAGATGATGTTCTGCGTGGCCTGAAACTCAGTGAAGCTGATCAGCATCAGTATACTAAAGAAAGAGACGGTTTTCAGTCAATCTTTGTAGTAAAAAAGAACATTGTGTATGAGTGTGCAAGATTTAATATGTACAAACAAGAAGCAAATGAGACAGTTGATGCATTTGTCACAGCGCTGTATGCCTTAGCAGAACACTGTAACTATGGAGCACTACATGACGAGCTCATCAGAGACAGGATTGTAGTAGACTTGGTCAATACATGGCTATCAGAATGCATGCAAATGAAAAAAACCCTAGACCTGAATAAAGCTATTAATATGGCAAGACAATCAGAGGAGATTAAAAAACCGCAAACCACATTGAGAAGTGATGTTAGTGCTGTAAACCTAAAGGATGTGAACTCTTGGACAGACTGTTTAAAGGTAAAGAAAAAAAAGCAAAAATTCAGCAGATCAAAGAATGATGGAGAAAAGCCTCTAAGCAGGCAGAACAAAAACACTAAAGACCCCCAGTGTCACAAATGAGATGGCATGCTTTACCCTAGACAGGAATGTCCTGCTAAGGATGCTAAATGCCATACATGTGGGAAAAAGGGTCACTATCAACGTGTATGTTTTGCAACCAAGGCTGTGCATGGCATTGAGGAAGAGGAGAGAAGCTTCTTTCTCGGCTCTGTGACATCACATGCTGATCTGTGGATTATGGAAATCAGAATGATGGATAAAAACATTACGTTCAAGTTGGATACTGGAGCAGATGTCACTGTTGTTTCACAGAAGAATTTCGCTTAAACGCATGGAAAACTTGAGAGTAATCACTCGTGTGGAAGAGCCTACAGACTGGTGCACAGGCATGGTAGTGGTGCCCAAGAAGGACAGCAAAAAGGTGCGTTTGTGTGTGGATCTGACTGGCTTGAACAAGTATATGTGTCATGAAAAATTCATTTTACCATCAGTAGAACAGTGTCTTGGAGCACTGGCTGGTGCTAAAATGTTCAGTAAATTAGATGCCAACATGGGGTTTTGGCATCCCCCACTGAGGATTCAGCAAAATATACCACATTCATTACACCCTTTGGATGGTTCCACTTTAACTGTCTTCCATTTGGCATTGCCTCAGCACCCGAACATTTCCAATGTATGATGGTGGAAGTTACACAGGGGCTGGAAGGTATAGATTGCCATATTGATGATCTACTGGTGTGGGGACGGGACCAAGAAGAACATGACAATCGACTCCATGCAGTGCTAAAAAAACTGGAAAAGGCAGGAATCAGTCTGAACGTGGATAAGTGTGAACTCTCCAGGAGTGAGGTGGTCTTTTTAGGTCACATCATCTCTGATGCAGGGATACGACCTGACCCAAGGAAAACAGAGGCTATCAGAGCTATTAAGGAGCCTTCTAGTGTGAATGAACTGAGGAGTTTTCTTGGCATGGTAAACCAGCTGGGGAAGTTCATCCCTCAGTTGGCAGAAAAAGACAAGCTGCTTCGTGATCTCCTTTCTAAGAAAAACTGTTGGGTATGGGATGTGGAACAGGTCAGGGCATTTAAGACATTGAAAGATGCTTTGTCTTCCCCTCCGGTGCTGGCCATGTATGATCTGAACAAAGTGATGGAAGTGTCAGCGGATGCATCGTCATATGGCTTGGGTGCTGTTCTTCTTCAAGAGTGGGGAGATAAATGGAAGCCTGTGGCTTACGCATCACGTTCACTCACTCCAACTGAACTACGCTATGCACAGGTGGAAAAAGAAGGCCTGGCTCTAACCTGGGCATATGAAAGATTTCAGGATTTCCTCCTAGGAAAGCATTTCTGCCTGGAGACTGACCACAAACCACTTGTCAGTTTGTTTGGAGACCAAGCACTAGATCTTCTACCCTTGAGAATTCAGCAATTCAGGATGAGGCTCATGCATTAGTCTTACTACATTGTGCCACTAACATATATGTGGACTGTGTAGTAGACACCTTGCCTGTTAGCCACACATATATGGAAATCATAAAAGAGCAGTTGCAAGCTGATAGTATTTGCTCTCAAGTCATGAAATTGTGTGCAGATGGATGGCCAGTGCATGCAAAACAGGAATCTGCACTGAGAGGATACTGGCCAGAATGAGCTACACTCACTGTACAGGATGGATAACTACTGAAAGACACTAGGCTTGTGATCCCATCCACTCTGAGGAATGAGGTGTTGGAGAGGCTGCATGAAGAACACCAAGGGGTGGTGAAATGCAAAGAACGTGCTCGTCAGTCTGTGTGGTGGCCAGGACTCAGTCAGCAGGTCAGTGAAATAGTGCTCAAATGCAGGACATGTATTCAAGAGCATCAGAATCCTAAAGAGCCACTCATGACATCTGAGTGCCTGGAAAGACCATGGCAAAAGTTAGGGACTGACATGTTTGTACTTGGAAGGAAAACATACTTAGTTGTGATAGACTATTTCTCCAGATATGTCGAGATTGCACTGCTATCGAACACTAAGTCAATTGATGTCATTGTCCATCTGAAGTCAATCTTTGCCCGGTCTGGGATTCCAGAGGAGTTGATGTCAGACAATGGACCACAGTTTTCTGGCCAAGATTACTTTCAGTTTGCATCCACACGTTACCAGCAGTCCAAAGTTTCCACAAAATAATGGAGAAGCTGAACATGAAGTTCAGACAGTGAAAAGTCTCTTGAAAAAGGCTAGCGACCCTTATCTGGCCCTGCTTGTCTACAGAGCTACCCCTCTCCAGAGTGGGTTCAGTCCAGCTCAACTGCTTATGGGGCAACATCTTCGTACCACTATGCCGACTCTTCCCTCACAGCTAGACCCAGCATTGCCAGATGTTGACCATTTTGCTTGTAAAGAGAGAGAGAAGAGGAAATTGAATACTGAATACTACAACAGGAGACATCGTGCAAAACCTTGGTACCAGGAGAGCATGTATGGGTCATTGATACAAAAAAATCTGGGACTGTGCTGCAGAATCACATGAGTCCAAGGTCATATCTGGTGGATGTACCTAAAGGTGTGGTGAGACGCAATTGTCAGCACTTGATACCCTGACACACACATGCAAGTGAAGGAGGAATGGTGGAGCAGCAGGAGTTGCCAGAGACGAACAGTGAATAAGTTTCTACATCACCTGGAAAAATACTTAAAAACTTTCCTAGTGTGACAGCTACCCCAAGGACAAGGTCTGGGAGAGCTATAGTTAAACCAGAGAGACTGAATCTGTGAACTGAGAAAGTGAAAAAGAGTTAATGTTGATGTGTAGTTCAATAAGAAATCTGAGGTGCAGCATAGTTAAAACACAGTTAGGTGTATTGAATTAGTAAATAGTTATAAGATAACATTTTCTTCCCTACAGGATTTAGATAGGAACAGACCTTCAACAAAGAGGCAGAATAATCCTCTAAGGTCTGATAAGACAAATGTTCTGTATAAAATGGTATACTCCAAACTATGCAATCTGATTGGCTAAAAGACTAAGCATTGGATTGGTTCATTAGGAACCAATCCAAAAGAGCCGCTGAAAGCCGGCAAAGTTAAATAGATGCCATTGGCTACAAGCCGGCAGGCAAGCCTGTATAAAAAGGCTACCACGGCTTCAGCCAAACTGTTCTGTTACTGTTGCTTACTTGAATAAAGACTTTGTTTGTTGGAACCTGGTCTACCTTGCATTTTTCCGGATGGAACACTGGCGACGAAGGTGGGATCGTCCTAAACACGAGACCGAGCATGCGGCAGAAAGAATTCCAGACTAAAGTAATGGCTGGGAATAACGTGCCACCCGCACCTTTCAATCCCAACGAAGAGGATTGGGAGTCATACGTAGACCGTTTCCTGATGTTCTTAGAGAGCAATGAGATGGAAGTGATCTCAGACCAGCGGAAGAGGGCTCTATTCCTAATGCATTGTGGACCAACCGTTTTTAAAATGGCCAAAGCATTGGCGAAGCCCAGAGACGTGAAACAAATGACCTGGTCTGAACTTCACCGAATGTTAAAGGCCCACTACACACCAGTAGTGTCAAATCTCATCAAGCGGCACGAATTCTGCAAAAGGGATCAGAAGGAAGGCGAAACCATCACTGACTTCGTGGCAGCTCTCCGACAACTGGCGGGAGCTTGCGAATTCCTGAACTTAGAAGAAGCCATGCGAGATCGAGACAGCTGGTTCCAAACATCAAATTAAAAGAACTCCAGAAACAAAAATTAACTCTAAAAGACTACCAAGGAAACCGAATCCCTGTGGTAGGTCTACAACATTTCCGAGTCACATACAAGCAGCATGCTGAAGTCCTGCCTCTAACCATAGTCAACCAGGACCACCCCAGCCTCCTGGGCATCGAATAGTTCGCACCATTGAGCATCGGAATGACCGGGGTGAGCTGAGTAGCCGCAACCGACTGGGAAGAGATCCTGATACAAGAGTTCTAGGACGTCTTCGACGGCACCTTAGGCAGGTACCGTGGAACCCCAATTTCCTTTAGTTTAGACCCTCAGGTAGCACCTAGAAGATTAAAAGCCAGACAAGTCCCCTTTGCTGTAAAGGCCAAAATTGATGAACAGTTAAATAAATTAATTGAGCAAGGAGTCATAGAACCAATTGACCATGCTAGATGGGAGACATCAAGAGTAACACCTGTTAAATCTGATGGGTTGGTATGCATCTTCAGAGACTACAAGGCTACCCTGAACCATGCGTTGCAGCAAAGCGCATACCCTGTACCAATTGTGCAACATTTACTGCACTCGCTAGGGAGAGGAAATTTTTTTGCCAAGCTTGATTTAGCCCAGGCATATCAACAGCTTCCAGTAGACCCAATAACGGCTGAGGCACAGACAATAGTAACTCACAGAGGGACATTCAAATGTAACAGAGTTCAATTTGGAGTGAGCGTTGCCCCAGGGATTTTCCAAAGCCTTATGGAATGCCTACTAAATGGAATTAAAGGGGTCATGCCATATTTTGATGACGTCCTAATTTCGGCTAAAAACACGACCCAATGAGAGAAAAGACTGAAAGAAGTGCTAACAAAATTTAGAGAATCCAGCCTGAAAGTCAAAAAAGAAAAATGCTGTTTAATGACTGATCGCGTCGAATTTTGGGGGTATTTAATTGACGGTGAGGGTATACACCCTACAGAAAAAAAAGTCAAGGCTATTAGAGATGCACCACAGCTAAAAAACAAAACAGAATTACAAGCATTTTTGGGTCTGATAAACTTCTATAACGTATTCCTCCCTCACAAGGCAACAATAGCTGAACCATTACATCGTTTATTGGATAAGAAAACTAGTTAGACTTGGGGGTATAGAGAACAAAAAGCATTCCAAGGCATAAAAAATCGGTTAACCTCAGACACCGTTCTTATTCAGTTTAGTAACACACTTCCATTGACGGTCACCTGTGACGCCTCACCATTTGGAGTCGGTGCCATCCTGAGCCACCAATTGCCTGATGGGAGAGAGGCACCCGTCGCCTTTTACTCGAAAACACTTTCTAAAGCAGAATGCAACTATAGTCAGCTAGACAGAGAAGCCCTGGCAATTGTCGCCGGAGTTAAACGTTTTCACAAGTACCTCTATGGGAGAACATTTTCAATCATAACTGACCATAAACCACTACTCAGAATTTTGGTGGGAAACAAACCCACACTGAACATTTTATCTCCTCGAATGACTAGATGGTCAGAATTCCTAGCAGCATACTCCTACACTTTGATACATTGACCCAGAAAACAGATCTCCCATGCAGTCGCATTAAGTCGAACACCGCTGCCAATGATGGAGGAAGACCCGGTGCCAACAATTACCACCCTGCAGATAGAAACCTACCCAGAGCTACCAATATCTGCACATGATGTCACCAGAACAACTGCTAAAGACCCAGTGACTGCCCGCATTTTAAATTGGGTAGATAAAGGTAGGGCGGAAAACCAAACAACTGAAAACTTTAAATCTTTCCGGACCAGACAGACTGAAATGTCAATCCAAAAAGGGTGTTTATTGTGGGGTGATCAGGTGGTAATTCCTTCCAAATTACAAACTAGAGTGTTGGGTATGCTTCATGAAGGCCACCCAGGCATCGTGAAAATGAAAGCCTGGCTAGGAGCTATGTATGGTGGCCTGGTTTAGACAGAGATATTGGGTACTGGGTTGCCACATGCAATAAATGCCAGAAAACCAGGCCATCACCCCCACAAGCTCCTATAAGGGATTGGGAGACCCCACGAGGCCCCTGGTCTCAGATCCATATTGACTTTGCGGGTCCGACCAGGGGGCATACGTTCTTGATTGTTGTAGATGCATACTCAAATTGGTTAGAAGTCGCAGTAATGTCATCTACAACAACCGACATCGTTATAAAAAAGCTAAACAAGCTATTCGCAACCCATGGGTTGCCAGACGTCCTAGTGTCCGACAATGGGCCACAACTGACCGCTATACAATTTGAACAATATCTAGCCTCCTTAGGCATACGCCATGCACTAACTGCACCAGCCCAAATGGTAGGGCTGGGAGAATGGTCAGGTTTACCAAGGAGGGTTTGGAGAAAATGGACCCAGGGGGTGTCCAGGACAAAGTGGACCATTTACTCACCCTCCAACATCTCACCCCCAGCACTGTGACTAACAAAAGTCCGGACGAATTGCTAATGGGGAGGAAACTTAGATCACATTTGGATAGGTTACATCCAAATTACACCTTTGAGAAACCCCCCGACTCCTCCAGCCATTTCCACACATTTGAAATTGGCGACCTAGTCTATGCAAAGAACTTTACCGGGGACCCTCTATGGCTTCCAGCCACAATCACACAAATAACAGGCCCCCGGTCCTACCGTCTGACCATAGACGATGGCAGGGAATGGAAGCGGCACATAGACCAGCTTTGTTCCCGAAATATTGAGCGAAATACGACCGTGCAACCTCCAACAATAAAAATCGATGAAAACAAAACCAAAGGAGGAGGGCGAAATACAAGAAAATAATACTAAAGGAAAAAACGAACTGTTAAAATTAAACCCAGAACATCTAACCAATCAAAAAGAGCAAACAGAACACTTACGGTTAGATGAAACTGTCAGAAATAATCCACAGGTAGAGGAACCCATCCTGGAAGGGGCCAGCAAAGCCAGCTCGACCTGCCCGGGAAAACCAGGAGGGAGCGGCAAAACCACCGGCCTGAGAAACTCAAGCGAGAGCAACCTTGCTGACTCACCCTTCCAGGTGGTTCCATGGAGAAGAGTCGGAGAGACAGCGATCCCCTTCGAATTGGCTCAAAGTCTCCAGCAAGAATGAACCGCGCAAGTCAAGTAGAGTCAGAAGAAGCCCCACCTACCTGCGTGACTACGTCACCCATGTAGGACTAAACTAAGGGGGGAGGGGTGTTCTGTATAAAATGGTATACTCCAAACTATGCATTGGATTGGTTCATTAGGAACCAATCCAAAAGAGCCGCTGAAAGGCGGCAAAGTTAAATAGATGCCATTGGCTACAAGCCGGCAGGCAAGCCTGTATAAAAAGGCTGCCGGTCTACCTCGCGTTTTTCCGGACGGAACAACAAAGGTAGTTTATCCTTTGTTCTCTAGAAAAGGGAGATGTGGTGTAGGGTAAATGGAACCTGTTGATGTTTAACTGTGAAGAGGAACCAATGTTAGACAGAGAGTAGTGAGGGACATATTTTGAGGTGACACAGTATGAAAGAACCAGAAGGGGGGAGTTAAAAAAATAAAGCAGTTTGTGTGCAGAGAACTCATGTGTTTGGAGTATTATTACAAAATACAACAATAAGTGAAGTAGTTCTTGAGTTGGGCTTGACTACTGGTAATTTCATGGATACATTTGTGTAATTTTCCTGACAATATGGAAGTGGCTTGCTATTATCTTTTTCCAATTAGTATTATTATTTTTAATTCCCAAATCTACCTCAGAGCCATGCAGTTTCCAGATAGCCTGACACGCAAATCTTAGCCATCACTCACTTAGCTTTTTTAAGATTAGTCAATGTTGGCTATGTGCTGCCATCTAGTCAGGTTCAAATGAAAACCCATCTATCAAAAATACAAAATTATATCGTTTTAAAATGTGGTTCAATGTGCATTTCAGAAGTGGGATTTGAATTCTGATTAATTGGATAAAGGTTTTATTTTTAATAGAATTCAGCTCTGGAGAAAGAAAACATTATCTAGTTCCCTACAGTGGAGATAGTATAATCTCAGTTTATTTGGCCACTTAAGCAAACCCAGATAAATAGATATAAGGAAGATTTTTCACATGCTATCCTGGATCTGTTTCTCATTCAGCCTATTGTTCATTAAGAGAGTCTGTAAATTCAACTGAAAAAAAATAAAGTTGCCTGTCTTTTTTTCTTGGCACTTTTTTATTCTCAAAATGTAACTTAGACAGAAGGAAGACTTTTCTACCTTCATGTATTTCTTAGTAATTATTAGCAATGTATATTAGCATTCATTAACAGCTGGGCTAACTCCATGCTCTACATCCCAGACAACCATACTTAGAGCATTTTACATGTAACATTCTATTATTCTTTATAATTCTTTCACCACTCTGCTCTTGTTCAGGAGTACATCCTTTCACAAGGTCTTCCTGATTAATTCAAATCTCTCAACAAATATTTGTTCCTTGCCTAACTTTTTTTAGATCCATTATTGAAACATGGAACTTCATAGCTGATAATGTTCCTCCAAAAATCTTTCAAGACTCTAACTTATCCTAAAAATGGGCAGAAAGTGGGGTGGAATCTATGGGTAGACATTTGGGTGATTTGCAATATATTAGAAAAGCTTCCAATTCTAGAGTTTTAACCATAGCAAAAGCAAAAAATTGTTCACATGAGAAAAAACCATTGTTGGAAATTCTGGCTTCTTTAAATCAAATGGGTATAGATGTGTGTAGTTTTCTTCAAACGCTCCTTTCACCTTTAAGCTTTGAGGAAAGTAGGCAGTTTTGTCAGACATCAGGCATCTATTTAGCCATTTATCACTCATCCCACCCTTCCCTAAAACTCTCCAAAAATAATTAACCCAACTTCCAGACTTGTGGATTATAGCTCCCCTATCTCTTCAAAACGGGTGTTGGGGAGGGTTGACCATCTGACAGTAAGTTGTAAATTCTCTTAGATTAGTGATATCATGCTATTTTACTGTTCTGTGTTTCTCTGCAGGAAGAAGGACTTCTTATTCTGGTCAATAATACCTTACATCAGCCATTTACCATGCTGTGGCCAACTGATGCAGCCTTTAATTCTCTTCCTGATGAAATGCAAAAATGGTTGTATCATAAAGACCACAGGAGCAAATTGTCTGCTTATCTCAGAGGGCACATGGTCCGGGACACAAAGGTAAGCCCAAGATTGAAACAACAGAAACTTTTAAAGAAGCCCTGCTGGACCCTAACTTGTCAGAAAACACATCTCCTTTTCATGTCATTTAGATCTGAGTAAAAACTGGTTTTGATTTAATAAGTAAACTGATTAACTAACATTCTATAATTTGATAATTATTTAACCAGTGAGATGAGGTAGTACTCAAAGTGGTGTGAGATTCTTTATCCAAATGCTGATTCTCTCATGGTGCTTCATATGGATGATGCATTTATCATACCATGGATCCACAAGGAAATTTACTCTCTGCAAGATCAGTGGCTGAAGTCTTTGGCAGCCTTAAGTGAGACCCAATCCGATTTAACTTTCTTGAAAAGTTAATTACCTAACTGATTCACTGCCAGAAACATTTACTGTCAGAAATAGTTTATCATAACAGAACACAGAGAAGAAAGGCAAATGAAATGAGTGTTCATTCTTTTGATGAAAATAAAACCTTCCCCAATTTCTGTTTATATGGCAATGAATGGAACATTAACACACAATCTCTTCAGGTGTATTTTGGCCAGCTTGAATCTGTGGCAAATCAATCATTATTTACTCTTTTCTGGTTCTAGGTCTTGGCTTCCAAACTGACAGAATTGTCATCTCTGAGGACTTTGCAAGGTTCAACTATTTCATTTAGCTGCAGCAAAACAAATGCTGTAAGTAAGCACTCCTTTAAATTGAAGCCACAAGAGGACAAACTCATGTTCAATACTGTCCCATTCAGAATGTACAGGTTGTCCTCACTTACTGACTGCCTTGGCCTTGCAATTACAAAGGTGATGAAAAAGTAAAAGTCGGTCAGTATGTGTTCTCCTATGCCTGTTATTATTTTTTTTCTTTCTCCTCTAACAAAGAAAAGTGATTGCTTCAAGAAGCTTTTCTTTGCCTCTTACGCAAACTTCTTTTGCAAGCAGCTGGTGCTAGTGCATTCTTCTCAATGTATATTCCCTATTGGGCATCTGCTTACTCTCTTGTTATTCCTCCCTCTCCATGTAATGCATATACAAACATTAATTCCCTTCTAATTATCCCAACCCTGGGTGAACATTCCAAGCAATGAAAAAATGGAGAAATAGGACTATAAGATTGCCCTTCACAAGTCTAATTCCATAAATTTTCCCCCTACATTTTGGTTCACACAATTGTTTGGAGTCAAATCCTTCTGCTGCCATAAAGCAAAGGAAATTTGAACTAAAATCATAAGCATATTGTCACATGATTTCAGGACTTAATTCCTATCTGTGGGCAAAGTTTGTGTGCAATACTGCATTCTAAACACCACAGCATCATAATCATAATGTCATAATCATAATATCCGAAGTAGGTTTGTTTATAAGTTAGGCTAGGGTATAGATAAAGAATGTAGCAGCTGCACGTATTAAGGGTCATGGGCAGTTGCAAATGAAAAAATGAAGAAGAGGCATGGGCCAAGAAAGAGTAGCTAGGAACAAACGGAGAAGGGTACATTATTTTATACCCTTATTATAATAATGAGTACATTATTTTAGGACAAGATGGAACAAGCTAGGGAAATTGAACGAAAATCAGAGTATCTGTGAGACAGAAAACAAAGAAATGGTGCTGATTCTTTGAACCATACTTATCTACATCTCCTGGTAAAATTCATTAGAAAATCACATTGTGGGAAATTCCACTTAAGGTTAGGTTGATCTCACCATAAATTCGGAGAGCAAAATGGACATTGCCAATGAATTTGAAGTACTTGGTTTTGATTCGGAGGGTGCTGATTGTTTGAGCCACTCTTAATGCTACAACTGTGGTGTTTTTTCAGACTGGCAAATTTGATTAGATTTAGTGTGTGTAGATTTTGTACCTTGTTGATAAAGTATTTTTTTTCTTCATCTACTAGAACGTTTCTGATCTGAGGCAAAATTGTGATAATTTTTTTCAGGAACCAACAGGTGGTAAGGTTTTTCCATATTAGTCAAAATGAAAAGCTGCCAATTCTGGCTCCTGATTCCCTTTTACTGCTTTTTTGATTTGCAGGGGGATATTGTTGTAGACAATGGCAATGCAAGGATTGTCCAGCGGTATATGGAATTCAATGTGGGCATTGCCTATGGAATTGATCACCTTCTTGAGCTTCCTGATTTGGGATCCCGTTGTGATCAGCTTCAAATGGTTGAGATTCCGGTGAGTACTTGAAATGTAATTATCAATGTTTACTGATTTTGATAATTACCATGTTCACCATAAAGTAAGACCCAGAAACATAATTTCAGAGTGATCAGCCTGCCTTGGCGCCCCATTGCTCCAGCATGTGCACAAGAGCCAGCAAGCATGTGGGGACTGAAAGCATCTGCCAGCAGCTTCAGCCCTTGGGTCCTTGGGTTGGCGCACTCTGGGGTTATGCAGAACAGAGGGCACAGAGCAGAAGGCAGGTGATCCCAATGCACTGCACAGGCTGCAGACATGCCAAGAGATGCGAAGATGAGCCTCCTGTGGTCACCTGCTGCTCTGGCCCACTGATGCTTGGCTTTTCCATGGCATATGTGGCACATGTGGATTGCCTGACCCCCCCCCCCCACACCATTGTCTGCTACTAGTGTCACCATGCAAAAATGAGCCTTCCACAGCCACCCAACGCTATGGCCCAGCAATGCTCTGCTTTCCTGTTGCCCACATGGCACATCCAGATCACATGCCTCTGCTTCCACCTGCTACTTGCAAAGGTAATCAACTCACCTGTGCTGGGTGGCCTCCAGCTGCTGCAAGACACCATTGTTCCATATGTACTCACCACCTCCTGTGCCGGCCACACTCACCTCCTTCTCTAGGGCTTATTTTTTGGGTATTATTTTCCAATTATAAGTCACCTTATCAGGGATATGAGCAGCATATAAATTTAATAATAATATTTATTTATTTTATTTATTTATTTTGATTTGTCAGTTGCTTACAAGATAATAGGTATAAGTATATACATAGTTATGAATACATGAAATGGATACATATAAGAAAAATAAAAGAAATAATAGGACAGGGACGATAGACACGTTGGTGCGCTTATGCACTCCCCCTACAGACCTCTTAGGAAAGAGGTGAGGTCAATAGTAGACAGACTAAAGTTAAAGTTTTGGGGGTTTGGGGAAAGAAACCATAGAGTCAGGTAGAGTATTCCAGACATTGACCACTCTGTTGCTGAAGTCGTATTCCCTGCAATCAAGTTTGGTGCGGTTAACCTTGAGTTTGTTTCTATTGTGTGTTCTTGTATTGTTATGGTTGAAGGTGAAGTATTCATTGACAGGTAAGTCATTGCAATGTATGATTTTATATACCGTACTTAGATTAGACCAAAGACTGCATAATTCAAGGTTTTCTCGGTCTAGAATTTCAAGTCTGGTGGCATAAGGTATTCTACAATGAGTAGAGGAGTGGAGAACTCTTCTTGTGAAATATTTCTGGACTTTGTCAAACGTGCTAATGTCAGATACATAATGTGGGTTCCAGACTGATGAACTGTATTTGAGTATTGGTTGAGCAAATGTTTTGTATGCTCTAGTTGTGAGTGTAATATTACCAGAGAAAAAGCTATGTAAGATTAAGTTAGCAACTCTTAACACCTTTTTGGCTATGTAGTTACAGTGGGCTCTAGCACTTAGTTCATTAGAGATGAGTGCTCCAAGATCCTTGGTAGAGTTTGGATCATCAACAGCTTCTTGACTATTCAGCCTGTATTTTATTTTCTGATTTTTTTTTGCCAATATGTAGGACAGAGCATTTATTTGTTGAGATTTGAAGTTGCCATTTGTTTGACCATTCTGATACATGGTCAAGATCTTTTTGAAGGGTAGCAGTATTCTCTGTGATATTGAACAGCTTTATATCATCAGCAAAGAGAACACAGTTGCTCTTAATATGACCACAGAGGTCATTTATGTAGAGTATGAAGAGAGTTAGAACACTGCCTTGGGGGACACCACTATTGACAGGTACAGAATTTGATAGGACACTCCCAATTTTGACCATTTGTTGTCTGTTTGACAGGAATGCTTCTATCCAGTTGTGCAGTTGTCCAGAGATACCATAAGATTTTAGTTTTAATCCTTCCAGTTTGCAAGGCTTCGGTGGCGGCAGGAATCCGCGATCGTGCGCAGTTCCTGCTGTGCTTGCCTCTGGAGTTCCCCCGATACAGCTGGATTTGGGGGCTATACTTACCCCGTAGAGGTAACTGAAGATAGGGGAGACTCAGCAGGGGTCCAGGGGAATCACAACCCCCCTCCTCAGCTGGCTAAACTCCTTTTTCCGAAAGTAGGGGAGTGGTGGTCAGTAATGGCCGCCACAAAGAAGCTTTCATCCGGATAAGAATGTGCAGGAGGAAGCTGAGAAAGTGAAAGTTTTTGGCTAACCAGGATGACAAGTAATATTTAAATACCCTGGAATTTAAGCTTTAGTAAAGATACATCGTTACCGACGAATGCGGAAGAAGTGGCGAATGAAAGTAAAATGGGAATGTTTGTTTTTTCTCACTTTCCTTCCTTACGGTGATAGCAAATGAATGGAGAAATCAGAAAATGATGCCGTTTTGGCATGAGCAGGTAATTAAATTGAAAATTGAAGCCAAGGGGACAATTAAGATTTCTGAGCATTGAAAAAAAAAAATATTTTTTTTTGCTATAAGTGGGAAGGGAGAGGAAAAGAACTAACATTAACATTTTCTTGGAGAAGGCTGCTTGGAATTTATAAGATTAGAGCGAAATTGTAACAAAACTTCAAAAAGATATATTTCAAGTGGAGCTTTATAACTGAACTATAACCCCAGAAAGAGAAAATATAAAAAGAAGAAAGTGCTAAATGAAACAGACTGTGTGTATTTGGATTGCTTGGTGACTTTGGGACTTTTGGAAATTATTATTTGAAAGACTAAAAATATTTGGGTTGTTTAAAAAAACTTTTTACAATGGCACTACTTGTTGATGAACTGAAAATTGAATTTAAAAAGCTAAAGGCCCTGTCACACCGCCCAACGGATGCAAAACGTTTGTAAAAAGGACACAGCGGACGAGAAAAATGTTCCATCCGTTGTTATCCGCTCTCAAAAGGGGCAAAAATTTGCATAACCAGAGCGGATAACACGGAAAGGAACGGATGGGGAGAGGACGCAGGGTGGATGGAAAGCGGATGCAGAGTGGAAGCCTAGCAGATGGAAGCGGATGGAGGTGGATGCAGAGCAGATGCAGAACGGATGCGTAGAGGATGCATAGAGGATGCAGAGCGGATGCAGAGCGGATGCATAGAGGATGCTTAGAGGATGCGTAGAGGATGCAGAGCGGATGCAGAGCGGATGCATAGCGGATGATGCAGATGCGATTTGCATCCGCTTTCATCCTTTCTCCGTCCGTGCTACGAACGCTGCGCGTCCATTCCACTTCCTCCCTGTGTCCGTTTACCACTGGAATGGATTTGAGTTGCGCGGATGCGTAGCGGATATAGCAGATGCCTAGTGGATATAGCAGATGCGTAATGGATGCAGAGCGGATGTCCCCCGTATGCCTAGAGGATGCAGAATGGATGCATTGGATACATTTTCTACTCAAAAGTTTTGAGCAGCTCAAAACCTTCTGAGCGGATGAAATGTCAATAGACGGATGCTGGATGGATAGAGAGGAAGCAAAACAGAGGCAGTGAGTACAGAACGGAAGCATCGCGTTAACCAACAGATGGCAAGTGTTTTTCTCCGTTTTACATCCTCTTTCCATCCATTGGTGCAGTGTGACAGGGGCTTAAAAGAAGAGGATCAAGAAGGGAAGAGCTCTTCTGGATCTGTTTTCCATTTTTTAGAAATGGCGATTTATACCTACCAGAAACTACAAGAACAAGAAGGTTGGGATGAAGAAGAAGCCATCTTTAATGAACAAACAATTTTAGCCAGGGAAGAAAAGGGAAAGAGGGGAAAGAGAATGGAGAATTTAACACAACCAAAAAAGGGAAAAATAAGATGAAAAATCAATATAATGTTAGAAAGCAACAGAAAAGAGAAATACAGAAGAAGGTGGAGATCAAGAAGGTGGAGATTAAGAGACAAGGGGGTAAAAAGACAGGATTGGAGAAGAAAGGAAGGGAAAAAGGGAAGAGAAGTTACAAAGGTTTAAAACAAGATGTAAAGAAACA
>BLBF01000003.1:53001748-53014714 GCA_015471245.1 Laticauda colubrina | reverse complement strand
ATAGAGCTTAATTTGCTATGGATTATTGTTTTAATTATATTATAAACCTATTATTCTTTTTTATTTTATAATATAGTAAGTAGTTTCAGAATGTACTAAGCAGAACCAGAATGAAAAGTATATATTATTTTAAGTGTTAAATTTAGGGGAAAGACTTAAAGGTGTTATACTTTAATCTGTGATTACAGGACAATTTTTGTGTTGATGAGAAAAGATAAATAGAAAATCTAAACAGAACAGACAAAAGATATACTAGGAGACAAGGGGGTAAAGACAGGATTGGAGAGGAAAAGAAGGGACAAAGGGAAGAGAAGTTACAAAGGTTTAAAACAAGATGTAAAGAAACAAGATCTATTTCGTGATACTGGGTAAAAATATGATTAAAAAAGAAAAGTACACAAGATTGTATTGTTGTATTTATATTTGAAATAATGTCAGAAAATTGGATTTAATAATACAGCTTAATTTGCTATGGATTATTGTTTTAATTATATTATAAACTTATTATTCTTTTTTATTTTATAATATAGTAAGTAACTTCAGAATGCACTAAGTAGAATCAGAATGAAAAGTATATATTATTTTAAGTGTTAAATTTAGGGGAAAAATCTAAAGGTATTATATTTCAATCTGTGATTACAGGAGAAACTGTGTTAATGAGAAAAGATAAATAGAAAACTGAAATAAGAGACAAGAGGGTAAAGGTAGGATTCGAGAAGAAAGGAAGGGAAAAAGGGAAGAGAAGTTACAAAGGTTTAAAATAAGATGTAAAGAAACAAGTTTTATTCAGAAATAGTGGGTAAAAATATGATTAAAAAAAGAGACTCTGCAAAAGTACATAAGTTTATATTGTTATATTTATACCTGAAATAATGTTAGAAAACTGGATTTAATAATAGAGTTTAATTTGCTATGGATTATTGTTTTAATTATATTATAAACTTATTATTCTTTTTTATTCTATAATATAGTAACTAACTTTAGAATGTACTAAGCAGAATCAGAATGAAAAGTATATATTATTTTCAGTGTTAAATTTAGGGGAAAGATTTAAAGGCGTCATACTTCAATCAGTGATCACAAGAGAAATGAGAAAAGATAAGAGAAAATTGAAATAGAACAGACAAAAGAAATATGCATAATAATTTAAATTGAGATGAAATAAATAAAATAGAATGAAGAGAGTGAAAAGAGGGGAGAAGCTATATAGAAAATGTAGAATGGTAAATAAGATATGAAACTGGATAAAAAGTGAGCTTGAATTTTGAATTTATGTCTGTATAAAAAGATGTAACCCGGGACTAAGCCGCTTTCCAAAAAGAAGTTTTATGTTTTGATGTTTTGTGTTTTGTTTGTGTATGTTTGTTTATTGAAAACTACTAAAAAATTTCTAAAAAATAATAATAAAAAAAAGATTTTAGTTTAGTAGTAGTTTGTTATGTACCACTGAATCAAAGGCTTTACAGAAGTCTATGTAGATTAAGTCTATTGCTTTGCCCTGATTGAGTTGTGTAGTCCATATGTTTTTGCAGTGCAAGAGTTGCAGATTACAGGATAGTTTTTTTCTGAAACCAAATTGTTTATTAGAGTGTAGGTTGTTTGTCTCTAAGTGGGGGATGATGGATTGGTTAATCATTGATTCCATGACTTTATAGGTGATGAATCATAAGGAGATTGGTCTGTAATTTTCAACTAGGCTGGGGTCTCCTTTTTTGAAGATGGGGATGACCATGGCTTGTGACCATAGTTTTGGCAAGGAGCTGGTCCTGAAAGATTTTTCAAAGGTTATGCTTAGAGGTTCTGCTATGGCAGTAGATAGCTTTTTTAAGAAGTAGGCACATATTCCATCCGGTCCAATAGATAGAGATGGTTTTAGATTGCATAGTGCTTTTTCAACAATGTCTTCTGTAAAATGTATTAGATCATTGTAGTTTTCTGTGGTTCGGCTGGGAAATACTGGGCATGATCCATTGCTGTTTTCAAATACTGAGCCAAATAATGTGTTAAAGAGGTTGGCTCTAATAGTGTCATTGTTGCAGTCTTTACCATTAGGTCCTTTCAGGGGTGGGATGGACCTTGAGTCTTTTTGTTTGTTGTTTACAAAATTGTAGAAAGCGCAGGTAGAATTGGTGTGTAGAAGGTTTTCCTCTTGTTTAATGTGGTGTTAAAACTTGTTAAAACTGGTGCATTCAGTTTTTATCCAGTGACATAAATTTTTGTATCGGCTTTTGAAGTTGGCAATGTGACCAGATTTGATTTTCTGTCAGAGTGATCTCTTTTTGGATTGAAGTTTCCTTATTGTTATGGGAAATCTGTTTTGTTTGTTTTTTTGTTTTGGGAGTTGTTATTGGTACATATAGTTTGATGACTCTTTTGACTTCAAGTAAAAATATGTTGTCATGGTCTTCAACAGTATTGCATCCAGTGAATAGAGATTGCCAATCAAGGGATGAGAGATTGTTGTCTATAAGATCATAGTTGCCTTTTTTGAAATTATAATTGGGGATTATGTTATTGTGATGATTTTTTTGTGGGCATATGTTGAAACAAAAGTCAATCATATTGTGGTCACTGTTGGAAAAGGGTTCTTTAGGTTGTATTCCATAAATTAAATTCAAACTATTGCAGAAGATGAGATCGAGGCAGTTGTTAAGTGTAGTATTGTTGGTTACTAGTTGTTCCAGTCTCAGATTTGTAACAGCATTGTAGAAGGTTGCATGTGTGGGTTCAGTTGTACATTTGTTTAGGGTCCAATTAATATGAGGTAGATTGAAGTCACCAAGAAAGATAAAAGCATGTGGGCCCATGTTAGTAGTGAATTTAGCTTGTTTATATGTTCGATGTCATAATCAATATGACAGTTGTTCTTTAAAAAGTCTTCAGAAACACTTCTGTTTCTCTTAAACTACATTTAAAAAAAATCCTTCTCACCATCATGGCAATTTAACTTAAGGTGAGATAGTATAATCTGTATGTATTCTACTTGTTTTGCAAGTTTTAAATTATAAAACACAATTAAATACATGATAAAAATACCCCAAACCATCTCATGTCTGCTATTAGTTTGCAGCCTTTGTGAGAAAGGAAAATCTGACAGATTTTCAGAAGAAAGTTAAAATAGCTTCTTACTTACTTGTCTATTTTTCTTGCTTTCCTATAATGTCTTCCCAGGATGCTACATGTGGTACTTGTGGCTATGAGAAATCCTGTCCTTTTGGATCAACGGAAATGGTAAGCATCCCCAGAGAAATGATGGATTCACAATTGACAAGATGTGGATAATAAGCAATTCCATGGTTATTTAAAAGACATTTTACAATCAACCATTTGAGAGGCACAACATATGCCCCTAATCCCAAGTGAAAAGGTAAATACAGTGGATATAGAAAGTCTACACAACCCTATTAAAACTTCTGGTACTGTATTTGACCAGACCAGGATAAAATAGATAGAATAACTTTATTGTCACTTTGAATATACACTAATCAGCATACATTAAAATGGAATTTCATTGTATATAGCTTTCAAAGGGTCACTACTTCCAATATACACTACATAAACATGACTAAATAAATAAATACAGACCATAAAATACACATTAGCTTTAGAGGAAGAAAATTAGAAAAAAAAAACCTAGCCTCTGTCTCCCAGCATCCATCCGGTATTCATCTGGCTAGCATCCTTGCAGCAAATAGCAAACAGCCTGGTCAGCGTCAGCACGTTATCACAGCACAGGACATGGCTTGTCAGGGCTCCACTCCATTGCGTCCACCACTGCTGCCACTTCTAAACTGCTGCCACTTCTGGGGAATGCTGGAGCGTTCACTGCCAAGCAGCTGATAGGTGGTTGGATTGACCTCCCAGAATAATGCCAATCAGCTGTTCTAAGTGGCAGGGATAGCCACCACCTATTGCCACTGCTGCCTATCACTGCTGATTGCTGCTGCCACCATTCGCTATCAGTCACCACCTATTGCTACCTATTGCCATCGATAATTGCCAGTGGCGAATAACAGCAAACAGTAGCAATGATAGGCATCGGCGATAGGTGGTGGCAGCAATAGGCGGCAGTGACGATAGGCAACGGTGGTGATAGGCGGTGGTGATGGTCCCCACTGCATAGACCAGCTGATCAGCAGTATTCTGGGAGGCCAATTGGTGGTTGGCGGCAGCGGCAATTGGCAATAGGTAGCAGCGGTGATTCCTGACACCTACAACAGCTGATTGGTGGAATTCTGGGTGGCTGATTGGCAGCAATTGGTAGCTATTGGTGGCAAACGGTAATCGGCGAATGGCGGTGGCAGTAGGCAGCAATTGGCAACGTGAATCCCTGCTGCTTAGAACAGCTGATTGGTGGTATTCCAGGAGGCTAATCCAACTGCCAATCAGCTGCTTGGCAGCAAAGGCTCTAGCATTCTCCAGAGACAGTGAATGCCAGCACTGCACCAACCTCCTCCCCTGTGTATTTCCACACAGACATTTCTCCCACTTTTTTGGGGGGGGAGTGCATCTTAAAGTGCAAAAAATATGGTTTATGACACAGAGAAACAACACAGTCTAGTCTAGATGTATACATATACATGGTGAGAAAAATGAATCTTGCAAGTTTACCAGAAGGATGGTATCGGGAACAAAGCTGTTACAGAATCTGGAGGTCCTTCTAGAAATACTACAAAACCTCCTCCCAGAGGGGAGCAACAGAAACAGACCATAAAGTGGGTGTGTGGGGTCTCTAACAATGTTTTGAGCTCTAAGCAATAGGACTTATAAGCAGTATCCTGAATAACAGGAAGCTTCCTATAATCTTCTCTGCTGCCCTTACCACTCTCTATATGGATCTTCTATTTAAGGCACTGCTGCCATCACTCTCAGGCCTCAGACAGATTTAGATTTCTAATTACTTACCACATAAATAGGAGGAAGTTCCCACATACCGTACCTTGCAAGTTGAACATAAAGTTTCATCCTAAGAATCAAATTTCCAACAAAAGGCAAAAACAGTTTTCTTTTTCCAATAGGGGGAAATCCAGACTTGCTATTATGAATATGACCCTTTTGAGTTTTCAAGGAGACACTATTGGCGGCAATACCTAAGAGTGCCATTCCCTCAAAGCCGACGGAGAAAACCTTCCAGAAAGGGATGCAAGAAAACATGTCTTACCACCAAGTGGGTACCCCAATGTTGTGCAAACCACTATGGAAAGAACTGCCAGGGTAAGGAATATTTATTAAAATTCCAGACAAAATGTTTTTGGTTCCTTACTTTGTAATGATAATGGGAACAGCAGTTGCTAAAATTAAAACAACAATTCGTTTTACCATCTATGGGCTAAAATGTCCTTGTTAGGTTTCACATCCTATAATTGTTACTAAAATTCCTTTCAAGATGCTTAGTTTTCTGTGTACTGCTGTTTATCACTATCAGAGCATAACTTAAGGCCCTGTCACACTGCCCAATGGATGCAAAATGTTAGTAAAAAGGACACAGCGGACGAGAAAAATATTCCATCCGTTGTTATCCGCTCTCAAAAGGGGCAAAAATTTGCATAACCAGAGCGGATAACACGGAAAGGAACGGACGGGGGGAGGACGCAGAGCGGATGGAAAACAGATGCAGAGCGGAAGCCTAGAGGATGGAAGTGGATGAGAGCGGATGGCACATCCGCTAGGCTTCTGGGGGACCTCAGCAAAGCGGACACGGAACGGAAAGAGCAGATGCCGAGCGGATGCCGAGCGGATGAATCAGATGCACAGCGGATGCACAATGGATGAAGCGGATGCACAGCAGAAGCCTAGCGGATGCACAGCGGATGCCTGGCATTAATTGAGCATGCGGGGGGGATGTATTGCGTCAGCCCCACGGATATAAAGGGAAGCAGCTCGGAAGCAGGTCACCATTCAGAGGAAAGACCTGCTGCCAGACACAGCTCTCAAGCCTGCCTGCCTGCCCTGCATGCCTGCCTGCCAGCATTGCTGCCAGCATTGCTGCCAGCCTTGCTGCCTGCCATCCTGCCAGCCTTGGTGCCTGCCTTGGTGCCTGCCATCCTGCCAGCCTTGGTGCCTGCCTCCCTGCCAGCCTTGGTGCCTGCCAGCCTTGGTGCCTGCCTTCCTGCCATCCTCCCTGCCAGCCAGCAACCCCACAAACATGGGGAAAAAGAGGAAGCCTCATCCATCTGCTGCCAGCCCTGGCAAGAGGGACAGGGCCACCCTCCCGCCCCCTGGCCCTCACTCTGCTTCTGCTGGGGCTTCTGTAGCATGGGCTCGCTCTTCTGTGGCTGGGGCTTCTGCTGCTTCTGCTTCTGGAGGAGCTGATGATGCTGCTTCTGGCGGTGGTGCTTCTGCTCGTGCTTACTCTGCTGATGCTGCTTCTGGTGGTGGTGCTTCTGCTCGTGCTTACTCTGCTGATGCTGCTCCTGGCGGTGGTGCTTCTGCTCATGCTTACTCTGCTGAGGCTGCTCCTGGTGGTGGTGCTTCTGCTGGTGCTTACTCTGCTGAAGCTGCACCTCGTCCTGCTGGTCCTGCTCATCCTGCTCGTGCTCCTGGTCTTGCTCGTCCTGCTCATCCTGATGGTCCTGCTCGTGCTCCTGGTTCTGCTGGTGCTGCTGCTGCTGCTGCTGCTGATGATGATGATGATGATGATCCTGCTGGTGCTGTTGCTGGTGTGGATGATGAGCCCCTACAACCTGGAAGCCCCTCTGATGAGGGCCCATGTGGTCCTGCCAAAGGGAGGAAGAGGCATATGCGAGAACGGGAGAGGAGGCAATACTCCATCAAGGAGGAACACGAGGATGAGGTGCTGGAGTGGCTGAGAGAGAATGACTATCTATGGCGGAAGGGACACCGGCTATACAGGGACACCAAAAGGAAACAGGCTGCTTGGAGAGAGAAGGCAGAGAGTCTGGGCTACACATCGCAGGTGCTCCTCGGCTGGTGGAAACATATGCACACCTGGTACGGGAAGCTGCACCTCAAGAAATCTGGCCAGGCCACGTTAAGCTGACGGACAGAGAGACCTATGTCATGGGCAGGTGCAGCTTCCTGGAGGGTGAGATCCACCACCGAGGAGCAGCAGCAGCAGCCCCTCTCACAACCCTCTCTCTACGGCAGCCTGCTGAGAGCCAGTCCTCTTCCAGCCGAGAGTCAGTTCCTGTCTCCAGGCAGGTTTCTGTGGAGCGTGCCATGACGGAGAACCCGCAGACAGGTGTTTTAACCACGGTGGAGCGCATGGAGGACTCCCTGGTGCAGTGGGAGAAAGGAGATGGCACTTCCACCACAGCCCTACCCGCATCCACCCACAGCTCCACCTCCACAGAAAGAAAGAGAGCCAGACAGGAGGGCAGAGCCACACTGTCCTGCTGGAGATCAGGGACACCATCCGTAGCAGCATAGATCTCCTCTCTCAGCTGGTCCACACCGACTCCTCATCCTCCAACCGCAAGCCCTTCCTCACCTATGTGAACCAGACCCTCATGGACATGGCGGAACCCCAGTACCAGGTGGTGAAGGACTGGATCACCAAGCTGCTTCACAACCCTCCAGACCCAGAGGAACCTGCTCCCACCCAGTCCAGGTCTGCTCCTCCACCTCCACCCCAGGTGATGTCCCTCCCATTCCAAGGCTTTCCACAGGCCCTCACCTACCAGGGCTACAGCTACCAGGAGGTGCAGCAGCACAGGCAGCAGCCCTTCCCAGTCCAGGCACAGAGTCATCGGGTGACACCGTTGCCACCGGTTCCACCGATGCCACCGATGCCACCCAGGCCAATGATGCCACCAACGACAGCGATGCCACCCACGCCACTGATGCCACCAACGCCAGTCCTCACCCAGCTGCAGACCAGACAGCCCCACTACACTGCTCCTTCCTCCACCCCACAGCCAAGCCCGGCCTCAGTATATCTGTCCTCGGTACTGGGGCTGACACCACATGGCATGGAGGAAGGAGCTCTCAACATCACGGGGCTAAGCCAGCTGTCCGAGAGCTTCCTCAACACACCGTCACCTGTTGTCCTCTCGGGGCCAGGCACCCCAATGACGATACAGACCAGCACTCCAGCACAAGCCACCTCCACAGCACCTGGACCCTTCATCCCTGAGACTGGGCACACCTCTGAGTGACAGACAAGAGTGCCAGAGACTGGGTGACTACCTGTAGACTTTATTTGGACACTTGACTTGGGTCATTTTTCTTTTACAGCTTGTGATTAATAAAGTATATCTTTGCTTCACACGCTTGCTTCAGTTGTTTTAGTCAATAAAGTCTTGGTGGAAACTTTTAGAAATGGTTTAAGCCTTTGCATGCTTGTGGGATGGGTAAGGATAGCAGTGGGGTGGGCAGGGATACCTTTGGGATGGGTTAGGATATCTGTGGGATGGGTTGAGATAGCTGTGGGATGGGTTGAGATCACTGTGGGGATAGATAAACCTCCAGTGCAAGCATACTGGGACTGTATGGTCCACCCTCCCAGGTGCCACACCTATGGCCCTTCATTATCAATAACAATGTAAGCATTGATCCACACATTTGAACATAAACAGAACTCTTTATTAAATGCCCTGTTCATTGCAGGCCCACCCAACATACATGGCCCAACCTCATCAGTGTGATGAGACAGGCTGAAGGAAGCACCCATTAATCATCTATCATCCTGTCTTGCCACTCCACTGCTCCAGCTGGGGAGTTGCACCAGTGTCTCAGGAGGTTGCGCTGCTTCTTCCCTTCACGTGAGGCTCTGTTGGGGCCTTGCACATCCTCAGTGTCTATCAGGTTTTGCCCTTGCCTCCATTCCCCAGACTCCATGTCCCCATTGCCTTGTTGGAGGTCCACGAGCCTGTTCTGCAAGACTGGGTAGCGGGTGCGCATGAGATTGTGCAGGATGCAGCAAGCTTCCATGATCCTCCTCACAGTCTCTGGGCGATGCTGCCTGATGGTGAGAAGTACCTGGAACCTGTTGGCCAGGATGCCAAAGGCGTTCTCCACCACCCGCCTTGCCCTGAACAGCCTGTAGTTAAAGATCCTCTCTTCGCGGGTGAGGTATTTGGAGGTATAGGGCTTCATGAGGTAGGTTCTGAGGGAGAAGGAGTCATCTCCCACGATAAAGTAGGGCACATCTTGCGTGTCGTTGGGCAGGGGGTCTGTATCTGGGAAGCCCACCATGAGGTTGCTTTCCAGCCCCTCCTTGAGTTGACTGGTGTTGTATACCTGGGCATCTGAAGATGAGCCGTTGCCTGAAGCATCGATGTACATGAACTTGTAGTCAGCATCGACCATGGCAAAGAGGATGATGCTGAAGAAGCCCTTGTAGTTGTGATAAGAGGACCCTGAGTTGGCTGGCACTTTGCAGGCCACATGCTTGCCATCAATGGCTCCAACGGTGTGGGGGAAGTTCCACCTCTGATACCACTGCTCTGCAACTTTCTTCCATCCTTCTTCACTGGAGGAGCTCCTCCATGTATTCTTCGATCATGGCCTGCACCACTTCTCTGACCACAATGCTGATGGTGTTGTGTGGCACCCTCCATCCGTACTGCATGCTCCTGTAGGTGGTCCCTGAGGCCAGGTGGCGCAGAGTGAGTGCCACCTTGAGCCCAGGTTCCAGGCTGGGCTGGAAGTTGGTGTTTGCCTTGGTCAACCTGGGTGTCAGCCGCTGCACAACTTCGTCAAACATGGCTGGAGGCATCCTCATGAAGTTCTGGAATGCACGAGTGTCTTCGTTCCTGAGCTCCACCATCAGCTTGTTGTACAGTCCGTACTCTGCTCTTCTCCCGATCCATCTTCGGACCCAGACGCATCTTGGCCGCCTTTTTTTCTTCTCGTAGTAGAGTTCACAGAGCCTGTAGATGGCTTCGCACTGTTGCAGAACGATGGTGGCTGCCAAAAGGACTTTGTTATGATCCACGGTGGACATGACTGGATGCTGTGGAAGAGGAAGAGTCAGATGAAGGCTGCAGAGGTCTGCACAGCTGAGCTGCTGGTCTGAAAGTGAGATCCAGGTGAGTTCCTCCCCCTTTTTATAAGCAGTATAGGTTTTCCACTATGTGTCCCTTTGCATCCTCTAGACATCCTCTAGACATCCTTAATATCCAATATAGGTCCCCTCTGCGAACGTTTTTTCCATTTTAAATGCTTTCTTTGCGAGCTGCATCTGCTTTCATCCTTTCTCATCCGTTCTGCATCCGTTCTGCATCCGTTCCGCGTCCGGTCCGCTTCCTCCCTGCGTCCATTTACCGCTGGAGCGGATTGAGTTGCGCGGATGCGTAGCAGATATCTAGCGGATATAGCGGATGCGTAACGGATGCAGAACGGATGCGTAGCGGATGCAGAACGGATGCATTGGATACATTTTCCACTCAAAAGTTTTGAGCAGCTCAAAACCCTCTGAGCGGATGAAATGTCAATAAACGGATGCTGGACGGATAGAGAGGAAGCCAAACGGAGGCAGTGAGTACAGAACGGATGCATCGCGTTAACCAACGGATGGCAAGTGTTTTTCTCCATTTTACATCCTCTTTCCATCCGTTGGTGCAGTGTGACAGGGGCTTTAATGTTCATGCACTTAATAATTTCTTTTGTATCTTGATTGACTTTCATTTTTCCTCCTCCTTGCCAAAAATATCATTTATCTTCTTGTGTGTAGTAAATATTTCATTGAATGGTAAGAAATAATGGATTTTCCCATTGTCTCTTCGCAATGTTTAAATGCTGAATTGCAACCAATGCTGGACCAAATCGATAAACAATCTACTTTTCCTGATTTTCATAAAAGTTATTTTGTGTACTGGAGAAGCTGTGCATTTTCTATGCCACACAATTCTAAGTGCACTGCAGCAAATCCTGCATCTAACTAATTTTGAAAACATGGTTGGCACTTTAATGAAAAACCCTAAAATGCCAGACATAAAAACTCCTAAGAAAAACTACTTCATGAAAATGACCTTTATTTAAAAATGAATTTGCAATTTATCTTCACCCTTAGCCCTAAATTACAGTGAATACAATGGGACTCACTCCTTACAAACTTTGCTTAGAGCTTCAGATTAGTCACATTCCCTTATTTTGACCTTATATGATTATAGATCTGAAATCACTATTCGGGCAGGCATTTACTATTAATTCCATGATTTGCTTATTGTCCAAAATAAGGTGGTTACTACATAAAGAATATTCTTAGTCGTTCTAAAGTCAGATTTCTTAAAGCCTGGCTAAACACCAAAACATATGAAAGCTAAGTATCTGTGAAATGAATTATCATAACCATTACTATAATAGTGCAAGCTAGTTTGCCCTCCACTGACCATGGCACACCGCAGATAAATGTGCAGGTGTGAAACCAAATGAACTAACAATTTGGCTGTCAGGATTACTCTGAAAAGTATAGATCTCCCAGACAAATGTATGCCATTCAATAAATAAAAACCATTACTATACATGGGCAAATCTATGCAAGGCAGGATTTGTTAAAAGATACAGAACACCCTTTATATTATCATGTGAAATCTTCTTTTAGAATAGATAAAAAAAAGGAACCAGCAGAAAGTTTCCCTGATTTTTAAAAACTGAAATATTAAACCAAATTTTATTCATCATCTTCCTAGGTTTATTTTTTTTAACAGTTTGTGTATACAGTACAATCTTGAAGTAAGTTATCTCGAAGGATAATTTCAGATGTGTGCAATATCTGACAATTCTGCTAACAATTGCAGTGATTAAGAACCTAAAATAACTGCACAGCACTGAGGAAAAATGAATGATTATACATGCCCAACACATTAAGTTTCTAAGATGGAGGAAGTTATTACCTGTAGCTTACAACACAGTTCTTTCTTGAAATGGATAAAATTATATGACCAAATAGACTGGGGTCTCCTTAGAAAGCCACTATGACTTCATTTATTCTTTATTTCTCAAGTTATATGTTTAGTTGAAAAATATGTGTCGGTTTTGTCCTTTTCAGTGTGCCCTGGAGGGCTCGAAGCACCATGCCAAAACCATGGTACATGTCATGATGGACATAAAGGCTCAGGACAGTGCAACTGTAGTGCAGCTTTTGTTGGAGTGGCTTGTGAACTCTGTGCTCCAGGGTATTATGGGCCAGACTGCAAAGGTAAGCTTGTATTTAGCTCTTACTCACAATTTGCCTTGATGGTATCCTTTGACTTTTCTTTGTAGAGTGTGTGTGTGTGTGTGTGTGTGTATGTAATCATCAGAGAAGCCATAGAGATTGAAAAAAGACCTGAAAGCATGAATAGAAGAGATGATTCCACCAGACCGTCAATCATTTGGAAGCCTGCACTCTCAAATAGAAAGATCTCCACACCACAAGCCAGGCAAACACCTGGGTACAAACAGACTCCCTCTGATACCTCCAGCTCAAACACCCCCCCACCAGGCACCCAGATGAAACCTGGCTTCCTAATAGATAATAGCCGTCCTTTCACACGAAGCCAAGCTGCACTGAAAGCCTCCAGTGCAGGAGCAGAGTGTTGCCAGTCAATCAAAGCCACAAAACAGATAGAAGAAACCAGAAACACCAATCAAACAAGTCCAGTAAACACAGACCAAGACTCCCAACCAATCAGGATATAGAAAAAAACATTCTGCCACAATAATAGGCTAGCCTCAAATTTAAAACCAACGGCTTTTAAATTTAAAACCAACGGCTTTTAAACCAACGGCAATTGAGACCCTGACCCGCATACAAACTCTATACAGAAGCCTGATGATGGCAGATGAGATTCTGCTGAAACGTTGCTACAACTTTAAAAGCACTACAATGACATGGGATAATACCTGAAGGAAGCTGAACAGCACACATGTAAGTACCCTCAAAAACTTAAAAAAACATATATATATATATATATTTGTTTTCTGAGGTTTTCGCGAGTATTTGTATGTGGATCTTTGGTTTTCTCCTGCGTAAAATTGGAAGTATCTAGGCAACGTTTCGATGAAGTCTCATTCATCATC
>BLBF01000003.1:52963685-52996748 GCA_015471245.1 Laticauda colubrina | reverse complement strand
GTTGCCTAGATACTTCCAATTCTACGCGGGAGAAAACCCGAATAACCAAAGATCCACATACAAATACCCGCGAAAACCTCAGAAAACAAATATATATATATATACACACACATATATATATATGTGCTGTTCAGCTTCCATATGGGTATTATCCCATGTCACTGTAGTGCTTTTAAAGTTGTAGCAACATTTCAGCAGAATCTCATCTGCCATCATCAGGCTTCTGTATAGAGTTTGTATGTGAGTCAGGGTCTCACAGCCGTTGGTTTTAAATTTGAGGCTAGCCTATTTTTCTGGGAAGATGTTTTTTTCTACATCCTGATTGGTTGGGAGTCTTGGTCTGTGTTTATTGGATTTGGAGATTGTTTGATTGGTGTTTCTGGTTTCTTCTGTCTGTTTTGTGGCTTTGATTGGCTGGCAACACTCTGCTCCTGCACTGGAGGGTTTCAGTGCAGCTTGGCTTCATGTGAAAGGACGGCTGTTATCTATTAGGAAGCCAGGTTTCATCTGGGTGCCTGATGGGGGGGGTATTTGAGCTGGAGGTATCAGAGGGAGTCTATTTGTGCCCAGGTGTTTGCTTGGCTTGTGGTGTGGAGATCTTTCTATTTGAGAGTGCAGGCTTCCAAATGATTGACAGTATGGTGGAATCATCTCTTCTATTCATGCTTTCAGGTCTTTTTTCAATCTCTATGGCTTCTCTGATGATTCTGTGGCTGGGGTTTTCTATAGTGGCCAGGGTTTTGGTACCACTGAAGTTGATGCTGTGACCTGTGGCTTTCATGTGTTGGACTAGTGAGGAGGTGTGTTCCAGATTTTTTACTGCATTTTTGTGTTCATCCAGGTGGGTACTTATTCTTCTATTGGTCTGCCCAATGTATGTGGCCAGGCATGATGCACAGGGAACTTCGTATATGGCTTGGTTTTCCAGGTCAATTTTGTCTTTGGGGTTTTTAAGGATGGCTGCTATTTTTTTGTTTGTTTTGAAGGCAGTCTTGCTGTGATGCCTGTGTAGTATCTTACTGATTTTGTCTGTAGTACCTCTTATGTCATCGATGTATCTTAGCCATAGTTTGGGTTTGTGGGTGGCATTAGCCAGGGCTCTGGATTCGAATTCTTCCATCTTCTGTGTCAGATGTCCAGGGGTATTTGAAGATTATAGTAGTGATTCCCCCCCCCTTCCACCCAGTCTATGTTTAGTGGAGGAAAGGGTGATTTTTATGAGATATCTGCATAATACGCTCTTGAATGTTCTGAGTGATTGAGTGATATAAGTAGGATTTGGCAACAGTGTCCTTATGGACTGTTGCCTTCTTTACGTGTTTCGCTCAATTCTAAACATCATTTTCATTTTTTTTAATAAGCCACACCTTGTAAGATACCTGCAGTTGTGATTGAATTGTACAGTTGTGCCTATATGACAATGTAGTGTATAAAATCATACATTGCAATGTCTTACCTGCAAATGAATATTTCAACTTAAATCATAATAATACAAGAGCACACAATTGATATAAACTGAAGGTTAACTGCACCAAACTTGACTGTAGAAAATACGACTTCAGCAACAGAGTGGTCAATGTTTGGAATACTCTATCTGATTCTGTGGTTTCTTCCCCAAACCCCAAAAACTTTAACCTTAGACTGTCTAATATTGACCTCACCTGCTGCCTAAGAGGCGCTAATCATGCCTACCGTCCCTGTCCTATTGTTTCTTTTTATTTTTTCTTATAAGTATCTATCTCATGTATTCAAAACTATATTTATCCTTACACCTGTATCTTGTAATTAACAAATCAAATAAATACTAAAATAGGGTGATGAAAACTAATCATTTTTAAATCAGGGCATGTTTTTGGTGCTCTCGTCGAGGGGTGTCAAACTCACATCATCATGGCAGTGTCATGTCATGTATCAGGACTTTTTTTCCCTTTGCTAAACCAGGCATGGACATGACCAGCTCATGATGCATCCGGCCAGGAGTTTGACAGCTCTGCTCAAGACAGTCATATTTTGCACCTACTATGACTTGGCTCCTCTTCTGATTTTGACTCTTGACGAATGTATCTTTTCTTTTATGAGAGCATTTTCACCAAGACAAATTTCTTGTGTGTCCAATCACACTTGGCCAATAAAGTATTCTATTCCATTCTTCTATCTATTTTGTAGCAATTTTAATTCGGTGCCTCTTGTTTCTTTTTTTTTTTTCTTTGAGTTTTTGAACTTTACTGTTAGGATTTTCAACCCCAGAATTTTTAAAAAAATTCTTGCAGTTTTTCATCCTATTTACACCAGAAAGTTATGTTTAACCCCCAAGTAGGTACACTGGCTCACAGAGCAAGCCATTACTATTTTTTATTGTATTATCTGGAAATCTTTTCAATTTTGCCACCCACTAAAATTTGGCACCCCATAGGCTGGTACCTGTTTGGCCTTAGCCTAGAGCTGGCTCTGCCTTTAATGTTAATATCAAAATTGTTCTTCGGATATACTCAACATTTTGTGTATCTCATTTTTTGCCTCATACTCTGAATGCTTTAACAGTTCTTTCCATGTTCTCTTTGCAGGGTGGAAAAGTAGTGTGTCCCCACCCACCCCCCAGCTAATAATTTTTCCATCACTCTGTGATTTCTTGTCATTACATTCAGTCAAGTATAGGAAGTCAGGGAGGTTACAGACTTACAAAGAGGAGGATTTACAATAAAAGATAAACACTCAAACATCCATGGGTGACCTAGTAAATTACTGCTTATCAGGACATTATTTAGATGTTTTATCCCTTGGTAAAAGAAATAAAAATGAGGAAGAATGATAAATTAAAAAAAGAGCTTGGCACAGCATCATACACCATACCACTGTGTACTCCTTTCCTTAGTTCAAGGCTATAATTGTGGCTTCCTTTTCATTGCAGAGTGCAGTTGTTCAGGAAATGGGATATGCAATGAAGGGCTGCTCGGAGATGGCTTCTGCTTCTGCTCCGTGGGATGGACAGGAGAGCACTGTGAAACCAAACTAGGTAAAGCAAATTCAGGACTGGCACACTGCAAAGTACAACTCCATAGAGCAGCATTTCCCAACCTTGGTGACTTTCAAAGTATGGGAACTTCAACTCCCAGAATTCATTTCAATGGCCATGTTGGCTGTGTAATTATGGCATTTAAAGTCCACACATCCAGAACTGGCCATGTTTGGAAAACACTGCCCAGTGGTGGTATTCGACCGGTTCTGCCTGGTTTTGTAGAGCCGGTAGGAGCGATGAACAGCAGAGACCAAACCAGTTATCTTGGCTGCTCTAATGGCTCTGCTGTTGGGTCCACCTGTCCGCCCAAGCTCCCATGCTCACCTTCATCTGCTGAATTTGAAGCTCAGCCACTTTGCGTGGCACAGAAGAGTGCCACGTAGCAGCTGCTGAAGCGACCGGGATTGTGCAGGCTTGCAGGAGATGAGTTAGAATGCCTTTGTGTATGTTTGGTGTGCGCGTGCACACAAAGTGTATGCACACATGCAAAGCGTGCCCACCAAGCCATGCCCACCGAACCGGTGGCAACAATATTTGAATCCCACCACTGATACTGCCCTAGAGGAAGGCCCAGTAGATTTTATCAAATGCCTTCATTTCTCAAAAAGGTAATAATGCCTATTTTTTTGGGGGGGGGGGGAGCATTGTTCCATTGATTTCTTTGTTTATGGATTTTATAAACCTCTATGGTATTTCAAGCATGTATAACATCTTGGAATACATTAGAAAATAAAAAAGAAACAATTCAATGCATCATCTCTCGTGCTTTAGCCTTGTTTGATTGAAGAAATTGCTTTTTTTTTTTTTGTACAAAATGAAATGTTGAATTTCAAAATGTCACTGTCAGCATGCAGGCTAATATATTTTTGAAATCACAGGATTTGGGGAGTTCCTATATCTATTGGGGTTATGGCCAGGGGTAGGATTCAATTTTTTTAACAACCGTTTCTGTGGGTGTGGCTTAATTGGTGGCCGTGGCTTGGTGGTAATGTGACTGACTGGTGTGGCCAACTCAATATCACTCACACTGAGGTACGCATCTCCTCGCCTGGCCTCTCATGACTATGGGGATGCTGCAATAGTCATAAGTGTGAAAAATGGTCATAAGTCACTTTTTTCAGTGCAATTGTAATTTGGAATGATCACTCCACACAAAGTACTAGCAAAGGAGGGGGAAAAAACTCCAGAGAAGTTCCAGAGACAGGCAGTCTAGTCCTGCCAAGAATGTAGTAATGGTTAACAGAGAGGCAGTTTCTGTAAGCAACACCAGAATGTTTCCTTCCTGCCTTCCTTACAGGATTAGACTAGTAATTTCTTCTAACAACCGATTCTCTGAACTGCTTAGACCGATTAGCAACCAGTTCTAGCGAATAGGTGCAAACCTGTAGAATCCCACCCCTGGTTATGGCAAATCTAGACAGCATGCTAAAAAGCAGAGGCATCACTCTGCCAACAAAAGTATGTATAATCAGTGTTATGGTTTTCCCAGTTGCAATGTATGGTTGTGAAAGTTGGACCATAAGAAAAGCTGAGCACCAAAGAATTGAGGCCTTCAAACTTTGGTGCTGGAGAAAACTCCTGCAAGTCCCTTGGACTGCAAGGTGATCAAACTGGTCAGTCCTAGAGGAGATCAACCCTGACGACTCTTTAGAAGGCCAGATCCTGAAGATGAAACTCAAATACTTTGGCCACCTAATGAGAAGGAAGGACTGACCGGAGAAGAGCATAATGCTGGGAAAGATTTAGAGCAATAGAAGAAGGGGATGACAGAGAATAAGGTGAATGGATGGAGTCACTGGAGCAGTCGGCATGAGCTTAAATGGACTCCAGGGATGGTGGAGGATAGGAAGGCCTGGAGGAACTTTGTCCATGGGGTTACAATGGGTCAGACATGACTTCGCAACTAACAACAATATATGTATTGGGAGAACTCTGCTCTCTCCCTTAATCACATTGACTCAGAACTGATATCCAATCAATACAGGTAGTTTTATCACACTCAAATTCTCATCTTGTTTTTGTCCAAAATCAAGCAAAAAGAAAAAAACATGACCCTGATTCCCCAGTAGTACATTGGTAACATGTCTTTTTTTTTTAATGATCAAAAGGTTCAAACAATAAACAAAGTCAGACTAGCAAATAGTTATAATAAGGGAATGTGAGACCTGAACAATAAGCTGTAAACATCATATTTGGTAGCACTGATGAAAATGTCTCTAAATGACCTTTTCCATCTTGTCCCAGGCAAATAGCCATTTACTGTAAAATTAGCTTAACGAAGTTCAAAGAGCAAAGGAATTTACTAGCAAAGAAAAAAAAAGTCATGAGTCTTGCCCATTTCTGTCATTGCATGAGGTTTTTCTTCCTGTCCCAACAGTCCTTGGCCACCACTGTACTGGATTTTTTAAAATAATAAAAATAGCAATGAAGACTCCCCTCCCCACTGACCCAAACACAAAGGTTACTTACTACCAGCCTTCTTAAGGTTTTGGCACCAAGCCTTAAAAAGGCTGGTAGCAAGTGGTTACCAGCCTTCTTAAGGTGGCTACCAGCCTTCTTCTTAAGTGGTTACCAGCCTTCTTAAGATCTTTCGCTCCAGAGGTATTCAGCAGGTTCTGACCAGTTCTGGTAGCAGAAATGTTGAGTAGTTCAAAGAACCGGCAAATACCGCCTCTGATTGGAGATTTTACAGTATCCTTCCTCTGCCACGCCCACCAAGCCATGCCCACAGAACTGGTAGTAAAAAAATTTGAATCCCACCACTGTTTGGTGCACTTATTTTAATCATCTACTGTATGGTCCATCAAATAGAATGTAACAGATTCTATGATGTTGTTTATTGTATTGTAATTTGTTTTATTTATTTATAGGTTTGATGTTGATTGGTTGCATTCACTGCTTCTATTTGCATTTGGCTTTGATAGTAGTTCAGCCAGACTTTGCATGGATGGCATGGATGGCAGTGAACACGTGGGCAGAATGCACATTAAAAATCTCTTTTGTGTTCATCATTGCTTTGATCGCAAAGAGATGAACATTCTGAATCTCCCTCTCCCTCTCCTCCTCCCTCTCTCTCATACTGATAGTCCTCACTTAACTATAGTGATTGGGAGATCAACTCCATCACTTAAGTAACACAATTGTCAGGGACAATATCACTTATGACAGTAGCTGTGGCAGTCCCAGTGGCCTTTGTTAGGCAAATACCGCAAGGTTAGAGCATCCCATATTGCCCTTTGTGATCTCCTGCTGACTTCCTTGATGACTTGGCTTGCTAGAAGCCAGCAGCAGAGGTTGCAACTGGAGAATGTGTGACACTCATTCACTGTCATAACTTCAAATAGTCATTTAATGAGTGGTCACTCAATAAGGACTAAAAATTTGCCAAGAAAATTACAGAAACTCATTCAGGCAGTCTCCAGGAGTTAAAGCTGACTCAAAGCCATACATACATGCATACAGGGGTGGGCTGCTGGGGGTTTGCAGGGGTTCAGGAGATCCTCTAGCTAAGATTCTGCACAGTTTGTGGGAATCTCCAAATCCCACCCATCCCGCCCCTCCCTGGAGTCCCTATGTAGCCTGTTTTCGATGCAGAATGCATGAGGAGGCTCAGGGAGGGCAAAAAACAGGCCTCCTGGAAGTTCAGGAAGGCCAGAAACAGGCCTGTTTCCAGCTTCCAGAGAGCCTCAAGTGCCCAGGGAGACTATTTTTACCCTCCCTGAGATTCAAGAAAAGCCTCTAGAGCCCCGGGGAGGGAAAAAATACACACACACCACCATGATGCAGGAGGCTGAGCAGGTTATGCCCACCATGCCCACACTCACCCAGCAACCGGGAAGAGAACCCATTGCTAAAATTTTTGAAGCCCATTCATACATACTGTGGAACCTTGGGTCGTGAACACTTCTGTTCATGACCAAATTGGGTGACGACCAGAATTTTTGCTTCTGTTTTGCTTCCGGTCATGAACAGATCTTAGGGTGGCGACCAAGCAAACCTAAAATTCACCACAGCAATTTTCCCTGCCGTGGTGATTTCCCTTTCAGCGCCATTTTTTTTTTCTTTTTGGAGGGTTCGCGCATACACAGACGGTCATGCTTCTGGTAACAACCAAATCGGGTTGTGACCGTAGTCCTGGAATGGATTATGGTCGCAATCCGAGATTCCACTGTACATGCATACATGCATAAATACATACATGCACGCATACATACATTCTTACATACATGCAATAATGCCATGCAGATTATTTTTATTTTTACCTGAAATCTGTTCAGAATTGCCTATCCAAGAGCAACCGAACCTTAATCTCACATAACACAATTTATTACCTGTTCTCATTCTATCCCAGTTGTGAAAAGTAAGTCATGCGGACAACTGGATGAGAATCAAATATGTTCAGTCCAGCTGTATCATATGTATTAGATCTAGAAAGAAAGGATTTCCTTGAAGTATTCTTGAAAGAAAGGATTTCCTTGAGGTGATAGGTTCATCAATGGCAGTGAAAAGCGAAAGAGGTGATTTGGTGAATAAGGTTAATTGGGTAAATGTTGCTTAACTATTTCATTGAAGGCATTTTAATGCATATTCATTCATAACTGAATTTTTCTTGCCAGAAAATGTGTAGGGCAGCAAGACTCCCTTTTCCAAAGTGGGTGAAAGATTTTTCCGTAATGAGGATTTCCAGTTGTAAAATCTAGCAGAATTGGTAGATGAATTAATGCATAACATTAATCAAGCTATGTGTCTAATTCCAAAGTGAATTTATTGATTTGTCTGCTTTGTTCACATATACATTTAGCTGCAGTGCCTCAGTGCTCCCCAGCCTGCCATCCAAATGCTGTCTGCCGGGCTAATAATATCTGTGAATGTAACCTCTATTACGAGGGAGATGGAAAGAGATGCACAGGTATGGTTTGCAATTGCAAAGGGTAAATCTAAACATTTGCAAGCAGTGTTCCAGCCTATTGTTTAAAATGTTAGTATAATTTCAGGATATAAGACTACCTCGTTCATAATAACTTTGGGTGCTTCTCTGTTGCAATGCTTTAATTTCATTTTCACACAAGCCCTCCAGTATAAGTATGTCTGGTTTTCCATGCAAGCCATATTATTACAACCAGAAACCTATCTTTCAAACTGTCTCTTCCAAGGCCTGTATGGGGTTTCACTGCTGAGAGTTGTCATCATCATCATCTCTTTAGAGTTATTAGAATCCTAGAAAATATTTGTCTGAGAAAGTCAGTTTGCAATGTAAAGAATTAATTGATAATTCCCAAATAGAGAAGAATCATGACTCCAGATTTATAGATACCAAATCACTAGAAAACTTTCTGGAATGATTCCTGAAGATATCATCTTGCCTGAATTTTCCAATTCCTTTTTCTTTTCCTCTTTTAAAATTGAATTGGGCATTGATCAGAATTTTCTATTTCTCGATGAGCATCATTTTTCTGAAAATAAAAACTTATGTTGGGTTGTAGCAGTAACTATCTTTATGTAGAAAATCCTGCTTTTTGTCAATTTTATTTATTCCTTTATTCAGTTTCCATAGCTGCCCATCTCAGTGAATGAATCTGGGTGACTTACAATTCAAAAATGTTACTGTTGGAGATAAAGAAGAATGTCCAAAAAAGTAACTTATTTTACTGTACAACTTAAATCGTTTCAGAAGTATTTTCAGATTGTTTCATCTCCTCAAATACCTTCTGAAGTATACAAAATAGTACCTAATATAGCAATAAATTCTCAAGGATAGCATTAGAATGTTAACATACCTCCTTGTCAGTGAGATACATTTTTGAATTTACTCAAACTCAGTGATGCTCGTTTGCTTTCTTTGCATTACAAACTTATTAAAAATAGTAATAGCACTTAGACTTATATACTGCTTTACAGTGCTTCACAGCCCTTTCTTAGCAGTTTACTAAGATCGCCATACTGCCCCCAACAATCTGGGTCCTCATTTTGCTGACCTCAGGAGAATGGAAGGCTGAGTCAATATTGAGCCTGGTGAGATTGGACTGCCAAACTGCAGGCAGCCAGCAGGCAGCAGAAATAGCCTGCAGTACTGCATTCTAACCATTGCGCCACCATGGCGTGTATTTTGCTTATAACTAAAAATATAAAATAATATAACATTTAAATGATTGAGGAACTGGGTTAGAGTTAGGGTTAGGAGGAACCAGAACCTAGAACGCTTTAAATTTTGGGGTTTAAAAAAAAATCCTATTTTGATTGCATATACAAGCTTTATTCTAATGTTCCAAAATTGAGTTGAAGTCAACCCAAGCAGTATCAAAATCTTTAGAATAATTATAGAATGTAATTGAGGGAATCTGGTCAGCCTGACTTTACTCTGTAAGCAATAGGCAGATTCAAAAGTTATGCATTACTGAATAGTACTTTCTGATGTAGTGATTGACCAGTGTGGAAACAATAACGGTGGCTGCAGCAACCATGCTAAGTGCACACAGAATGGAACGAATGTCTCCTGCACCTGCTTAGCGGACTATCAAGGTGATGGCTACATCTGCAATCCTATTGACAGATGTGCAGATGGAAGGAATGGACACTGTAGTGAGCATGCAATTTGTATTACCACAGGTCCAGTAAGTATCGGACATAACTCTGCATGCTCATATTTGTAACAGTCTTTGTGAAATGAGATCATAAAGATTTTTTGAGAAATTGTTTGTAGAAACTTGGGACTTCTTAACAGCCTCATGACAAATGTCTATGTCTAGGTGACCTTCTTTCGAAGAGATTTCTCCCAGTTGGCTGGAAAAGAAGGACAATGGTGCACAGTGGAATATTGATTTTCTTTTCTTGTCCAAGTATCAAATATTCACTTCACATATTAAACATTTTTTGTGTAATTGTTTGTGTAACTTATATAGCTCCATACATTCCTGTCACATAGGAGGTTTCTTTCCTTCTTAGTGTAAAATTTCATATTCTAGAAAAAACAGAAACTACTGTATTTAACTAGTTGGCAGCCTGATTTTGAAAAGCAAAAGTAACTTTCAGATCAACAATAGACCTTACTTTTGAGAAAATAGGAATAGCAATAGCACTTAGACTTACATATTACCTCACATTGCTTTACAGCCCTCTCTAAATGGTTTACAGAGGCATATTGCCTCTAACAGTCTGGGTCCTCATTTTTACTGACCTCAGAAGGATGGAAGACTGAGTCAACCTTGAGCGTGGTGAGATTCAAACTCCTGGAGGGAGCAGTGAGTTAGCCTGCAATACAGCATTCTAACCACTGCACCACCAAGGCTGCACCCCAAGGAATAGCAATAGCAGTAAGACTTATATATCCCCCATGGTATTTCACAGCACTCTGTGGGTAGTTTGCAAAATCAGCATATGGCCCCCAATAATCTGGATTCTCATTTTATTGACCTTGGAAGGATGGAAGTCAGAGTCAATCCTGAGCACCATCAGGATCAAATTCCAGGCTTTGGACAGAATCTGCCTACAATATTGCATTCTAACCATTGTGGCACCAGGGCTCAAGGAAGTGCCATTTTAGGGAGTGCAAATGTACAGAAACCTCAAAGCCCAGATCCCTAGCTACATAGAATATTTTTCCTTACATTGGAAGTGTAGTAAATATAATAGCAATAGCACTTACAGTTATATACTGCTTTATAGTGCTTTACAGCCCTTTCTAAGCAGTTTACAGAGTCAGCGTATTGCCCCCAACAATTTGGGTCCTCATTTTACCCACCTCAGAAGGATGGAAAGCTGTCAACCTTGAGACTAGTGAGATTTGAACTGCCAAATTGTCGGCAGCTGGCTGCAGAGGTAACTCGCAGTACTGCACTCTAACCATTGAGCCACAGAGTCTCCTATAATGCTACAATCTAGAAAGTAAACTGTTTAATAACTGTGGAAAAGGAGATTTAACTAATTTTTACTGTTTCATTTGGCTTGCTGCTGAGTTCTTTTCGTATTCCATGCTCTTTGCTGTCCATACTGGTTTGATTTTCCACTCTGGCTGTTAAGAGTGCAGTAATGCTGGGTTCCTTGCCTTGCAGAATACCCGGAGGTGCGAATGCAAGGCGGGTTATGTTGGAAATGGAATGCAGTGTTTCAAGGAAGTTATTCCCCCCACAGACCGTTGCTTGGAAGAGAACGGGCAGTGCCACGTGGAGGCTATTTGTAGTGATCTGCATTTCGAGGGTAGAATTTTTTCCCCTATTCTATGGTCTCTTGGATGATCTTGTCATTTTTTTCCTACTTTCTACTGTATTACTTAGGGGAGGGGGAGTTTCTCACTTTTGGAAAGGAGAATCTCATCTCTTACACTCGCATAGTTAAAGATGCACTTTGTGATCTGTAAAGGCACATAATTGGTCAAGTCCAAATCAGATTTTTTTTTGTCTCTTACTTCAGAATAATCTAAATGTTTTGATTTGCTTCTCAATTCCTCCCCATTAAATTTTTTTATTTTTCTCCTTGTGGCTTACTTCTCCTTTCTTTGGAGGAAAAGGAATGAATGGGATGTTGCTATACCCATATAGACTAGGGAGACCAGTGTCTGATCCAATGTGATTTTTCTTATTCTTTGGATGAAATTTTATTCAATAGTCTTGGATTTAGTTTTAGAATATTCTCATTTCTTTGAATATGCATTTAATTAACTTCCTTTTCTAATATCATTTCTATTTCTGCCATAATCCTTGCTTATCCTTTGTTTAGATATCCATTAAAATCCAGACATTTAGAATAAAAATATTGAACATCTCTTCTAACATTTCAAAGTGTTTTTTTCCAAATCTGACCCACATCTCAACAAAGCTTAGTAGACATAATATTCTGTGATTGTTCTCCAGACAAAACAGTTGGTGTGTTCCACCTGCAGTCTCCTACAGGAAAGTACAATTTTACCTATGAAGAGGCTGAAGCCTCGTGTGCAGCTGAGGGAGCTACCCTGGCCACTCTTCAGCAGCTGTCTGCTGCTCAGCAGGTAACAAGGCAACACAGTGATATCAATTCATTTAATGTCTCAGGTTTTGGTCTGTGCTATTAGTCTCACTAGAGACTCACTATACCCACTAGATGTGTTTTCCTGGTTGAACTTTGTCTTCTTTGTCTGAAGAAGCTTTAAAACTCCGGTTGGGTCCTACTGGATTCTCACTTTTTCATTTACTTCACATTGAAATAACAAATTCAAACAAATTCAAAAAGTAATCCTTCACGGGATGTCCAATTCTTTCTTTAAACAAAAAAGTGAATGACTCAATGTGAGTGTATTTGTTTTCATACCACGAGATGCTGGCAGCCACATTTGGCACATGGGCACTAAAAAAATGGCATGCAGAGAAAATGAAAAGTTGCCTGTTTCAAGCTAGACAGGACATAGCCCATTGAGTGCCACATTAAGAAAGCTTCAGCTTATTATCATACAAGGTTTAAGTTTGTTATTGTACAAGACAATCTTGTCAAGATATGAATAGTCAGAAATATTTGTTGAAATATATCTGAGTATTGAAATAGCAATAGCACTTAGACTTATATACCGCTTTACAGTGCTTAACAGCTCTCTCTAAATAATTTACAGAGTCAGTGTAATATTGCCCCCCAACAATCTGGCTCCTTATTTACCCACCTTGGAAAGATGGAGTCAACCTTGAGCCTGGTGAGATTTCAAATGCCCAATTGCAGTCAGCCAGCAGTCAGCAGAAGTAGACTGCATTACTGCACTCTAACCACTGTGCCACTGTGGCTCTTACGTTTCAAATGTTTTGAAAAGCCTGTCTTTCTGTTTTTCTAGATGGGGTTCCACCTCTGTATAGTAGGTTGGCTTTTTAACCATACAGCCGGTTACCCAACGGTATACCCAAGTCAGAACTGTGGTACTCATCATGTGGGCATTGTAAACTATGGCTATCGTAACAATGTCAGTGAAAAGTGGGATGCCTACTGCTATCAAATTCAAGGTGAGAAAATAAATGAGGTCATAAGTGTCATCTCGTTCATGCCTTTCCCCTGCATAAGAACTCTTACAAAATCTTAAACTTTGTCTCCAGTGCAAATACCATCAAATTTTGTTTCTTTTTCAGATGTACAGTGTAATTGTAAGGATGGGTACATTGGAGATGGCTATTCTTGCACAGGCAGCCTTTTGGATGTGCTGGCTCAGCAGGCAAACTTTTCAGTCTTCTATTCAGTAAGTTTTAATAGTACCTTAATCCTGTAGCTTTGTTGCTATGGATATATTTGTGAATGACCAGTGAAACACAAGCAGTAATTATGAAAATAATGGTATCTTTAAAAAAATCACTAGTGATAATTATTCCTTCTTTCAAACTTGGTCCAGATACATCTATATGTCACACACTATTATTCCAAATACATGCTCTAAATTTAGAAAATTTGGAAATTTTGGAGAAAAATATTTATTCATACCAAAAGTTACCAACATGAAAGTTAATGTTTGCTCAATGTTGACTGCTTTTCAAATCTTTTTGAATTTGAATTCAAAAAGTACTGTAGTCTTCACAGCCTGAATCTGAGTTCAGCTTTGGATTCTTCTTATAACATTCAATATGTTATTTCTAGACTTACATGTTGATTTTAAAATGTACGTTAACTGCAGTTTAAGCTTTCTGTGTTGCTTTGCTACTCTGGTGACGCAGTAGTTAGAATGCAGGACTGCAGGTTACTTCTGCTGACTGCTGGCTGCCAGCAGTTTGGCAGTTCGATTTTCATTAGGCTTAAGGTTGACTCAGCCTTCCATCCTTCCGAGGTGGGCAAAATGAGGACACAAATTGTTGGGGACTCTGTAAACCACTTAGAGAGGACTGTAAAGCACTGTAAAGCGGTATATAAGTAAAGTGCAATTACTATTGCTATTTCCTCTAGTTTGCTTTAGACTGATCTATACCACACTTGCATTTTTTGCTGAAAAAGCTTGAAATATATGATGTTTTTTTAAGGGTGACATAAACATAACTTGTTTTTAATAAAACTAGTTTTATGTACTTTTTGAATGCTCTCCAACAGTGTCTCATTATTCAGATCAAATACCAGAATTAATGAAACTATATTCAACTATTTCTTAAAGGGTCCAGCATCAGTCTTTTATTTCTTTGAAGTGAAAAGATAAGCTACATTGAAAAGCAAGTGGGAGATTTAAATTTTGATCTGTCAAATTGCTGTTATCCACCTACTTTTACCCAGGGACAAATGCCCCTTAGTTTAGGAGGGGAGGAAAATTCAAATTTGCTATTCCCTGTAGGTACTGCTTAGAAATGGTCCCCTTGATACATTTGAATTCAACATAGTAATAACAATATTCCTGGTTAATCATATTTTCCCTCCTCTTTTTCAGATAATTCTGGATTTTGCTAATACCACTCAGGAAGGAGTAGATTTTTTAAATTTCCTCTCTGAGGACATCGCTTATAAAACTCTTTTTGTACCCTTGAACTCTGGCTTTGGAGATAATACAGTAAGGATCACAAAAATGGACACTGGTGGTGTGGTCTTAGTTAGAAGGGAGAATAATTTTGTGCCATCTCAAAAAAACCCAACAAAAACAAATTATCAGAATAAATTGAGTCAAGCTAATATCGGTGATATCTGTGGCAAACTATATGAGTTATATACAGATAAACTATCTGCCTTTGATTGGATTATTTTCTAGTAAATATATTAGTTGTAGCATAGCAGGAAATTCAGGTTCTTTTAAAGCAAATGCAGAAGAAGTTAATGAATAAATATATATTCCATTTTCTCATGAAATCCTGGTATTTTAACTTTATGATAGGATAGCAATTGGAAGAATTCTCACAATTTTCTCCAAATGTTTAACTACTTTGCTACTTTGGGAGAGCAAGGGCAGTTAAACTATAAAAGCAGTGGGGTTTATTATATTATTACAATAGATTAAACTATCCCAATGTGAACTTTCAGTTCAATTGCAATTCATGTTTTAGTAAAAGCAATGAGATTAGATCATCATACAGCACCCATACTTGCATGGTTTAATAACAATGTGAATAATGGCTTCATCAGCAAAGGACACTGCTTAATTTTATCAAACATAATCCTGACAGAACTTCAGATTAACTTCTGAACTGTCTGTCTTAAAGGAACCAACCTTAAATTTAGCAATCAACAAAAAGCAGGAAGTGTTTTAAGGGTTTTGTTTACATTTTCTGTTTATTAAATTGATTCCCAATGAGAAAAAGGAGAGAAATTCTCATAATATGCCAGCGCAAGGACAACCTGCATTAGAAAGACTGGAAACGTATAATTCAGATACACTTATGCTACTTTGTGGGCTTTACTTAAAGAAAAAATAATATGCTCAGCCTCGAGAAGAAAGCAAGATCTGAGCAGTCTTCTATTAGACTATTAATAGAATAAAATAGAATAGTAGAATAACTAGAATAGTATAGAATAGTATAGTATAGTATAGTATAGTATAGTATAGAATAGAATAGAATAGAATAGAATAGAATAGAATAGAATAGAATACATTATTGGCCAAGTGTGATTGGACACACAGGAATTTGTCTTGGTGCAAATGCTCTCAGTGTACATAAAAGAAAACATACATTTTAACTACCAATGAGACATTTGCTCTCACTTTATCTCTGTACTTCGAAAAATGGATGTTCCCTTTTACTATAGGTGTGGAAGTTGCCATTTCCCCTATAAGCTTGTGGGTAACTTTACTAGGCCTATGGTCCTTTCATTTTTGATGGGCCTACAAGTTTACAATCATATATCAGCAACTAATGCTTGCCTTCTGAAGTTATGGGTGCTTCATCACTGGAAGCTTTCAAGAAGAGACTGGACAGCCACCTGTCAGAAATGATATAGGACCCCCTGCTTGAGCAGGGGGTTGGAATAGATGATCCACAAGATCCCTTCCAAGTCTGTTCTTCTAATCAATGCAATGAATGGATCCACTATAACTACAGGGCCCAGCATTTTGTTTTGCCCCTTTGACATCAGTGTGTGCAGATTAAAAGCACATACAGTACAATGGAATCATTGTTAAACTATAGAGGGCTGAATAAAAGCTACAGTCATTGAAAACCAAGAAAGTCCAGTTGCCTTTTTCAAAAACACCTTTGGGACATTCAAGTAGGTGACATACCAACAATATAGTGCAATACAATATTGTGTATTCCATGCTGAGCTGTATCTTTTGTTTCTTTTATTAGTCTTTATCACTCAAGGATGTAAAACTTCATGCATCACTGCGTGACGTTATCCTCTCAAGCTTCAATCTCACAGCTGGTACAATAATACCTTCCCAAGCAGGATACAATCTTTCCATTGCAGAGTCATTGAGTCATACTTTTCTCATTGTAAGTATCAATTTGCTTTATGCAGTCTGTTAGCCATGAACTTCTATGCCTTATCTTTTTGGATAATGTTGAAACAGTAGTGGATTTGTGGCATTTCTTAAGCCTTAAACTAGTTGAATTACAGTTCATTTGCAGTGAATGATAAACTAAAGCTCCTTGGTTCACTTTTACTGCACCAGGTTTCTGAACCAATTAACAATACAGTGATTGTTGAATGGGATATTCTGGCTTCCAATGGGATTATTCATGCTATTCAGAGTCCATTGAAGGTTCCTCTGCAGTATAACCAGGTTAGTTACCAGTTTTTTTTCTTGAGAAACAAGAAAATATTTTGCATTCTTTCTCTATTTTATGAATTAAGATCTGAGTAGTATTCTACAAGTTTATATATTTATTTATATCCCATCTTTATTTTTATTTTTTTATAAACAGCCCAAAGAGGTGAACATATCTGACACATTTTCCTTCTCCTGTTTTCCCCACAACAACAACCCTGTGAGATGGGATGCACTGAGAACGAGTGACTGGCCCAAAATTATCCAGCTGGCTTTCATGGCTAAGGCAGGACTTGAACTCAGTCTCCTGCCTTAACCAATTGAACCAGAGATGGTATTCAGCAGGTTCTGACCAGTTCTGGAAAACCGGTAGTGGAAATTTTGAGTAGTTCAGAGAACCGGCAAATATCACCTCTGACTGGAGATTTACAGTATCCTTCCCCTGCCACAGCCACCAAGCCATGCCCACAGAACCAGTAGTAAAAAAAAATGAATCCCACCACTGAATAGAACAAACAAAACTAGTTTTAAATGGTAGCTCTCACAGGATTTGAGCATTTTAATCATATTTTTCATCAAACTCCATGCAGTCTTGGGAAACTTCACAAGATTTGGTAATATTCTGCAATTTAAGCATATCTCTAACTATTCTCTGATGCCCAAAGAGATGGACTCTTTGGGAATCAGAACAAATTGTACTGAGCATTGCAAATATGAGTCCAAATAACATTTTTTTAAATGCAAAATTAATGTTCTCAGTCTGTATCATTGAACATAAACCATTCAGACACAGAACTTTCCAATTCTTCCTTCCTATTTCAAAATTTGCTCTTCCCCAGGATGATCATAGATTATCTAAAATGTATCTAAAATGGCAGGCAATATGGTGGTACTTTTTGTTTTTTTTCTCAAGTAGAAATAATTTTCTACTTCTAAAGACAAACTAATGGAATACATTTTTTGAGCAAAGATAATATGATAGGAGAAAGAATTGGTTTTCCTTGAGTTCATATGACTGTTTAAGATGCAACATAATTATGCATGTTGGCAGTGAAAAGTGAAAAGTGAGAGAGGTGGCAGAAATGGAGGCAGTGGAAGAGAATCCCTCTCTTTGGGCATCAGAGACGTGATCAGGGGTGGGTTTCTACTGGTTCTGTCCATCTCTGTAGAACTGGTAGCTCTGAAGAGCAGCAGACATTGGACCGGTTCTATGTCTGCTGATGTTTTTGCCCACCCGCCCACCTGGGCTCTTACCTGATCTTTATTTCCTGATTTTTCAACTTCAGCTGTCAAACGAGGCACAGCTGCAGTTAAAAAAAGCAGGAAAAGAGGGCTTTTTCAAAGGCTGCATCTCTGTACACAGCATGCTGATGGCGATTTACAGGTGCCTGGCTCACAGCATGGAGGGAAGCTTGTAAATCCCAAACCAGTAGTTAACCCAATCGTATCCCACCCCCTGGACATGATTAAAGACACAGTTAAATTGCACAATATTATCAAATCTTGTGAAGTTTTCCAAGATTGCATGGAGTTTGACAAAAAAATAGTGTTACAAAATGGTCAGATCTTGTGAGATCTACCATTTTTAAACAGTTTTGTTGTTATTAAATTTCTGCAAAGTTGATCTTTATAGAGGATGAAATAGATCTATTTGGCCTTCATTGCTGCTGTTCCCATTCATCTTGCTCTTCTGGTTTTATTGCTTTTCTTAAAAGTCCCTACTATTTCATTTCTTGCCCTTTTCCAAGGACAAAGGGGCAGTCTGTCAGTAAACACTGAAACATTCATCAACCTTAGGTCTGTATATTTCCCATAAAAATACAAGGTTCCACTTTAGCAAATACTACAGTGGATTCAAAATTTAGCATCCTGGAACTGAATTACGTTCTCAAAGCACATGTTTCCTTACAGCATTAGCACACAACTAGACATAATGACCTAATCCTTCAGAAACATTGTTATCAGTCTAATTTAAACAAGATCTATAAATGAAGTTGCATACAATTTTCTCCAAAGCCAGATGAATCTTTCATGTTGCTTTTTCACTCTAGCCAACATGAAACATTAGCAGAGTAAACAAAACAATAAAAAGTGAAGATTGTTAACAGTAATACAGATTACTTTAATCTATGTATATCTTTTTCAATACAGTTATACATAAAACCAAAGCGCAAAGTACACAACTATCACAAGAAGCTTAGCTTTTATTTTGCTTTGTCTTTTTAAAAAAATCTTATGTTAAAGATGTTTGAAAAACGCATTTACATTTCATAAAATCAGCAGAGTCCTCTTTTTAATATCAGGCTGTGCTTTTTGCTATTCTGAATCAGATTGAAATTTAATTTGGGGGTCCAAAATGCCTTGTAACAGTAATAATTTATCATTAAGATATGACTTGAAAATAGCATTGCTTTTTACAGGTTTCGAGTACTGTAAAACCATCTGATGCTATGACAATTGGTATAAGCACTGTTTTTGCTATAGTTCTGCTCTGTGCAACTATTGCTGGAATGTCCTATTTCTGCCTCAAAAGGAGAAACCAACTGATCAACTTTCGCTATTTTAGGGTAGGAAAATCCAAGCCTTAGCTTTTCTTGTAATCGTGTGTGTGTGTTTATGTGTGTTTTCAAAAATGAAATATTATTAGTATATTGAGAGAGACACAGATTCCATTGCCACAGTTTTAAAATTATATATATATATATATATATAAAGCTAACCAGGGTCAAACCTAGAAGTTGCCCAAGAAAGTTGAGAAACAGGAAAGCAAGAACAAACTGTCTCCATATTGTTGCCAAGGAGATTATACACTGCTCAAAAAAATAAAGGGAACACTTAAACAACACAATGTAAAGGCCCGGTCCCACTGCACTTACGGATGCAAAGAGGATGTAAAACGTTAAAAAAAGCTTGCCATATGTTGGAAAATGCTATGCATCCATTGTGTATTCACTGCATACGTGTTTCATACACTCTATCCGTCGAGCATCCGTCCACTGCAATTTCATCCGCACAAGAAGTTTTGAGCTGCACAAAACTTTGTGAACGGATGAACTTTCCGCCATGTACGATGTACATCTGCGACATATACGGGCAACAAATGTTCTATGTCCGTTATCATCCTTTAAATGTCCACTGTATCCTCTCTGCATCCTCTGGCCATCCCCTCAACTCACATCCGCTGCAGCTGAAAACGGAAAGAGGGAGGAAACAAAAGGTACACGGAACGTCTACACAGCGTTAGTAGCATGGAAATAGAAAGGATGTAAGCGTATGCAGCTTGTTTATAAAGGATTAAAAGTGGACAAAATGTTTGTATCTGGGATGCATCTCGTGTATTTAGGATGTCTGGAGTATGTCTAGAGTATGTAGAAGAAAACCTAGCGGACAACCAATATTTTCTATAAAAAGGGGGAGAAAATCATCTGGATCTCAGTATGAGTCCAGCAGCCATGGTGTACAGACCTCTTCACCCTTGGTCTTGGTCTTCAACATCATCAATTGTTCTCCACCATGGATGATGAAACAGTCCGTATGATAGCTGCGCTGATTCATCACCAGAAGCAAAACCTGTTCAGACTGTTTCAACTTTTATACAGAAGGAGAAGAAGGAGACGTCCAAGAGCTGTGTGGGTCCGAGGATGGATCGTGAGAAGAATGGAATTTGAACTGTATGACCAGTTGGAGCTGAGGAATGAAGACCTTCGTGCATTCCATCACTTCATGAGGATGCCATCAGCCATGTTTGACAAACTTGTAGAGCATCTGAGACACAGGCTGACCAAGCCTAGCACCTGGACCCTGGACTGAAGGTGGCACTGACTCTGCGCCACCTGGCCTCTGGAACCACATACAGAAACATGCAGTATGCATGGAGGGTGCCACACAAAAGCATCAGCAAAGTGGTCAGAGAAGTGGTACAGGCCATCATTGAAGAATACGTGGAGTTCAAGTGCCCAGCCACTGAACAAAGCTGGAAAAAACTTGCAGAAGAGTGGTATCAGAGGTGGAACTTTCCCCACACCATTGGAGCCATAGATGGGAAGCACGTGGCCTGCAAAGCTCCAGCCAACTCAGGGTCCACTTATCACAACTACAAGGGCTTCTTCAGTATCATCCTCTTTGCCATGGTTGATGCTGACTACAAGTTCATCTACATCAATGCTTCAGGCAACGGGTCAGCTTCAGATGCCCAGGAATACAATGCAAGTGACCTCAAGGATGGGCTGGAATGCAACCTCATCATGGGTTTTCCAGATCCAGACCCTCTACCCAATGACACACAAGATGTGCCCTACTTCATCATTGGTGATGACGCGTTCTCCCTCAGAACCTACCTCATGAAGCCGTACACTTCAAGATACCTCACCCGTGAAGAGAGGATCTTCAACTACAGGCTGTCCAGGCAAAGACGGGTGGTGGAGAATGCCTTTGACATCCTGGCCAACAGGTTCCAGATACTTCTCGCCACCATGCAGCATGACCCAGAGACTGTGAGGAGCATCGTGGAAGCTTGCTGCATCCTGCACAATCTCATGTGCACCCGCTACCCAGTGTTGCAGAACAGGCTTGTGGACCGTCAACAAGGGAATGGGGACATGGAGCCTGGGGAATGGAGGCAAGGACGTAACCTGATAGACACTGTGAATGTACAAGGCCCCAACAGAGCTTCACGTGAAGGGAAGAAGCAGCGCAACCTCCTGAGACACTGGTGCAACTCCCCAGCTGGAGCAGTGGAGTGGCAAGACAGGATGATAGATGATTAATGGATGCTTCCTTGAAGCTGTCGCATAACACTGATGAGATTGTGCCATGTATGTTGAGTGGTCCTACAATGAATAGGGCATTAATAAAGAGCTTTGTTTATTTTAAAATGTGTTGATCAATGAATAAATTGTTATTGATAATAAAGGTCCATATGTGTGGCAGCTGAGATGGTGGACCATACAGTCCCACAATGGTTGCACTGGAGGTTTATCTATCCCACAACTATCCTTATCTATCCCAAAAGCATGCAAAGGCTTAACCATTTTTTCAAAGTTTTCACCAACACTTTATTAAGTTAAAAAAAATGAACGAAGTGTCTTAAGCAAAGATAACCTTTATTAACTGTCTTAGGTAAACTTTGTGACTTTATTAAATAAGCAAAATGAACCAAGTAAAGTGTCTCAAGCAAAGATAAACTTAACAAGTAAACAACTCAGTCTCTGACACTATTCTCAGTCACTTTGAGTCATGTCCATGGTCTCAGCTGTTAAGCGGGCAGGGACTGTGGAAGTGGCTGTGTGCTTGAGTGATGGTCTGAGGCACCATTGGGGTGCTTGGCCCCGAGGGTACAATAGGAGATGGTGTGTTCAGGAAGCTATCCGAGAACTGACTCAGTCCCATGAGGTTGAGAGGCCCTTCATCAAGGACTTGAGATGTCAGACCCAATACTGATGACAGATTGTCCATTGATGGGCTTGGCTGTGGGATGGAGGAAGGAGGAATGTAGTGGGGCTGTCTGGTTTGCTGCTGGGTGAGGACTGGCGACTGTGGCATCTGATGAACCTGGGCCTGGACTGGGAAGTTCTGCTTCTGCTGTGGGAAGTCCTGGTAGTTGTAGCCTTGGTAGGTGAGGGGCTGTTGAAAGCCGTGGAAGGACTGTGACTTCGCCTGGGGTGGAAGAGCAGACCTGGACTGGGTAGGAGCAGCTTCAGCTGGGCCTTGAGGGTTGTGCAGAAGTGCTGTGATCTTCTGCTTCATCACCTGGTACTGGGTCTCGGGCAGGTCCCTCAGGGTCTGGCTCACATAGGTGATGAAGGGCTTCTGGTCCGAGGATGGTATGTCGCTGTGGACCAGCTGAGAGAGAAGTTCTGTGCTGGTCTTCATTGTGTCCCTGATCTCCAACAGCACACTGTGGTCCTGGCCCTCCAGTCTGCCTCTCTGCCTGCATCCTCTGGAGCTGGGGGTGGGGGTGGGGTGGGTTGGCCTCTGATGGCTGCTGCTTCTTCCTCCATTTGTGACAGCAGGGTGTCATCCCCCACGGGATCCTCCAAGTCCGCCGGCATGGGGAGTGCAGCTGTCGGGGGGGTCTCTGCCGTGCAGCCCTCTGAAGACACCTGCCTGGACAGGGTAGCTGGCACCTGGCTAGAAGAGGACTGGCTGTCTGTGGGCTGTCTGAGGGAGAGGGGTCTCAGAGGGGCTTCTCCTCGGTGGCGGATATCACCCTCCAGGAAACTGCACTTGGCTGTGACGTACATCTCCCGGTCAGTGAGCTTGTCAGCGGCCTGCCTGGATTTCTTGAGGTGTAGCTTGCCATACCAGGTGTGCATGTGCTTCTACCATCCCAGGAGTACTTCTGCAGTGTACCCCAGGCTCTCTGCCTTGTCTCTCCAAGCTGCCTGCTTCTTCTTGGTGTTCCGATACAGTCTGTGGCCCTTTCTTCAGAGGTACTCGTTCTCCCTCAGCCACATCCTCATGCTCCTCGGAAACGGTGTACTGTTTCCTCTCTCCCTTCTGCTTCCCTTTCCTCTTCCTCCCTCTGGCAGGGGCTTCAGCAGAGCCTTCAGGGGATTGAGCAGCAGGGCCTTCAGGGACTTGAGCAACAGGGCCTTCAGGGGCTTCAATAGCAGGGCCTTCAGGGGCTTCAGCAGCAGGACCTTCAGGGGCTTCAGCAGCAGGGCCTTCAGCAGCAGGGCTTTGAGGGCTTTGGGGCTGGTCCACCACAGCAGCAGCAGGAACAGCAGCAGCAGCTTCAGAGTCAGTGCCAGGGGGTGGGATGCTGGTTCTGGCCTTCTTGCCAGGGCTTGAATGAATAGGCACAGGCTTCCTCTTCTTTCCTGACTGACGAACCATGGTATTCCTGCTAGATGTATGTGGCAACACGTCTTTCCCCTGTATGCTGACTGCATGCATGCTGCATCCTTTTATATCCGTGGAACTGATGCAATTCATACTCCCCGCATGCGCAGTAAATGTTTTGCATCCAATAGACATCCACGCGACATCCCCTTTGTTTCCTATAGGCGTCCGTGATGCATCCGTTTCATCGGCTATGCATCCGCTTTGAAATTCTCCCCCGGAACCCCTTTGGAGGTGTCATCTGCTTCCATCCGTTTTCATCCGCTAGGCTTCCTATGAACATCCGTTTAACATCCCCACTACATTCTACCCATGTCTGTTCTTTTCCGTTCTTTTCCATTCTGTTTATACAAATTTTCACCACTTTTTGGAGCAGATGACAACGGATGGAGCCACCCCTGAAATTTTGCTCGTCCGCTGTGTCTTTTATGCATACGTTTTGCATCCATCGGCCAGTGGGACCGGGCCTTTACTCCAAGTCAATCACACTTCTGTGAAATCAAACTGTCCACTTAAGTAGCAACACTGATCGACAATCAATTTCACATGCTGTTGTGCAAATGGAATAGACAACAGGTAGAAAGCATAGGTAGTTAGCAAGACATCCCCAATAAAGGAGTGGTTCTGCAGGTGGTGACCACAGACCACTTCTCAGTTCCTGTGCTTTCTGGCTGATGGTTTGGTCACTTTTGAATGCTGGCAGTTCTTTCTCTCTAGTGGTAGCATGAGACGGAGTCTACAACCCACACAAGTGGCTGAGATAGTGCAGCTCATCCAGGATGGTACATCAATGCGAGCTGCGGCAAGAAGATTTGCTGTGTCTGTCAGCGTAGTGTCCAGATCATGGAGGTGCTACCAGGAGACAGACTAGTACATTAGGAGCCGTGGAGGAGGCTGTAGGAGGGCAACAACCCAGCATCAGGACTGCTATTTCCGCCTTTGTGCAAGGAGGGACAGGAGGAGCACTGCCAGAGCCCTGCAAAATGACCTCCAGCGGGCCACAAATATGCATGTGGCTGTTCAAACGGTCAGTAACAGACTCCATGAGGGTGGTATGAGGGCCCAACTTCCACAGGTGGGGGTTGTGCTTACAGCCCAACACTATGCAGGATGTTTGGCATTTGCCAGAGAACACCAAGATTGGCAAATTTGCCACTGGAGCCCTGTGCTCTTCACAGATGAAAGCAGGTTCATACTGAGCACATGTGACAGACATAACAGGGTCTGGAGACGCCATGGAGAATGTTCTGCTGCCTGCAACATTCTCCAGCATGACCGGTTTGGCAGTGGGTCAGTAATGGTGTGGGGTGGCATTTCTTTAGGGGGCCTCACAGCCCTCCATGTGCTCACCAGAGGTAGTCGAACTGCCATTTGGTACCGAGATGAGATCCTCAGACTCCTTGTGAGACCATATGCTGGTGTGGTTGGCCCTGGGTTCCTCCTAATGCAAGACAATGCTAGACCTCATGTGGCTGGAGTGTGTCAGCAGTTCCTGCAAGACGAAGGACTGGATGCTATGGACTGGACCTCCCATTCCCCAGACCTGAATCCAATTGAGCACATCTGGGATATCATGTCTCGCTCCATCCACCAACGCCACGTTGTACTACAGAGTGTCCAGGAGTTGGGGGATGCTTTAGTCCAGGTGTGGGAGATCCCTCAGGCGACCATCTGCCACCTCATCAGGGGCATGCCCAGGCATTGTAGGGAGGTCATACAGGCACGTGGAGGCCACACATATTGCTGAGCCTCATTTTGACTTGTTTGAAGGACATTACATCAAAGTTGGATCAGCCTGTGGTATTTTTTTTCACTTTAATTTTGAGTGTAACTCTAAATCCAGACCTCCATAGGTTGCTAAATTTGATTTCCATTGATAATTTTTGTGTGATTTTGTTGCCAGCACATTCAACTATGTAATGAACAAAGTATTTAATAAGAATATTTCATTCATTCAGATCTAGGATATCTTATTTTTGTGTTCCCTTTATTTTTTTGAGCAGTGTATTTTTCTGTCTCTGCCATCCCTAGGAGTCAAACTTAGCTTGCAGAAGATTTTATTTAATAATGTAGTGATCAATTTTTTGGACTTTTCCAGCTAAAAAAAAAATGTTGTAAGTTGCCTGAAATCACTGTCTTGAGTTAGAAAGCTATATAAATTGTTTCTTTCTTTCTTTCATTCATTCATTCAATCATTCATTCATTCATTCATTCATTCATTCAATCATTCATTCATTCATTCATTCATTCATTCATTCATTCATTCTTTCATTCATACATACATACATACATACACATACATACATACAAAATCTCAGATTAGCTTTAAACTTCCTTGGCTAAATCACTTTGTCTCAGCTTATTCAGTTTCACTGAAGCATGCTGATTCATTTTTACCGTATAGTTTGAAGAACAAAGTCATGCTTAATCTGTTTACTTATAGGCTGAACTAGATGATGATGAACCTTTCTGGCAGGAAAGGAGCCCACATTTAGTATCCATTCCAAATCCAATTTATGGAGCAGATAGCTCAATCTATGAGCCATTTGAGGTAAGACAACTGAAACATTAGTGCTGAATATTTTTAGATACCAACCCATCATGCAGTTGTTATCTACATTGCAACCAAAGCTAGAGACAGGCAAATTGTTCCCATACATGGCATACTCTGTGCATAAAATGACTGCTTTTGAATGATTCCTTTGTGGAGCCAAATCCATGGGCTCCACCTTCAACATATTGAGTGGGAGTTGCCTATTTTAGATGGAATCTTGAGCAGATGGGAAGAAATGTATTTGAACATGCCATTCCACTTTAGTTCCTCCGATTGTAACCAGAACATATGAAATGTGTTGTCTTTTGAATGTACCTATGAAGTCCAATATAACTGGAGGAACTAGTCATATTCTGTTATTGGTTTTAGCTGTTTGAATACCAATATGAAGTCAGATGGTTTGTTTATTAAATTTATGTGCCACCTATCTCAATGTTACAGATTAACTGACCGTTTTTGTATCTTTGTTTCAGGAGTCTCTCCACAGAGAAGATTTTGTTGATACTGAAGACATTCTTGGACAATAATAATATTTTATAATACAAACCAGGATACAAAAATTCGATGAATTTTGAAGAGCTATAACCTCAATTCTATTCCTTCTAAAGTATATGGGAAAGAATTATGATCAAAAGAGCTATTGGCATTTACAATCATAAACGATTTCCAATTTTTTGTTGAGAATTCATTCCCTCATGTTGTATTGCCTCTTTTTAGAGATCTTCAGGAATAAATTCTGAGTGTAACTGTAATATGAATGGAAAAAACTTGAAGATGTATGTAGCATGCACAGAATCCTTTGGATTCCATGAAACTTCAAGCATCTACTTAGAAATGAATCATGAATGTGTCTGGCAAATGGATACTGTGAGAACCCTGAATGGGTCAATGAAACTTCAGTTCAGATTTAATGAATGGATAAATTTACTTTGAAACTGCATTTCTGCGCTTACCGGTAAACTGTAGACAGCACATATTTGTAAGCATTCTGAATTTTAATGCACAGTAAAGCAATTCTTAACATTTTTTACTACTAGGTAAGCATGATTACATCAACATGCTATCAGTAAAGATGCCAATTATCTCTCTCTGCCTTATAATTAGTATTGTTTCTTTCTCTCTTACAATGAAGAAAAACCAAAATATATTAATTGTAGGACTATTCCATAATGAAACAATGCATTATTTTTGTAAAAAATAAATGGTGTTATGCCTAAGAATCAAACTCATCAAAATCTCACCTTTCAACACAAATATTGTCATTCCAATATCATGTATTTGAACATTCCATTTAGACCAAGAATTGGAAATTATTCTTACACACACAATTCTGGAAAAGATAAACACAATAGTTTATTTTGTGGACAGACTCAGAAATCAGAATTTACCCAATTGTACCCAATTTTGGAAAAACATCAAATTATTGTCCATGTTTTAAATAATATTAAATATGTATTTAATACATATGAAATAATATTTCTAAACTATCTAGCTTTTGCTAATCAGCCTACCTTTAAAAGGAACACTGTCTCATCGTCTTTATCGAACATAGTTTTGGAAGTTAATTGGTATTTTAATGATTTCACTTTTAGAAGATAAACCAATTAGGCCTCATCAGGATTGAAAAATGGCAGCTATTTTTCAGAGAAATGCCTCGCTCAAGCTACAATACTGCACCATTGTGGTATCCCTACTTTCATCTACGCTGATGGCTCTTTCATGATGCAGCTTTTACCTTTTGCTTCAGTGTCCTTTTAGAGGTAAAATTAATCAAGGAAATATTTCTCATGGATTGGCAAAGCTAAGACACTGTCTCAGAGAGAGAAGGAAGGGACAGATATCTTCAGATAAAAGTTCCAGAAATGCAACCCTAGTTGATGGCAACATCCATGATTTTTCCTAATATAACAATTTTCTATAGAACAGACACTTGCAGAGAACCATCATATACATTCCTATTTTCCATACATAACTATGGCAAATTAGCTTGTGCACGCAGTGGGTCTTTCCCCTGAAATGGCAGTACAAAGTGCAAAAGTCCGAACTTGGGTAGGGGGTTCATTTTCCCCAAGTCTTCCAGTTGGTTTGAGGGGTAGATAGAAAAGAAATATCAAATAGCCAACAGCATTCTTAGCAATCTGTCATGATCCATATGCTGCAATTGCAAAATGCTGCAATCCTAATCATCACAGTGTTGTTGTTTTTTAAATTGGGTAGGAGGTAACTTATTTGATAATGCTTCAAAAGTTTGACAAGCAAGGCACTTTTTGAAAAACTTTAAAAAATATGTGAAGGAGTACAATATACAACATCTGATTTCCAATTCGTAATCGTCTTGCATCTAGCATCCAGGAGACGACCCAGTGTAATCCTAACATGAAATCACAAATTACAAACATAGTAACTACTCAAAGATTTCTTTGGTTCAATTATCTTGTTGGAATATTCAAGCGTTCTTCTGTTCCTTGAAAGCCAATGCCTCGAAAACCATCTCTAGTAAGAATCTGAATAGTTCTAAGTAGCCTTGGTCAATCATTGCGTCATTTATAGATATAACTTGAATGATGGCAGCATTATAGACCCTAACAGGTAAAACCTAACACACAACAGTTTGACCTTAATATAAACAGTTTCCTAAGTCCAGCTTCAAATAAGAGCTTCCAATTCAAGGACATTCCATTGTTAATATGTATTTCTTATATCTAACTCTGATACAAAGGTCCTGACTGGCAATAGTTCATGATCAAATGCAGAAAAAATAGAGCCCCACAACATTTACATCTGATGTAAGACATACAGTAAGTCTTCTGTGGGGTAAAAAAAAGAGCATCTCTGAACTAAGTTTAAAAGATCATGGTAAGTCCACACAAATTCTGAAACACAAAACAATTTAGTTTTGATGATTCACCATTCCTAACAGACTATTATTTTTATACTAGATAAACTTCTGATTTGTTTTCTGATTATTGTTTTAGCTCTTGCTGATTTGTGGGCTGTTAGTGATAGAACAGAGGAAAAATCATTTCCCTGATAGTAGGTTAATGGCTCTAGCAATCATGATTTTAATCTTTTATTATTCTCGTCATGCATACAACTTCTGGAGGACAGGTTAATCTGTGCATCTTATCTGTGCTTAAATGTCTAAAAAATCTAATAAATTCTGTAGGTAAATTAGCATTTTATGAAATAGGTTATTCAACTAAAGATAATTTATTCAGCTACTGTTATGAAAGATTGCTTTTTTGTATTTTAAATTGGGGTATTTTAAGATATAAATATACATCATCTGATAAATTCAGCATCAAGCGATGGCTCGAATTTGTAAATGAGCCACACTTAATATCACATTAACTGATGTTATCAAATAGTGAATCTGAGTGAAGTCACTTCACACATGAATGATTGAGTGTGGTTTCATGGCATATCCGGTTTATAGGGACCTGTACGATACACAATTCTTTAGAAATATACCAGTTATAACTTCAAATTTGTGAACTGATTGGTGAACTGAATAGGAACTATTTAAATTTCTATTATTTCATATATTGTATAGGTGATGTAGCAAGGATTTGTGTGGAAGTTAAATTTTGAATATGTTGTTCTAAAGAAGAAATAGATTTATAATCTCTCTTCCAGAATCACTACAATCCAACCAACATGTAGAACCCTTCTGAGCACATAAAGACAGCTGTGACTAAATTACAAATGCCAAATTTAAAACGTATTCTTGGAGCTTAATCAAACATGGTTAATATATTTTACTACCAGGATTTCAGATGTAAAATTTATGCCACCTTTCCATTCATTTATCTCAGGTACCTTTTTATTAGGAAGTGCTCAGAACAGAAGTACAGCAGTGATCATATAGTAGCAGCAGTTCCTAAGAGGAAGCTAAGATTCTACTATGCATGTCATAATCCCTTTTATCGAATGTGCACCATTTCTTCTAAGAATGGAGTCTTCATGCAACCTGTGCAGAGCTGATCCATCCAAAGAGGAGCTTCATGCTGAAGAGGCGTTCGGCGAGGATAAAATGTAAAATTCACATCATAGTTCAGTAGGCAACTGATGGATGCCATGTAAATATCAGAAAAACGAATCAGCCTTCGAGAAAAGTAGGTTGGGTTGTGGAAGGTTCGAAAAATGCTACCAAACTGGGGGTTAAACAGGTTCTTTGCAAGTGACCTGAAAAGAAAGAAGTTGATATAACAGAATTAGATAGAGAACCTGGAAGAGGAAGAGCAAAGAATATAGAAAATGTACTAATGAGCCACCTTATCCTGCTACTTCCAGAAGACAGAAGACACCTTATCCTGCTACCCCCATTTTGTGTATCATAAATGTTGATCTCTGTTTTGGTTGGACAATGTCCAAGTTCCATCCCAACTGTCAATTTTTTCCCTTTCTGACTATCTTAGAAAATGGTTTGTTTCTTCTTTTAGAGCACAAGGAATGAAAAAGATGGGAGAACAGTCAGGAACTTTTTAAAAATGAAGCATAAAGGAATTCAAAAATTTTGAGAGAAAACATGATTCCGGAAAAAGCAAACAAACAAAAGTCAGCCATGAGGGAAAGTAAAATCAAAGAAATAAAAAAAACAAAATCTTCACCAAGGCCAAAAATGAGAAATCTAGAAGTTCCAAACTTAGCTAATTCTCTATCTTTCCACAACATAAAAATATTTTACAGGGCACCAATTAAGAAGTTGCAACAGTATATTACTTAAAACAGAACATTATGTTTGCAACTTGTAAAGTGTGCATTTTAAATCATTCCTAGAATATTTCACTAATAAAAGAATACATCATCATCAAGATAGCTCACCTAATTTCCTGTCGCTCTTTCATCCACTCTAAAAGCACTTGCTTTGATTCTGCATCTTGATACATCTAAATTAAAAGAAGAAAATTAAAGCAAAAGACCAATGACCAAATAAAGCTGTTTCTAAAGATGAGTTTTCTACAAGGTGAAAAATATTTCATTATTGCAAATTCCAATATTTGCAAAAAAAATTTCAGAACACAACACAACCAAGAAAGCCTATGGTGCTATATCTAGTTGGAACTACACAGTGGTGCCCACACATTACTTATTCTAGCCCAGTCATTTTTACCTGCATTCTCTCCAGAAGTCCTGTAAGAGCTTGCTGCCAAGTCAAAGAGTGCATATATTGTTCTGTATTGATGATTCGTATTTCTGTTTCCAATTCTGGAACTATGGCACCTGTCCTCCAACCATGACGTAACATAAGGTCCTTAAACAGAAAGGAAGAAAGGCAGTGAAGTGACTTACTGACTTAGGATCAGTGGTGGGATTCAATTTTTTTTAGTACCGGTTCTGTGGGCATGGCTTGGTGGGCATGGCAAAGAGAAGGATATTGTAAAATCTCCAGTTGGAGGTTGTATTTGCCAGTTATCCCAATGACTCAAAATTTCTCCTACCAATTCTCCAGAACTGGTCAGAACCTGCTGAATACCACCTCTGCTTAGGATCCTGTGAGTAAGCCTTACAGAAAAAGCCTTCAACAGTTCACTTACATATAGCTTCCCTTGCAGAATGAGGCATATCAAGATCACAAAGGGAAGGAGAAAATACCCATTTTTCATCCATTTTACAAAAACAGCCCTGCCTGCTTATTTGAGACATTTCTTTCTTATCCATCTCAATCAGAAAGATTTGTATTTATATAAATCTTTATTTATTTATGTATAAATCTATACATCTTATAAATCTATGGGTTTTGCCTCAGTTACCAGTCTCGTTAAGTATGATAACTATAGGGCAGTTTTGGACTATGAACTTGAAATGACCCTCCAGGATACATTGGCCCTGATACTAAAAATAATAATAATTCCAAAACAATTAATTTGTTCCTCAAGAATTGCAAAAATGAGATGCCTCCCCCTTTTTCATTTAATCCTTTCTTTCCATGAGATTTTCAAAAAGAGAAAAATCCCTAATAATGCAGAATGTTTAAAAACCACTATTCCTTGTGAACATCTTTAAGAATTTGAGTACTTAACAGTTAAAAAAAAAAAAGCTGAAGTTTTAGCTTAATGGTATTAACAGAATGCCTGATGTTGCTGTCCTATTTATAAAACAGCATCAAAGGAAAATTAATTAACCAGGCACAATAATGACATGCATTTGCAGAAAAGGTGCCTGTAGTCAAATGGATCTTGTCTACTACCTTGATATTTCAAGTAGTTGATATCCCGAGGCCTGTTTTTTTCCTTGTGTGTTTAGAAAAAAATATCCAAATGAAATATCAAGGTGGTTTCCATGAAATACAATGCATGTTTAAAATTATGACAACAAGCACTCTAGTAAAGAAGCCAATGTTATAACTGCATAAAAATTAAATAAAGCAGGACTCTGAAGAGATCTCATAATAGTGGCATGTCCCAAGATAGCTATGTGTGCAGATAGCTATGTTGACACAAACATAGCAACCTGAAGTGTCAAGCAGCAGACTGGAGCCCTTCAGATCTACATGTATGATCATGGTTCTGTATGGTTCAGCGAGGTGCAAGCTCACAAAAGATCAAGACTCACTGAATCCAGTGCAACTTATTTCTGATTGAACAAGCCCAGCTATGGGCAGCACACAACAAGTGACTCCTGCAGCACAGATCCATACTCTCCTCAGTTTAAAAAGATACTATATCTTCAAAACTTTTGAAACTTTACTTTTAAAATTCATGGTGAACTGCTGGTACATATGGCTTCTTTCCACTTTTCTTTTTAGATGAAGCATCCTTCATTTTCATGCCCCCACCCTACCTTCCCAAATGAAATATAACAATAAAGTATGCTGTAGCATTGCTGTCATAAGAGATGAGAGTTGGGCATCACAATAAAATATTTCTACAGTTTGCGCTGAAATGTCTATAAATCAACATTCCATTTACATATGAGGATGAATCCTAGTAGAAAATTAATTGGGGCAGAAATGTTTGCCTTCTCAGATAAAATAGATAGATAGATAGATAGATAGATAGATAGATAGATAGATAGATAGATAGATAGATAGAT
>BLBF01000003.1:52936014-52962321 GCA_015471245.1 Laticauda colubrina | reverse complement strand
TTCTATTCTATTCTATTCTATTCTATTCTATTCTATTCTATTCTATTCCATTCCATTACATTCTATTCCATTCCAACACTGACCTGTCAACAAACATTCAAAAGCACAATATAGTCTCCCTCTACCCAGGTATTAAAAATGGAAAACCAAGTCAATCTGCCTCTTTTATTATTAGACAAAACACATTCAAATTAGGCCTAAAACTATCATGGTCATTCTTGAAGCTCTCTGTCTCTGTTTAAAATCTCTGTCTCTAATCAAAAGACATTTTTGTGCTTGATACAAAACAGAGAACCATTATGCCAATTTCACTGGGAATGTTAACCAGATGTAACTACCATTTACTCACTGTCCCAGTGATCTGAAAATGCTAATTTGTTGACTTCCACATCACAGTTCCTTATACAGGAACAAAAATAAAGATACAGGCCAAAATAATTTCCAAACTGAAAATCTACTGCTCATGTATAAAATCACATATGGTATGAATCCTTAAAGTAGTTTTTAGTTTCTCAGCCTCATTCCCAGAGGGTTCCCATTTGCAAATACGTCATTTCTTCATCTTTTTCCAAGATTCCCATGGATGGAAGGTCTTCTTCCAGCCATGGAAGGCTTCTGATTCAATGAGATCCCACTAACAGAAGGCAAGCTTTGTTAATTAACCCTCTCTGAATCCCATGCTGTGCAAGCCTGACTTCAGGATTGATGTCTCTCTACAACAGTCAAAGAGATGTCTATAATGGAAATTTGGGTACAGCTCCCATTTCCTCTGTTACTGGAAAATTCGGAGCATGTCTCTATCAATGTGAGTGACTCTTGCTGGCTAAATAAAAGTAAGATTCAAACCCCTGTTCAATTAGCATGAAAATGCCCCAAATTTCAGCATTTTCTTGCTTCAGCTATAAAATGTTTCCAGGGTTTGGTTTAAATTAGTGCTCCAGTTCAAAATAAGACCTGAAGTTCTGTAAGTATATTCCTAACAAATTTTTATTATCATCTTCCAAGTCATAACAATCTTCTCACCCCTTCTCAGGATTACACTAATTCCTGGGGGAAAGAAAATAGGAAGCAGACTGTTAAGTCTACAAAGAAAATGTTAAAAAACAATTTCTTTTTGAGGGAAAACAATGGAACCTGAATAATCCTAAAATAAAGGGTGTGGACCTGAATTAGAAGAAAAGTTAATTGTCCAGCACAGACTCCATACATTATTTAACTTTTGTCCTTTCACTATCTCAGATGTTCAATTTTAACATCAGGAGATGCTAACAATTTAAAAGAAAAAAAACACACATGGAATAGAATAGAACATTAAGTTATTAGAAAGGAAAGTAACAATTTTTTTTCCCCTGGTCATCCTTATATTTGAAGTTAACTCCAGAAAGTCAGCTGTATAAAATACCCCATGAAATAAAGACAAATCATTAAGTAATTTTACCTGTTTATAGATTTTCCCCTTTTCCAGTTTGTTTATTTTGTCCCAGTGAAGAGAACCTTCTTCATCCATTTTTCTGAAAGGTCTTCAAAAAAGCAAAACATTAAAGTTATAGGCTTCATTACAAAAAAAAAAAAGTTTTTAAACTGTAAATGAAAATAATTTCAAGTACATTACTTTAGCTACTAAAATGAATACATAAATAAAAAAATAATACATGGATGAAATAAAATGGAAAGGCTTGTGTTAAGTAGTCCTCAACTTACAACAGTTCATTTAGAAACCGTTCAAAGTTACAACGGCACTGAAAAATGTGACTTATGACCGTTTTTCATACTTATGACCCTTGCAGCATCCCCATGGTCACATGATCAAAATTCAGATGCTTGGCAAATGGTTCATATTTATAACAGCTGCAGTGTCCTGGGGTCTTGTGCGACCTTCTGACAAGCAAAGAGAATTGGGAATCCAGATTTACTTACCAACCGTGTTACTAACTTAACAAATGAAATCATTCACTAACAACTCTGGCAAGAAAAATCATAAAGTGGAGCAAACTCACTTAAACAAATTTTGGGCTCAACTGTGGTCATAACTTGAGGACTACCTGCACTGAGATTATTGTCATGTAAACCAACTTTCCTGAAAATTGTGTTAATATAAGCATATTAGAAAAGCTGAGGCCCATGCATATTGTTATCTTATTCCCCCCATATTCTAACTTCTGGAGCTTATCCCAAACTAATATTTCTCAGCCTTAGCAACAACTCCCAGATTTCATTTTACAGCTGATGAGATTGAGAAGCACTACCTTAATTTATACTGTGAACATTGATTTCCAACTACTGCTATTTTGAAACAAGAAACTTACAAATAGAGTAATCCTAAAGCTAAATTGTTACCCAGAAGAAGAAGAAACAACTTTACCATCCAGAATTTAGGAAAAACAAACAAACAAAAAAGCCCAAAGAAACTTAAGGGTACCAGCTCTGATTATATAATAAAGAGTTTTACCCAATACATGTTTTCATCCCATTACTGCAACCTTCCAGTTTTGCAAATGATTAAATAAGGCCCTGGGACACCTGAAGACAGTGTACTTATAGTTTAATTAATGTCATAATATTTTGTTTCAAACATGAAATTTCACAAAATGAATTTTGAGAGCTAAGTGTAAATCAAGGTGCTTTAAGCATTTCGGAAATAGATCAAGCTCAAAACAATATATTCTTTGAACTCAGAACTGTTTTCTTTGAGGCCTGAAACACTTTTTCCCTGCAGCAAACGGCTTACTTGTGATCAAAATAGCAGTTCCACATTCAAAGCAATATTTTGTGAAATTTCACACTTCAGACACTACATACTTGACACCACATTACATGCATGCATGCACACACACTCACACACATGCACACACACCCATCCATCTCAAAAAAATGAATAAGCAGACACATGAATGAATGACAAACAAAATATCTTGAATTTTCTGGAGATAAAATTTTGGGTTCAATGTGTATCAATATACAAGGTAATAAAGCCTCAACAACAGCTGTGCGGTTGCCAAGAGGTGAAGGCACTTACTTCCCACTCAGAAGGATAAGAGTTCAATCCAAGGCAGCAGCAGATGTATCAGGGTGCAAAGAGCAAATATCTGCTATGTGTAGGCATCAGGAAAGGGATATGGCCAGTAAATGCTCAGCTCCACTCAGTCACACTGACTTTACCCCAAAACAAAGGATTAAAGACAGAGGTGGTATTCAGCAGGTTCTGACCAGTTCTGGAGAAGCGGTAGCAGAAATTTTGAGTCGTTCGGGGAACCGGCAAATACCACCTCTGACTGGAGATTTTACAGTCTCCTTCCCCTGCTATGCCCACCAAGCCACGCCCACAGAACCAGTAGTAAAAAAAAATTGAATCCTACCACTGATTAAAGGGCCATAAAAAGAAAAAAAGGCCCCAACACTCTTCTCATGAGGCTTGGAAACAATTTCATATGCTTACATACAATCTGGAAGGCAGTTTTAGAAGTGTGAGCTAACCTGGCAAAACTTTAATTGTACAGAATAACTTGGAAGCTACTCCTTAAAATCATATCACTTGCAAAATTAATTAATTCCTCCCTCCCACAAGATGGTGTTAGGATAATATCCGTGGCATGGCATCATGATATGGTACATTTTGGAACCTGTTCTGTTTTAGAGGCAGCTAATTATTCATGGCAGAAAACATAATACAACCAGTATACTTACTTTCGCTTATCCGTAAAGAAACTGGGTTTATCTGCTTGCACAATGACCATGTCAAAAAGATCCTGCCAGTTTTTGCCAACCATGTATTTCATCCCTTTATCGCTATAGACAAAACAGGGAGAAAATGTAAGTAACTTCAGTGTTCACTTTCTCAAGCAAAACAGTAGCTATTCTCAGAGTTCCTTCATACAGTATTCCTAACTAGCTTTGTTAGCTGGTAAGAATATGTGGCTTTTCATCAATTTGGGGATTAGTGGAGAATGGCATCTTGCCCCCATATAATGCTCAACTTTACAAGCATTTGGCAAGAGCAAGACTTGTTCCAGAAGTTTCTTAGGCAAAGTTCAATGAAAAGCCTCCTTCTTTTTCTAGGATTAGAAAAAGTGGATTATCACTAGTGGATTTTGCCTATGCAAACAGGATTTGCTATCAATCCCACCATTAGAAACATTGTGTATATTATGGCCATCAACAACACCGAGACTCTTAAAATGATTCCTTAAGGAACCAATGTGTAGGATTATAGACAACTAAGGAATCTAGTCACTGAACAAAAATAACATTTAATTTAAAGTATGTTTGTCCTACCGTCAAATAAAATAAAGAATGTTTTTTGTCTCTAAACACTCCCGTAACATTTACTAAGAACAATATGAATGTTTTATATTTCTCATTTTTTTTACAATTGTTCCCAAACCTCTAAGAATGCGAGAGTGTATCATCTTATGAGAAGTAGGATATTAGGTGTTCCAGAATATTGGAGACCTAATAATTTCCTAGAGTACTAATAGCTCTCTCCATTTTTTTTTAAATATGAAATTTTAATTAGAGAGTAGAAAGGCTAACTGAGATCTGAAAAACATATAGAGACCTTCTAACATTATAGCAAACTATGAACTTGGTGTGCTATAATGTTGAATTATAGCAAAGGGAAGCAAAGGATTCAATCTTTACAATTGTGAGAATTAGATTTTAAGACAGGCTTGTATGAGCATGCATAAAAGTATTAATAGGTCACCGAATCATATGATGCTATTAAGATAAGCTATCTTTATTGAACATTTTCAGTTCTCATATTTCTCTCTTTATGTCTGCACATGACTGATCATTTCATCAAGATGAATGCATGCAAGTTCATACTTACACAAAACTGAAAGGACTGTTTGTGATGAGAAAGAGCTTTTTATTGTTGTTAACTAGTCTATTTAAGACAGCATATGTTTCATCTCCATGAAGAATATATTTCTCTGCAAGAAACAGGTGAAGCTAAGCATACTATAAACATTTGTATAATACAATGGTAAGAAGATACAATTTAGTTACATTTCACCTGGTGATAATGAAATAATTAATCTGCAGAAAGTATGGGAGTTCTCCAAAGAAGGAACAGGCCTAAAAGTTCTTCCATTCTCTAAATCTCTGCTCTCAACTCATATTTCTTTTGCCAATCAGAAAGTGACAATTCAGTGATGTAAAATCATTGTGGACAGCATAAGAATGAAATTTCAGTAACTGACATAACTCAGATGTTAAATTATTGCATGTGGGATGAGGCAATCCATCTCTTGACCTAGATTTGATTGCTCACATCTGTTCTGAAATACAGGAAGGGGATCCTTTCTAATCTTCAATGTCTAAATCAATTATGGTTAAAAATATTACCCAAGTAGTTATTGATAAAGTTTTTTATACATGGATTACAGTATACAGCATTTCTGTTCGGGAGAAAAGAAACCCCTTCTTTCTCTCATTTACCTAACTCTTTCTGTCAAGACATTAACAAATCAAATAGTTATGTAGAAACATCTTTGTAATCATAGATACGAATACAGAATACAGAAGCCTGAGGATGGCAGATGAGATTCTGCTGAAACGTTGCTACAACTTTAACAGAACTACAATGACGTGGGATAATACCCGAAGGAAGCTAAACAGCACATATGTAAGTACCTGCGAAAGCCTAAGAAAACGAATGCTAATAAGTATATACAAGGTGAAGAAAAGAAGGACTTTATTGTTTTGGTTCTACCTCTTGGTGGAATACAGATCTGGTTGATTACCCGCAAGATAATATACATAAAGTATCACTACCCTGATCTAAAACCATTACACATAGTGTTCATTATTATTCACAATTAAAAAACTGGCTTTCACTGACCCATGTCCTTTTCAATCCATTTGTACATCATTCCTTTCACATGGACATCTTTAATGGCATCCTAAAATTAGAAAGAGAAATTAGGTCTTAGTTTTAAAACCTGGTGTTATGTGTTGTTACAAAACTACAAAAAAGACCAGTCCAAACAATATTTATTAGGGACCTCAGTGTGTCATGTGGTGAGCATGCTGGGTTTGTGTTTGAGAACTAAATGCTACGATGTGACAGGCTTGTCATTTTCCCTAGCTCCTGCTGTCCCAGCAGTTTGAAAACATGCAACCACAAAGGTAGGTACCATGTAAGTGGGCACATTAATAGGGTCCCCAATCAGGCATCCTCCAGGCAACGGTGAGGTAACCAGCTAATCCTTTCAACACAGAAGCACCTTGATGCTTCTGACATGAATTTGAGCAAAAAATATTAATTCATTATTATATTTTCATTTTTTATGTTTTAGAAGAATTATACTTACACTAACGTCCTTGAAAAGATGAACTTGGTCATACTCAATATTATGAGTCATGAAATAGTCAGTCACTGATGAAAGTAGGGTCATTTCAGGAAGAGAGAAAATGTCCATAAATTGTTTAATTGATGGACCCTACTCAGAAAAACAAAATATTATTACTATTAAAAAAAAACCCAGATGTTGAAATGTGGGATAGACAACAAAACATGATGTTATTAAAGATAAATGTTCTCCCTTGTAAAATTAATGTATAAATACCACATTGGTTTTTTTTTACAGCAAAGGAAAATATATTCTTGGCTTAAATATATTCTTGGCTTTGTTGTTCATTTAGAATCAGCCCCTGCAGCATTCCATTCATAAATAAGAATTTAAATAAGCCATGCTTATGAAAGACTCATAAAGTTAGATAACTCAAGAATGAGATTTTTTTGATTATACGATACTGGAAACTTGACACATATTTTTCTCTTAGAAATATGAAATACTTTCAAAAGTATTTTTTCTTCCAGCAAAACTAGGAGCTGATCTAAAGAATATGTGATTTCTGCTTGCTTTAAACTGTTTGTTTAAACAGTTTAAACAGTTGAAACTGTTCATCTTTTTATATTTAGGAATAATTAGAAATAGCCAACTGCATGCATGTGTAGCATAAAGAAACTACATCCAGTTCCATCAATTAATTGCCCAGAAAGTTCATTCATTAAAAGCTTAGAAGATTAAACTATGTTCCCTGTCATTAAATTCCAAACTCCAAAGCTAATTTTGTATCCAGCAAATTTTGGTTATTAGGGTTATTTGCACTGTTTTTTGCATCTGTTCCAGCAATAAATAATTTTAATGCCGTAGTATGCATGTATTATGGCCCTTTCTGAAGTAAATTAACCAGTCACTATGAAACAGTATAATATTATACATATCCAGAAAACTCTACTAAATTGTAGAAAACATTTAAATGCCTACAATGTTAGTTCCCAGCCTCCTTATTCAAAGTTGAAACCTTAAAATAATTACAGAACAAAAAAGCATCTTCCCAGGATTTTTTTCTTTTGCTATTAAAATTAATGTTAAAGATATTAGCATTGTGCAAGAAGTGAAAAACACATTTGGATTGGAATGTCAAAAAAATCAGCTCCTTCAAAATATTCCACCAACCTTTCCTGCTGGCTATTTTCCAATAGGGAGCAAAAAAAAATAGCTCAACTTCTCCATGTTTCAGTGAAACAAAACTTAAAACTTAAAGCTCTGGCCAGAGAACACAGTGAGCATTTGTAAAAAAGAAAAAAACACCATGCATTTTCACCTTCCAAGGACAAGAACAGGTGAGGTAATTAATTCCTTCTGACTTCTATCAGTTATTCAACTAACAGAAAAATTGACCAATGGATTTTTTAAAAATGTAAAACTTTAAAATATAAAGTATTTTAAAATCTAAATGGCAAAATCTAAATTAGAATGTAAAGCATTTGAAACAGTAACTAATTGTTAGAAATGATATAAGAATCCAGAATTTTCAAGAGAGTCTGTTCAATTGTTTAAATAAACCCTGAGTTGCTCTTTAGCTGAGTGAGAGAAGCTACCAGACAAATGCCACAAAGCAACTAGATAAGAATTTATGGTACATACTAGGGTGAAATTACTAGATGACTGTTCTGTCAACTGAAAGCAAATTCTTATGTCCTCTGTGATTTAAATACCAGGCTTCTTTTTCCTGCCTTTTCCCATGCTTAACAGCTATCCTGCTTTATGTTTCTCAGGCTGAGCTGCTGATATAACAGACATGCTTGCTTTGGGAAACTCTAGCTCTCTACTTCATTCCCACATTCAGTCAGCACATTAACAAGACAAAAGATCTAATGCCATCACTGTTATATTTTTTTTCCCAAGCCAAAAGGCCCTGCTAATTGAGAAAATAAACATACCAGTCAGCCAGCCACATTCCTATAGTTTTAATCAATAATTGCAAGCGTTCTGAACTCGGAAGAAACTTGGCATTTTCAAAAATGTCAATGTCTTGTTTTATGACTTTTTATTGGGTTGCTTCCCTCCTGCCCCAAACCTTTTCTAGCCTCACCAATCCAGCTGCAGGATCACTCATATCGAAAGTGCATAAGTGCGCAAGTTACTAATACAGTAATTTGCTTAGTTAGTTGAATTCTGGAGGTAAGGGGGTATATGCACACTTTTACAACCACCAGCCTCTTGATTTGCTGGATTTTGAAATGTTTGTGACTTTGTTCCTGATCTTTGTGCAATGACTGCTTTTTGCCTTTCATGTAGGTGGCCGCTGTCTGATTCATTTAATAATTGAATAAATATCAATAAATGGCAGCATATGTATTTAATAAATAAGTAAAATTCATGTTTTCCACTTGTAATGAAAGCCAAATGATAGTTACATTGGCAGCCAATTATATCAATTTTGCTGATAGCTATCAAAGCCTGGCTTGGCTTTTTCTTTTCAAATATTATGACTGTCTGCAAATCCCTGAACTTATCAAAGGGGCTGGCCAAAGGAAAACAGGGAGATAAGAAATCTGTGTGCTTCATGCAGCTTAATTAAATAAATTAACCAAAAAAACATTACATCCCAGTCATTATTTTTTTCACAAAGCATATCCATACAAAATACCATCCCGTCCTATGATATATATACTTTTATAACACACAATTTAACATTCTGTAATAATAAAATATTTGAGCAAGCAAATATTAAAAATACTTTTTGACAAAACTTTTGTCATATAATCACTTTGCCTTTTTCATGGGGTTTTACAAGAGCACTTCAGATTATTGTCTGAAGTGGTTTGGACATTTCCATATTGTTTCTATTACACATAGTCCTCAACATGCAACCATTCATTTAATGACTGAAGTTACAACATCACTGAAAAAGTGACTTATGGCCTTTTTTCACACTTATGACCATTGCAGCATCCTATGGTGATGTGATCAAAATTTGGATGTTTGGCAACTGGCATGTATTTATGATGGTGTCTTGGGATTATGTGATCACTTTTGCAACCTTCTCATAAACAAAGTCCAATGGAGAAGTGATATTCATTTAAGGACTGTGTTACTAACGTAACTGCAATGATTCATTTAACAACTATGACAAAATGGTTCTGCAATACTTGGTAAACTAGAAAAATGTGTGTTAGACAGCATCCCCACCAGATGGGTTTGTAACTGGCTGACAAACTGAACACAACAAGTAGTCCTTACTGGTACTACATCTACATGGATGGAAGTAAACTGTAGGTTCTGTCTTAGGCCAAGTATTCGTCAATAAATGACTTTGATGGGGGAATAGAACGGGGACTCATCAAATTGGCAGATGACACTAAGAGGACCATAACAGCCAACATCCCAGAAGACAAGCTCAGTATCCAAACAGATCTTGACAGACTTGAACAATGGGCCCTATCCAACAACATGAAATTTAATATGGAGAAAAGCAAGATTTTATACCTATGCAGGAAAAACCAAAGGCACAAGTACAGATTAGGTGTAACGTGGCTCAAAAACAGTAATTGTGAGGGACCTTGGAGTTCTAGTGGTCAGTCATGAGTGAGCAGTGTGCAGCAGCAGCTGAAAAAGCTAATACAATCCTTGGTTGTATAAACAGAGGCATCAAAATCTCATTAAGTATTAGTATTGCTTTATAAGTCTTTATAAGTCTTTAGCAAGACCACATGTGGAATTCTGCATCCAGGTTTAGTCACATTAAAAAAGAGATGCTGAGATTTTGGAAAAAATGCAAAGAAGACCAATTGAGATGATTAAGACCTAGAGACAAAAACATATGAAGCACAGTTGCAAGAATTGGGTATGGGCAGTATAGAGAAAAGAAGGACTAGGGGGAACGTGATAGCAGTATTCCAGTATTTGAGGGGCTGCCACAAAGAAGAGGGGGGGTCAACTTATTTTCCAAAGCATCAGAAGGCGAGACAAGAAATAATGGATGGAAACTAATCAAGGAGAGAAGCAACCTGGAATTAAAGAGAAACTTCCTAGCAGTGAGGGCAATTAACCAATTAAGTTGCCTTCAGAAGTTGTAGATACTTCATCACTGGAGGTTTTAAAGAAAAGAATGGACAGACACCTATCTGAAATGATATAGGGTTTCCTGCTTGAGTAGAGGGTTGGACTAGAAGACCTCCAAGAACCTTTCCAGCTCTGTTCTGATTGATTGATTGAAAATGGAGTAAAATTCACTTAACGATTGTCTTGCTTAGCAATAGAAATTTGGCTCAATTGTGGCTATAGGTTGAGGATTACCTGTATTTTAACTAGCCTTCTTTTCTTTCCAGGAAGGAGGGAAGGAGGGAAAAAAGGAAAGTTGTACAATACATTTAATAACATCATAAGCTCTCTGTTCAGAAGCACTTATCTTGAATTAAACAATAAAAGTTGTGGCTCTTTAAACTATGGGCATCTCTTTGTGTATGCAGAATATCACATGCACAGTGCAATCCAAAACTTGGCAGATCAGAATGTTATTTATAAAGGGTGGATCCAGTAAAAATATGGAGAAATTCTGATGATACTGGGTGATTTCCAAGTTCAGGTTCATAGACCAAATGATCACATATGCCTAAAGATAGTCCAAGGACAACAGGAGTATGTGTTATTTTATTAAACAGCAAGAAATTAAAAAGTAACTCATGAGTCAAACTTTACACATCTGAACAAAAAACAAAAAATAATGAGCCAGTGAAAGAGTTAACTGAATTATTTTGGATGTATTTGTTGTAAAAATAAAAACTTCCTATATTCCATTAAATTAAAACTGATACCGGTATTATGTGAAAAGGAAAAAAAGGCATCATATTCTATGTAGAGGAGATAATCTTGTTACTTTGCCATTGACAAAAAATTCTACATAGTTTGTTGTCTTCCAACTACTTTTTCAACCCACAATAGAATGAGGTAGATAAATAAAACTATTACTATTACTTTATTCTCATTATTGAGTAGTTCATTATAATACTAATGAACCTAAACAATGCAACTGAAGAAAAATGATGTCAGTGAAGCTGTGCATACTATATAAACCTGGCTTCTCTGTATTTATAAATCTTCAATGGAAGAAACAATACAAAGACTTTGAAAGCCACAATGGTAGCAGAACATTTATGTGGGTATTGTATGGTCAGAATCATTTTCAAAAGGAATAAACAAAACACAAAAACATGACCTTTAGGACAGATTTTTCATATTTACAGTGAAGCAACAATTATTTTTGGTAAGCCTGGATTATTTAAAGGAAAAAAACCCACTTCACTGAGGTTTCTGTTACAAAATAGAAAATACTCACTGTAAACAATACCTAGTTATTGATGTATCTTTGTACAAAGTGTGGGGAACTAATAACCATTGTTTACGCTAGAAAGAATTCAACAGATACAATACACTGACTTGGTGGATTTAAAAAAATTTTTTTTACTTAAATGAGTTTGTCTACTACTGTTGGTACTGCTTTTCTCCATACTAGGAAGATATCATATATTTTTTTTCTTATTGAATTTATGGTCTGGTAAGTTGATCAGATTAAATTTTCAGCACTTAATTCATATAAATCTAATAAATTCTCAGTAAAGTGGATTTACTTTACCTTGCCATAAAAATCACTCATCTGGTATAATGGGATATGCTGGGTTCCACCATACATTTCAATAACTTCTTCATCAGGCACTGGGTTTAGACCCCTAAAAACAAATTACAATAATTCAATCAAGAAGATATTAAAACTTAGTAGACACCTAAGCTCATATTATCCTAAAATCCTTAAGGGGGTTGCTTTTTATATTATCCTACTGGAAAGCATCTCAAAATAACTCATTGCCCAAGAAAACATGCATGCTCATGAAATCCCAAGATGCTGAGTTTGGCTTAGAGAAGAAATTACGTATCTGTACAGGCACTGATTCTGAAGAGAAGTTGTGCAAGTGAATTGACATAATTTAACTCTTATCAATTGACATAATTTGACTCTTATCAAGATATTAATGAAGACTCATGGCAAACTTTTTGTTTAAAATTCATTACTGTTCCATTGACCCAAGTGACTTTCTAATATTATTAAGTGAAATTAAGTTTATGAAGAAAAGGAAACAGCCAATATAAAGAGCCAGAAATTTAAATATTCCATTATTATAAGAAAAGTTGCCTATAGAGAAAATGTTTCCAAAATATACAAACTGCATAAAGTTGTAACAGAAAAGTGGGTTTAATTTTTAACCAAAGCAGAAAAACAGATTAATAGGGAAGCAGAAGATGCAGCTGCGTTAGCAAATACTTCTTCCTTAAATCATAAACCTTCATTTCTCCTTTGTTCAAAGTCTCTAGATCAGTGTTTCTTAAACATTTTTCTCTTCCCATTTTTAAAAATCATGGTGGATCCCAAAGGAGTTTTAATTTATATAATCAGGATTTAAAGTATTAAAAATTAAGATGGACTCATTTGCTGCCATACCGCTTCTCATTATTATTTGAAGAGATTTCAATATTGTTATTATTTTTTAATATAGGCTGGAAAATAATTTTGATTTCGCAGACCTCTTGGAGAGAGTTGGCCCAGCCCCAGGAGTCCTAGGACCACATTTTAAGAAATACTGATTTAGACCTTATCAATCTTCTGCTATTTATATCATTTGCAAAGTAAAAGCTAACATGGATTGCAATACTGTAAGCAGATTTAGTTTTTCAAATTCTTCCACATCCCACAGTCGCATTTTAAAAACAAAGCAATGTTCACTTTGAAGCTCAATGGTCTATCCTTTTGACAGAATTCTTGATTTTTTAGGAGTTGTAGAAATGGTTGAAGTAAAGGCCCCAGAATAGGAGCAGGGAGACCCAGGTTTTAGCCCTTCTTTAAACATGGAAATTGCTTAGATAATAACCCCAGGCCAGTTTTAGCTCTAGATTAGCAAATCAAATTGAATCTTAAGGAAGGTACTGGCAAACTACTTCTGAAAAAAGGTTGCCAAGAAAACTGCTCAGCTTATATGTGTCATCGCTGGAAGTCATGTTTGACTCAAGGAATTATAACAAAAACAAGTTGTAATATGGAAACAGTTGTAATATGATAGCAATTGATCTCCTAATATGTGTAGTTAAATTTATTCCGATATGCCCAACATTGTAATCATTGATCCTTTAATTAGGCACAGTACAGTTTCTTCTGATTTCAAAAAGACTTGCCAGGACACTCAGACTTCAGCAACTCAAAACATTTCTCTGGAGCAAGTAAACAGTCCTGTGTCATCACCCGTGACCCATATTTGCTTCTGATTTCTATGTTAAATGTTGCAAAAAGAACAGCTGCTTCTATGAAGGTCAACAGGTAGAGAAAGTGCATATAATTTTGCTAAACTCACTGATAGGCAGTGCCCAACTGAACATAGTGGAAAGCATCAATCTTCATCAGAAGACTCTAACAGAAAGGTAGACATTTATTGGGTAAATATTTCATACTTTTACCTTGAAGAATTTAATCTTATAAGAAGAACAAACAAAACTATTCTTCACAAGGCAATGCATTTAAAAGCTAAATTGGCAGAAACAAATATGATGCATGTGATGCTGGAACCCCTTGGTTTTTTATTTGTTTGCTTGCCTGTTTATGTCTGCACAGAGTCACACACTGCTTCTACTTCCACTGAAGAAAGAAAGGGACAGAAGAAATTTTGTTGAGATAGAAGCACCACTCTTACTAGTTTTGCAGGGAGGCACCCTTCTAGCCCATCAATATGCAACCTTGCATAATTTCAGGGATCAGTTTTATTTCTGCAGTAAGACAAATTGGGATTCTTGCAGCTGTTATACTGACATCTTCTACTTTAAATTATCTAAGAGGGAAAGATTCATTTTTTTCATGGAAATGCTCTGTTGTTACACTTTGTACCTCCTGCTATCTTATCTGATCTCCACAACATCATCTGAAGAGTTGCCAGATGAGACCATTTTATTCACTTTCCATCAACTGTTGTGACCATGTCTTCTTCTCAGATCAGTTGCAGTGCTTACATTTTTAGCTCACCACATCCTATCCTGCTTCTAACTTTCAGGAAAATGCTTTTTTTAATGCTATACAAAGATTACAAAGATAATTACATTTTCTTTGTAATTATCTTTGTAATAATCCTTAATGTAATAATCCTTACATTAAGGATTTGTTAGTGCTGTAATTATTCCCTACTGGAAACAAAAATAATGCTAGCAGAAGGACAAAATAAGATGACAAAATATCCTAATATTGTTTACAAAGATCACTGCAATTGTGCCTGCAAAATGCTGAAAAAGGCTTTCCTAACATCCTTCCCACATTCTTCAAACCACTTTGGGCCTTATTAGCATTAAGTTCCTCTTTCTTTTTGGAAAAAAAAACCCCCCATACATACTAAATGTAGCTATGAAATTTAGAAAATCTTAAGCCATAAGCAAGAAAATCCCACTGCAGACTGTATTAACTGATTTTTAGATTGTCATACTATGTAACTATGAAGAAAGACGTCATTTATAGGTAGCCCAAGGATTACGATCACTTGTACAATTATGTACTGGCAATGAACAAAGTAAACATATGACTGATCTGCAAAGTTGTGGCCATTGCAATGACTCTGTAGTCACATAATTAGGCTTTGGGATCTTGGTAATTGACTCACAATTATAACATTGCAGTGACCTCTGGTCACATGATTGTGATTGAAATTCTGGTCCTAAATTATTTTTGTAATTCAACTGTGACTGTTTCCCTGTGTACATGTGTAATAAGTAAATCCACATACATACATACACCATTATTAATTCATTTCTCCAAGAACAGCTGTAACCTAACAAACTAACCAGATACTTCAGTGTTTCCAGTTTCTACACTGACCCAAATGATGTTACTAAATACTGTGAAAGACCAGCTGAAAACAAATTCACTTTATAACTCACCTTGTGCACATCATAATGAAGCCCTCTTATGGCAAAACCAGGAATGTATTCAAATTTCCTGAGTCCCTCTGGGTACTACAAAACATTTCATTAGAAAGAATGAGTATATTCTTCCAAACTGGGATACATGCTATATTTTGCTTATTTAAAAACTGGTAGAAATCCAGACAACAAGCAAACTGTATGGCAGCAGATACAAAGTATATAGTTTTAGAACAGAATTATAATCAGCCATAAAATTCCTTGGACAACTGCCGAAAAAGAAGTGAGGAAAAGTATAGAGGAGATGGAGAAACCTGGTCTTTTTTTGAACATGTCTTAAGAGTAGAAATGTGTGCTTTTTTCTGAAGGGTGATTTTATTTATCTTTGACATGAACATGTACCGTGTATGTTATATTCTTTGTCAGACATATTGCACATCATAATCTTATTTATGAAAATAGGGTATTTAAGCCATTCGTAATTGGAGCTGATTGAAATGACATATAAACTTCTATTTCCAGGGATGAATGGCAGACTACTTTTAGCTTTGCTTTGTGATGGAAAGTGGAGCTGGTGAAGGAACCAGTTCCTTCCATTCCTTTCCAGAGAAATAGGGATTGCCCAGAGTGCTCCTTACAGACCTTTCCCATGATTGGGCCATAAAATAGCAGTTTCTGGCAGGTTTTACAACTCTGGGTATTGGGAGAGGCCACTTTCCTCAAGCCACAATCAGAGCCTTTTGTTCTGTATGGAACTTGGTAGATTCCAAGTACTTCATTCTGATTGGCCAAAAAGGCTACTTACGGATTGGTTCGCTAGGAACCAATCCAGGAAGCCGCCAAATGGCGGGAAGAGTTAAATAACTGTCATTGGCCACAAGCTAGCAGGCTAGCCGCTATATAAAGGGTTGCCACGGCTTGGGCTATGTTCCGTTTCTTAACCTAGTGGTTTGAAATAAAATAGTTGTTGTTTGGAACCCGGTCTCCTGCGCTTCTTTCCGGATGGAACACTGGCGACGAAGGTGGGATTGTTGTAGAAGCAGAGACCGAAGCACGTGGCGATCTGAACCGAGCAAAAGAGATGGCTGGTAACAATGCGCTGCCCGCACCCTTCAATCAGGATGTGGAGGATTGGGAATAGTATATCGATCGCTTTCTTATGTTCTTAGAAAGCCCTAGCCTGCTAGGAATCGAATGGTTCGTGCCTCTTGGAATCGGGAATACCGGTAACAACCGCATCACTACTACCAACTGGGAGGAGAACCTACTCCACGAATTCCAAGATGTATTCGACGGGACTCTAGGCAAGTACCAGGGGACCCCAATTTCATTTAGCCTAGACCCAAAAATAGCCCCCATTCGCTTAAAGGCCAGACGCGTTCCATTTGTGCTTAAACCAAAAATTGACAAACAGCTGAAAAAGTTAATGGTGCAAGGGGTTTTAGAACCAGTCGACCACGCCAAGTGGGAAACCCCTACTGTAACACCAGTGAAGCCAGATGGGTCAGTGCGCATCTGTGGGGAATATAAGGCAACCTTGAACCATGTGCTCCAACAAAGCGCATACCCAGTGCCAGTGGTGCAAAATTTATTGCACTCACTAGGGGGAGGAAAAATATTCGCAAAACTCGACCTAGCACAAGCTTATCAGCAACTACCCATTGATCCAATAACAGCAGAGGCACAAACGATAGTAACGCATAGAGGAACATTCAAATGTAACCGCTTCCAATTCGGTGTTAGCGTTGCCCCAGGCGTTTTTCAAAGCCTCATGGAACGCCTACTAAACGGAATCAAAGGTGTTGTCCCATACTTTGACGATGTACTGGTCTCAGAAAAGAACGCAAACCAGCTAGAGACCAGGCTAAGAGAAGTCTTAACTTGCTTTCGAAAATCAGGCCTAAAAGTCAAGAAGGAGAAATGTGAACTGGCCACTAACCGGGTTGAATTCTTGGGCTATTTAATCGATGAACAAGCCATTCACCCAACTGAAAAGAGGTGAAGACACTCCCAGACCAAGAAACAAAACCGATCTCCAGGCGTTCCTAGGCCTCATAAACTTTTACAATATGTTCTTGCCCCATAAGGCGACAATAGCAGAACCCCTACATCGGCTGCTAGATAAAAAAAATGTTTGGACTTGGGACCACTGGGAACAGAAAGCTTTCTAAGGTATTAAGGACCTATTAACGTCAGACACCGTTCTTATCCAGTTTAGCAACACCCTGCTGCTGACGGTCACCTGCGATGCTTCACCTTTTGGGGTCGGCGCCAACCTGAGTCACCAGCTTCCAGATGGTAGAGAGGCACCGGTTGCCTTTTACTCAAAGATGCTCTCCAAGGTGGCACACAATTACAGCCAACTTGATCGTGAAGCCCTGGCAATCGTCGCCGGGGTCAAACGATTCTATGAATACCTTTACGGTGGACCCTTTTCTATTGTAACCGACCACAAGCCTCTCCTTGGAATCCTGGCGGGAAACAAGCCAACCCTGAACATTCTGTCTCCTAGAATGACGAGGTGGTCTGAATTCCTCACTGCCTACTCCGACACGCTACTCCACAGACCCGGCAAAGCCATCTCGCATGCCAACGCCCTGAGCCGTTCCCCGTTGCCCATCACAGAAGACAACCCTGCTCCAACTACCTCCACATTCCAACTTGAGACCTGCCTGGAGCTACCGCTGACTGCAGCCAATGTCGCAAGAGCCACAGCCAAACACCCTTTGACAGCGCGTATACTGAATTGGGTCAGTAAAGGCTGGCTGGAGGAAAATAAAAAAACGGAGGCTTTTAAACCTTTCCGTGCCAGACAGACTGAGCTGTCTATCGAAAAGGGGTGCATCTTATGGGGTGACAGGGTGGTAATCCCAAGCAGCCTCCAAGAAACCGTCCTAGGCATGTTGCACGAGGGTCACCCGGGCATAGTCAAGATAAAAGCCCTGGCCAGGAGTTACGTCTGGTGGCCAGGGCTGGACAAAGACATAGAACGCTGGGTTGCAACATGCCATGCCTGTCAGAAAGCGAGGCCTACCCCCCCACAGGCACCTATACGAGACTGGGAAATTCCCTGGGGCCCTTGGTCTAGGGTGCACATTGACTTCACGGGGCCAACGAAGGGGAACACCTTTTTGATTGTTGTCGATGCATACTCGAACTGGTTGGAAGTCATCATCATGGCTTCCACAACCACCGAGGCTGTCATGAAACAGCTCGACAAACTATTTGCGATGCACGGGCTACCAGATGTATTGGTTTTGGACAATGGGCCTCAGTTTACCGCCTTGCAGTTCAAACAATACCTGGCTGTCCAGGGTGTCCGTCACGCATTAACCGCACCGGCCCATCCGGCTGTGAATGGCAGGGCCGAACGCATGGTTAGATATACTAAGGAAGGCCTAGAGAGAATGGACGAGGGGGACGTGCAAGACAAACTCAACCGTTTACTAACATTGCAACATATTACCCCTAGTAGCACTACGAATAAAAGCCCAGCTGCACTATTAATGGGTAGGAAACTACGGTTCTACCTGGACAGGTTACACCCCACCCATACATGGGACAAGCCCCCGACTCCTCTAGCAAATACCGTACCTTCGAAATCGGCTACCTAATCTATGCCAAGAACCTTACCGGGGACCCCCTATGGCTGTCTGCCACCATCACACAAGTCACAGGCCCCCGGTCCTACGGACTAATGCTAGACGATGGGAGGGAATGGAAGCGGCACATAGACCAGCTTCGTTCCTGCAACCTCGAAAGAAAAACCGCCACAGAAACAAAAATAATAAATTCCGATGAAAAAACAACCAAGGGGGGAGGGGAGTACAAATAAATAAAAAAGGGAGAGACGAACCTCCCATAACAAGACTACAAACGACAATCTAACCAAACAAAAAGAGCACTCATGGTTAGATGAACCCCAAGAAAGAAGTCCTGGAGCAGGAGAGCGAAGTGAGGCCTTCCTGGAAGGTGGCAGCCAGGCCAGCTCAACCAACCCGGCTAAACCAGGAGGGAGCGGCAGAGCCATCTTAACCGGCCCAAGAGACTCAGGCGGGAGCGGCATGGCTGACTCACCCTTCCAGGAGGTTCCATGGAGAAGATTGAGAGAGGCAGCGATCCCAACCGAACCGCTTGAAGACCAAAACAAGACTGAGCCGCGCAGGTCAACTAGAGCTAGGAAAAGCTCCACCTACCTGTGTGACTACTTCACCCATGTTGGACTGAACTAAAGGGAGAGGGGTGTTCTGTATGGAACTTGGTAGGTTCCAAGTACTTCATTCTGATTGGCCGAAAAGGCTACTTACAGGAAGCTGCCAAATGGCGGGAAGAGTTAAATAACTGTCATTGGCCAAAGCCGGCAGGCTAGCTGCTATACAAAGGGCTGTCGCGGCTTGGGCTATGTTCTGTTTCTTTACCTAGTGGTTTGAAATAAAGAATTGTTGTTTGGAACCCGGTCTCCTGCGCTTCTTTCCAGACGGAACACCTTTCATAAAGGATTTGCCCAAGAAGAAATGATGAGTAAATAAATTAATTGTGAGATATTGTTTGAAGGAATTAAATATTAATATTTTCAAATTTTTAGTAGCACTTAATAGAATTTTTCTTGATTAAGTTTGAATGATGAGTTTTTAGACATCAGTTTATAGATATAAAACCATGGTAAGAATAATTTTGGAGAAACTGACAAGGTATTGTGGAAAGGAAAGGATTATGATTTACTTGTTCAAGTGTGTATATGTACACCCACGCACCTACCCACACACATACACAGTGTGTGTGTGTTTATTTCTGGTATCACCTAAGGGACTTTTGCTTATTAAAACTAAAAGATGAGATCTTATTATTTGCCAATAGGTAAAAGATGTGATGTGGAACGAAGATAGTTTTGGTTAAAAATTAGAGAAGATGTCAAGCTACAGAAAATGTTTATGATTGATAAAAGGGAAAGTTATTTCTTTCCATATTTTTTCTTTTCTTTTTTATATATTTTCCCCTTTTCCCATCCCCTCTTTTCCCCTTTGTTTACTTTTTTGTTTATATTTTCCTTAGTTTGTATTATTTTTTATCTTTGTAATTTTAATAAAATGATTATAATAAAAAAGGAAAGGTATATAAACTCTGCAAATAGATAAATAAAATAATTTTAAAAATAATGTAGAGGCTGAGCAAGGCATACAGAAAAGTGGGTAGTTCTATTAACAAGTGAAAAAAGAATTAGGGAAAAGTTAAATGCTTTAAGCCTTTCTCAGCAATATAAATGATCATGCCATCTCAGGAAGCTAATGAAAAATAATGTCAGAATGTAGAAACACAAACAAGTGATGAAATATAGAGGAAGAAAAAGTACTTATCTTAAAATCATTTCCACACCATACTGCACCAAATCTATTACAGATCAAGCCTTACACAAGAAGAGATGATGAAATTTGCTACTTACCTTATATTGTTCAATTAGAATATCTCTGGCAGTGTTGAATATCATTGAATGTAGTAAATTGGAATATTGTGCCAATGTATAATCATAATCAAAGCCATAGATCTCAACATCTCCCAAGCTAATCTCATTATTTGCATAGATAGCTGCAGGGTTAAGAAGATTGCAAACTCCTGGTGGAAGCAGATCTGAAACAAGTCAATAAAAATACAGGCACCTCTTTGATCCAAGATTGTGCAGAACAGAAATACTATTCATGTATTAAAGGAGGGGGAGGGGGATGGGGTGAGGTGGGGTGGGGTGAAATATTCCTCCCCCCCATTATAACTGGGTATTCAAGACTATTGACATTTTCTTTCAAAATAGATGGCCCAAAAATAAATATTCCAACGAATTCAAACATTTCATTATCAAAAAGAATAACTAAAACAAAATGCTATTGCTGTAAACCGAAAAGGATCCGCTCAAATTCTGTTTTTCCCCTGGCAGGAGCAGAATTTACTCAGAGGCAGAGGCTGCTGCTGCTGCTGTCACAAGACTTTCTCCCTTCCTTCTGTGCCTCCTCAGAAGTATTTCAGAGGAACTAGCACCCTTCATTTGAAGAAACATTTGGGGGAGAGGGCAGAGCATTTCAGGGAAATTTGGGGGGAGGAACAGAATCACCATCTAGGCTTTGTACTTAATTTCATCTGGGAACGGAACAAAGAACAAGATTTAGCTATCGTTGTTACATAGGGGGTGGGGGAAGAATAATTACATTGCCTTCTCTTCTATTTACTTAAGTCTTTCTATTCTAGTCAGACCTTAATGATTGGGGATATAAGTAACAAAGAATCACAACATTTTGCATCTGAAATTGAGTTAGAGTTATACCGGTACTTGATAACTTTTATAACTATACAGGGATTAGTTGTCCAATAGGAAACCAAATCTCACCAAAGATTTGCCTAAATGCCTCAATCTGTCTGGTTCAGCCAAATGTATCTGTTCTTTCACAAGGTTTGTTTGTTTCAAAATTATGAAAGCAGATTCAGCACGGGGAGAAAAATCATGTCCAGGTACCTTTGTTGCTTTAAACAGTCTTTATTGACATCATCATTTAAAAGTATTCCCTGTTTTATACATCACTGAACATTAAACATTCTGATTCCCAGTTAATCCAATCTTTATTCTCTAGTCTAGGGCACCAGAGGGCAAAATAAGTAGGAATGGTTAGAAGCTTGTTAAAGAGAGATGCAACCTAGAAGGGGCATTATTTTTTCTGACAGCAAAAGCAATTAACCAATTGCTTGCCTCCTGGGGTGTGGGTGCAGCATCACTGACAATTTTCAAAAATTGACTGGGCAATCACTTGCCTGGGATGATCCATATCTTGTATTAATAATCATGTTTATTCTTATATCTGTTATCTAATACATCTTTGACAAAATAAATAAATAAAAATACATAAACTCCTGCCTTGAACAGGGGTTTGGATTAGAAGACTGCTGATGTTCCTTCCAGCCTTACGATTTACAATCACTAACTGCATGTTCAGTGAGTGAACTGTGTTTGTGCCCCTGTAGCTATATATAGATTCTAATTACCAGTCTCTGTTTGAGATGGACAGCCATATAAATTGTTTATATAAATTAGACCCTTATGTTTATATTGTTAAATTGCAGGTTTTTACACATATAAGGGATTAACCCTGTAAAGCTAAATGAAGGGTATGTGTGTTATGATGTTTACACAGCCTTGAGAGAATAGGAATATCAGGTAAACTGAATTCTTCATTCCTGACACTTGAATACTGTTATATAGCATTCTAGAATTGCTTTATCATAAATGGATAGTATTTTCCTTGTTACAGGGTTTCTCTGGAATTATGTAACAGTTATATTTGCACTTCTGCACTGTGAAGATCAAGAGTTTTGCAACTGGTTATTTGTTCATTATGAAAGAAAAAAAAACTCTCCCTCCCTCCATCTCCTGGGTTGATTCCTGGTGACTGCTTGTACTAATCCCTGAAGTTTTGTTGGCATGACTTTTTAGAAGTGGTTTTCCATTGCCTCCGTCCTAGGGATGGGAGGAGACTAGCCTAAGGTCACCCACATATGACTCGTGTTATATTCACTATTCAAGAAACAAGTGTTAGTATTACTTGTTTACTGTACAGTAAAATATTATCCCTTCATCCATTCTTACTTTGTAAATGCTTTCTACAAGCTTTATACATTCATCCATTTTCTATTACAAGTACATATCTAATGGGAGGATGAGAATATTGCATTTGTTAACTAAGAGGTCAGAATTGTGAAGATGGCATTTATTTTGCAAATTTCATTGCACCAAAGAACATTATTTGTTTCTGTCTACCATGATTATATAACCTCAAAAGCCCATTATTATTGAACAACTTGATTTTTCAATAGCAGAAAGAAAAATACTGTGAATGCAATTAGCTTCAGGCTACATTGATGAGTGAAAAAAATATGTTTCATGGCATGACAAATTGTTCAGTTAATAACAATGCTTCCCAGAATATTCCAAAAGGCTTTACTAGGAAGATATACTTTTTAAAAAGTAACTGTTTCAGAGTTGAAGGGGTCCAATGAAGTGGTTTCATGAAAAACAAATTCCACGAAGTAGAATTACTCATCTTCAGAAAACATTTCTATCAATAGAGCACAAATGGAAAACTGTATTAGATAATGAAATCTTCCAACCTATTGCTACATATTATATTACAGTTAAATTACAAGTATCTTATAGCAAATATATATCAGGAGAGGAAGGACATAGCAGATCTGGAATAGATACTGCATAATTACTTCCTACTGTTACTATGGGTGAGGGAATAGGAGGAGAATAAACAGAATAAAATCATTTTCTCAGTTCCTCCTTGCATCCAACTAGCAAGGGTATCAATGAAGTAATTTCTTTGCCCTTGGTTATCTATCCTAGTATTGGTATAGATGCTTCATTAAAATATCAAACATGAATTGTTTTAGTATTCTAGTATTCTATTCTATTATTCTAGAATAGAAGATTTGGTTCTACTGTCCAATTAAAATCTTGCCAATAAGTTATCTTGTTTACATTTCAGGAACAAACATAAAAAAATATTCAAGTCACCTACTAAATTCCATTTCATATTATGGCTTCATAGTGGAATCCTTCAAGTGAATTCTGGCAAACATTTGAAAAATATTAGAATTACAATTTATATTTTATTATAAAAATGACCAAGTATGATTAGAGAGAAAAATAGTAGCATTCATCCAACATCTGTTATAGTTTTTAAACAATTCTTGACCATTTTTATTAAAACTAAGGAGCCTTTGAGATAGTTGAGATAGTTGAGATAGTGATCCTTTGATACAGCAGCAACATTGCTTTTGTTCAGACTTGGAAAGATGCTGGTCAGCCCACAGAGGAATGAAAGTGTTTCCACAAGGATAACGCTGCAACCAACAACTTACGATAATCTGCTTTAGTTTGAAAGGCAGTTTGAAACATAGCTTTTTTAGAGATATGAACACACAAGTAGTTCTTCTGAGAAAAAGCCTTATAAGTTAGCAAGTTCAAACCACTTTCAACCTTGAAAGTACAATGGCAGTAACATTAGCCTGAACTACATGCAGAAACTAATTGTGGAACCAGTTAAGATGGCTGAAAATGTGTGTTAAATGCTTCCAACAAGTGATGTGGGCATATTCATTACTCAGCTTAACTGAAATGTGGAAGCAACTCAGTAGCCAAGTTCAAACCCTCAACCTGGAATTCCCAAAATATGCACAACAGAGATTTGAAAACAGATACACACACAGACACACACACAAGTCCATGGAATTTAGAAAGTTAAATTTTAACAAAAAACAGAAGCAAAACATGCAAGGGATCGCAACCTTACTAATTTTAGTAAGCTGATAAGCAATGTGTACATTGCATTGGAAGAGTTGATTAAAAATGTTTCCCATTTCAAAGTCATCTAACTTGATCATCACTGTACCCATGTATGTTATGAGCAAACACAAGCATGTTTTTGGAGAAAATATGAAGAATCCAATTTGTCGTATCTTTTACAACTTGGCATTCTTCGTTACTCTTAACAAATCGCATAGTTAATACCAATAGAATTCTCTTACCAATAGAAGAGAATCAGGAGCATATGTTACTCTTAACAATTCGCACAAGCTATCAATAGAACAGAATAAGTAAGCATAGGTTAGTTTGGCGGCAGCAGATGCTATTAATAATGCACATTGCAATGCACAGGTAACAGGTTTGTCGTGTGGGTTACTCAGTAGCTGTACCAGCCTTATATATAACACCGATCATTTCACTTTAGGACCACCACAGTTATACAATTGAAGCTGCGCAAATAATGCAGCTTGATATACATTCACCTTTCTTTGGGGGATCAAAGGGACAAGAGTTTGAATAACTCCCAGAGGTACCACGAGGCATTTTAATTCACCAGCGTTTCGCTGCCTTCAGCGAAATGCATCAGACTCGCACAGCCAAGCTCCCCACTTCCCACTCTCCTCCCTCCTTACCGTAAACCAGCTTTTTCATCTCGTGGTATCTGGCCCAGAGATAGGGCTTCGTATCGATCCCTTCGATGGAGCTGGGCTGGTGGCTGCCTAAGGCAGCAGCCGTCGCAGCAGGGCCGGCGTCGGCGGTCCTCTTCGCATTGCCGCCCATCGCAGAGGAGCCCCAAGCCGGGAGACAATGCTCCTCTGACTGCGGCTGATGGGTCCACTGGTGCCTGCATCCCACCCGCCCCGATCCAACGTCGGAGCCCGTATAATAGCAGCAGCCGCTGCTGCTGCTGTGGCTGGATACAGGGACCATCTGTTGAAGGATGCCGACGCTCTTCCACACGCCGCTGCTCGTAGCCTTGAGTCCAGCCGCCGCCATGGCCTCGACGGGGAGGAGAGCCTCTTCCCTCAGAGGAGTTCACAAGGCCGTCACCTCAGAGGCCCCAACCTCAATCTTCCTCAACTGCATCGTCCGCCAGTCCGGACAACAACAACGGACTCCCTCAGCCATCCGACCCGCCTGAGAGCAAGCAGTCAATAAGAGAAGGCGGCAGGGCTCCAGCCCAAGACTTGTTGAGGAGGCGGAGGCTCTTCGAAGCACAAGTGCCGCCGCCGCTTCGGGATTTGTAGTTTGTTCAATGTTTTGTGTTGTCCTCTCCCTCAACCAGCTCCTGTGAGGTTTCTCCCCCACGCCCCCATTGTCGGGACACAGACAAGAACTACGACTCCCAAGATCCTTTTGGTCCTCCTTGCTCGAGGGTATTTAAAATGTTTCGCGCGGGCATGTTTTCCTTTCAGAAACTGTGATTCCGAGGCGTCCCAAAACTTGGCAACTTTAAGACTTGTGGACTTTAACTCCCAGAATTCTCCAGCCAGCATAGGATAGCTGGCTGGAGAATTCTGGGGGTTGAAGTCCACAAGTCTTAAAGTTGCCAAGTTTGGAGACCTCTGCTTTAAACCGTTGGCTATTCGGATAAGTCGAATAAAAGTAAGTTTTCAAGACAAACCTTTTTTTTTTTTAAAAAAAGGACCTATTTTCCTTTATAAAAATGCTCGGTGAATAGAATAGAATAGAATAGAATAGAATAGAATAGAATAGAATAGA
>BLBF01000003.1:52888265-52936004 GCA_015471245.1 Laticauda colubrina | reverse complement strand
GAATAGAATAGAATAGAATAGAATAGAATAGAATAGAATAGAATAGAATAGAATAGAATAGAATAATTTACCGGCCAAGTGTGATTGGACACAAGGAATTTGTCTTGGTGCAAATGCTCTCAGTGTACATAAAAGAAAATATACATTCATCAGAGTCAAGAGTCATAAGATACAACACTTAGTGATAGTCATAGGGTATACAATAAGCAATCAAATCATACCAGGAAACAGTCAATATAGATTGTAAGGATACAAGCGACAAAGTTACAGTCATACAGTCACAAGTGGGAGGGGATGGGTGATGAGTGATGAGAAGATTGAACAGTAATACGGTAGTGGTGCAGAATGTGACAAGCGACAAATGGAGGAATAAAACTGGAACACGTACAGAAAGCCCTCTTCTCTTATTTCTCGATGGATAAAATGTATGCCAATTCAGACTGCCTGCTCCTGCGATCTTACAGACACCTGATTTAAAAACTGTACTTCGCTTGAGTTGCTCTTGCACAGAATGAGTTGCCCAATATTTTACAATACATATTGGGAGACAGATAAGAACAAGGGTCTTCAAACTTGACAGCTTTAAGACGTGTGGACTTCCACTCCCAGAATTCCTGAGCTAATATGACTGGAAGAGGAATTCTGGGAGTGGAAGTCCACAAGTCTTAAGCTTGGCAAGTTTGAAGACCCTTGCCTTGGATAAGGGGCTGGATTCCTTGACTTCCGCTCCGACAGGAGGCGGTTAGAGGCTTCTAAACGTTTCGCCTGGCCGGTTTTGCAACTGAATTGAGCAGCAAGTGACAGGGCTTCCTGCCCTGGGGCTTTAGGAACGCCATTAGCGCCCAAAAAGTTTGAGAATCTCAGCTGGCGTAGCAGCCACACTGCGCCGAAAACCCTTCCGCTCATTCCGTTCAAACACGGGCGGGCCACGCCTCCTACGCACAACACGTAACCAATCGCATCTTTCGGAAGACGCAGGTGCGTAAGTGATCAGACGGGAGGGCGTTGCTCTTCCCGTTGTGCTCTTGTGCCCTGCGCGTCCTGCTTTTCCCCTTGCGCGCAGTCTTAAAAGGTGACGGCTTGGTCGTGTGATTGTTGGTCTGCGCGAGAATCGAGACCAGCCTCTTTGATTGACTGTGTCCCACAGAGCGGTTGGAGTGGAAAGCAGCATTGCCTTGCAAAGCGTGTGTTACATGAGCACGGGTCCTTGAGAACAGTAATATCCTCTTTATTATATCCTCTTTATTATTTTCACAAATAACTCAAGTCGGCGAACATATGCCACACCTCTTCCTCCTCCTATTTTTCTCACCACGACAACCCTGTGAGGTGAGTTGGGCTGAGAGTGAGTGACTGGCCCAAGGTCACCCGACTGTGGCTAAGGGGGGAATTTGAACTCATGGCCTCTTGCCTTCTAGCCTGGTGCCTTAACCACTACGCCAAACTTGCAAGGTTTTCGGACCCTGATGGATCTCTGGTGGATAACCTTTACGTAAAACTGGCTTTGGGTGCTTCCTTAGTATTGGTAACAGGGATGGTATTGCTGTTCACAACTGGATCTGAAAGATGTGAAAGATTAACATAAACTCTGGGAATGATCTCTTTATTTTCCATCAGTCAAAGCAAAACATGTATGAGTACAGTGTTAATGTTATTAATAGATACTTGGTCCTAAATCATGGGTTATCTAGAGATGGGCTGCTAACGCAAACTGGGTATTTAGGACATTTGCAAAATTAGTTGTTCAAGTTCTTTGCATTTCAAATTGTATATTACAGTAAGCTGAAATCAATGGTTCCTGAAAACAACCATTACAAAAGAGGTTTTAGCAAGTTGTTGGTCCTCATTAGGTGGTATTGAACAAGATAGAATGAACTTAAGTCAAAGTCTTTATATTGTATTCTTCATATACCTGATGATGTTGCTAAATTGGGTAATGAAACACCAGCAAGAAAACAACTAAGCTCAGAGCACCGAAGGACTCCACATTCTACAGCAAGGATTTTAGTAGCAGAGGTAAAAATGATAGAATTCATAATTGTCAATGTAAACTACTTAGAGTGCTATAAAGCAATATATAAGTCTTAGTGCTATTGCTATCTGTGCTTTAGTGTTTTGGAATTAATTCACAATGAATTAAATAGATTTGTAATAGTAATATTATAGGTAATAATGCTGCATTTTTTATTTTGTATCTTTATGAGCCCAGGTTTAATCAAATGTGAAATCAAATGTGAAATATGCGAAGATAAAATAGAATTTTATTCCTTTCCATATTTTATACATTTGGTTAACCATATTTTGGAGAGCCTAATATATAAAATATTAATTTTGTTTAGTGTGTTTCAGAATCACCCTTAACTTTCTGACGACGAGCCTTAAATTTTTCTTAAAATGTCTGTCAGTAGTATAATAATTCAACTAATGAATAAAGTACCTGGAAAGAAACGGTTTGGTGTGTACAGATTTCTTCCTTTCTACTTCATTCTCGGTGGTGCTATGGAATGGTTTATGATTAACGTTCCAGTTGGCAACCAGACCTTTTGTAAGTATCATTAAACTTTTTGAAAAGTTCTATATATTTAAACATACATGACTTATGTTTTATTAATGTCTATATCTTTCCTAATAATTACACTGAAAAATTCAAATTTGTTTGATATTCAGCTTTTATTAAAAAAGGAAGAACTTAAGGCAACCTTTACATTAAAGGTAAATGTACAGAGAAGAGCAACAAAGATGATTGGGGCACTGGAGGCTAAAACATATAAAGAATTGTTGCTGGAATTGAGTATGTCTAGTTTAATGAAAAGAAGGACTAGGGGTGACATAATAGCAGTATTTTAATATCTCAGGGTTTGCCACAAAGAAGAGGGAGTCAAGCTATTCTCCAAAGCACCTGAGGGCAGGACAAGAAGCAGTGGGTGGAAACTAATCAGAGAGAGATGCAATCTAGAACTAAGGAGAAATTTCCTGATAGTTAAATCAGTGGAACAACTTACCTCCAGAAGTTGTGGGTGCTCAAACACTGGAGGTTTTTAAGAAAAAATTGGACAAACCATTTGTCTGAAATTCGTCCGAAATGTTATACAATTTCCTGCCTAAGCAGGGAGTTGGACTACCTCCAAGGTCCCTTCCCACTCTGTTATTCTGTTATTTTGCTTGGCATCAAAGCCCTCAAGTGTTCTTATAAGATGAGTAGCATGGAATTAACTTAAAGTTTCAAAGTAAAGATTCAGTGTCATCTTAAAACCTATTGGCAGGCATACTGTTCCTGAGAAAACCACAAATTATCACACTGGAGAAACATGGTTTTACTTTTAGCTTAAGTGTTGATAAAATATTCAGATAATCTTCCAATTGTATTTTGGAAGATTAGGTGAAAAACTACTAAAATGACTGCAGATAGAGGTATTAGCTTCAGACTGAGTATCTGACCATTTTACAAACCAGAAAACAAATTTCTAAAATCTTACATTTTTTAGAAATGGACAAACTTAGTCCTAATTTTAAGTTTTTAAAGTTTGAAATTAATCTATCCCACTTTACTCAAATAAGAGAAGTAGATATTAGTTTAAAAAAAGTATGTCAGAATCAAAATGTAATTCCACCAGACTGTGGAATTCATGATAGAATAAGGTTGCTCTTGGTAATTTCCTTGTTATATTTTTGATCTTGCATGAATTGCCCATCATTTTAAGCTTGAAACATTGCAGGTTAATTATGCTAAATGAAGTATCCAAAGTATTCAAAAAGTTCATAGAAACGATCACAAATGTTTTGCAGATGATGTTTACCGTAGAAAAGAAGCTGAGAAATATTACCAGAAATTGGAAGAAAAGTGAATTCAACACTGAATTGTCTGTACATAATGGATTCTAAACTAATAAATGAAACTAAGTTTCAAAGTTTGCTTAAAATATGAATACTGGCTGCATTTTGTTCAGAAAAAAATAATTTTTGTTAATCTGTCTTGTTTCAAATAAAAAAATAATTATGCATTTTGGTGAACTCAAGTGCCATCAAGTTGGTACTGTATTGACTTAAGTGACCACATAAATTATCTCTAAGTGTTATCTGTCCCTATCCTCATCCTTCAGGGCTTTCAGTGGTGCACTCTGCTGCTGTAACTGAAATATTCAGACCTTAAGGTAAAAATTTCCTGCCTTGTTGTTTCCAACTCTAGAGGGCAGGACTTATCTTTGTTTCTTAGTTGAAGGAGCAACATTGTGCGAAGATATTTCTGTGGTCATGTGGCCAGCATGATTACAATTCAGACCTTCTCATATATTAAATAACCGTAAGACTGATTACCTGTTTCATTTTAGAAAATGTTGATTTAGAAATGGTTGCTTTGTGACCCACTTCATTATTGGTTTATCATTTTTTCTAAATCTACACAATCACATGTTTATATGTTATTAAAGTAAAAAGAATTATTTTACTTTGTTACTGGGCTGATTTGAGGGTGTGTAAAAAGAAAAGGCGAAAAGGAACATTTGATCCCAATGTTTAGTAGACCTCCCCCCTCTCTCTCATACCCCCCCAACCATTATAATATGTATACAATATAGATCCATGCTTCAATTAATAAGTTATGGTTGTTCATGGAAGATACATGTGTGGAGTTATCACACAGAAGACATTTGTGAATACGCTAGATAATGTAGATCTTATCAGGATTTATGTATTTTTTAAAGCCTTAATATGATTTGATTTGGCTTAGCATGCTATTACCTAAACTATGGCCAAGCAAATCATGACTTACCATATTTGAACTTAGTATGTATGAATAAAAGGAATGATAAATAGCAGAACAGAGTTTATAATAACTAGTTAGAGGAACTTTCCACACTCTGGAGAAAAATATACACGAGGGAATTGGCAATGTCCTCCTGTAATTCAGGTTAACAAATTTTTCTGTAACATTGTTTTTATTAGTAAAAATTATATTATAGCTTGCTGAATGGAGAAAGACCCAAATTCTATTAGATAGCAGAAACTTTAAAGATCTACTTTTCCATTTATATAATCAGATTGATCAGTGGCCTTAAGTTATACGGTAGATTTCTACCATTCAGACAGAATGAATAAGGGTTTGATATGTGAAGTATAGCCGAACAGTATGGGAAGTGAATTTGGCCCTAGGAAATATAAAAAACAAAGCTGCAGGAGTTAACAGAGTTGCAGGAGGACTGATTAAAAATATTTAAGTTGATGCAATTAGAGGGGCAGACATGGAAAAGAGTAGTAACCAGGGGACAAGAAGCTAGCTTTTTATATTGCAATATCAAAAGACCCTACAAACAAATGCTCAAATTGCCAATTGTACTTAACATAAAATGATTTATTAACTACTATCTAATTGGAGTCAACTATTCTATGCAAGTTCATTTTTTCCAGCATGATATGCCTTCAATTTGGCCTTTTAGATCTCTCAATAATTTTACATACTAGAAAATGCCCAAAACTCTGTAATCCAGGCTTCAATAATACATGGTATATAACTGCCAAGATATACAAGCCGAATTCAGAAAATAGAAACCTGAGGTAACAACATTAACATCAAATGGATAATAGAAAAATATCCAAAGACAGGCCATGAGAAATTGTAAAGAGCTCATGAAGATTGGTATACCAGACTATCCCATTTGCCAGTGAAAAATTTGCATGACAACCAGGATGCGACAGAATGAAATGTGGAAGTAATAAATAGTTCAAATAGTGGAAAGGAATGTACCAAGGCTCTTTTCTATGTCTTCATACTGTATTTTAGTTTGTGTTCAGAATGTCAGGAGAAATGTTGGATAAAAATAAATAGAATTTGGAATTGTTGGGAGAAACACTGAAAACCTCAGATAAACTGGCATTGCTTGATGGCTGAAGAAACCTTAAGGATTCTCTTGATAAAAGATGGAAGTGCAAAAACTAATCTGTTTCTTTAAAAAGAAAAGTAACCCACTGAGATGTCATCACACAATGCCCGTATTATGCAAACAAATGCAATAGTAATAACAGACTTCACTTCCAAGGGTTAAAAATTGACAGGGACAGCAACTGTAGTTATGAAATAGATATCTGCAACTTTGAAAAAACCTGACAAACCTGGACAGAATGTTTGAAATACAGGTATCATGTGGACATGAGAATATTATGAAAATTTTTCATCATAGCTGAGTCAATTAAGTTAGATGGGTCATTATTTAAACAATATAAATGTTTTGTAAAAGCTATGGTTTTTCTCAGATGGAAAGTGTCTGATCAGAAAGGCTGGTTAAAAAAATCCTTTGAATTGTGATCTTGGAGAAAATAGTTGAGAATAAATGAATCTACTAATAATGAAGCTAACCAGTGTTTTAGATGCTTAATACAAATGCAAAGAATTATTGGAGAAGAACCTGGTGCTTAAAAAAACTGAAAGCAGTTGGGAAAAGGCTAATAGAAAACAAGTGGGGAATAAAATTTGCGGCCCGCGTGCAAGATCAGTCATGTGCTGATCCTGCCCCTGCCAGATTTAGCGAAGGGGAAAAAAGTCCCGATACATCATGTGAAGCCACAAGTTTGACACCTCTGGTCTAGATAACTAACAAGCATGAACTTACTAGAATTTAACAAAGCAGTAACACATAATCCTATTCAAACTTCATCTATCTGCTTATGAAAAGTTGGAAGCAGGAAACTTAACTATTCATTTTATTCTTAATGGACAAATTATTCTTAGTTATTAAAAACTTTGTTTGAAATTAAACATCGAAAATTGATACTAATTACACCTATCATCATATATACATCAGCGACAGTCCTTTATTGTAAAGAACCATCTTTATTTCAGAAAGCTGTCCTTTATTTTATTGGTTTTGATCTTGAATTTTATTTTGTAAAGCAAAGTTTTGAACAAACATGTTTTTATCATTATGCACCTCTTCCAATTTTGCACTTTATTTTTTCTAAGAAAATATGGTCACTATATACACAATATATAGCAAAAGAGAAAAAGCTACATTTAATTTCAAAGGAGAAAATGTAAAAATGTGACCATCTGCTACATTTATAAATCCATTATCTATGACGGGTGTCCAACTCATGTCACAGCAGGGTCACATGATGTATTGGGACTTCCCTCCCCCTTTGCTAAACCAAGCATGGGCGTGGCCAGGATGTGAAGCATCTGGCCATTGGGCCGGGAGTTTGATAGCCCTAATCTATGATCAAAGGAAAAATATTGCTGGGTTTTAAATCTAAAAATACTGAGCAGAAATTAATTTAAATGTATAACATAAGCAGAGCTATATTGCAAGACTTCTGTTATTTTATCAAATGTGGGCTATTGCAATAAATCATTGTTTATGGTGAAATTCAGTGGAGACATTCTAATGTTTCCTGTAACACATGAGAAAATGGATCCTTTTGTTCAATTTTCTTGACTAGCCCAGATATGATTAAAGTTGTTTAAAACACACCGACTCCTATCATGGACTTTAAAACCTGGAAGATGACTTGTTTTCCTAGCTCATAAAATTAAGATTATTTATGTGTTGCTATTTTGATACCATTAATAAACAAGTCTTGTAAGAGATATCCAGAATTGGATATACCTTTATAGTATAGGGTCAGTTCACACATTGTAGGAAATCGAGATTGTATTAATATGTTTAATGAAAAACCAAGTACTATAGTCTGCTCATAATGCTAAGCCATCAATCATAGCTGACAAATCACACTGAGAGATTTCATACATCATAAGGCTTGGTTTTGACCTAGTATGATTCATGAAGCCAGCTGTTGTGACATAACCGTGAAAAAAACAAGTGGTGGCTTAGCATGCATGTGGACTTAGCTTTTCAGTTCTGTATTCTTCTCAAGCTCACTGGTTATGTTTCTTTTTTAAAAGGTTTTGAATGTAGGATGTGCATATTTTTCTCTAGGTCTTAAAACTTGTTCTGTGTATCTGATGTAACAACCAGTATGTACATCTTGCATGTCATAGTGATTTTTTACAAAACATGGTTAGAATTATAGTAAAATTATTTAGAACTAAAAAGTGAGACATCTTAATGGAACAATCAAACCTGGTTAATCCAAATTATAAACTATTTTTATTTAAATTAAAAAGCCTCAAAAAAGACAAACTGATAGTACATGCACATGGACTAATGATCACTTTACTCATTGGAGTATACAGCCAGATGTAAAAATGAGGCATGGATTAACCAGGTCCAAAAGCATATAAGCTGGAAAAATGTTATACGCATTGACTTGAATTAATATACAGATTTGCTCTTTTAAAAAAGTAAGGAATAAAGAACAGGCAATAAACTACTAATCACTTTTCAAACTGAAATAGATGTATTTTTTTCCATTCAAGCCAACCATTTCCCATACTTTTATTTTAATAACCAAAGTCCTTTCATTCTAATACAGTGCATGGCTGTGGAAGATAACAAAAATGGATTTAAATGGCCACAAATAAAACATGGTCTGATTTCCTGTTCAACAGATTATAATTAAAAAATAGTTAAATCTGCTAATTGTGCAATACTGGATTATAATCATCAAATCTTAAATCCTATACGTTACTGAAATGTCCCAGTACACATGATATTGGAATAAATTAAATTTAAAATAATTAGGGCCAGCCTAATAGTTTAAGAGGAGTGCTCTGCACTTCCAAAGAAAAGGCCTCATTTACAGTTCTAATTGTTTATTCCTAGGCTGTTAGTGGTGGAGCTGCCCCTTAGGTAAAGCCTCTGGAAAGACAGTGCTATAAATTATTCAGCAGTGATCCTCTTGCATTACACAGCATCTAAAGGGCATCTCATCCAAAGGGGTCTCATCTTAAAAATGTTTTTAAAAATAATAAATAAAAATAAATAATTCCAAGTTCTTTGGTGTAGTTTTAGCAATTCTTAACAAAAGTGATTGTATTAGTAAATGTCCATGGCAATTCTAAAGTACTTAAGAATTAGGATGTGCTACTTGCTTCCTTTAACTTTGTTGTTAAAAATACCATTATCTGAGGTAATGTCAAACAAACTGGCCACAATCCATAAGAGCATGCATGCATTTATTTTAGCAGCTCCCAACATTGCAACTGCTTCCATGTTGAAAATTACTATAAGGTCAACGAAGAAAACCCCAGGAGGGAAAAATAAACTTGGGAGATAGCAGCATATATATATGTCTCTCTGAGGTTTGTAAATAATTTAAACAATAGAAACTTAGGTTGTTTGTACCAAAGATTATAGAATATTAAAGATATAAACTATTTCTCCTGTAATGTCAATTAAATTACATTTTATATTAGTACCTAATTTGATAACCATCTCTTTAAGTGTTTCATTAGATTTATCAAAAGCTACATCTTAGAACAGGGGTGTCAAACTCATGGCCCATGGGCCAGATGCGTCAAGTGCTGGCCCTGACCATGCCTGGTTTAGCAAAGGGGGAAAAAGTCCTGATACATCACGTGACGCTGACATGATGACGCGAGTTTGACACCATTTGTCCTAGAAGTATAAATTCTATCTCTGAAATAGCTCTGCTATCATTTTCGGGAGGATCCATATCAAACCAGGGTTGTACATTGAATATTTCAATTCTAGTGAATTAAAAGTTGGATAGCTACCTAATTCTACAATTTCTAAAGTGAAAACCACAGTAGTTTTTCACTTCAAGTCATTTTTACTTAGAAACCAAGCTAGTTTTCTAAAAACATATTTTCTGACAATGTAAGTTTTAGCTTGCTACCTGCTCTAAATCTCCATGAAATTTGATATTTTTAAACTTGCTTTTAAACTTATATGCATACATTTTCCCACTAAGTCAAAGCATTTAAATATTTAATTAAAGTGAAAAATTAGTATTTCTATCAATTGCCAGTCCCATCCTGAGGAAGGTTACGAAACTAGGAAATTTTCTGAAATTAGGGAACAAATCAGTGAACTACCCAATTTTAGGTAGGAGGTGATCTGTTCAAAATACATTAACAAGAAATCCAATTAAACTTCATGAAAGATTTTTTCATGTTCAAAGGGACTATCTAAATGCTGGAGTTGAAAATGATGTAAAAACTGATCCCAAAAGAAGGTCTTTTTGAAAATATTTTTTTTTACTTTTTCAACTAAGATATGCAAAATCAGGGTTTTAATACCCACCAAAAACATTATTTATTATGTTAAACCTTTTAACATAGCAGTGCAGCTGGTTATGCACTTGCAATTCTCAGTAGCTGCAGTGCAATGTTTATATCAGAGCAATTTTTAAAAACAGTTATACAAATCTCAGTGCCAAATTATGGATAGCATTTAGGCAAGTCTCTCTTGTACATGGCCTGCTACTTACCTTCAAAGATCAGTTAAAATCTGCATTATTTGTAATAATACCTTAACTATTCAGAGAATAACACATCCATTTTTTCCAGTGGTAGAAATGTAAAAGTATTAAAATGTATTAAATATAGATAGGTCTTGGCATCCTTAAAAATGTCATGTTCTGTTAAATATATATAAATGTTCTGTAAGCGATCTGAGAATGCAAAAGTATTATGTATACTATCAAAAACTGAATCATATTAAATAGAAAGCAGAAAGAAATATTTGCACCCTTGTATTATTTATCCTTCCTCAAGTATTTCTATAAGCCCAACTGCTATGGTTTATTTCTTCTTCTGGAGAAATGAAGCCAATAACACATTCTCTCCCTAGATCAGAGTCTACTGGCAACATAAGTAAATGTTCATGGTTATAGGACTCTTCGCAAATGACAAATTGGTCAGCACAAACTCACCTTGGAACTCCTGAATGCCAAAAGTGTTTGAACTAATTGAAGTGTTTGATTATTTTTCACTTTTATTTCAAGTCCTGAGATCCTCCTACTGACCAAACATTTAGATTCTTGTATTTACCAGATTCTTTTCTCTTTACTTCAGTAGCTTTGTTTTTAAAAAAAAAAAAAACACTTCAAGCATAAGTGATGTACCTGCCAGAAGTAACTATCATATAAACTCAGGGATGCTCATGCCAACATGGTCTAGGCATAAATGTATGTTTTTCCAAGATAAATTGTAAATACCCTCCCTACCTTATCAGAATTTGTGAAGAAAAAAAGATATAACCTTGCTTTGCTTTTAGAACCAAGCATGAGATCGTCTTTCAAGTCAACCATATGCACAAGTCTGTATATTTAAGAAAAGTCAACATAATATAACAAAAAGTGAAATATGCTTATTAAAAATGTCCTTATAAAAAAACAATCTTGCAATATACAATAAGATGCAATAAAAACAATTTTCTCTCCCTCACCAATAACTAAAACAGCTATGTTCCACAATTTCTTTTATATGTTGGCATTGAAAGATTAAATATTTTCTATGTTGTATGCCTGGCGGATATTAAGTGTATCTCTCAACATCAAGTCTCGAAGCCGCCAGAGTGCATCTGCCATTGTGGTATGAGCCCCTTTGCTTTTCAACCAGTGTGTAGGAAGACGACTTTCTTGCTCTTTTGAGAAATGGACATCACGTCTTCGTGCTGAAACAAGAAAAGCACAGAAGCAATAGACTGCCTTAAAATAGGTCATTATACTTCACTAAAAATGCTGATGCATTATACAACATGCAAAATACATTACTGTTTTAAATGCATGAATAAATTCCCAGGGTTGGTAATTTTACTTGTGAAAAAGATTTTGCAACTGATAATGAACATGAGCTGAAAAAAATCAGTACACAAATGTTACATTAATAAGAAAAAAATCTGCAAGTAATAGAAAATAACAGTTCTTCTTTCATCTGCATTAATCTGACCCCATGTCATTAGTATGTTCAGTTCTAGACATCCTACTGAAAGACAAAATTGGACAATTGGAAACAATTCAAAGGACAACACTGTTAGGGAACTGAAAATACTAAGAAACGACTGGAAAGCGAGATGTGGAAACATTTTTTCATGTATGTGAATGATTATCACAGAGTAGATAAATATTTGTTTTCTATCTATCCAGATGATAAAATACAGAATAATAATTTTAAATTATAGAAATGAAGATTTTAGTCAATTGTTCAGAAAAAATTATGGAAAGTAACAATGGATCTACATGGTTTGTCATCTATTTTTCATTTAGCACTAAAATAAGATGGAACCAAAAAAAAATAGGAATTGATCTTGATCAGGGCCATAGTAAGCAAAGATCTGGTAAAGCTGTAGATAGTTCAACTAAAAAATGGAACAAATATGAATAATTTAGCAAAATGACCAAATTGATTAGTTACATGCAAGTGAAAAGACACTGAATCAGTGCACGGAAAATAGAATTTCCTTTAAAATTTCTCCACATAACATTCATCTAAGTAAATCTATGTACAAAAATCTACAATTTACTGATAGAAATAGAGTTGTGTAATTATATCGGACAATGAAACACTTTTCTTTGCAGATGTTGTTCTAAGGTAAGATGAAAGAACGCTAGAATGGGGAAAGTGTCGATGTTCTTTAAGAGGTACATTTCCTTGTAATTTTACCTGAAAGGGTCTGGTCCCACTTGCTAATACTATTTGAATCAGCACTAAGACCTTCAATATATTTCAGATAAGCTTCTGAGTGGAGAAGCCTCTGTGTCTTTGGTGGTGGAGAGACAAACATAGGTGTTGTAGGCTGCTGCATGACCTGTTGAGATGCTGGGTTTTGACCAGGATAGGGAGGTGGTGCTTGTTGACCTGGGGGACCAAGCATACCTATCTAGAAATATAAAGTACAATATCAAGAAAGCATTTTAGAAGATAGGTCAAGAATAGCCAAAAATATTTCATATTATAGTTAAGGATATTTGACATAAATTACCTTGGTTGTTTGCTTGCAGACATTTTAATACTTAGCTAGCCAACATCATAAGTCTTAAATGCCAACAAGTGAACAACTAAAGCACAGAGAGCCCTAAAATACTCAAATATACTTTAAAGATGTGGCAACTGCACTACAGTTGAGCAGGAAATATGGCCTCTGACAGGTCACAAAGGTGTTTAAACTTAATGCCAAATATTTCAAGAAACTCCAAGTGGTGCACAAAAGAAATTAATATTTTAATTAATGTATAGGGCCCTCAACCCTATCATAATTCTGGCCAGCATACAATGTAACAATGTAAAGCAATGCAATTCAACAATACAAAAAGACTATCTAGAAAAAAACTAACATCATCCCATGGGTCTGCCACCCCTTCTAGCCCAAGGTGATGGGGAAGAATCACTTGTAAAGGCTCTCTTAAATAACATTAGTATAGGATAGGTGGGAGCTGCATGTTGCACAGGGCAGACGTTACAAAAGAGAAAGCATGAGTTCCATCAGTTGACACTGTTTAATCGAGGGCCTGGAACATGTTAACTCTGCTAAATTACATAAAAAGGGGAAAAACTATGGAAAACAAGCAATCCCTTACATAACCAGGATACATGATATGAAAGGCTCAATAGGTGATAACTAGCACCTGGAATTGTATATGGAAACCTATTGGTAACCAGTACAGCTCACAAAGCAGTGGTATTACAAAGACATACCATGATATGCCTATAATTACTTATGCTGCAGCATTCTGGACTAGTTGCAGCTTCTGGGTGATATGTACAATCCCATGTGGAACATATTGCAGTAGTTTAAACATAAGATGACCAAAGCTGTGGTGATTGTCTTAAGGATTTCATAGCCCAGATATGGGTGTAATTGGAGCACTATCTGAATCTGTGCAAAGACCTTCTTGGTCATAGCTATCATCTGCTTCACAAGCAGGAGTTATGAATCCAAGACCCCCCAAACTGAGCATCAGTCCTGAGATGGGATGTACAGTCCTGCTCAGGACTAAAAATGAAACATCTCCTGTGGTTCAAATATCTACAGCAGGGTAAAGCTCCCAATCCAAACACTCAGTCTCCAGACTTTGGGGCAAGACTTTGATAGCATCATTTGGTTGGCTGGTATAACTGGGTATAAAATCTTATCCAAAGCTGAGGAATGATCTTGTCGAGACAGTAGGAGTGGTGAGGATAACCAAGCCCTGAGGTACTCCTGTCAGGGGTCTCTGGCTTGGTCCCTCCCCTCCTGTTATTACCATCTGAGCCCCAACCACAGATAAATAAGAAACCCACCAAAAGTCATCAGCAAGCATGACCACTGCCATTTTGGAGCCATCTCCTGTCTAAAACCTGAATAAAAGGACCCCTTAATAGCTGTAATATGACTAGCTTACCCAAACAAAGTAAGTTGAGGGCTAGTTTAAAATTGTCCAAGTCTTCAGGCCCTGGGAAGGTTTGGGGGGACAAACCACTGCCTCCTTTCCTTCAAGACAGGCAGTACTACTTCTCTTCTCAACAAAGCAGATACTACCACAGGAACCTAGCTTTACATCATTGCCTGGATAGTTTTACCAGCTAGTAGGGATGTGTATCTAATAAAGTAGGTGGCCAAACATTCCCCACACAGGGACCCTGTAACTCATCATCTAACTACAACACAGATTTGGATCCCACATATGTTGTTTTCTCTTGTGTGGACAACTCAAATATTTCATGTAAATGTCATTTAAGGCCCCGAAATTCTCCATGAGTGTTCAGGTCTAAAAATACAGAAATTTTGGAGAGGGGGAATATAAATAACAAATGAAATTTTAAAATCTTGAGCCCAAACTATTTTTTTCCTCATTTTGGATGTAGTTTAAGTGGCCAAATGGATACTTTAAACTTCTATAAAGTTCCCTAAACCAGGTGGAAAAATTAACTCTCTTCAGATTTCAGCCCAGCCAACATTGCTGATGTTATGATATTACTAGCCCTATCCACATGTAAATCTCTTTCCAGACTGAAAAGGCTATCCTGCATTTCTGACTCCTACAGGTAAAAAAGATTATAAGGAAGCAACACCAGCAAATTAGAACTCAGTATATTATAAAAATACACATTTGTAATTTGCTCATGTTATTCCCTTATCACCTCTTACTTATTTTATTCACCCATTAACTGGAAGACAGTTCATTTCTTTCTTTTTTTTGAAAAAAAGACAATATCAGAATATGATTTATTGGATTTTTCTATACCTACCTGCTGCCCAAATGGACTTCCTGTTGCTGGGGCTCCTACCATGGAGGAAACGTTTTGCCCTAGAACACCTGTATTTTAAAATATATCAAAATTACAATCTTATTCCAAGCTAAAAACAAAACTATATACCGCTTTATTATAACAAACTAATGTATCACATCAAAAAAGTGAAAACCACTATTTGTCAAAATATATTTTTAAAAATGATATCATTAATCATGTCATCTGGATGTCTGGGGTGTGTTTTGTTTTTGGGTTCCACTTAATTAATTCAGTAATAAATAACACCCCTTCCACTGGATTCATAAATAATTCCCAAGCCTAACTACAATGGAACTTGTGCAAGTACTCAATACAGCACTGCACGATGGGGCCAATGTTTGTGCTTGCTCATTTTTCCACATACTTCTCAGCACTTTCAGGTAAGAATTCTACTCTAATCTATCCTTTAAAATCAAACATGTAATTTTACTAAATAACCATTTCTATCTAAGGAGATACTTCAGAATTTTCTTAAGAACAGAGAAGTACACTTGCTACAGGTAGTGAACAGTAAACTGTGTACCATAGAAATGTATGCCATAATTTATTTTTATTATTACACTGTAAATGCTCATATTTGTACCCCTTATTTATGGAATGTTAAAAATGTATTTCTGCTTGCAATTAATAACTTTTCAGGAAACTTCTAAGTAAATCTGCTGAGAGATACAGATTTTGACTGTAGGCACATCATCTTTAAGCTGAAATGGAAAGCTGTGGTTTCCAAACATCTCATTTGTGGTTTTACAATAAATAAATGGGTCGTCCAAATGTAGCATGGAAACAATTCCTGGTTATTACAAACCACAAAGTATAACTCAGGAGAGATATATGATAAAACAAATTAGATGTAACATTATTCTAGGTTCAAGTACCATGCTTAATTATTGCCAAACCACTGATGGATGGTTGAAAGCACTTGTTTACAATTAAGTATGACATGCAAACATAATCTTTATTAGTTTCTACCTAAATTTATCCAATACATGCAGAAAAGGCAAAATAAAAATTAGCAGCTGGGGGAAAAAAGAGCAAAGTAACTGTGATTTTCATAACTGTCTGTGTCTATATTTAAAAAAAAAATAGGAATAGAAAGGAAAGTTAAATAATATGATAGGAACTGATTTTTTTCAAGGCCAAGTCTTGAGTTGAGAATATAGTATACATGATAGTATATTGAAAAAAATTATAATCATGGGTTTGGTGTAAAATTTTACTTGACCTATTATTAAATCAAGCAGCTTAAAATAAGATATACTGTACACATTTGAAGTGATTGTAATATTAAAAGGCAGAAGTGAAAAACAGACTCAGGTAATGATTTTTCTTGATATTATGAATTAGTTGGATTTAGTCCAGTTTAAACAACACTTCTGACATATTCACAGGGAATGGAAAATATAAGCCTTTAATATTCCACATCTCAAGGTCAAGTCAAGCCCTTAAGCACTAATTGAAGCGTTCTTACATTTTACTAGTTAACTCCTTTTGATGCTGCAGTGGCTACATGTGTTGCTTTGCCAACAAATTTCATATACCATATGTATTATCTGTATCTAAGAGAGTTCCTATTGTACTTTCACATTAACAGCTCAATATCCCAGACCTATGACGGTCAGTAAAAGTCAAGCAATGGAGCTACAAGTGCATACGCTGCAAACCTCTCCTACAGTAATTGATTAAATGGGGTGAGAACAGAAAGACGAGATAATGAATGAATGAGGAGGTTCATTCTTACCCGGTGGTGGGATGCCTGGCATGCCTGGTGGAAGTTGATGGGGTGGAGGCACCCCAGGGTGAAGTGGCGGCATGCTGCCCATGCTAACAATGCCATCAACTGGGCCTTGTAAAGGTGGCAGCACTGGTGGATAGCCACCTATCATGCCTTAAAGGACACAACAAATTTCAAACATGCATCAATGACATGCAAAATGGTCAAATTAATAATGACGTGCACTATCCACACATAAGCACCTTCAGTATTGCCATACAACCCTACAATTAGTACTTTGCAAAAACAAACAATGTTACAATGAGAAATAGAATATTTATAATAAATTAGTACTCGCCAACAAGCATATTTTTTGAAGAAACAAACTCTGCATCAGGGATGTCAAACTCAAAGCCTGGGGGCTGGATCTGGCCCATGGGGCCCTGGAAACACCAAAGGACTGGCCCACGGTGGCACTCCTGAGCCCCATTTCTGGCCATGATAGCCTCCTGCAGCATTGTGCCAGCGAAAACATAGCATGGGCAGGCTGCGCACACCCCCTGAGCTCTATTTTTGCTGGCAGAGAGCTGCAGGAGGACATCACGGCTGAAAACGGAGCCTTCACAAGTGACGTCAAGCTGGCCACCTCCACCCTGGCCACTGCCACCCCCCTGGCCTCCCAAGGTCAAACACAACCCTGATGCAGCCTTCAGTGAAATCGAGTTTGACACCCCTGCTCTACATCATTAAAAGTCAATTAACTGCAAACATATATAAATTTCCTGTTGGTTATATGAACATATACAATATTGTTATAAGCACATTAGGAATTTGTGTTATGGTATAGTATTGTAGCTGCATGGAAAATAAATTGTTAGAAAAAAAGCACTCAAACATTTCACTATTTAACTTATGCTTGACACAATCATTTAAACAAATAAGAAATTAATTCAACAACACTGAAGAAACTCTTCTTCTTCATCTCATTCTCAATAAGATCTTCTGAGTATTGAAACAGTTTGAAGAGAGAGACATGATCTTTCACACCTGAGCTACCGTGCAATTTCATAAAATTTTCCATCACAGACAATACATTCTATAATTATGATTTCAAATTTTTGAACTGTCAATAGTCACACTGACAATATTACTACCTAATGCCAAAAGTTATAATTTGTATTTGCTAATAACCATAAAATATTTGATTAAAAAGTCACAATGTGACAGAAAAGTGGGCATGTCTTTTGAGGAAGAAAATTAAGAGAAGGGGATAACTGAAAGAGTTAATATTAAGGAAAGTTTGAGGTATATATCAAATATAGTAAGGACTGTTCTTGAAGATTCATAAGAAACCAAAACATCAGAGAGGGAAATAAGATTATTACTGATAGAAATAATAGAGAAGTGCTCCATTAGATAATCAAGATAAGTGAAGGGGGAAAACAGAATTTTTGAAAGTTATCTTTGCAAGCTGTTTTGTAGGCATCATAAAAGGTCAAAACAGCATCTCTGTACATAAATTATATGGTATCATCCCAGTTGGAACCATCGTTGTTAATTCAAATATAATTATTTTTATCGACATACAGGAGAAAAGGATTTCAGAAGTAATAAATCTTTTGTACAGGATGATTTTCATTATTTACAATGTGTGTACCTTATCTAAGATAAGCTAAGATAAATCTAGTGAAACAAACATCTTCTGTTCACTTCATACAGTAAGTATGGGCATAGGCTGTAACAGTTACAGCTTTGCTATTGTTTTTGATATGATGTAAGGAAAGGAATTGCCCTCTGGATAAGGGGGTAGAATAATGTATACTGGGACAAAGACTCAGGAAGTCTTTGCGCAACCCACATCACTTCTTTAAAAAAAAAAAAAACTTTGAAAGAGATAGTCTCCTGGTTAAAGCATCAGGATGGAAATCAAAAGGCTGTGAAATCCAGTCCTGCCTTAGGCATGGAAGCCAGCTGCCACTCTCTCTCAGTCTAACCCACCTCACAGTTTATCATTGTGGACAGAATAGGAGGAGAAAGCCTCCATTTTTAAATGAAAATAATAAAGGAGATATAAAATATATATATCAAAAGATTAAACTTCACAGAAAAGAATCATCGCAATTTAAGCTGCTTCAAAACACAAAATTTCTTGGACTAGATTGTCAATACATTTCATAAAGCCAAATTCTCAAGAATATTATTTATGTAAAAAAACAACATCAGGATGCTCAAAGGAATTCACTGGAGAATGTACTATTGAGTATTACATTCATGTCTAATATTGAAAGGAGAGGAAACAACACTGGCTACTGTAAAATGCCCAACAATAAAACTAATGGCTATATACTCAGTATTTATACTGAACCCATCAAGCATTCAAAGCAAGTCACAAATGTTGTCAATTCTCTTTAAAGAAGTCTAAAAGTAGCCTAGCACCCTTATAGCCCAGCATGTGGAGCTGACACACAAGAGTTCCCAAATTATGGCTGATGGGATATTTGAATAGGATTCCATAGCTCAAACATCACTTTCTTCACCAAAAAGCACAGCGCAAGCATTCAATGGGCAGCTAAGCATGCTCAGGAATTGAGTAAACATTTTGAAGATCTGCAGGATCATGACACTCATGATGACACTTCCATTTTAAAAAAAGGACAAACTATAGGTGGAACCTAAAGTACTGTTTCATGGAAGGAGCATAAACATGGAGACAGAAGACTATTCTATAAATAGAAGTGAAAGGAAGAAGCATTTTGTCTTATTTTGTTTTCGCCTGCTACCCAGGGTACCTTTCACGCAATTTCAGAGCTTTCATCTTCTGGAACAAATTTAAGGAAGGGATTCACAGGAGAATCAGTAGTAGAACCAAAATATTGGAATTCCTGTTCTAGGAACAGAATTCAAATAATAGAGTCTGAACCCAGTACAAACAGTTGTCTACTAATAATATGCTGGATGTTGCAATCATATTATAATCATTTATGAGAATTATATTAACAGCATTTTTTATTTTATATCAAGTGAATATACAGTCCAAACAGGAGAAACAAGATAAAAAATAAATAATGTATTAGTTTGAGACTTCTATTTCCTATAAATTAATTGATGCTTCCAAAATCAATTATATGCATTACGTTTCCCAAACAAAAAACACAGAACACTATACTGGTTTGAAAATGGGTCCATATAAATTTCAAAAGTCACTGTTTAATTAGTGCCTTGCTTTAAGCACTGTCAAGACTTCAACACCAAGGTTTTGAAATAAGACTTTGAACAAAGACCTGAGATATTGTACATTGGCCATTTCAAAAGTAAGATTAAATAATAGATATGCATTGTGAGAATGAGCCTGATGATCCTCTCCTCTTCTCTGATCAAAAAGTCAAATTTCTACGCTTGAGTTACTGTTTGAAAAGATTATAAACTTGGGTCCAAAGTTGGCTTCTTTCACCAAATTTTAACCAATGTTCACTATACTTCTGGGTTCAGTTATATTGGTAGAAGCTTTCAAATTGCTCCTTACAGACATGCAAAAGATAGAGGGATACATCAAGAACTAATGTATGCCATATTAAACCACATTTCTATGTTCCATTCAGTGTGGATAATGATACAGGGAGTCTGCTGTTCAGTTAACACAAGCCTAAGATCTGGTCTAGGAAAAATAATCACAACTTTTTTCATTTCCTGTGTTGATGCAAACATACATGATCATTTCAACTGGAAGGTAACATTAGTTTATTCTCAAATGAAGATAAAATATTCAATTGTTACAATCTTAATCCATCGTTAAAGCAAAATAAAGTCGCTTATGGGATCCTGAAAATCAATTATAATATGTGAGCAAAATCAACAAAGTCTTGTGGCACATTACAGACCAATTCTCATTACCGAACAAAGTTTTGTAGACTGAAGCCCACTTCAGATGTACAATTATTTACTTTGCCCAAGATCTACTGATGATACAGCAAAAAAACAAAAACAACCCCCCCAAACCAACAGTTAATAGATAGGATACAATTTAAACTTTGTGCATGATCGCCGATTAGGGAAAGTGCTGTTATAGGACTAGTCAGGATAAGAGTGCATGCTTATGAATAAATATAATATCTCTACCAGTGGAAGCAACTTTTGTGCTCAAAATCAGGATGCTTTGAAGGTAAATTTTAAGAAGAAAGTTTTATTAGATTGGTTAAGACTTTGGTAAAGTGGATGAAGGAAAAATGGTCAGAGCCCCTGTTTGTTTTTACCTGCAACAGGTGTCAACTGCGGATTGAGCATCCCCATTGGTGTTGGTGGCGGCACCACCCCCATAAGAGCCCCGACAGGAGTGCCTGCCCGGGGGGAAGAATTCTGCTGCTGTTGCTGTGCTGCTCGTTCTCTCTCCTGCTGCTCAGCAACCTTAGCTGCCCGCTCTGTAAAAGTATTTTAGATTTTCAGTTCTGTTTTATGACCCAGAATTTAAAAAAAAATATTCTCTGATCATTTAGCCTTATGTAGGAAAAAAAGCCCACACAATTTTAGTTATACAGTATATAATTTTGAACTTATTCAGTTGCCAACATCAAAAAAATTGAATTCTTTTAAAATTCACAAAGATTTCAAGAAATATGGGCTCAGATCAAGACAACCATGGGGAGAAGGAAAGATGCGGTGGTAATTTTCTGTGTCTGCCTCCCTTCTATGCTTCCCAAAATCTTCTCCTGTTTGGAAGCTACTGATTATGCACAGCTACAGAATCAAAGGGAAAAATGTGCTCTGGAACATGTGAGCTCTCACTCACATAGCATCTGTCTGCAACTCCTTAAAGCAGCTATATGTTTTCACAGCCTCATTTGGCTGCCTTCTGCAGCTGCAGCATGTTCCTGGAGGAAAAAACAGATTTGGTTTAAGGTTCCAATGCACTTTTTTGCCTTTGAATCTGAAGTGTTGCTGAGTCCTACCTGGTTGGGGAATTGTGCAATAGCCTGGATAAGGATATGCTATTGAAGAGAGAAAGGGAAAACAGTATTTGTTTGCAAACTTGCTCATTCATTCGTGGTTTCATAATCTAGGCCAGAGGTGTTAAACTGGATTTCTTCGAGGACTGGATCAGCATTGTAGTTCTCAGCAGGCTGGAGGGGGTGGAGGCGGATGCCTCCTGCAGCACCCTGCCACCCAAAATGGGGTGCCGGGATACCTCATGCGGCCTCCCTGGGCCTTGTTTTCACCTTCCATGCCCTACATAGTGCTCTGCTGGCCAAAAATGGGCTGTGCAGGCCATTTTTGGCTGGCAAAGTACTCCAGGAGGCCATGGAGGGTGAAAACGAACCATGGGCAGCCACACACAGCCCGTTTTAACCACCAGGGGCACCATGGGCTGGTCCTTTGATATTTCAAGGCCGGCCTTGCAGCCAGATTTAAGCACCCCGCAGGCTGGATCTGGCTCACGGGCCTTGAGTTTGACACCCCTGATCTAAGCCATGGGCTTTATTCTTTATCACCTTTTTAAAAAACTGCAACACTAAAAGTGTTATGAACGAAATGGCAGCTGTTTAAAAGTCATAAAATCAGGTCAGTCACATGACCAGCCCAAATTACAACTGTCATGAGTTACCACTATGATGGGCAGACTCTATTATAGACATAACTCGAGGACTACCTGTAAGTGAGCTATCCACTGTCTACAAAACCATGGTGATCTTCGTAGATTTAACTTATTATTACTACTATTTGAGGCTGAAGTTGATAAAGAAGACTCATTTATTAAATCACTTTATCTGCTCTTGATCAAATTGGTAATACAATGAAACCTCACTTTAGCAGGCTTTGATACAACAGATTTTGCACTCAAAAGACTACAATGACTCAAATAATGCAGATACAAATGAAGCAATGTATGCAATTAATGTCATTTCCCAAATGACAACTGATGCAAAAGATATGTGTGTCACTTGATAAACTATTATTACATCCATTAATGCAATTATGTAGTTTTGTATTTAGTGCATATCCATGTATAGTGGACATCCTCTTCCAATTAATCCATTAAAATAAGATTTCGCTGAATTGTTAATATATGTTGTCAAAGGAATACCAAGTGTAAGCTATTTTTGCTATTTTCTCTATGTTAACAAGAATTCAATGTTTTCCTCTTATTGTAGTCCTTCAGTAATATAGTTTTAAGTTTTTATTATAATGCATTGGATGCATTTGGTAATTTAACTGCTTACGAGTAGGGTAAATTTTTCTCAGCAATATAACATCTATTTAGGTGGTAATGTTTACTTCTATAAAGTAGACTTTCTTAATGCCCTTCCAAAATGTCTGCACTACAGATGGGTTGAGTGTTGCCACTTAGTCATCCTAACCTTTTGGAGGAAAACTATGAACAAAAGATTGCTGTCTTATTTGCAAGATAAATGACGAAAACATTGTTAGAAAATGAAGAATGCATTATCTGATTAAATACTCACTTCCTATTGTACCATTTCAGTTTTCAAAACACTTTTGTATTGTCGTCAACTAAGAAAAGGGTGGGTTTTGTATTAAAAAAAGGGATAGGAATATAAGTGATAATCCATTCAAACATATTTAGAGAACATGAAATTATAAGCATAATCAAACAATACGAGGAAAGCTATACATGTATCATCTATTGGGGGTGGGAGGAATAAATAGTAAGGATACATAAGAATTTCTTATCTTTAGTGCTACAATGTATGATTCATACCAAAGGGCAGCATTACTTAGCGAATCAGGAAAAAAGTAATGTGTTCTTTTTTGATTTAACTGAAAACTATTTTTTTTATAAATGATTGTTTAAAAGAAAACATCAAATAGAAACTATCTTAAAGATATTTTAATGAGATTACATTTTTTCATACAAATTCTATTAGCCTGAACTTGGACTATGACCAGAAAAATAACAGACAACATTTCACAAATGATTTTGAGTTAAATATTTGTGCTAGGTATAAGCAGAAAAGAGAGGGAAATTATAGTAATGACAAAGCAATTAAAAATGATTAGTAGAAGCAGGAGTTAAACCATGTCAAATTAAACACATTCAAACCCAGTTTGTTCAGACCAGGGCTTCAACGACTGAGATGCAATGAAATGTTAAAGGCATGATAGGTGTTAATCTATTCTTTTCTAGTTATATTTATTTATTATTTGGCTCAACACAAAATTTGCCAGGAACAATCTTTAGATGTGTGATGCTTTTACATCACATGTCATGACATTACATTTTAGTTTAAAGCAAGGGTATGCATTTGGCTGAATTCCAAACTGAATTGGACGGATTTGGAATTTGTGGAATTGAAGTCTTTGAAGATAACTTGGAAGTTGCAGCTGATACAAAATGCAGGATCAGGTTAGCACTCAGATAGATCCATTAGGATTCTGGGCCCAACTAAGAGTGCTGTCTGTCAGCTAAAAAGGCCAATATGATATGTCATTGGGATGTATCAGGGAATACCTTACCAGACATGGTTCTGCCTATCATTCAAACATTCAACACTGATGGCGCAGTGGTTAGAATGCAGTATTGCAGGCTAATTCTGTCCACAGCCAGCATTTCGATCCTGACTGGCTCAAGGTTGACTCAGCCTTCCATCCTCTGAGGTCGATAAAATGAGGACTCAGATTGCTGGTGGCAATATGTGACACTGTAAACTGCCCAGAGTGCTGTAAAGCACTATGGAGTGGTACATACAGTAAATCTAAGAGCTATTGCCATTGCTATCAAGGAGGAGTTTGCTCAAAGATACTCTCTCCCATCAGAGATTAGAGGGATTTAGACTAAGATATGGGTTTTCTTGATACTAGGCTTCATTTAACAAAAGATGCTTCCCCTGAAGACACAAATGGCTCCTACCATTCTTATATACAGGAAACTCTTTGAAGTAATTTTATTTCAGCAGACTTTTAAGCATTCAAGTGTTTCAATGAATATTTTTCTTTGCTATTTTTTGTGATTATTATAATTTTGAACAGTTTGCTTCTTAAACACAGAGATATACTTTTATTTGGTTTGCTCCTGTTTGCCCAAATCATGTCCACTGGGGCATCTCATAAACACTGAAATAAATAAATAACTTTTAAAGCAGATCAGCTCTTTAGTCCAACTGAAAGGAACCTCTCATTAGAATTATAATTCTTTTTCTATTGGCCAAGTGTGACTGGACACACAAGGAATTTGTCTTGGTGCAAATGTGTAAAAACCAATATTCATCACATAAGGAAAATGCCAGGGGAACGATATATGTAGCTTGCAATTGATAGCACTAACTTTTAATCATAAATGGTTTACCAATGCTATCCAGGATGTAATATATCCTGACCCCATTTTGCACAAAAAAGCCTGAAAGAACAAACTCTGCAAGGAAATGTAATACAATTTTGCAAAAGGAAAATATATCAGTAACTTCCACATAAAAAAAAGTGCTTAGCACAATCCCCATCCTGCCCTATTCAGTTGACATAATATATGACTTTTTCTTAAAATACATCCAATTCTGTCCAAGTAAAAATAGTGTCCTTTTCATACCTGTAAACCCATAGTTTATTAACAATTAAATGTAGACGTATGTTTTCTGTGTCAAAACTAGCTTCTGAATCGAAATGGAGTCTATAAATCAATCTAGAATGAAGTGTTCCATTTCAAAGCCTCAAAATTAAGATTCAGCTCAATTGTTGCTGCATATGACAGCCTCTACTCAAAACACAAATCCAATTAAAATTATTTTCCATTATTAATTAAAAAGCATTATTGATAAATTCTGTAGCATTTTATTTTCCATATAAAAGTCATTTAAGAAGGAAATTGTAATCATGTTTCCTTCTCATTTTAATGTACTTTCAGACTGGATTATTTTCTTTGTCCTTTTTGCAGAAACATTACAAAATTACTTGACTTTGTTTTAGTTATTACCTGCTCCACCCACACCCAAAATGACTAATAAAATGAATCACAGAACTAAGTTTTGGGATCAAACTTTACACATTTAGAACCATCATACTGAAATCAGGAATCCAATATTACTTGATTTTAATAGACCTGTTCTAAATACGACCAAACCAGAATCCAACCCCTGGATTCTAATCAAAATAAAACACAGAATTAGTGAAAACAAATAGTTAACTCTCATAAGTCTTATATAATATCAATACCAGCAACACTCATAACTCATAATGAAAAGAATCTTTTCTATGTTTTGAAAGATAGAAATGAATAGGAACTCTTAATTTTTATCTGGAATTATACAACAGATATATTTTCTTTGTTCTATGGAAGAAAATTATGTCAAATGATAATTGAGTAGAACTATTTCTTCATTTATGTTTGTGCAAAAAGAAATGATATACTAAATTCATAAGTTAAAAACCAAATAGAAGAATTAAAGATTCAATACAAAGTTTAATCTAAAAATTCAGTTTGTTCTGAAATAATTCTGATTTTTTTTCATTCTACAATGTTTATAAATTTATTTTCCAATGGTACAATAATTTTTTAAATATTATAGGATTAAGAAAATATGGTTTTTAAACATATGAAGATTAATTGTCAGATTTTAAAAAAATAAGTTATTTAAACTAAATCACTATGACAAAGATTAAGAACACCTTTGGATTCAGTAACTCAATTAAAATACAAAATTTTATTAAGTTGCATTTCTTTGTTTTATTTAATTAATGAAAGGATGTGTTATTTTTCTACAGAAACACATTTTAGTTGATAAGTAATCTTACTGTATATTTTATATCATACATCTATATAGGATGTGCAATGTTGATAATTTAGAAACAACACATGAAAGAGACTAAATGTGCCATTTCCTTTTCTATTCTGTTTGTCAGTTTCAAACACACATATTTTTTCACATTATGCTAGTGCCTTATTTTCTTGTTGTCTTATTCAGTAACAATTTTAATTATATTTATCTAACTCTTTATTTCTATGTGCTTTAAGACCTATAGCAGTTATTTTAAATCAGTATACAGATTTCAGACTTCTTTCTGTATCCTATATCTGCTGTAATCTTTTCTTGGCTTTCCTTTTCAGTTTTTAACTCTCACTCTTTTCAAAACCTCTTGCTTTAAAAAATCACTTGCTATTTTCCGATTCAGGTCTCTGGTTCTATTATGCCTTTCTAATTTCCAAATCTCTCTGTAAGTTTCACCACCACTAATCTATCTAATATATTATGAGCAGCTCAGGATGTAGTCATTTACCTATTTAAAGTTTTCAAGACAGAAATTGGAGTTGCCTCTTTAGACCTTGCATCTTTTTCTGATTTAAATTTACCTTCATACTCTGCTTTTTTGGAGGCTTCCAGATTTCTCCACTCTGTTCCAACCAGTCTGCTGAGTTCTCCAAAGGAATAATCTGGATGCTGAGCTTTAATAACAGCTCTCATCTCACTGCTAAACAAGATGTATCCACTCATATTGATCTTCCTTTTAGAGCCTTCCTTTTTTACACTGCCTTTGATAGACTTTGGAGTGGACTATAAAGCAAAAGGGAGAAGGAGAGAGAGAGAGAGAGAGGGGGGGGGGGGGGGGGGGGGAGGGGGGGAGGGAGGGAGGAGGAGAGAGAGAGAGAGAAAGGGGTAGATTGCCATAAATATAAAGAAAAATTCAGATGTATTTATTTAATCAATTTGTACACTGTCTCAGATTGGCTATTTTCACTATTATGGAAGTGCTTTAAGTTTATTATGTTTAGATCACCCGACCTCCATCACAACTGTATGTGAGCTATAAGCTGTAGAATAGTTATAAGGATATATCAGTTCAAATAAGTTTGAAATTTTCTGTAAATTCTTAGTCACAAAAAATTAAAATGAGGAAACAAAAAAAACCACAAGAGGCCAGGTATGGTACCTGGATGTTATGGTAAATCGTTGGCTCTACCTCCTAAGATCAGCAGAATTTTTGTAGGCTGGAACAAATCTGATACAAGTAGTCTTCGAAGGATAACCACAATTGAGCCCAAAATTTCCTGGGAATGTTGCCCCATTTTACAAGCTTTTTTGCCACAGTCTAATTGGATCACTGCAATTGTTAAGTTAGCTAACTTGATTGTTAAGTGAATCTGGCTTTCTTACTGACCTTTGATGGTTAGAAGGTCACAAAAGGTGATCAGGACACTGCAGCTGTCATAAATATGTGCCGGCTGCTAAGCGTCTGAATTTTGATCATGTGATCATTGGGTTGCTGTGACAGTGCTAAGTGTGAACAATAATCATAAGTCATTTTTATCAGTGCCATTATAACTTTGAACAGTCACTAAAAGATTTTAAGTCCAGGGCTATCTCTATTGCTTATTATTCAAAAGAGTTATATAGCACTTTTTAGAGTTAATAAATGTTTAAGACATCAACTAAAAAACTGGGAGACAATAACCATATAAATTTATTTAATAAATACATGAGCACATTACATCACTCACACATACTGACATCATTATTCAGTTTCTAAAAATATCTTCCTTTTGCCAATATGATTTAGTAAGTCATATTACCTGTGGTGGAGTATATGGCATTATATCCAATTCATTGGACAGTGGAGTCTGCAGTTGAGGTACTGTTGGTGCTTCTGCAACTTCACCTTCCTCTTCCCCAATCTCTTCAATATCCTCTTCTCCACCTTCTAGCTCAGCAAACTTTGCTTCTAGCTGCTGAATTTTTTTCTCTAAAAGTGGAGATGGCTCCTTTTGTGGAATAATGGGTTTCCTGGAAAAGAAAAGAAAAAAGAAAAGAAAAAAGAAAAGAAAATATTTGCTAAACAGTCTTTCTCCTCAGTAAGACAGAGAAAGAAGCAATAAAGAGTAAACTAAAATGCTAGGTGCCAGGTCAGGGAAACATTAAGTCCAGTTTACATCAGTATCTTCCACTATCCTCCTCCACATCTTTCTGTTTTTAAAGAGCATCCTTGCTTCAACCGCATCCAAATGCTAATTCACACACTGCCCTTGATCTTTGTGACTGCTCATTTTTAAAAATTCAGTCCACAGTCATTCTTAATCTCTCTTCTTATTTAATCCCCAAACTTCTAAAGTACACCATTCCTCCTGCATTCAACTTATTATTTCTCCTGACATACCCAATTTCCAAATATACCAGTAGGCAGTTAAAAATGACGATTTTAGCAATAGCAACAGCACTTATATACCGCTTCACAGTGCTTTTAAAGCCCTCTCTAAGTGGTTTATAGAGTCAGCATATTGCCCCCAACAATCTGGGACCTCATTTTACCCAAAAGGATGGGAGGCTGAGTCAACCTTGAGCTGGTGAGGCCCGAACTGCTAAACTGCTGGCAGCCAGTGATCAGCAGAAGTAGCCTGCAGTACTGCATTCTAACCACTGCGCCACTGCGGCTCTTAATTTTTTAATTTTAATTGTAATGGTTTTTTTCAACAACCATTAATTCCTTGCATTGTTACGGACCACTCCTGGGTTTCTACCATTATTTACCTATATTAAAATTTATCCATCCATTTCCACATCTTTAATAAACCATTTTCTGAATAAAATGCCTTGTATTTGCTTTGAGTTGGAAACAGCATAGGAAACTTTGGAGCCCATCTAATCTGAGGAAAGTAGGCAGGCTTTCTGCAGCCTTGATATGAAGTAGACCTTTATAATCCTTAGCTGGATAAGGGGCCAGAGAGCAGACATTAATTTGGTTCCAGGCAACAGTCCATTCACTTGGAAAGGAAAGGAAAAATTCAAAGTTTTGAAAGTGTTACTAGTCTACTCCATTTTAAGGGATCCAAGACAAATGGAAACCTATTCTCCTATGTCCAACTTCCTCTTATGGTATATACCAGTCAGAATTTAGTCCTGGGTATGGAACAGAGACTGCACTCATTGCTCTCGTCAATGCCTTATAGTGGAAATTGATGGGAAGGAAAGAAAACATTATTGACCTGATGGACCTCTAAATCACATTCAGCATTGTCAATCTCTTTAGCACTGGGAAGAAGTATTTTTCTCTGTTGTAAAATCAAATTAAGTTAGATTATTTTTATTGAAAAATTAAAATTCATTTTACCTGAAATAATATATTTCATCATCTACTACCTTAGCAGACAAAGAAAATCTTTTTAGTCCCTTGAATTTTTTCATCTGTTTGTCACTTTCATTATAGCGACTTTCACAGAGAAGAACATCATTTTCATGGATTTCAGTTGGTCTACAGGAAAGAAAGTCTTTGAAAGACAGCACAGCACACTTTCCTGAAAGAGAGGATAATAAATAGCTGTATTTTATTCATTAATATGTTTAGCATAACATTTGTAATGTGTCTGAAAATTTTGAAATATCAAAATGTGTGAGGCAATCAGGCTGATTAGTTGAACTCAAAAGCCAATACAGCAACTAATGTCACAGGTGCTGCATATAATTACTGGTTCCTAATATGACATGTAGCTCCCATGTGCTGAGGCTGTCATTGATTCAACAGATACCAAATGAGCTTCCTTAATGCAGACACAAAACTGTATCTGCTTTACAATATTCCAAAAAGTTATTTCTCTAGAAAAGAGCCAGATGAATTACACAATCCATTTCTTCTTTCTTGTTAGAAAATTAAACTATTTTTTAAAAGAAATGTCATTATTATATAACTTTATTTTGCAGCAATTTTATTTCAGGAAGTGACAATTTTTTGCAGCAATTTTATTTAAGGAAGTGATAATTTTTTCAACTGTACATTTTGAAACATAGTAATAACATTTATTTTATTGTTTAATTACCCAGAATGCATGTCATCGGGCAAGTCTCTTCCAAGTTACTCAAAAATACCTCCTTCTTATAAAACATTTTAGTTGGCTCATGTTCTGTTTCTTCTGGGTGAATAAAAATTGGACCAAAGAAATAGGCAGCTCCATCTCTAACCCACATTTTTTCTATTCTGAAAAGAAAGGAAAACCACTGCTTCAAAGTATTTCAAATACTTTTTCAATATTCAATTTTAACATTTCCTTTCATTTAATGTATTGATTGATGATGCAATAAAATCACTGCTGACTCTTATCAACCACGTAGCAAGATCTTCTTCAGGATAGTCATGCATTATAGGACAGTTTTATTCCTTTTTGCTATGGTACCTTCTGCAACAGCAGGTATTCCTCAATCTATGTCCACAATTGGGACAAGAACCTCTGTTGATAAGCAATGAAACCAATGTAAAGAGGGCTGTCATATGACTGCATTACTTACTCGCTCCACTGCAGTTAAGCAAATTCCACTGGTTGTTAGGTAAATACAAGCCGCTGTTGTACATTTATTATACTTTTTTAAAAAAAGTTGTACCTGCCAACCCTTGGTCGGACTAACCCATGCGATTTTATAAAGACACAATCTCCAACTTTTAACCACATGTCATTGTAACAAAGCTGTTCATAATAGTGACAGCCAGGTTCTCCATTTGACATGTCAACTGGAACATCTTCCTTATCCTGAAATACAGAAATATTTGTGGAGTAGGAAAAATAATGCAATTGATACTAAATATTTATTGGAAATCTTCAGCAACATCCAGAGATAATTTTTATGCACAATGAATAATGCACTATGAACAATGTCCATAGAAATGTCCAATATGTGCTGTATAAATTACTTTTATTTATCTCTAGACATACATTTGCTTTTGCCTCTAAAAATATCAAATAAAATATCAAAATATACAGGAAATCTATCAAAAAGTCAGAAAAAATTGTCTCTAAATAAATTTAAAACACTCACATTCCCACTTTAATAACTCTTTCCTGTTAAATAAATACCTTTTCAAGACTAAGAATACTATCTCCAATTTTGGTATCCTCCAATGTTTCAGAATGCTTTTCTTCGTCAATTTTGTCTGTATTAGCAAATACTGATGCAACACGAACCACAGGTAAGGGCACTTCTCGAGGTACAAATCGTACAGAACTAATTGGCATAGTCCACAATTTAATTTTCTTAAAAGACTTTGTCTTTGCGGAATAACGTGATTCACAAACATAAACATCTTCATCTCTGAAGTTTTCTGGACATAGCTTAAAATATTCCTGCAAGACAGAAATGAAAAGAAAATTAGAGCAATACACAGAGACATGCAGACAGCAGAAAACAACCAGCATTTTATTGAAACACTATCAATTAATTGGCTTTTTGCAATTCAGGCCTTTCAAAGTGACAGCAATGTTGAGTTTCAACAAATGAAAAAAGAGTCCCCCCTCCCACCTCCCAATTCTATCCTGTCCTATCCCTGAATTTTGGTCTTCCCTTGAAGTATGTTGAATCTAGTATTACCGTATTAGAAGCCACTCCAAAGCTAAATATTTAGTTATGTAGAGGGATAAGGCTAAATTCTGGCAACTCAAAACCAAACATGGCCTTTTTCTTTTTTCTCTTACAATACAAGGGGAAGTTTTGAACCTCTTGTCAAAAATCCCATCTTGAGCTAGCACCCTTTATTCTCTCTCTCTTTCTTCAAATAAGCTATTTTTTTCTAATAAATTGTGTCTTAACTTCTATAAATTAGACACTATTTAAAGTTTACTTTCTATTGTAAATCACACATCAGGGGAAGATTACGACTCTCCAGAATTTGCTAAATAACCCTAGCACTGTCATGCTAGGAGGAATTGTAGGCAACAATGACAGGGCCAATTTCCCCATTTGTTCCATTCCCAAATATAAGAGGCAAGCAGAAAATCAGTATTAATGTTAAGAGTTCAATTAGATTCTTCTCACCTTAACAAACATAACCACACATTTGCCTAGAATTTTGCTCACTGTAACTTTGTTGTAATAATCGCTTTTAAACACCTCCTTCTCCAAAAATTTTCTGGTGGCAAGATGGAATGTTTCATTAGGTCGATAAAACCAGCAGCCGTATAACCATTTTTCCCCTAAAAACAAGATAAAGTTTAGCACCCACAGACAATAAAGTTATAGTAGAAAACTATCATAATAATTTTAAGGTCACTTTATATTAGATAATTGTAGTGTTCTTCTGGTAGCTGTCTGAAGCTTTGCACAAAAAATATCTAGCCAATGAAATATATTGTTTTATGTCTGTTATCTTCAGAATTAGTACACTCAAACTATTTGGATGAATTTGAAAAAAGGTAGACAATTTTTGAGGCCTGTATCCACCTTAAAAGAAACAACACTTAACTACATTTAATTTTATGAATGAATGAATGAAAAAAAAAGTTCCCTGTGAAGGAACTATACTTTAAAAAGAAGGTTACTGTTTATCAGTGATGCTAAAGAGAACAGCAAATCTATACCAATCATACGCAATTTGACAATAACAACTTCCTCTTCATGACAGAAGAGGAATATCAAATGAGGTGGAATTCTCTGAACCACTCCAAAGGAATAAAAAAATGAAGAATCAGCTGAAACCAGACAATGGTTTATTGTTCTGAATTATTTCAAAATCCATCAATCTACTATGTTAACTTCATGACAGCGTCTTAAAATCATACAAGGAAAGTTATTATTTGAATACTGACAAATATTGAAATTATAAAATTACTGATGGGTTCTGCTGTCCTTGGTTCTGTATGATTATATTTTAGTTATCTTTCTGAAATAAAAGTATATGCACAGTACTTTCTTGGAGGCTTTTTTAAATCTTAAAAAGAGTTTCACAAAAATTAACACTCCTTACCGTTTGAATCTTCCCACAATCGTTCTATGCAGACTATATGGGGCTGTAAATTAGCTTCTGCAGGTTCAACATATACATAGTCTCCAACATGGTACATGCTGTTCTTAAAGCTGCAATCTTGGCTGTATGTCCTGTGTAAATTAGATAGTCCTGATCCTCCAGAAGTATCTTCACTCTTTTCAGCTTCTTATTCAACATACAAGAAAGCACAGAAAATTATTTCTACTCAGTTTAAGGCCTCACAGGACTCTTTATTTTGTAATATGTTACTGTGAAATATGACTAAAAAACACAAATGTTGATGCTGACTTCCTGATTATTGTCACATTTTTTCAAATATATTTTTAGGGAAGATTCCTTTAAAAGTTTGAGAATTTCTGCAGAATAATCTACCAATGTTATGGTAATTATGCCATAATACTGTTTGCCTTACACTAAAAATTATTTTCATTGAAATTCAAAATATGTATCAAAATATAAAGGTAAACGAGAGCTGAATTATCAAGACAGATTTTTAGAGATTCCCATACATTTAAAATTATATAATTATTCTTTATTCTACAGTGACTATTTTGTAAACTATATTGATAATAGAAATCAACCTTTTTCCAATCTCCACTTATAAATGATTATATGTCAATAGAAGTGGTACGATATACACCATACAGTTACCTCTCTTCTCCTCTTCTCTTTTAAGTTTGTCCTCTTCCATTTCTTTTGGAAGTTTTTCTTTCTTCTCTTTTTCTACATCATTATGTAGATGTTTAGTAGTGTAGCTAAGGGCTGGTGATAACAAGATCTCACCATTTTTGCAGAGTTCATCACGGATTTTGATAAAAAACTGCTGAAGTTCTACAGCATCCTCATAAATCTCTGAATCCGTCCTTTAAGGAAAATAATATGTAAAATGCTAGCATATAAAATATAAAACTTAAGAATCATAAATATTATTTGCATCTGCTGTTTTTCGGGTCTTGCTTTGAATGTAATGAGAAATGTCGAAATGAAATGAATAAAAAAAACTACAATCTAAATAGTTTTTTTAAAAAAACATTTAAATGACTGAGGAACATCTAAAACTAAATATAGGTATTATTTTAAGTGATAATGCAGTACTCTAAATGTCACAAGAAAATTCCAATCAGAATGATGAAGTCTATTTTTTAATCAAAGCTTGCACACAAAATAGACATTGTGTAAAGCCTTCGAAGGCCTTCAAAAATTAAGAATTTTCTCCACAACATTTATAAGTCAATAATTTCCCATATCTTGTAAATGCTTTATTATAAAAAGGGCTTTTCTTTATTTTAGTCATAGTTACAGCAAAAGTAAAGCACTACTTACCGGTTCATTCTCCTTGCACGTTCCAGCACTTCAAACATATGTTCTTGGAACAAATCCAACCTTCTATAGCGGTTATTTTCTACATTTCTCCGTATGATATCAAAAGTCAAAGGAGGTTTGTTTGGGAAACTGGGGTCAACAGCAGGAATTTCAGCTAAAGAGTCACTATAGCACCTCCCCTCATCATCCTGGTGACTCATTACAGAGACAAAAAGGTTATGTATAAGTTCTTGGATTAGCAGAGTCACATTTGGGACATGAGAATCTTCATCCCCTTCTATATCTCTTCTAGTCTCAAGCAAAACTTTATGTAGCACAAGTGCATCTTTGTAAATCAAGGATTCTGGTTCATTGTAAGTACAGGCATTATTAAACATCATTACAAAATCTTCAACCATAGAATCAATATCCTGATATTTGTTGGCCATCATGTGACTTCTGATTTTCTCCATATCAACTGGCTTTTTAATTGTCAGATAATAATCAGGAAGCTCTGACCGCGATGGAAGTCGTAGAAAAATGGCACTGAGTCTTCTACCTCTTTTATCTGTATAGTTCTTCACAGCTTCATATACTTCATTAAGCTTCTGTTGCATTGGAGTCATATATTTTGATTTTTTAGGAGAGATGCCAGTTTTTCTACCTGGGGGGATAAAACTAAATTTTGCCATTTGCAACTTTGGTTGCTCAAATATTAATAAGATTTCTGATCAGACAGATCTAATTAGTAAGATTTTTTTATATTTTTCAACATGCTCTGAATGTTCCCTCACAGTGGAACACATGACAATGGTACTTTCTAAGCAGTGAGTGGAAAACTGCTACAAGGATCACATTAGTTTTGTCAAAAGTAAAAGGCATACTTGTTAGACTCCATGATCACAGGAATTTAACAGATAATTATATCCACATCTGGAGATTCTCCGTTACATACAATTTTGTGACTGTACAAAAAAATAAGGCTAAAACCTATGTATGAGTCTTGTTTCATAATGTTAAAAACTTCTGGGTCATGGTACTGACCACTAAGTATAAAATTCAGTACTAATATTTATCTCTGAATCATTAACAATTTATATTACTAACTAAAGCCATTTCAGTATCAAAGGTTTACAGTAAATCAAGTATGATTCTACAAAATTAAGACAAAATACAGTTGTAATAATAATTACTTCTTTATAAATATCATTTATATTTCCCTAAAATCTCAAAAGTCCCTTAGTTTTGCCTCATTATAGGGTATTTTGCAAGTTTTCAAGGATGAGAATGGGAGCAGTGGGGTCTTTGGAAGACAACATTTGAAATCTTAGAAGACTGGATTATTGTCCACCATTGCCTTAATGTAACATTAGCTGTTAGAATGTCCTCTGTTCCAGAAATCTAGCATTTGAATTTAATACATGTAGTTCATTTGAATAAAATTATTAGGAGCCTAATAATGTGAATTATCTCTCTTAGCAAGCAAAAGAATCGCTATAATTGAGAAAGATTCATAAACAAAAAATAAATGAGTAAATAACACCAATTTGCTCAAGAGGCATTGTGGCGCAATGGATAGAATGCAGTATTGCAGGCTGACTTACTACTTGCTGCCAGGAGTTCAATTCTGACCAGCTCAAGGTTGCCTCAGCCTTCCATTCTTCCAAGGTCAGTAAAATGAAGACCCAGATTGTTGGGGACAATATGCTGACTCTGTAAACTGTTTAGAGAGGGCTATAAAGCACTATGAAATGGTATATAACTCTAAGTGCTATTACTGTTGCTAATATGTTATTACTCATTGATTTTTGTTTATGCAGCTTTCTCAATTATATTTAAAAAGTAAGCTAAAGTTTAAGAGTATATTTAGTTTGTACTCCAAATAATTATTTCAATTATTCAACATGCTTTCTATCCACAGTATAAACATTACCTATTCAAATGAAAATTCACCAGCATTACTTACTTAACTTTAATTTAGGGGAAGCAATTTCATCATCTTCAAGCAGAGGTCCCAATTCTTTTCTTTTTTCTTTAAGAATTTTCTCCAAAATATGAGCATCATTGTAAACCTATTAATCATAAAAATTTAATTCATAATCAAAATGTATAAATAATGAAGTTATATGTAAATATACTTTTTAACCAGGTGAGCATGGTGTTTTAGCTAGCACTGGTGTACATATTCATGTAATGGCATGAATGGTAATGGCCAGGAGGCTTGTTAAAAATATTTATAACATATTTAAGGATTAAAGTATTATTCCTTAAATTATATTAAGAAATTGGCAGCAAATAGACCCACTCTATCCCCCTAAATGTAAAGAGCATCTTTCTAGAAAAAGTATAATGTGAAAGCCTTTACTTAAGTGAGATTTAGAGGCTCATTCCAAAATCTTATTTATCTGATTCTTATGTTCCATGTTCACAATATTGGTTATTTCATATCCTAAAGAAAGTATTACAAAGTTACATATAATGTATAAAAGTACATAGGGACTTGTTTTTAATCTTTTTCTTAAAATACTCAATGCCAGTACTGTAAAGCTGAGGATCTTTAGGACCAATTAGAAGAAAAGCTGCCTTTTAAACAGGGATAGCATTTAAAAATTCATGCAGGTAAAATTGCAAATAGCAAGTAGCCTGGTTGGTACAGTGGCACCATGTATTCAACTGCTTTGAAACTGCATTTTGACGCAGTTCTCACTGTTGGTTTGGTTCTCACCGCATAAACTAGAACTTGTTGGTTTCGGTTGTCTTGTGACTCACTACATTATTCCTCATAGGAAAAATTTGTTTGGTACTCATCATTTTTGGTACTCATCGCATCTCCCAGAACCAATTAACGAAGAATATCGAGATACCACTGTAACCTGTTATTTCAGCGTGATAAACTGATTTACAGATTACTATCAAGCAATAATTTGATTGCAAACATAATCTGATGCAATACACTGATAATTATTTTGAAAGGACTAAACAATCCTATTAATTGCAGCCATTTGTACCCTATCCTTTGCCATAAAAAAAAAAGAATACCTCATGATTAAGAAGTTTTTAGCCACGGTGGCACAGTGGTTAGAATGTAGTAATGCAGGCTACTTCTGCTGACTGCCGTCTGCCTCCAATTTGGCAGTTCAAATGTCACCAGGCTCAAGGTTGACTCAGCCTTCCATCCTTCTGAGGTGGGTAAAATGAGGAGCCAAATTGTTGGGGGCAATATAGTGACTCCGTAAACCGCTTAGAGAAGGCTCTAAAACTCTGTAAAGCACTATATAAGTCTAAGTGATATTGCTATTAAAAATGTATAAGCAGCTTCGAACAAAACCTACACAAGGAATCTACACAAGTGTAAAAAATATTGTGTAATTCATATAATAAAGCTCCAAGATAGATTTTATTCATGATAATTTACAGAGTAAGTTAAGGAAAATATGGATAACTTTTAAAATATCTTTCCTTCAGTTATACCTGTGAGCCTTCTTCATTATAATGTCTCGCATTTCGAAACATTAACCTCATATCTTCTATCATAGCTTCCTCTCCAGCATATTTGTCACTACGGATATTATGTTCTATTATTTTTAAATCCATTGGCTCCAAAATGATTTTGTAATAATCTGGATAGTCTTTTTTGGAAGGTTTCACCATAAACAGCTCACACAGCCTTCGGCCTGTTCCAGGTTCTCGTGCTTCAAGAACAACATTATATAAGATTTTCATTCGTTGTTTCTTTATATTCTTCTTACTGTTCAAAGAGAGAAAAAAGACTACTTTAATCTTGGTGTATGCTACCAGAATCATTGCTGTTTTCTGCAGTGAAAATCTATTTATTAGTTTATATATTATATAGAGTATGTACCTGTAATAAATGAATAAGAACTGACCCAGATTGGATCCTGCAAAGAGACTTTTAAAAGCTTAATAACCTCTATTGAAATTTTATATGTGTGACTTTCTTGACATAGTTGATTAGATTTACATAGCCAATTTTTAAAGAAGCAGGTTTATTTAAACAAAGCTTGCTGTTCTGATATATAAACCCAAAACAGCAATCTTAACATTGCATTTCTTTCCTTCTCAAAAAAAAATATATCTTATTTCCTAATTATCTGAAATCATTATTCAGACTTTTAAGAAGTCTGAAGCAATTTGGCAGTGAAGATCCAATATTTTAAATTTAAGACTGAACAGGATTACCTCAAAACAATGTTGATGAAACTACTCTCAACAATACACAAACAGAATCCAGACAATTTTAGGGGTCCTACTGGATTCATAGATTCTATTACGAGAGCAAATAACAGCCATTGCCAGGAGGACAACTTCATTTTATCTGCCAATTGCGCCACTTCCTGAAATAGGAGGTGTTGCTCACAATCACTCATCTCCTAAGCAGATTCATTGTAATGCATTCTATATAAAATTGCCCATGAAGGCCATCTGAAAACTGCAACAGCCTGAGCAATTATAGGCACACCTTGATACTCCCATTTTACATTTCCGCTCCACAAGCTACAATGGATCCCAGTGTACTTCCCAGTGGCATTCAAGGTACTAGTTATTTCCTAGAAGGCCCACCATTGCGTGAGATGTGGTTATTTGCAGAACCACCCCCTCTTTTGGAACCAGTCGCACCACTTGCCAAACTTCCTAAGATCAGATTGTTCTGACTTTGCTGGTCTTTTGTAAAGTACTGAGGGCCTGAATATGCAACACCTGGGATTCTTGGGGTGAGATGGCCAGCTGAAAGCTCTCTGTTAATAGTTTTGCTTAGGTTTATCCACAGTGACTATTGACAATTTAAAAAAAAAACTGTTTTAATGTGTTGTTAGCCACTCAGTCACATTTGTGAGAGTAGCAGCCACTTAAGTAACTACAATTCTTTGTAAGACTTCCATGGCTGCTTTGAATGTTGTTTTTGCTTATTTATGTGTGTGTGTTTGTGCAGACAATACTTATATAGCAAAGATGTACACATACAATTATGCAGATTTAGCTTCTGAAACAATTGTGGCAGATTTTCAAATGATGTAATTATTTTAGTATTTCTAAGAAAAGTGATTTGTTTGTGTCATGTTTTTTTTAAAAACTGAGAATCTCTTTCTAATACTTTGCATAGTTCTATGAAGTACACTTCTCAGAATTATGCATTGTGTTTAATTATGTATTGTGTATTGTATTAAAAAGTAAATATTGAAAAAAAATTCAACATGATAATTAGATCATGCATTTTTATCTTGAAGACATTACTGATGAGATATTTGGTGAGAATAATTGAGAATTAGAGCAAACAAGTGTTGACCCGAACATATACTCGTGGCAAATACCTTTTTCTTTTTGAACTCCCAGCATCTGATGTGGCAGAAGATATCATACTATCTCCATCCTCAATTTCATCTCTTCTAGCTAGCTCTTTCTTCTTTGCCTGAAATAGATCCAATTCACATCACTGAATATGCTAAAATGCATGAATATTAAACAGCTGCTTTCATTCTGCAAGGATAAAAACATCAGTTTCATGCACTGAGGAAAAGTTTCAAGTAAAGCATTCTAGTTCATTTGTATCATGGGAAAGCATTAAATATTAGACCTACCTAAATAAATCATTCTAGAACAATTAATTAAGTGAAAACTTTATGCTGGCCTAGGACCACTAAAAGTCCTTTCCTTGAGAAAGTGTGTAAGATGAGGCTTAGTTAAATATTGGGAACATTTCCATTACTAAGTAGAGAAAAAAGATTTTTTAAAGACAACAGTTTCTGCCAGTTTAGAAAATGAATGAACCAAATACTAACTCTTTTGAATATAAGCCCCAGAAACAGAGTAAAAATTTTACCTGCATAACCTGTTGCAGTTTCAAAACTCTCTTATAAATGGCTGAGTTTGGAACATTATAACGCTTTGCATTTTCAAACATCAGGTTTAAATCGCACTCCAAATGATCGAGGGTTTCATATTCGTGATTCTTCAGTTTTGTTCTGTAGAAAAGACAATCTTTTTTCACTGCTGCAAAAATACTTTTTTGTAAAGGAGAATTTGGTAAAGTGCAGAATGTTTTTCACCCAATCTCACATTTAATTTCTACTTGAGGGTTAAGGGATACACATTTGGCAAAATGATTTCCTCAGCACAAGAGAAAATAAATTACAAGCAACATTCTTTGTTTGATATTAGTAGGCTTGGAACAGACTTTAATACAAACTAAAAGAAAGAAAGAATGAGATGCTTCAGTTCTTAAAGGGGTGGATGCCAGTGCTTCATTTACAAATACCTACAAAATAAAAATCTGATTGTTTCTACGAGTTATTAAATAGCACTATTTTCCATTATAATTGCAACATGAATAAAGATAATAATGAATAAGGTAAAAATTATTTTATTTAATTCTGTTGGATAACTTTAGAGCTTATTACATACTTTTTACAAACAATAATTTTTGCCCAAATGTTAACTTTATCCTAATTTCATATTAGATTTTTATCTGTGTTTAAATTTTAACTAGCTATTAAATTCTGGGCATTTTAGGAATATATATGTATGTATGTATCGAAATATGTAGGTCTAGGTGTGTTTGGGTCTTTTTCCATGTAAGATTAAGAGTATCTTGGTGATGTTTCGGCGAGGTCCCACTCGCCATCGTCAGGCTGGTGCTTTAGGCTTCATGTACAGACGAATACAATACAGAAAGCCTGATGATGGCAGATGAGATTCTGCTGAAACTTTGCTACAACTTTAAAAGCACAACTATGATGACGTGGGAAAATACCCAAACAAAGCTGAATACCATACATGTAAGTACCCACGAAAATTTAAGAAAACACACACACACACACACTTTTTCTTTCAGTTGTTAAAGCAAGAAATTTGAAATATGTAAAAATGCAGAATACCATTTTACCTGATCTGCTGCAACGAAATAGGCATTTTGATTTGTTGATAATAATCAGGATATTTTTTCTTTGAGGGTAAATGAAAAAAGGGTTCCGATATAAGTTGACCCTGGTTGTTTCGGCAGTTTCTAACTGTATCATAAAGTTGATAGAGAGGATTGGATGTATCCATAAATGAAGCAATGCTTTCAGCTTCAGATTCTCCTTCTTCATAACGGGCAGCAGCTAAGAATGATGAACAGAAACATATGCCATTTCTGTATTTTTCTCCTCTCCTTGTTCATATGTTTTAAATTGACTAAATAGAGCCAAATGAGAACTGGCTTTAATAATTTCAATTCCTAAAATGATAATGTTTGAATATGTACCTCATATTTTTAAACAAATTCTAATATCAAAGAAAAACAAAGGGAATAAAAATTTCTTAGCGGATATGAACAATTCTTCTTCAATTCCTACCAGCTAAAACAGCATCTTCATCACTTTCAGATCCATATTGAAGTGTCATGGTTATTGCTGATAAACGATCACCTTGGACAGCTCTTTTGTTACTGTGAATTTTTAAAGGGAAGACAGATAATAAATGAAAAATCTGTTAACAATGAGAGTATATGCATCTACATTTAAAATAGTAGCTATACTGGCACAGTATAGCAAATACAGGAAAAATTGAAGGCTAGCTTTGCTATGAAAGTTTACTTTTGATTATAAATACAGAATCTATGTATGTGAAACAATAGTTTGGAAGAATCACCATGCATCTTCCTTGGTTTTGGGCCTGAAATGTGGCAACTTTTATCAGTCAAAAATGAAGTCATTTTTATTTTATGTAAAGTTCCTTTCTGTTGGATTTGAAAGCCAGACGAGAAAATAATACAATAGTCTTTGGGACAGTATTCTTAAGCTCTATTGCTACATTACCTTAAAAGAAAAGGAACATGTTTGATATTATATGCTAGTTGGTTCAAAGCAAGCTCAATAGTTCAACATAGCTATAGTAGCTATATAGCTAGACCCTTCCATCCAAGTTACCAAATGAGGCAATACTTCTGGATTTTTAAAATAAATACTTACTTTTTGCTATATACATATAAAGCTAACAATATTTAAGGGGTAAACCAACCTGTTGAAAAGATTAACTGATTGAACTATATCTAGATACTAAGGACTCACCGGTAATATTTATTAGAAGAATTTCTTTCATCAACAACACTGCCTTTACCCTGTGAGGAAGGACTTGTTAGCTTGGAAGCAGTCAGATTTGCAGTCCTTTATGGAGAAAAAATAAGCCACAGATAGTGAAAAGAAGAAATCCACCAAAAAACTAAGATAATACACAATTAAGATTCAGCTCTTTTACATAAGTTTTGAAAGCTACAGAAGATTCTACCATTGCACTGAACAGATCAGTATATGGTTGAATATTACTAAGATTTATAAAATCAACACATTTTAGGCATAATACTACGGCTAATTTTAAAGTTAAATTATTCCATTTATTGGAAGTAAAACAATTGATTTCAAAGATAAGCATGCATGGAAAAACACTAGTCTCAGTTTTAAGCACTATGTTATTTTAATCCCAGAGAAAATGTATATCCAATTGCAAATATATATTAAGTAAAAGCACTCTTAATTGACATTGGGGTGTTTTGGACTAAGTTATAAAAGAAAAAAGATAAAAAACACATTGAGATCAATTTTAAAACAAATTATGCAATACAGAAATAACAAAAATCAGCTATTTCATAGTTCATAATAAAACAAAGATAAAAGCTAGTGAACAATTTTTCATGAATTGAAATCTGTTCAACAATTAGGAAGAATACTAAATTCCAGCTGTTATGTAACATACAAAACATAAAACATCCCCCAAATAAAAAGAATAGAACAAACTCTCAAGTAGAAAAGGCCAAATATAAACTGATGTTCTGTAATTCTACGTTTTCTGGATTTGAGGCCTAAAACTTTGCATCTTTATTTTTATTAATTTGCTGATCTCATTCATAATGTAACCTAATAAACTCAATTTGCACCACATAATATAAACCAGTATTTCTCAACTTCAGTAAACTTTAAGATATATGAACTTCAATTCCCAGAATTGCCCAGCCAGCATATAGACATAGAGTATGATATGGGAAAATCTAGAGAAAAATTCACTAAGAAAGTTGAAGCTATGCAAAGAGGACAGACAAATTAAGAGTGTGTAAAATATTCAAAAGAGATGCTTTGCAACATATGAGAGCAGAAGTAAATTATTAAAATATCCATATTGTCTTCTGCAATGTGCTGGTCCTGTACATTGCAAATACACTTTGCTTGAATGCTATACGTAGCCTTAATAATAGAAGGTTAATATTCCATGATTTCTATTTTTTTTTTTTTAAATCAAAATTAAGAAATAGTAACACAGATCTTTGCTATCCTTAACTATAGATTAACTTTATAAAATTAAGGAGCATGTGATGTCATGTCTGCTTAATATAATCTTAAATCAGATCTTGCCTCAGATAATAATACAGTGACCTAAGATTCTTTAATATACATTTTTAAGAACCTCACTATTTCTCTACAATTCAGTGCTACAGATAATTTTAATATTTAATACATAAAAGTTAAAATTTTAACTAAAAAATAAAATATCAATACCTTTCTATATTTCTATTCTGCTTACAATACCTGACTCGGAGACTTGATTTAGTTAGTTCTGAATGCTCAATTTCTGCCTTTTTCATATTAAATATTTTCTTTATTGCATTAGCATCCTGTTAAAGGAAATAAAAAAGGAATCTTTAAATGAAGTTTAAAAAAGAATATTCTGCAAGGATAGACCGATACAGTAAGTTATCTTGTTTCAAGTTATCTTGTTTTATCTTGTCCATACATCATTCATACACACACACACACACACACACACACACACACACACACACACACACAGACAACTCTAGGTTGGCTTGATTTCAGACAAAAGTATGCTGGCTTGCAAAGTAGTCTCTAGATTAGAAATCAAAATAGCAAACAAATTTGGACTAAAACTGGGCTTTAATTCAACTCATGGCATATTGGCCCGAACATCCCTAAATATTAACCTTATCATTAGCATGTCATGCTGCAAGTGTTATGGACTCTATTAAAGTTGGTATGATTCATTTGTAAAAATGTTATGTGAAAGCCATAATCATATTTATGTATATTCAAAAATGGCTTCTACTATCACTTAATTTTATTTAATCCATACAGTGCATAAAGATGTATTCTTAAATTGTAACTGGAATCAAAGATTTATCTTGTTTTCTACATTAATCAAACAATTCTTTTAACCAACCTTGAATACTTGAGATCCTGGTTCATTATACGTTTTGGCATTTTTAACTAATAGATCTATATCCTTGGTCATTGCATGAATGCTTTTATAACTTCCATTCTACAAGTAAAAGCAGATTAAAAAAATTAAATTTTGTTTTCATATTAAATATGTATGATTTAAACCTTTGCTCTCTGAACTTCAGAGTTTTCCTCTCATTTAAATAATCTATAGAAACATTATGATAAAGTAATATATAATTAGAAACAAAATCACACTATATAAAAGTAACTTTACCAGGTAAATAAAAAGAACAAAAATAAACAATTTAAGGAAAATGTCACCAATGGTCTCTAAATAAGTTCTTTCAGAAAATGAGTAAACAATGGTAGAAAATGGTTGAAAATTACAGACCACTCTCTTTATGCTGAGTCACCTGTAAAGTCATGGAATCAATTATTAACCAATCCATCATCCTCCACTTAGAAACAAACAACCTATTCTCTAATAAACAATTTGGTTTTAGGAAAAAACTATCATGTAATGTGCAACTCTTACACTGCAAAACATATGGACTACACAACTTGATCAGGGAAAACCAATGGACGCAATCTTCATAGACTTCTGTAAAGCCTTTGATTCAGTGGTACATGACAAACTACTCCTAAAACTAAAATCTTATGGTATCTCTGGACACCTGCATAACTGGATAGAAGCATTCCTGTCAAACAGACAACAAATGGTCAAAATTGGGAGCATCTTATCAAATTCTGTACCTGTCAACAGTGGTATCCCCCAAGGCAGTGTTCTAGGACCAACTCTTTTCATACTCTACATAAATGACCTGTGTGATCATATCAAGAGCAACTATATTCTCTTCGCTGATGATGTAAAGCTATTCAACACTACAGACAATACTGCAATCCTTCAAAAAGACCTTGACTATATATCAGAATGGTCAAACAAATGGCAACTTCAAATCTCAACAAATAAATGCTCTGTCTTACATATTGGCAAAAAAAAAAACCAGAAAATAACATACAGGCTGAATAGTCAAGACCTTGTTGATGATCCAAACTCTGCTAAGTATCTTGGAGCACTCATCTCTAATGACCTAAGTGCTAGAGCCCACTGTAACTACTTAGCCAAAAAGGCTTTAAGAGTTATTAACTTAATCTTACGTAGCTTTTTCTCTGGTAATATTACACTAATAACTAGAGCATACAAAACATTTGCTAGACCAATACTCAAATACAGCTCATCAGTCTGGAATCCACATTACGTATCTTATATTAACATGGTTGAGAAAGTCCAGAAATATTTCACAAGAAGAGTTCTATAGTCCTCAGCTTGTTGCAGAATACCTTATGCCACCAGACTTGAAATTCTAGACCTAAAAAACCTAGAACTATGTCGCCTTCGGTCCGATCTAAGTATAGCATATAAAATCATACATTGCAATGACTTAGCTGTCAAAGAATACTTCAGCTTCAACGATAACAACACAAGAGCAAACAATAGATACAAACTCAAGGTTAATCATACCAAACTTGATTGCAGGAAATACGACTTCAGCAACAGAGTGGTCAATGTCTGGAACACTCTACCTGACTCTGTGGTTTCTTCCCCAAACCCCAAAAACTTTAACCTTAGACTGTCTACTATTGACCTCACCCCTTTTCCTAGGAGGTTTGTAGGGGGCATGCATAAGCTCACCAACGTGCCTACTGTCCCTGTCCTATTGTTTCTTTTATATATTTTTTATTTTTCTTATGTGTATCTATGTATTCATAACTATGTTTTTACTTATACCTATTATCTTGTAAGCAATTGACAAATAAAAATAAATAAATAAAAAATAATAATCTCTAAGCTAATTTTGTCCAAAGTTTTGTAAATTTTTACAACAGGTCAGTAGATTAATCCATATTGATAGATTAAGCAGTTCCATGATTTATAAATATAATTTAAAAACTCAGTACACCAAAAATTATAATTAATGTAAGAAAGCTATATAATCTAAAAACAAATGTGTTGGTTTAAATTTCATTACTCCAAACATTTTTTTTCAAAACTGCTTGATCTTCTGGACATTTATTGTATTCAAGGCAACAGCTAAAGTTATACTGTACCTGTATCCTCTGAGCGATGGTCTTCAAATCTATGGGCTCTTTAATTATTGCATAATAATCGGGATATTGCTGAAAGTTCAAAAACGAAATCCAAGTGATGCCATGCGAAATGAAACATTGATTGATTAACTATTCTATGTCCTAGAGAGCTTTTCTATCTGAATTTCACATGTTAGTATCAGTGACATACACAATCTTTGTACAATGATGTTTTCTGCCCCCGGTCTTATGACTATGCTTTTTGATCACATACATTGTTTGTTTACCCATTTTTTTGTTTTCCAGTTACCACTATACATACTTAGCAGTCAAGGTCTCCAGGCTTTGGAAGATCACTATCAATCAAGCATTCGGCAGAAATTTTGCCCTGTATTCAAAGGAAGGCTTCCTCAGTACAATTCAGAAGACCCTCTTGCCATGCTGTCTTTATAGTATGTGTAAGATTTGATACTGGAGGGAGGTTGGTGATTTGAGATTTCCTAGGAGGTATCAATTAATAGATTTCTGGGAGACACTGCTTAATACTGAATTTTGGGAACCTAGATCTATCTATCTATCTATCTATCTATCTATCTATCTATCTATCTATC
>BLBF01000003.1:52761234-52880834 GCA_015471245.1 Laticauda colubrina | reverse complement strand
AGGGCCAGCTGACAGGGAGTGCGAGAGCCAAGACTCTCATCGCGGGATGCCACCATGCTAAGTCGCTGCTCCGGCGCAAATCAAGGCACGGCCACCAATAATTCAGATTTATGCGCGTATAAGCCGACCCCCAAATTTTGAAAAAAAAAAGCGTTCTAAAGTCGGCTTATATGCGAGTATATACGGTAATCTTAAGTCATGCTTAGCAATGGCTCATTGGCTCCCAAAGCCATCAACAAGCTGCCGATTCCAATTGCAAAGTCTGGGCACAAAATAAGCAATTATAACAGCCAAATCAACCAAACCAAACTAAACTGAACAAAGAAGTCCTGTTTTATTAATTTGAAGATAGGGAAAAAGGATTTTATTTGTCTATGAACATGTTAAACTATTTATATATAAATAAAATTCATTTGCTAAAGGAATATCTAAAGGAGAAAAAACCTACTTTACAGGAAAGGGGCTTCCAACTTTTACTAGCTTATGTGCCAAAATAGTTTGCCCGTTATGGGGGGAGATCTGCACTCCCCAGATGGGCAGGGACATTTTTTCTTAATTTATTGTTTTATATTTTTATTTAAAATAAGGTTCGTGGTAATTTTATAACAAAAGAAAATATTTGGTTTTTCTGATACTAGAAATACTCCGATTTTAAAAACCTTAAAGGTGGAAGTTTTCATTTGTTATTTCCCTCAACTATATTAACCTCCCACCCCGCCACCATACCAAAGTCTGACCTCAACAATCCTGGCAAAGCTGTCAACTTCAAAGAAGATGGTGAGTTGCATCACTTATAAGCTGCAAGTAAATATACAGGAAGTCCTATTTACAACTGTAACACAACTGGGACTGGCAACTTGGTTGTTAAACAAAATGGTCATTATATGAAATGTGTCTGTATTTATAATCTCAATTCAATTTTTCTTTGCTTTATAAACCAGTTGCTAAACAAGGAGTCCCTGCAATTCAACATTTTCCAGCAAATTTAAGCATCCTGAAATAGCAATAGCACTTAACACTTATATACTGCTTCACAGTGCTTTGAAGCCCTCTCTAAGTGGTTTAAAGTCAATATACTGACCCCAACAATCTAGGTCCTGTTATGTTAAAATGCAAAATATATTTGTAGCAATTCTGATGCTTCATTCTGATGCTCCAATATGTTATGTATATCACTCAAATTTAAAGGGTCGATATTTTTAAAGTCCCAAGAACTTAAAAGAATGAAGAGTTTAAACAATTGCTTTCTAGCGATATAATAGACGGTTGCTTGTACACAGTGACTAGGCTACAAAGATAGTCATTCAAGGATATTTACAGGATCAACTGTTGGGAGGTTGGAGAGTCTTCTTCGCTTCCTACTTGGACCTGGTGTGTTTGTGGAATGGTGACCATCATCAAAATCTCCTCCACTGGCACTGCTAGAAGGAGAGGTAGCCCTTCGCCTCTTTGAGCTCATGGAATCCAACTTCTTCTATAATAAAGAAAAATGTTCTTAAACTTGGAAAGTTTCAAACAAAGAAATAATTTACAGTAGGTATCAGTGTGTCTTTAATACGCTGTTTATTTTGAAAGATTGTGGCTATTCTGATAAACTAGCTCCATACCTATTGAAACAATGGCTGCCACTGTGAGCATGTCTAACTAAGAACAATGATGAGACACGCTGATAAGGATCTATTCCCACTGCCTCTAGCTCTAGCTGTTTTTTGCATACATTTTTGTGGAACATATCTGGAATACTGTAACTAATTTCTACTTTATAAATTTTGTTTCTAGATAACTTTTAGACAACATATAGCTTCTTTAGATTCATTTTGGATTCCAGAATTCTGGGAAATGGCCATGCTGTGTGGGGAATAGAGACAAGTTTTGGAAAGGCTGACATAACCTATATTAAGATATTGGTTTTACAGCCAAGCAATCACTGTATTAGTCAAGACCCTTGATAACAAAATTATAACAAAATAAATGGTTTTCTTGAAGGGACTGCAACATTTCTGTTTCTTAAAGAAATATTACCACAGCTATTTGGCTGATATGTAGCAGCATAAACCATTTGTTTTAGTCTGTCTGTCTGCCTGCCTGCCTGCCTGTGTATGAAAAATCTAGACATCAAGCATTGTCCTAATAATAAATTTACATGAATACAATATATCAAGCTCCTTTTGGCCACCTGACAGCTTTTGAAGTAATGTACAACATTAAGCAAAAAGCAATTAACAACCAAATTTTGTTTTGTGCCAACACCAAAGATCGAAAGTATTAGCTCCAATTGTGAATGAGGAATAAACATTCAATTACAAGTGAATCATGAATTAGCTGCTAAATTTAAATGTACAATAATTACAGAGACTATGATTTCTTATGGACTATATTCAATATAAAAGCAACTTGTGTCCTGAAGTACTTTCATTTGTTACATTTTAAGTATGTAATTATGTTAAGCATGGTTTTGAAGTAGGCATGCAAAATTTATGCCATAAAAGCTACTATGATTTGTGCAATAGTGACATGAAGTGTCCTATTTTTCTCTTCCTATAAGAGAAAAAGTGAAAGGATCTAAAATATTATTTGAAAACAATTTGCTTGCTAAGCTAGAAGTAAATGATTCTGTCAGAAGAATGCAGCAATCGGTTTAATACATTAATGTGGGTATAGTTTAATACCGAAAACAAAATATAAAAGAATCCTTAAGGTAAATAAGGTTTTTATATTTTGCTAGTACTTCTTACAAAAACTATTTAGCTGAAGATAAACATTAATTATAATGTAATATAATTACTAAAGATCAACCAAATTTAAATAAAGCATGTTACTTAAATTATTTTCATTTAAACCACAAAGCAATTATTTCTTATTCCTACCAAACAACATGAAGTCCATAAGGAACTAGTTGATCTTAGCTGAAAAAGCTGAATCTTAAACCTAAAATTCACACAGTACATATGCAGACTAAGAAATGATCATGAAGAAGTAAACCAATAACTTGTTTGCAGTTTTAAAGTGTGAAGTGATTCATAAATGTTCTAGAATTTCCTACTCATTTAAAAGCAGAAAATAAAATTTAAAAACCTCTCATTATCCTAGTCAAGTTCTTTTAACAAAATTAAAAATGTAAGATTACTATAGTTGTTTTCCAAGAGAAACAAATAGAAAATCATGTTTTCCAATTACTTTATTCACAGAAATATATTTTAAGAATATATACTTAGTCCAATGTACTTATGTAAATGCATGTGCACTTCATGTCTGATAACCAAATTGATGTACAAATTCATCAGATACATGAAAAAACATGACTTATACAAACCAATACAGGTAATCCTCAACTTACAACAATTCATTTATTGACCATTCAAAGTTACAACAGGCACTGAAAAAAGTGACTTATGACCGTTTTTCGCAGTTATAACTTTTCCAGCATCCTCATGATCATGTGATCAAAATTCAGATGCTTGGCAACTGGTCCATATTTATGACTGTTGCTGTATCATGTGATCACCTTTTGCGACCTGATAAGCACAGTCAATTGGGAAACCAGATTCACTTAAAAACCAGGTTACTAAATTGCCAACTACAGTGATTCACTTAACAACTGAAACAAGAAAGGTCATAAAATGGGGAAAAATTCATTTAACAATGTCTCACTCAACAATAGAAAATTTGGGCTCAATTGTGGTCGTAAGTCAAGGACTATCTGTATAAAACAAAAATGGCTGAGATGTATGGAAGAGGGACAAACAGCACACACATTACCAGCAAATTACCAGATTTACCAGAGTACAACCAGCACCACGAAAAGCCAATCTCCTCATAATGTCTGATAGGCAAGTAAGCAAACTGAGAAAAGGGAAATCTTTAAAGCACCAATTCAGCAGCAGTATTAGTACAGCCAAAACTGAAAGAGAAGATAACAAAAAGAAAGGAAAACAGAGAAGAAACAATGGAAGAATAGGTAAATAAAGGATTAAGAAGAAAGAGTAAGGAAAACTATAGAAAACAACACAAAATAGGATTATAGTAACTGGCTTGTTAGCAAATTTGAAATAAGGTTTATTTAAAATTCAGAACAAAACTAGCAGTCTTAGGTGAATAAAGTTTGTAGTTTCACACTTATCAGTAACAAAAGTGCTATTTGATATGGTAGAGCTATAGTCTTAATGGTCATATTATTCCAGAAGAACTATGCTAACAAAAAGATTGTTCATTATATATAAAACACTATAGTGTATCTATTGTTGCTCTAATTAACGTATTGACCAACATTAAAAAAAATAACAGATCCAGAAATTGCAAATGCCAAAGTACATCATATAACAGTCATTAAGATTTAATTATAATAAATTATAAATCATTATAAAAACTTCAAATTAACAATGCAGACACATATCTAATACTTTTAAATGCAACTGCTGAAGCACTTCAAACTAAACAACAGCTTAGTGATTGATTATGGAATAAGTGGCTATATTTACAACACACAAGGCAACAAAACTATAGTTCATGTATACATAGAAGTAAACCATATTTTGAAAAGGATTTTTTCATATTTTACTCCAAGCCAAATAGCAGCTGTAATTTTGTCTGATAAATGACAAATAAATTTAAAGCAAACTCAAACAAAGCAGAGGTATTTAAAGCTAAAGGTTAAATGATGGATTTGTACTTCATGAACAGTGATTGAAATGATGGTAGGTAATCAAGTTTATAATGTCTTTGAGGATGAAAAATACTGTACAGTACATGTATAACATAATGTAATCTAAGATAGCTAAAACCTATTTTGATTAAAAGAGGAAGAAAAGAAGTAAAAGAGATTTTGAAATAAAATAAAACATTGTTTGGGAAGTGGGTAATATTTACAATATTATTGTTGATTCCACAAGGAGCTTCAAGCAGAATTAATTAAATAATATGGCTGAAGTGAGAGAATGCTAGAAGATTTGCTTGGGTATGATAATGAAGACTGAAATTCAAATGAATCCTGTAACTAGTTTTTAAAAACTGATAAAAAAAGAAGTATGATAATATATGTTATGTGAATACTAAAGAATAGAAATGTATAGCTGGTGTACAATAGATGTAAAAGCAGACAGATATGAGAACATTGACTTGGCTTTCTTATGCACTGCCTATCTGATTTGTGTAATGTGTGTGACAGCTGCTTCAGTACCTGACAATAAAATAATGCTGTTATTGTTTGCCAAACAAAAAGGTGGCAAGAATGAATGCAGAGCGATTAATTTTATGTTAATGTTAAGTATGCTTGGCAAGATATTTGGGAAAGTGCTGGACAATTCTGATGACATTTGAGATGACAAAATTTGCAAAATTTAAGAAAGCTACATGACTTTTTGTACAAAGAGGGTTTTTTTGCTTTTTAGAATGTTTTTGAGAAATGTACAAATATATGATCCATTGCATATTTCTTGATTCAAAGAAGCGTAGAATAAAGGGAATTAAGCTTGAATTATGGAAAGTTTAATGCAAGTATGTTGTTAAAAGCGTGGTTGCTAAATATAGTAAAGAGGATCTAATGGAGATATAATATAAAAAAACACACTGAATAATTATCAAATGGTTCAGCAATAGGCAGGAAGTAAGATAGATGTCTAATGCCTGCTTGATTTTTTAAAATGTATTTATGAATAAATATATAAGCAAGTGTATGCTGTTATGATGATTGGAGACATGAAAGTACTTATACAGTACTTTTGTATGCAGATGATGTCACATTATGGGAGAGAACCAAAATGTTTCATGTGAATGTTAGATTCAGACACTGTCTGTATCTGCATATATATCACTTTAATATATTAAAAACCAAGGTACAGGTAGTCCTCGACTTATGACCACAATTGACCCCAACATTTCTATTGCTAAGTGAAACATTTGTTAAGTGAATTTTGCCCCGTTTTACAACTTTCTTGCCACAGTTGTTAAATAAATTACTGCAGTTGTTAAGTTAGTAACATGAATGTTAAATGAATCTGGCTTCCCCATTGACTTTGCTTGTCAGAAGGTGACAACAAGTGATCACATGACACCAGGACACTTCAATTGTCATAAATATGTTAGTTGTAAAGTGTCCAAATTTTGATCACATGACCATGGTAATGCTGCAATGGTTGTGTGAAAAACGGTCATAAGTCACTTTATTCAGTCTGTTGTAACTTTGGTCACGAAATGTAACTGCATTTGACTAGAAAAAGTAAATAAAACAATGCAAGTTTCTCTAAATAGCAAAACATGAAGAAAAGTTGATGTATGTATCTTGAAATTTTCTTTAAACTGGAAAAATGGGTGGAGAAATTATAATGTGCAAATTTTGGAAGAAAAGATTTGACATCAACATGATGGAATATGTGTCTATTGTGAAGCAACAATGCTTGTTGAAAAAATAAAACACAATGCATGAAATAGTGTATGGACAGAGTGGAAATAAGCATATTTTGCAAGGATGGAGCATTATTATAAAACACTTTCACCATATTTTTCGGAGTATAAGATGCTCCAAAGTATAAGACGCAACTAGCTTTTAGGAAGGAAAACAAGAAAAAAAAAATCTACCTCTGCCTCCCAGCAATTTACCTTCTTGAGTAAACAACAAACAGCCTGCTTCAGCTTTAGCACATCCTGATTAGCACAAGCAGCTGATTGTTGATTGGATTAGCCTCCCAATGATCAGCTGTTTCAGGCTGCAGGGATCGTCATCGCCTATTGCTGCATCTACATGCTCTATTTTCGGCCTCCGCGCCCTGTTTTCAGCCTCCCGCTCCCCATTTTCAGCTTCAGTGCCCCATTTCCGCCCGTTCCGATCCCCGCCGTCCAGAATGGGCCAAAAATGGGGCACATGGAGGCTGAAAATGAGGTGTGCAGATGCCAAAAATGGGATGCGGAGGCCAAAATGGGGCGCACAGAGGCAGCAGTAGGCGATGGCGATCCCTGCAGCCTGAACCAGCTGATTGTCAGGAGGCCGATCCAATCGACAATCAGCTGCTTGTGTTAATCATGCTGTGCTGAAGCTGCATGGAGGCAAATTGCTGGGAGGCAGAGGCCGGAATATGGGGGTTGGCAGGTAGGCGGGGCTTTGGCAACATTCACTGTGTAAGACGCACAGACATTTCCACCCACTTTTGGAGGTGGGGAAGTGCGTCTTATACACTGAATAATGCAGTAATTATATTTCTTTTTTGCATCTCCTAACTTTATTTTTTTTACCTACTCTTTTTCTATTCTTTGCATTTTACTGCATGCCCTAAAAGACAATATTGTCACAAGTATTTTTTATATATAGATAACCCTTTGACAATTGTTTCAGGTAGGAAAAAGAGGACACAGAATAGCACATTTAAAAATAATAGTCAACCTACTATCTAAAAGGGCATTGTGAAATCTGCCATTTATTTTAATCCCTTGTATCAAATTATTTTCTGAGCATTCAATAAATAAAACCAATACTCTTGTTATAAAAATTATATTTTGTTGCTACGGGTCCATTGACTGAACTGTCATTCTTTTTCTTATTAATTAAATAGCTGTGCTGATATTTCTTGAATAGTACTACCTGACTTTAGATAATTACAATGCTTTCAGTATTTTAAATCAACTGTCAATATAGTTACAATTATTACAATGTAACAGCTTATAGGACATTAATTATTCTACCTGATTTAAGTATATCAGCTCAGCCAATGAATTCCTAAATTTTATATCAAGAACAAAACAAAACAGTAATTTCCATATGTAAAACATGCCTTTTAAAGTTGCAATTTCTGGGTAGAATGAAATGAAAAAAGTCTACATTTATCAGAAGCATGAAAATAGTATTTGTAGTATCCTGTAAAAATAACCATTCTTCTTCTACTGTTAAATGAAAACAGCCATCTATCACTTCCTGGTAAAACTATGTTTTTCCTTTTGGAATAGATAATTTAATTTCCAAAAATATAAGACTCTATTATCTGTGCAAAAAATTCTGTGCAACTTGAAAGCTTGTTAGTATGCCAGCCAAATCTGTCTCTTTGGATGTTATCTATATGCTAAAAAGAAAAAATGAAAACCAATGGAGTTCTCTTCTGACAATGCCTTAGTTTTTCAAAAATTATTTTAACTTCAACTACTGGTGTTACCTAGTTTGGGTAATGAAACATCTGAAGAAAACAAGCAAGCTCAGAGAGCACCAAGGAGCCCTTATTTCAACCCTGAGCTACAAATATTCTCCTTTATTGAGACAGTCTCAACAGAATGGCATATTTTCACTGGCTATGCAAAATGAGAAATATATCACTCCTTAAATGTAGAAATAAACGAATTTTGGGCGTTTCAAAATATTGGTTATTAGATGAATAACTAAACTATAGATTCCATCACACTGTTAAGCTTTTCAACATCTTTAAATAAAGGAAACATGAAATATTAAAGGACAGCCAATTTTTCACTTGATGGTACATATTATTCTTTTTAGCTGTTATAATTTGCAGAATTCCCATCCTTTGTGCAGGAACTGTGGCTGAGTTCATACAATATGCTTTATTCAAATGAACACCTGTTGTGGTCACATAAAAAGCAAAGCCCCTATATGTATGTTATATGTTGTTATGCGGCCACAACAGGTGTCAATTTATATATAAACCATATTATGGTTTACCATGTGAAATCAACACATTACCAAATCCCAGCACACTGTACGACTCCAGCTTTAGAAACAGCACCTGTATTTTCATATTGTTTTCATGAGAAAAGCTAAAGCCATGCTTTTAAAGAAACTATAATTTGTATTTTAGAAGAAAGTTTTATCGTGGATAAACAGGCAACAAGCTTGTTTATGCCTCGATGCCAGAGAAGTGGATTCAGTCAAAAGTGGATTCACTTTTGACAAGTGCAGCGGACTCTGCTCTGGACGAGGGAGAAAACTTCAAAATCATTTCTCCAGCCGAGGCTGAGGATAGATACCGCCGGCTCGCTGGCTTCGAAATGTTGGGGGTTTGTGTGTGTGTTTTCCCCCCTAACGTGTTGACGAGGGAAAAACAAAACCCGGAAAACAGATCAAACCACCCACAAATTCCTGGGGAGAATCCACCACTTCTGCCAGAAACAGGGGGGAAACTCGTGTGTGAACTCAGGGGGAGAGAAGAGGGTTAGTGGGTCAGAGGCAGCCCAGGGGCTGGTATAGGAGGGCCGGTCTCTCTCCCCTCGGGAGGGACGAGAAGGCTGGCCAGAAGCGGCCAGACCCAAAGAGGAACCAGAAGGGAGGCGAGCAGCGCCCAGTCCTCGGCAGGAGAGGCGCAGAGATCGGGGGCTCCGGCAAAAGAATCTCGCCCAGCAGCTCCGGAGCCACACAAAGGGGACGCGTCGCGGCCTCCTGTCTTCCCTTCCCGCTAGCGCCGCTTGTTTTCCGGAGCCAAGCCAAGCCCGGCCCCTCACCCTGAACTTACCCAGCCAGCCCCGCTGCTGCTGCTGCTAATCCTCCGCCTCCTGCAGCCGCGGCCGCGCTCAGTCCCCGTCGCCGCCACTGCCCCCCGCGCCGTCGGCTTTGCCGCCACTGTTGCCGCTCACTTCGCTCGCTCGCAAGCGATCCCGCCGCTGTCGCAAAGCTAGCCTCTCAGCCGCCAAGCGAGACTCGCCGAGCGACGGCCAGGCCGCGGCGTTTTACGGCAGCCTTTCGGCGAGGTTCTTCTTTCTTCCACGTGGATCGCCCAGAAGGAAAGGAGAGTCGCCCGCCATGAAGCGACCGAGTGAGTCGGGCAGCGGCTGTTGGGGATGGGGGGGGTGGGGGTGGGGGGGGTGGAAGACAAACAAGGAGTGGGCCGGTAACGGAAGTCGGCCGGTCGGTTAATAACTCGCGACTGGAAGAGACGTGGGGGATGGAGCCCCGTACAGAGTGTCTCTGCTGGGCCTTTGTTTCGCCAGCCGTTCTGGCCAAAAGCGATCCGGATTGGGAGGACCGCTTGTTTTCTACAAGCAGTGCAGTGTAGAGTCGTGTTCTGGACAGGGACCTGCGACCTGAGGCCCATCTGATCCATCCTGATGTTCTGCAGATGTGTTGGACTGCTGTTCCGTAGCCAGCAGAGAGCACGTGAGGGCTGGAGATCGGAGAAGGTTTTGGGCAACATGGCTTGTTGTTTATGGAGGTTTTCACTCACCCAGTTCAGGGTTGGCCCAGAGGTGCTTCTGTTCAAAAGGCAACTGGACTTCCTTGGGTTTATTTTTAAATAAATGCTTCTCAAGAAGCGGAACGTTTTCCAGGGAAAAAAATAAACCCCTGGAAGTCCAGTTGCCTTTTGAACAGAAGCACCTCTGGGACAACCCTGAGCTGGATGAGTGAAAACCTCCAAAGACAGCAAACCATGTTGCCCACAAACTTCTCCAATCTCTAGCCCTCTTAAGAAAAAAAAAACTTCACTTTCCCAATTGGGTGAGAAGCGAAAAGTTTTCAAGAGGAAAAAGAACCCAAAAAAGTCGAGGCACCTTTGGGATAACATAGGTTGCCGGCATCAAACCCCCCCCCCCCCCAAAAAAAAAAAGCTGATGTAAAATTAAGTAGCAAAAAAGGAAAATTCTAAGCAGAGTCTAGAAATGCAGTCCCATTTGCACTTATCTTGATTTTCTAAGAATTTCGTTGTTCTGTATGGCCTCTGAAATAACCTTGTGCTCTCAGAGGAATTAATGAAATCTCTACTTGTACTGGTGAGTTCTGCTTGTTTAAAAAGTATTCAGTGAATGGGAAAATTTACAATCTTAAAATCTATATAATGAAGGGGAAAATCATTGGGAAAAGCCAAGGACATTGCCAGCCAATTATGCCAGCCAATTATTTATCTGTTGTTACTTTAATGACCACAGACAATAAGCAATTGTGACTCGTCCAAAAATACTCAAGGAGACTTAAATTTTAAGTACTGTGGAGCGAGAAAAGATTGCATTCCTAATCATATTCTGTGTGTTTGTGTAAAGGCAGGATAAAATTGTAATATTACTTAAGTAATCTGGGTCTATTCAGACATTTTCTTTCCTCTTTATTAAATTATGTTTCTAGATTCATAGTTGTGAAAAATAGTGTGGCACACATTCATTCATGGAGACAGAATTTAAATTTTTGCATTTTTGCCTTTCAGAGTTAAAGAAAGCTAGTAAGCGCATGACCTGCCACAAACGGTATAAAATACAGAAAAAGGTAAACATGTATTTTGAATTAATTCCTGCTTAAACAAGTATGGCTTTTGCTGTTCCCATTGTGTATCCCAGTTGTCTGTCCTGGCTTACAATCAGAGAACAGCTGTTCACTCTAGGGAAGAAAGGTTATTTGAATCCTTTTATTAGAAGTATAGAAAGGACATAAAGTTCATGCTATAGCTTCAGTGGTATAATTCTTGCTTCAGGAATTTTTTATTTCATTTCCGTTCTTATTGAATTCCTCCTGTCTTCACTTTAATTACCCTTTTTGTCATCATCAGTTGATCAATTATCTTCAGAAAGAAGTAGAAAAATGACATGCTTTTCTTAACAACCTATTTTTGTTATAAATAAAATTGCAGAATTGTTTTAAAACAGAAGTTTATTTTTTGGAGTTTATGACACTCACGGTAGTCAACTAATATTGAGTATCTCTGTTTCCCTCAAAAATTTAAAATATCCCGCAATGCACCTGTGAATTTGCTGAGATACTTTGGTACAGAGTTTGAAACTACAATTTTAAACTAACGTTTTTAGAATTCATGATTTGGAATAAGCTATTATATTTTAATTTAAATATATTAATATATTTAAATATATTATTATATTTATTATTATATTTTGTTCTGCCAACCTAGCAGTTCCAAAGCATGTAAAAATGCAAGTAGAAAAATAGGGACCACTTTGGTGGGAAGGTAACAGTGTTTCGTGCACCTTCGGCGTTTAGTCATGCCGGCCACATGATCACAAAGACATCTTCAGACAGCACTGGCCCTTTGTAATAGAGATGAGCACTGCCCCCTAGAGCTGGAAATAACAAGCACATATGTGCGAGGGGAACCTTTACCTATAGTTTTATGTCATACTTTTGATAAAGACTAGAAAGGACTGTACAAGTAAGAACTTTCAAAGCTGCACAAATCAAAATAAAATTAGTATTTTGTTTAGCATCCCTAGCTGACTCGAAATAGCAAAGATAAGGTATGCTTAGATCCAAATTTGTGTGCCTTCTGTTTTCATTGAAAGATGTGCTCCTCTACAACTGCTTGCCACATTTGTGTTCTGATAAATAATTGTCCACCATATTTATTAAAATATGTCCCTTACAAGCTAAGGATATGTGGCAGTGAAAGTGTTGAAATCTTTATATGAAAAGGAAACAGTGATGGAAAAATCCATAGTAGTAAAAGAAGACCATTGTTTTATAGGTACGAGAACACAATAAAAAACTTCGAAAAGAAGCCAAGAAACATAAACACCGGAAGCCAAAGAAAGATCCTGGAGTTCCCAACACTGCCCCATTTAAAGAAGAGATTCTTCGGGAAGCTGAACATAGGAAGCAACAGGTAAAACAGCTTAAACTGGTGTGTAGCCATATAAAATTGGACAATCAATCATTTTTTATTAAAAGCAGAACTGATATTTTCTTAGCATCTATCTGGAGTTTTAAAACCATTGTTCCGTGTTTGCTGGGATTACAGAAAAAAGTAATATGCAGTTTTGTATAGACATCTATATCTGCTAAAATTATTAAATATATCTATGCTATGGGTCATGTAGTGAATAATGTATGAAGTCCTGTACAATGAAATGCAGTAACTAAATAAACATTAGAAGAATGGCCATATTTACTTTTAAAGCAAGGTCAGGAGGGTTGTAATTGTCATGGTGTATAAGAACATATTTATATTTTGTGCTAATAGCGTGAAGAGTTGAAACGGAAGCAAAAACTTGCTCGTCAGAAGGAACTAGAAAAGAAACGCAACCAGCAAGCAAATAAAAAGGATCCCGGTAATAAGGTATGAATTTTTAGGAAAGCACTATACTCAAGATTATGCTGGTCAGTGGAGAGAAATACTTCATTGGCTTGAAAAATCACATTCATTTCTTTCAAAATAATTGTATCCTGAGCCTCTGCATTTGTATCTAGTCTTGGGGTGGGTGATCCAGCCTATGGCTGTTCTAGAGTGAAGTACAAGGCTCACTCCTCTTTCCCATGTTGTTTGGTATCTATTTGAAAATGCTATGGAAAATCATTATTCAATTTGGAGTACGGTATTATCAATGCACTGATTCTATTCAAGTCTTGAACTTGTATCTGCAGGCTAGAGGGACTAGGTGAGGAAAACCAAGCTTAGATTAGCAAAATGGAGATGCTGGTTATGTAAACATCTTGACTGACTGGAAATATTGTGTCCCATGGTTTTTCTAGTTATGGTCCCATTCCTCCTGGAGGAATACATCTGACATTTGAGAATCCCCCTTGATTTTTTTGGTCAGGGGCTTTTGTTCAGCTTCAATGATGCACAAGTTACCCCCTGTTCTGAACCAGGAAGCCTTAGTGACACTAACTCATACCTTAATGACCACATTATAGGATTCCCACAATACACTATGTGGTGCTGTCTTTACAGACAATGTCCTATAACGGGTGCAGAACATAGACAGCTTATACTGAAGATCTATAATTGCAGAGTAGCCCCTCTTCTGCTCTTGCTGCTCTGATTGCCAATAGATTTTGGAACCTAATGCAAAATACTGGTTATTGCAAATAAAACTTTATTCAATGTTTACTGGCAGGGATTTTCTCGCTATGATGTTCTTTAAATATCTTGGCTGAATAAACATAAGGTTCTACCCCATGGAAAGTAACAGGGAAAGAAATAGGCCAAAAGGCAGGTCAGCTGTAATAGCCCCCTATGTAGTCAAACACACTGCTCTCCAGAGATGCTAGGTTCCTTCCCTTTGCTGTTTCAGAAGACAGTGAAAACTATTGTATTTCAGCACACCTTTGGCCCCTAATGAGGAATTGTGGATAATCACTTAGTTTTACATTTTAGGTTGTTTTTCAGTGAGTTAAAAAGTATTTTAGTGGGACTGGCAGTATATTCTGTTTTGCACACTGCCAAGTGTCTAGATTAGGAGGTTATATAAATGCTGTAAATTTAAAAAAAAACATTTTTTTATCATTGCTCCTCACTATTATAAATGATACTGGTTTTGTAATTTGTAAATTTTCTTCCCATATTTTTCATTTCTTTATAGAAATCAACTACAAAGCAAAAAATGAAATCTAACCAGCAGGCCCAAAAAAATTCAAAGAAACCATTTTGTGGGGAGTTTAAAAAGGTGAGAAAGTTTTTCAGATAAAAGAAATGTTATATATTTCTTCTATTTTTAAAAGAGCTATTAGTTTGACATCTCACAGTAGCTTAAAGAATTGCTTTGTTCTCTACATAAATCAGCTACTCTTTGAGAAAAGACATTTAATGAAGATCTTCATTATCAATGTTCGGTCTATGGAAATATTAATATGTAGAAGTTGTTTTATATGTTTGTGAAATCATAAATTATATTTCTTACCTGACAATATTCTGAACTATTAATAATTATTGCATCCAGTATGATCGCTTGCTATGATTGGCAAAATATTCTCTCTGCTTCATTTTTGTGTCTTCCTTCCTCTTATCCTAGAGCAGACGGAGGATTTAGGAAAGGAGAGCACAAGGGGAATTCCCCAATCTGAGCAGAATACCATTCCCCCCCTCCCCCCACATACTGCTTTTCAGTATATTCAAAGACAAAAAAAATTACAGTGATAAAAGTATTCTAAAGATATTCCAAGCTATTTTTATTTTGTTAAGTTTTGATCATGTACATATTTTATTTGTATTTATATGCTACTTTTTTATGAAGCTATTTGCAATTACCTTTAGCTGTATACTTAAATGTTCTCAATCATTTTTTTAGCATGGTTTCTAATAAAAATACTGTGAGTTTGACACGGTTCTGAAAACTAAATCCTCAGGGAATGTTGTATTAAATATGTTGGAGAAGTTTTTTTTAAGTCCATTTGAATTACTCTTAAATTAGATTGATACCAAAATAATACCGGGAATATCATTTCTCAAAAGCTTTCAAATGTAAATTTGTCTTATGGTCTCAAATACCATATTGTTCGATATTACTCTTTAGGTAATTGAGGCTTCAGATGTCATACTTGAAATCTTGGATGCTAGAGATCCTCTAGGCTGTAGATGTCCACAGGTTGAACAACTTATTGCTCAGTCTGAGGGAAGAAAAAAAATACTTTTGGTTTTAAATAAAATTGGTAAGTAAAATGAGTATTGTTTTTTTACATACACTTTTCAGGCTCTATTCTTTAGGCCAGTTAAGTCCAATGATTTGAAGATCTTATGTGTGAAATTCAGAAATGGAAATAGGAGACTAGCCCATTTTTCTTAAACGCTAGTAGTGGCTGGTTTGTATTTAAACTTAAGAGTTTGACTGTGCTGTTAATTACATTATCATTATAATAATTCTTCAGTAGGATGTGAGCTATGAGGAGGCTATAAAATGTGCTGACCTACATCTGGAGACTGTCAGATCCAACTCTGAGCTCACTCTGTCTGCTAAGGAGGCCTTAGCTGATTCTAGTCATTCTCATCCTTTATGTTTTAGAAACGCCTACATTGTACCCACAGTGTTTGATCTTGTGAAAATCTTCACAAGCATTTTGCCTTCTAAGCTGCTGGTGGGCACACAGGGCATTACTCCCATTTAATGCGGCCCTGTGTTGAAAAAAACTGAAATAAAGCTGACTCTGGAAAGGCTTTTCTTGAAGTATTGATTAAACTGTGCTTCATTCTGTTCTTCTGAATTTAAAACTCAAAATTGTATTGATTTGCTTGGATATATATCTCAAGCTCAGAATACATCTGGTTCTCTGAAGATTTTAGAATTGTCTCTGAATTACCTATATATAGCTGTGACTATCCTCTGGAGCATGGTACCTTTCTTTAACTACTAAATTTACAATGTCGTGCTTAACAAAGAATATATTTTATGTTAATCAAGCAGTCGTGTGAAATAGCAGCTATTTTGGCTGCTGGGTGTTATTTTGGTCTACTTACCTTAAAATCTGTTGATTGTGAAATAAAACCAATTATTTAATAAGCTTTATTGATTTCTATACTTTTCAAAATCTATGACTATAGTTGACTATTTTAATAGGTTCATGCTGGGCAGCTTCATGAAGTAAATAATGTAGCTTGTAATACTTTTGAGAAAAATGGCTAAATCTAAATCCAATGAAATAGAATCTTATCTTTGCACTAGTTAATTTGAGCAGTTTGTTGGCAATTATAGGTAATGGACTTTCAATGTGAAAGGAACAGAAATAATGGGATTCACAAGTCTTAGACATTTATTTTTATTTTAAAATTGCATCCAAATAGGATATGGAATCATTACTGCAATTAATTTCTTACTGTAAGTAGGCAGAAATTTTTTTTATACGATATACATCGAATAATCCTCCAAGACTTTAGAGAACAACAGATTACATACAACTGCAAATAGTTTTTAGTAATTAGTGAGTAGCTCACAAATGTTGATGCCATAATAATCATAACTCAGTAGCTTTCTAGATGTAAACCTTAAAGGGCATGAGGAATTTGGCAGTATCTTTTCTGCCAAACAAATTTTATTAAAAATCAAGGTTTTTTTGTGAGCTGCAGTTTATTCCATCCAATACCTTTTAAAAAATTTGCTAAGTTGGGAAATGGGCTGCCATGCCAGGTTCCTTCTGATATGTTTTTTTCTCCATAGACTAACATAATGCTCCTCTTACTCAATGTTTGAAAAGCATGGATTGTCACACAGCAGCATATTTTTCAGCAAGCTTCTGCATGTTTTTTTTCCTAGATCTGATACCAAAAGAAAACTTAGAGAATTGGTTAAATTATTTAAATAAAGATCTTCCAACTATTGCTTTTAAATCTGCAATGCAGATAAAAGATAGAACTGTGGTAAGAACATATTTTTCCTGTCTTCTGTAATACTATCCAATCTGTTTTTATAATATTTGCAAACTATTGAAAAAAGTCTAAAGATAATATGAAATGTTTAAATGATTTAAATGATTAAAATTAGTATTCCTAAAGATACAGTGTTCATACATTCTATAGAAGCAAGCATGCATAGATTGTATTGTCACGATCATATATTTTTCTAGAATAGGGGTGTCAAACTCAAGGCCCCGGTGGCTGGATCCTGCCCACGGGGTGCTTAGATCTGGCCCACAGGGCTGTCCTGGAAACAGCGGTGCCTCTGCCAGCAAAAATGGAGCTCAAGGAGGCTGTGTGCGGCCTTCTTGAGCCCCATTTTTGCTGGTGGAGGGTTGCAGTTGAAAATGGAGCTCAGGAACCCATTTTTGCTAGTGGAATGCTTGGGTCACCAAAGGCGCCCCTCCAACACGAGTGATGTCATGTTGGCCGCACACCCCACCCCTGAGGTCAAACACAACACTGATGCGGCCCTCGAATCTAGTTTGTTCTAGAAAATCCTTAAACAGGCCATTTACACAATCCAACCCACTTTTCATACAGGAAACTAAATCAAAGTATTTCCATCCAAAAGAGAGGAGTCATTGGAAAATTGATTATACTGTGATAATGTGAATACAACTATTGATTATATGATAATGTAAACTGCAACTATTGATGGAAAAAAATTTTTCATTTGAAATAAGCAAAGATGCTAATATTACCAGACAGTTGTGCTTCCTCAGTTGTGTTGTTTCTTTCTTAATAACTAAAATTATTTGACTAGAAAACTCTGTTGGAATCATCTAGTGCAATGGTGGCTAACTTTTCAGCACCGAGTGCCAAAACAGGAGCATGGGCCGGAAACTGGAAAAGCAGCTCCCCAACATGTCCACATGGGAGCACCGGAAACTGGACGCTAACTCCCCGACACATGCATATGTGTGGGCCAGCTGGTCTTCCTTTTTCTAACAGGCATGTGTGTGTGAAGACCAGCTGGCCAGCGCACGCATACACTCTGGGGAGCTGTTCTTCCAGTTTCTAGTGCTCCCATATGCACAAAGACCAGCTGGTGCACCGAAACCTGGTAGAGCAACAGACGATGCCTGGTGTGCCTGGAGAAATGGCTCTGTGTGCCACTTCTAGCATGTATGACATAGGTTTGTCATCACAGATCTAGTGCTAAAAAGCATTCCTGTTGTTCTTCTACAAATAAATGATGAGGGCAGTGAAAGATTCTGAAATCTAAAACTATATGGAAAAAATAAACCTAGAAGTTTGAACATACTTAGGGACAAAAGAGATTGGGTATCATATAAAATAGTTTTGGGGTCTTTGTAACTGTATTTAAAAATGCATTATCTCGGGTTTTGTGTCTTTCCATTTTATTCATAATAACTCTGAATAAATGTCTACAGTTTCAGCAATATTCTATGATTCTTAACTTCCTATTTTATTCTACAATTGAAGGAGTTATGGCAAATATGGAGTGTTGGTCTGCTTTTAGTTTAGATAAAAATTCATAAATTTATCTTTTACTGATTTCATGGATGTATCATAATTGCTTTGTTCAGATATAAATCCATAAATTAATTTCCCTTTTTTAGAGATTTCATGGACTTATTATAAATGATTGACTTAAATTCTTCTTTTAGTAAAAAAAAAAAAAACACCTGCTTTTAACTTATCAGGCTCTTTGTCATATGGCTAAATCTGGTAAAAATATATTTATCTGTGAAATAGATATATTTTTCTCTGTGAGCTTATTTTAAATTTACAGCAAGAGAAAAGAAATACGAAGAAGAATAGTGCATATCTAGAATTATCAAGAGCAAACAAATGCTTTGGAAGTCAATGTCTCCTGAAACTTCTCCAAGAATATTGTATGACTAAAGATGAAGTTATACAAGTTGGGGTGATTGGTAAGTTTGCCTTGCCTATATGGAGTTCTGTGAATTATAGTACAGACTTATATATAGTAAGGACTGCTATGGAAATTCATGCTTGAAAATATACATAAAGTATTGTAATTGGTCATATTACACATTTTTATGATGAGGATGCCTGCTTATTTATAATACGAGAGTGAGAAATGAGGATATATGCTTTTGTCTTAGTCTCATGGTGAAGACTTCAGATCCAACTCTGATCTTACTCTATAGGCAATTTAAAAAGTGAAAACTTAATTGGCCCCAGTTACTCTTAACTGATACTTTCAAAGAATACAATGTCCAAAACCAGAAGGCGGAAATGTACTGGGTTTTATTCTTCCACTCAGACCTTATTATATTTCAAACCTAAATGTAATAGCCAAATGAGAGGAAGAAGAAATTGAAATAAGAATCTAACCTTTTCTTAATTTTTTTATGGAATATCTGATTATTTAAAGCAGAGGTCCCCAAACTTGGCAAGTTTAGCTATGCTGGCTGAAGAATTCTGGAAGTTGAAGTCCACGTCTTAAAAGTTGCCAAGTTTGGGGATCCTTAATTTAAAGTGACATTCCTAGAATATAAAATAATTTGAAGACGCTGTATTTATGTTCGTGTTGTGGAACTAAAAATAGAATCTTATCCATCTAAATCTCTGATCTTCAAAATAATTCATTTCATGTTATGTCTTACAAAAGTTTTTTGTTTTGTTTTATGATGGGCTTTAGGTTTTCCAAATGTGGGGAAAAGCAGCATAATCAATAGTCTGAAAGAGGTACGCGCCTGCAACGTGGGACCAGAGAGAGGCCTAACAAAGTTAGTTTGCTTTAATAAAGCATTGTTGTAACAGAGCACACATATGCATAACTATGCATGGGTTGGTCTTTCTGGGTCCCACAAGCAACAGTCCCTCAGTCCTTCTCCCACAATCTTTCCTATAATCCTTGGGACTCAGCTCAGTGTCTGCTACCACCCACTTTTTATAGAGAAAACTTTTCTGCATCTTTGTCAGGAGGAAAGGTATGGGAAAAACTTGTTTTTCTTAACTTATCTGTTGCTTATAGAGTGGTCAGAATATGTGACAGTTATACATTGAATTACTTAGATCAATGCATGACAAAAAAAAGTTTTATTTGAAAAAGTTCTAATTTAAAGTTAGCCTAGATAGCTATTTCCTCCAATAGGTTCTTTCAAAGTTTTTCTCCAATCCTGTAGATGACTATATTCCAATTATTCTGCCATCTGTTTCCTCATAATTCTGGTTTGTCCATGCACCTGATTCTCCCAACCATTATGTCTCTGTTCTGTTCTGTTAAGGTCCATACAAGCAGTGCACATTGACAAACGTATAAAGATGTTGGATAGTCCCTGTATCATTGCAGCACCTTCATGCTCTACTCTAACTCTAGCACTGAGAAGTATCACATGTGCTGAAAACCTACTTGATTCCGTAGATGCTGTTCTGAAGCACTGTAGGAAACAGCAGGTAAAGATACTGTACAGTTTCATCATTTGATTAAGGGCATTTTATGAGTTTGTGATTACACATCATTTTCTATAATTCAGAGTAGGTTTTGAGCAGTATAGCTAGATAACACTATTCGTTAATTTGTCATCAGCGAAATGAAATTTTACTGTCAAAAAAAACCTTGTTGTGATTATATCTACAATAGAAGGGAATATTTATATTCTGTTTATACAATAGAGAATATAATTGTGCTCAGTGTGCCACCATTTAGGCAAGTAAGAAATGAGGATATTTGCTATGTCATACTGTTACAGTGATGACATCAGATCCAACTCTGATCTGGCTGTACCCCTTAAATAGTGCTTTTTGATCAGCATTATTTGTTTTCCACATCAGAAAAGTAGTAACTTATACAAACAAATTGGAGGAGAAACAGACAACTAGCTGTGGCCAGTTGGAAATTATATAGGAATGTCTTCATACAAGAAAAAAATTCTGAGAATATAATACTTTGTGTGTGTGGGGGGGTTTCTGTTATTGTAGATCATGTTACACTATAATATCCCAGACTACAGGAATTCTCTGGAATTTTTAACTTTGCTCGCTCAAAAGAGAGGAATGTTGAAAAAAGGTGGTCTTCCCAATACAGAAGGTGCTGCTAAATTACTGCTCTGGGACTGGACAGGGTAAATATGTGGTCATTTAATTACAATAAGGCCCTCTTGCTATGTGTGTGTGTGTTATGTTTTCGCGGGTATTTATATGTATGGTATTTAGGTTTCTTCGGGTATTTTCCCACGTCTTAATATTTGTGCTTTTATTATAGCGACGTTTTGCAGAATCTCAAGCCTGAGGATGGCAGATGACATTCTGCCAAAACGTCGCTATAATAAAAGCACAAATATTAAGATGTGGGAAAATACCTGAAGAAACCTAAATACCATACATGAAAACATTACATTCATACATACATACATACATACATACATACATACATACATACATACTCAAACAGATGCATTATAAATTTGCTGTTTGGTCTTCCAAGCACAGGTCTTTTTTATACATATCATATATACATACATAACAGAAGCAAGGCTATTTACAGTTTTAAGTATATTTTGCATGCCATGCTATGACATAAAAATAGTATTACGATAAATTTAGTCTGAAACATTGCTTTTTGCAAAGCATGAAGGGCATGGCAGAGTGTTGGGCAGACAAAAGAGCAGAGATGGGAGGGAGAGGTGGGCAGGTGGAAGGAGTGGACAGGTGGACAAGAAACCCCCCCCCCTTTTTTTTTTTTTAGTGTGTGACTGAAAGGGCATTGGAAAAACCTAACTTCATTGACTTGACATAAGTTCAAGTTCAGCACTATTGTAACTTTGAATGGTTGGTGAAGAGATGGTCATTAAGGAAGGACTACCTGTATACCTATTGCAGTTAATCTGAGTCAGTGCTTAATTTAGAACTTGCATGGTGAATACCAAAGAATGAGAACACGAAGATAGTAATAAATCTTGAAGAGAGTTTATAAATTGTTCCTGAATGTACAGCATCAGAAGGGTACAAACCCCAAACATCCAAGTGATCCCAATGGTGGGATTCAAAACTCTACTCATGAGGAAGTTGGTTAAAAAAGAATCTTAAAGCCATTTTCCCCGCTTCTGCCCTTTGGAATGTTTATCTCTGTGTTGAGATAATTAAGTAAAAGGAAATTCATTGGATAAAAAAAAGTAAAAGGTACACATGGGGGAAATAGACATGGAAAGCAATGCTCTGTGGAAATACACATGGAAAGAAATCCAAGTGCAGCTCAGGGTGACAAACAAAAGGTTTCAGTGTGAAATCGATTTGGATTTTGTCAATATCAGGTAACAACTGTCAGGAGGATTCTAATTAACTAATTAAGGTCACTTGTTAACTTCCAGCTAGCACTTTTTAGGAAAGTGCTGTGCTGCAGGAAAAAAGCAGTTGAGGAAAAGATAGTTTGTTTAAGCAACCTCTGCCCTGCAATAGAGAACTGGGACAGGCACTGGGCAAGATGATGCCCTACTGGCTATAATGTTGAACATGTGACTGAGAGAGGGACAGTATAATGGTCACAAATATACATGTTGGCCACTTATTGTTTCATCACTGTCATAATTGCAAAGAGGCACTGTCTGAATCAGTTGGTAAACAAGGACTTCTTTATATGTATGTATATGCAGAAAGAAATTTAACAGCTTCTTAAGCTATTTAAGGGTTTTTATATTTCTGTTAAAAGATGAAAATCTCTCCTAAATGTTCTTTTTTTCAGTGCCAAAGTTAGATACTATTCTCGACCTCCTGAACCATGGACTCTGTCTCCACATCTTTACAGAGAAGGACCAGCAACAGTACAGGAGGGTTTTAATTTTCAAGAACTGGAAGAAGACAACAAAAATACTATAAAAGGTGAGATTAGTCTAACCTAACCTCCTCTCATCTTATATACATATAAAGAATAAAATCCATAATGACCTAGTATAAATTATTGAATGGTTTACATATTACAGAATAGACTTTTTCCAGAGGCTACGTTTGAATTCTATGAAGAAAAAAATGGTTATGTTGGATGTTTCACATTTCAGGGAAAACAAAGTTTAATCCCTACAAAGATACCAGCATATCACTCAATTTAATTCCCAAATTACAATTAGTTTATATAGGAATGTTAACTCTTTTCTCTATCTATTGCTTTTTCCGACATAAAATTTATATATGCCAGAAATAATTAAATTTGTTTTAAGTTTATTTCAGTGCTCTTTTGCTTGAAATAACTTATGCCAATTCTGGTTGAGCTTTTTTTAAAAATGCAAATTTATAGTGCTAATTGTCTCATGAACATATCGGGAGTTATAAATAAAATTTTATTTGTAGTACTTGGAGGTGGGGGAGAGAAAGGTATAACTTTTCCTTGTTTCAATTATTAAAGTCTTCTTTATGCAGCTAGCAATTGGTGAAATACCTGTTGTGGAAGGGTGTTTCTAATTGCCTTTTCTAATTTTTCTTCATATTGCCTATTCATCTAGAAGTACATACTTGGCTTTATGTTTGATTTAAGATCTGTTTATAATATTAGCACAATGATAAATCTTGACAAAATTTTAAGAAATTCCAGAATTATAATGGAGTTGGATGGCTTTAGAAATATGATAAATATTAGGAATATTCATAGCAAGAAAGACATATAGTCATAAATACCCCTGGGGAAGTTTATAACTTTGAAAGTTGCGAAGTGATAGGCCATAAGCCAAGGATGAAATGCAGCAAATGTTCCTCCATTTATTTATTTTTCCCATCAGTAAAAAAAAGAGCAAATAGTCCTGCTAATTAGCAGTCTTGCTAACAAACTCATAATCTTAAAAGTGTTGCAACAGAATTCATTTCTATGGCAGTTTATCTTTTGGCAAAATGCCCTAGAAAATTCTGTTTGTTCAGCAGTCTCTTTAAGGAAGCATTTCTTTTTTAGCAAACAAATACCCTAACCAGGCAAGCACTATTGTCTTCCAATCTCCTGGCTTCACGGATGGCATCATGGAAGATAATGAACAACCAGAAGAAGCCCTGGATTCAGAGAATGTGGAAGAAAATGATGAAGAATTAACTGAAGAAGAAATTGAGGATGATGAAAGTGACCTTGATGATGTGGAAAAGGTAACAGTTGAATTTTAAGATGTTTAGGATGCTGTCCAGTGAGATCTTTCCTTGACTGAATTGTTTTTCCTGTGAATGAACCAGGAGGAATACATTTTGAACTGTGTGCAAAGGGGAGAAAGAAGTCATGTTACACAGGCAAAACCCATATCAAGTGATATGGGACTTCATTTGAAATATTAAGCAATTTCAAAATATAGTTTGTGGATTCATCACTCAGATTATGAAGAATGGATGTTTAGATATTTGAAACCCTGTTAATACAGAATAATTTTAATTCCTATATTTAAAATGGAGAACAATCACTAACCTAGAGTATATAAGAATATGCACTGCATCTGGTTTTCCTATATCAGTGATGCTGATACACAGCAATTGTTAATCTTGTTTTAGGAAAGTGACAGATTAATGAGTAGTCAAACACCCTCTGAAGAATTAAAAGCAAAGAATACGAATTTGGACATGTTACCTACAGGTATATATTAAACCTAAAAAATTTCACAGGAGTATATATTTAAATAGAAAAAGCCCATAATATTCTGAACTTGTTTTTTTTTTTTTGGTCTTTAGATGATAAACAACTTAAAACCAATGACCTGGATGATGCCTATGACTTCAGTACCGATTACATATGAAGAAAAGATTACAAAATTTCAAGTATTTTTCACATTCTGGAATTCATTCCTAATCTGCTTTTGCAGTTACTGAACACCAAACTCTTGTAAATATATTGGAAAAAGCAGCTGATAATGAAAGATACTTTCTGATGTAGTATAAATTTTGTTCAGTAAATGCTTTGATCACATGAACTTCAAGCAAAAGTAAAACCAGTGTTTTACAAACAATTCAGACTGCAACCTATATAGGGTTTGTGTGGAATTTATGGATAACAAAGAACTTTCTACTTTCCAAACTGGAAAAAACTGACTTCATTGCAGAAAATCCTCTGGTGGAATGAAAATTATTTTTCTTCTCCCTACAGTAGCAAATTTAGCACTAAGATGAAAGTTGCAACCAATAAAGGGTAGAGGAACAGGTGAAGATTGCTTCTTTCTTGAATTATGCATTTTTCATAATTCTGTAGCCTTGTTTCCATCATATTAAGTCATAATTATGTTTGTATACAGGAATACATAATGATGGTTCCAGAGGAAACTATGTGTAATTAGTAAATATAACCAAAAAGTGTACATATATCTGTGATATCTTCCTGCTCAATAGGTAAGCAGTGCAGTAATTTAGAATATGTCAGGAAATCCAGTTTTTTAAAAATGATATAATTGCATATATTTATCTGATTTCTCTTTGCGTGTATATACAGAGGCAAGAATTTAACTTGTAATGCAGTACAGCCAAAGCCCTTTCCCACCCACTGTTTACTTCAATTTGTTTGTTTGCAGACACAGTTTCATGTCTCAGATGAATATAAATATAATTTACACGGTCTACCTAATTCCTGCTAATTAGAAAGACAAAAGTGGGTTCCATCTTTTTTGAACAAGAATCATACTTAGCTATTGGATGGCCCACCAGAAGTCACATTCTATGTGATACATAATATTTCTCTAATCAATACGTTTCTCCTTCTGTTGCATTGTAGTTTAGCAGCAACTTTTGGAGGAGGGATACTCTGGCTTCTACACTTGTTACATAGTAACAGATCAAAATTTACTTTTTCTTTTAATTTGTGAACTTTTCTCCTAAATTTCTAATTCTTTTAATGTGCATCTCCCAAATAGATGTTCAAGAAACCCATTTACTGGAAGAAGTAATATATTGTTAAGACATTAGTTTTTATTACAGTTATCAAATGAAGATTAATCTGAACTCACATACAAACAAATCAAAATTTCTCCATGAATTTAAACAGGCTGTTTTAGTGTTGTTGGGCAGTTTCATCGTAACTAAATGACAAAAACAGATTAAATCTACAAAAGACTTAAATAATAATAAACTAAATACTAAAAAGTTCTAACAAAACTTATATCCATGGGTTACTGCTAAGGAGGAAGTTTTCCTTCTTTAAAAAATAGCTGTGCAAGATAATATTGCAGATGCCTAGGAGTAAATGTCAAATTCCTAGGTAAAGTTCATTTTGTAATGTTTCATTTATAAGAGTCTTATGTCTGAAGAATTCATCTGGTCCAGCTGAGTATATAATAGTCCTCAATTTAACAACTGTTCATTTAAGACAGTTCAAAATTGTGCTGACCTTGGAAAAAGTTACTTATGACCTGTACTTATAACCATTGCACCATCCTGTGAAGATCATGTTTGCAACATAGGCATTTACCAACTGGATCAGATTCATAACGAGTTGCAACATCCTACAATCACATTGTGATATGTGACCTCTTTTGCAAAATTCCAGCAAAAACATGCCCGTTAAGGAGCTGGAGTACGTGGTTTGCTTCATGACCATGAAAATTTTCATAAAATTGGGTCTGACAAGATACATGACAACAACCTACAATGGAAATTCTGGTCCCATTTGTCATAAGTCAAAGACTACCTGAAGTTGATAAGCTATTCTTCATCTTGTACTTGAAGGCACAGAGCCGCTGCTTCAGGCATACAATATGTCTTTCTCAAATTTAGTGTATATTAAACAGACATACCATTACTGATTTCACCCTGATTTTACAGGTTTCCTGAGAAAAACATGTAAGTGTTAGGTCTTTATTAATGTGCTGCGTAAATATCACCGTGCCTGCGAATCAGGTTAAATTTGCCACTAGGATCAGGAATGTACCATTTTTCCCAAACATCTGCAAAGGATGCTGTTCGCCCCCAGGGCTTGAAATGTCCATTCCAGTGGAGTAATTTGGCAGCTTTCACAAACTGTGGTGAGTATCTTTTGCCAGCACTTGAACCTTTAAATGGAATAAGTCAAGAAATATAATAGGCAGAAGTTATTTCTGCAGTTTCCAACCACAGGTGGAATTAACAATTTGATAGGTTCACACATTGACATTTTCATCAGAAATATTTTCTTTGTCACTCAAAATTGTACATAAAAGTTTATTTTAGAGTCCTGAAGGTGATATTCTTGCACTAACCTAATCATTCAATGCATATTGAAATTCCACGCAAGTTTCAAGTACGCGATTTAAAAAGGTCCATTTTCTTAAGTAGACAACCATTTGATACTCTCCCAGAAGAAAACCAATCATTTTATTGCAAGGGATGAAAAACACCCTATTAGTGAATTTCAACTCATACCGTGGGGGCTTCTAGGTCCACAGGAGCATTAAAAAATATTTCATTTAAGAGATTTTGAGCATGCATGAGAAACGACGGGACAGAAAACTGCATGTTCCCATTTCATCAATATTCGATCCAAAATCATTAAATTAGTACTGAAGGAGGAGGAAAGTATTCTAATCTCAATCTGTTTGATTAGTCAAATTACTTTCAATTTGATAAAGGTACAATATTAACATGAAATTGGTTTCTTTTCTCTACTTACCCAGATGGCGAACATTCCACATAGGGTTAATTTTTGAGTGTCGTTTGTAAAATACAATTAGCAGAGGAGGTGTAGTGATACTTCCAGCAAGAGTCCTGCTATATATCTCTTCTCTAGTCAGAGATTAAGAAAATGCAGATTACCAGCTAAACCAAAAGCATAATTATTAACAAGAAAAACCATGTTTGTTTTTTGCATTTTTTTAAAAAATACTTAATGGCAAACACTATTCACAATGAATAATTCACACTGTACCTTGGATTAGACACTCTCCTATATTATATTGCAGAATATAGCAGCAAAAATTAATACTAAGAGCAACATTCTTCAGAAATTGTGTGGAATTAAATGGGCAGCTTCAGCCCCTGGGGTTAGTCTACTCTGCAGCAGAATACTGTGTTCCAGTATGTCTTAACAGCTGCCATACTAGTAAAAGGATTATCCAACACCATGAGGATTATAAGTATGTATTAAAACCACTCTGACTTGGTTGCTTCCTGTTCTGAGCCATATAGCACTTCCAGCTTTATGAAGGCAAGATGCACCAGTGAGAATACAGAAAAAAAAATATGAACAATTCACTCCTACCAGTGCCAACATTCCTCATTTATCAGCCAGAAGATTCCAATCCAGGAAATCCCCACTGGCACTTGCACAACATCTTCCCAACAATTTTAACCTCAATTTCCAATGGGAAGCCAAATGGGTTGCTGAATGCCCAGACATAAGAAGACATACAAATGACCCCACAAAAAAGGTGCCAGGCTTTGAACTTGGATAATCCTGAATAGGATTCATACCTTACATGGTATCTGCCAAGACTTTATAAATGGGACATAGTATCCTCAGCGTGACGGCTCCCATGTCAAACATGATCACACTGACTGGCTTAAGCAAAGGGCATATATATGATGCAGGATCTGGTTTTTTTCAATATAAACAATGTTGCACTTCAATTGTTAGATGGTCTACTACTCATTAGTATTTGAACACAGATCTTTTTAACATTTATATTCTATTGTGTTTTTCTAGCTCATTGTTAAGAATGTGATTATCATAGGGCATATCATACATGGATTAGCCATATTAACATTTCACCTAGATTAGTAAAACACAATAAAGCAAGTGAGTGATAGCAGAACACAAGACAATCTGCTTTAAATAAGAGATCCCTGTAGGGGTAAACCTCCCATACAATGATTTAGCACTGCCAAGATTTGTTTTTCTTAGACTAATGCCTTCCTAAATATTTTGGACTGCTACTTGCAGAATGTTCAGATGCCTAATAGACAACAGGTTCAGGGAGACTGATAGGGAAGACAAAGACAATTCACCAGGGTATTTTTATCTCTGCTTCCCATGCTCATATACAATTACAGTGGAACCTCGGGACATGACTGTAATTCGTTCCAGGATTTCGGCTGCAACCCGATTTGGTCATTACTGGAAACATGACCATCTGTGCATGTATGGACAAAAAACAAATAATTGGTGCCAAAGGGGAAATCGGCATGGAAAGGGAATTTTTCCACGCTGATTTTGCCCGCCACCCAATTTTTGAATTGTGATCCGAATTTTGGTCAGAACCCGATTTGGTCATGAACAGAAGCGTTCACGATCCAAGGTTCCACTGTAGTCCCATTCTCCAACTGTCAAAAAAAAACTTGACATACTTACACAACATTAAGTGTCATCCATTTCTCAAGTTGCTTAGTAACATTTTGTATTTTCCATTCTGTTAGATTTGCAACAAACACACCAGGATTGAAAGAGCAGGTGCTTGCTTTGATGGACAGCTTCCGAACCAGTTCTTTTTTATAATCAAGAAATCCCATGTAATTATACTGAAAATAAATAGAAATTGGGCCTCAGATAACAGTTTTATTCCTAATTTTCACTCCAAAGACTTCTTCACTCACACATGCTTCCTTTCTGTATGGAAAACCAGAAAATTAGACAAGAGTTGTCTCTATAATCATCTTAAATTATTTTAAATATAAATATTGCCAGGCACCATCAATAGTTACTATGAAAGCAGGAATTACCATATCTACACAGAACATAATGCAAATGACCTTTATACAATATGTTTTTCTTTTTAGCCATCCCATTAAAAAAAAATCATTGAATCAGACTTGATTTTGGATTATTAGGTTCATTTTCTATGTTCCTCTGTAAGTATGGAAGTGGCCTGTAACTGCCTTTTTCCAAATTGAAATGTTTGACCTATCTAGGCCTTGGATTTCCAGAAGTCTCACAAGTACTAACTTGCCTGAAAGAATTATAAAGCAAATAAGCAGGAGACCGATTATAGGGGAAATTCTCTTCTGGCTATAATTTCTACTCTGTCTCACTGCCCACTTAAAAATATCTTCCTATGCGGTGTATACAGTCTGATGTATAGTTAGTCTTTGTTTAGCAAGTTTGGAGTTACGACAGTGATGAAAATGTAACTTTACAACCAACCCTCACTTTTATGACCTTTACAGATCTGTAAAGTAAAGGAAAGATGAAATAAAATAAACATTTATGTGGTTTCACTTAGCAACTGCTTTTCTTACCTACCAAGTTGCTAAGTCCCACTTGTCACTAAAAAGGACTACCTGTAGTGGTTAAGGTATTGGGCTAGAAACAGGAATCATATGTTCTAGTTTTGTCTTAGACATGAAGTCACTTGAATTACTTTAGGGCAGGAACTTTTCCCTAGGAAATGGGCAATGGCAAAACACTTCCAAAAATATTGCCAACCAAACTGCAAAGACTAGTCCAGACAGTTACCAGGAGTCAACACAAAAAGAGTAATTTGCATGTAATAGAAAAAGGTCTGTTTCCTTTTTTCTGCCTCCTTTTCACCCCATGGAAAGCAAGTTACTTGTTAACTGCAAAGTCATGTCCAACCCACGCGATCATGGACAACATTCCTCCAGGCCTTCCTATTCTCTACCATCTTCCAGAGTCCATTTAAGCTCACGCCTACTGCTTCAGTGACTCCATCCAGCCATCTCATTCTCTGTCGTCCCCTTCTTCTTTTGCCCTCAATCTTTCCCAGAATTAGGCTCTTCTCCAGTGAGTCCTCCCTTCTCATTAAGCGGCCAAAGTATTTGAGTTTAAACTTCAGGATCTGTCCTTCTAAAGAGCAGTCAGGGTTGATCTCCTCTAGGACTGACCGGTTTGATTGCCTTGCAGTCCAAGGGACTCACAGGAGTCTTCTCCAGCACCATAGTTCAAAGGCCTCAATTCTTTGGCGTTCAGCCTTTTTTTTTTTTAATCAAATTTTATTCAGTTTTTCACATTAAAAACAAAAATCTCTTTTTAGTGGACAACATATTTCCGGGTCATCACCTTTACATACAAATATGACAGCAATTATACATTCATATGTGCATACTTAATTATATTATTACCTTTTCCATTCCAAATTTTCAGTATGGAGAGAAACAAACATATTAATTCTAGCCTCTTTCATTAATCTCAATCGAAACATCTTTTTTGTTTCATTTCAATTATTTCAAATATAATCCTTTAATATTTATTTTAAAAACAAAGATAAACAATATGCGTTTGCCTAATAATAACAATAATGATAATAAAAAAGTTATTAATTTATTATAAATTAATAAATTAATCTATATTAAATTAATAAATTAATCTATATTAATTTATTAATTTAATTGGTTCTTTAGTCTGTCATATTCCCTTTCCATTACACATTCTTTTTATAAATTCTAGATTAATACAAATTTTAACACTAAAAAAAAAAAAACAAGTATTGGTTTTCCCCTTTTTACTGTTTTGAGTGTGACACTCCAATGATTAAAATATACCTTTATTCCCTCATCTTCATTCCCAATAAACCATTATTTTTAAGAAGTTACAATAATAATCATTACATTTTTTCATTTGGATTCCACAGCATATTTTCCCTGCTTGATTTTTAATAAGAGTTATCAGAATCTATATTCCCCTATTTTCTAAATATTTTTAATTGCAGAAATATTCTTATTACCCCTTGTCACCCTGCAGAATCCCCTTTTTAATTCATCAACCATTATCTCTGAAAAAACAATTTTTCAACATTTTACTGTTTCTGTATTTCTTTATTTCATGCACATATTTCTTACTGCTTCTCCTCCCCCTCTTTTCCCCATATCTTTTCTCATTCCGTTATATCCCTCTCTTTCTTAATATCTTTCTTTCCCCTTTTCTGCTGGGTCTTTCTGCCTTTCCTGACTTCACAGGTATTCTCCCTTTTGATTGCCTTCTTAATTCTCAACTTTTTAACCTTCCTTCTTTCCCCACTTCTTTGTAGCGTTCTTTGTGTTAATTGTCTATTTAAAATGTCTTCTCCTTGAGTCGACTCCTCCTCCTCTGAAGTTCTTTCTTCTTGTTCTTTAGTCGCCATTTCCATTTTTTTTAACAGAGCACAGTGATTCGCCTCTTTCCTGTAGTAATTCTCTCATATTTTTAAGTTCCATTTTTAATTCCCGAAGAGATATCATTACACACTCTTGTATTTTATGATCGTTAAAGTCCACCAAAAAAAAAAAAACACTTTTACTTTCCTTCTTTCAATTTTCTAAAGTTCTCAGTTATTCCAGCCAAGGGTCTATACCAAAAACATCAAACAATCCCACAGTCAGTCTTTCCTTGCTTTCTTCTTTATTCTGGTTCTGCTTTCACTTTCTAAAATTCTTACTTTGTTTCAATATTTCTTTGATGTTATATCCACACAAGTTCATTCAGAAACAGGATGCTTTCTTTCCCTTTTGTTTGAGCTCAAGTTTTTGTCAAAAGGTGGCACTCTCCATTATACAAAGTCTTCACCTTTTCCCCTTATTCTTTTATGAAGAGTTTTTCAAACCTCAATATTCCAGCACAGTCCAGTCTCCAATTTATAAACTTTATTATTATTTTTTGACAATCTTCAGTCCAGCTTTATTTTATGCCTGTTTATTTCCAAAACATTTTAGTCCAATTTAGTTAAATCTTTAGTTCTGGCTTCTTCCTTTCCTGATTCGAAGCCTCACTTAGCTGTCAAAAATATTTTCTTTTTTTTCCCCCTGTCCCTTTGTAATTTCGCCGCTCACTTTTCTTTCCTTAAAAATTCCATGTTACCTTAATCCCGGGGCACTTTTGTTTAGTTGTATTGCCCAGTTGTCCCGGTTCAGATGTTATCCACCTCTTTCTTCCTTCCTGCATAAATCTTCATCCAGATGAGTCCTCCTCTTTGGGGTGGCCATTTTAAACCACCGCTGCAGTCGCTTTGGGGGGAAAAGACCACGCCCGGGTGTGGAAAGCGGCTCCCCTCAATCTGGCTTGTGGCTTCCCCTTATTCCACCGCCCCTCCAAGGCAGCTTCAGACCCTAATCGTAATGATCGGGGCTCTCCAACGAAAGAGCACAGACCATAGCCGCAGAGAGTCGCGATCTATGGTCCATCAGTGAGGAGGCTCTGCCTTCTTCCCAGCGCTCAGCCTTTCTTATGGTCCACTTTCACAGCCATACATTGCAACTGGGAAAACCATAACACTGGCTATATGCACTTTTGTTGGCAAAGTGATGTCTCTGCTTTTCAGTATGCTGTCTAGATTTGCCATAGCTTTCCTCCCCAGGACCAAGCATCTTTTAATTTCTTGGCTGTAGTCCCCATCTGCAGTGATCTTGGATCCCAGGGAAATAAAATCTGTCATTAGCTCCATTTCTTCCCCATCTATTTGCTAGGAATTGTGAGGGCTGGATGCCATGATTTTAATTTTCTTAATATTGAGTTTCAAGCCAACTTTTGCACTCTTCTTCTTCACCCCCAACAAGAAGCTCTTTAGTTCCTCTTAACTTTCTGCCATAAAAGTGGTATCATCTGCATATCTAAGTTACTTGCTAATCAATGACAAAGATTAAATTGTTTTGATTACCTCAAAAACAGTAATGATTCCCCTTGAAAAATGGGGAACAAAAGCATATTTCCCAGTACTCTAAAGAGAATTAAAGACTGCCTACATAAATAAGCATGCATTTGTAAAAAGCTTTAAACTAACAAATTATTTAGGTTCTTTCTCACTGATAAAGTTCCAATCATGAAACATATCAGGAAGAAGATACTACTTATATTTTTAACTTGAAAAATGCTTTCCTCAAATTGGCTATGGTACTAAAACTTTTGTAAAAGTTCCAAGTCAAAAATGGAACCAGATAATTACAAGCATCTTCTAACATTCAAGGTCTGTCATTCTTATTTATTCACATGTTTATAACCGCCTATCTCAAGCAAGCAACTCTGGGCAGCGAACAATTATAAAACAGTTAAAAACAATTACAACATAATACAAATTCAATATTTCAAAGCTGCTTTCACCTGATTTCCTGCTCCACGGACAGAAAATTTATTTGAGGTAGAATCGCAGTCATCCGAGAACGCCACCGCATGGCCTGGTTGCAATGGAGTGTTGTAAAGTTCAAGGATATCATCTGAAAATGCATCACACGCAATGAGTAGCTGCTACTGCAAGCAAATGAGAACCTGTATTTTGTCATTTTAACATAAATGTCTCAATGGTTTTTTCCAATATTTAGAATATACATATTAGCAGTGAATGCTATTCCAATGAATGCCATGTAAGGCTTAAAACTCGTACCTGTCTATCCAAAGAGCTTTCCCACTTGAATAAAAGCTTATGCACCACAAAGTAAACAAGTTTTAAAACGAAGGGTATCTCTCAGGCAATTTTGTGATACAATATGGGCATATGCTGGTAAAAAAGCTTGTAGACTGATACTATTATTCAGATGAAGGCCATAACCATGCATCCAATAATTTCAAAATATTTTTATTTTCAATTTATATTTGTACCTGATAGAAATGAGGTCATTAGGCTACTGTGAATTCATATTTCAGCTGTCTCAAAGGTGTTTTTTTTAAAAAATTTTCAAAAGGCAACTTGTTGAGGTAATTCCCCGTTAGGAGAATGAGCGCATACAGATGTATTTGAGAGTAGTGTTTGAATAATACACACACAGCACACAGATAAACTGTACAGTAAATGTAAGTTTTTACTTCCAGAAAGGTTTTAGCAAAGTTCAAAAATAGGCAGTCCAAAAGTCATTCACAGGTAAGATCAGTCAGTTTTCAATCTAGGGGAAATCCAGTAACAAAGTCCAGTGTCAAAAACAGTTCAGTATCAGACTTACATCAAATCCAGGTATATCAGTCAATTAGGAAAAATGCAATGGCAATACTCTCCAACAGAAGGAAACAGAGAGTTACTCACACTCTCTTCTGAGACTAAGACAAACCAGGTTTCTGGCTCCATCTTACACTTCATCAGTTTTTTATTTTCTTAAAGATACATTTTTAAAATGTTTATCCTGGTTTATATATTTCTAACCCAAATACCTGTTAGGTGACTTATATTCCTAACACAACTGCAGTTTCTTGGTTTTTTGCTTCTCATACAAGAAGTTTCTTCAGTTATGGGACAACCTTTGGGCAACCATGACCTGGATGATTGAGTATCTCCACAGACAATATTTCAGCTAGAAGTAAATTATTACCTTAATCAAAGTTTATGTTCAAATACACAGTTTATGCCTTCTACTTGTGATTGCCCATTTTAATCAAATCATTCTAGACAGCCAACAAGCATAAAAAAATAAATCCAGATATATAAACAACAGGAGAAAAAAGATGCCAAATTAAAAGTTTCAGTCAATTAATGCAAAAGTACAATAACTTTGTTAGTATTCTCACAACTTTCTCTAGTGTTAATCTCCCTCTCTCCAATTTTTCAATTAAATGTATTGGCAAAAATGCTCTTGGTTATTTTACAAAGGCTCCATATTTTCAGAAGGTAAAAATGAAGCTTAGCTACATTCTGTTTTGTTTGTAAATGGCCTCATCTGCATAAAATAAACAAGTAGCCTGGTGATTGATCATGAGATTGCTATGGTCTCAGGGATGACAGCAGGTATCAACTGGTACACTATGAAATGTGACGGTCACTGCTACCATATGTTTTGTGACTGCCTATAAGCGCACAGCATATTCTTCAAACAGCAAATATGAACACTGGCGCAAACAATTGGGAGGTCTTACAACAGAGTTTATTATAAAGTTTTTGATTTATAATGATTAATTAATCTAAAGCAGGCAAACACATTTTTTTCAAGAGCTACTTTTGGTTTTTCAGTGTGCCAGAGAAATACTGTATTTTTTGGACTATAAGACGCGCTGGACCATAAGACATACCTAGATTTAGAGAAGGAAAACAAGAAAAATATTAGTTTTGGCCTCTGCACGTCCTGTTTTCGGCCTCCCAAGGCCCCCAGAAGCACTCTGCAGGCCAAAAATGTGCCTGCTTTTGGCTTTCCAAACCCTCCACACATGCCGTTTTTGCCCTCCCCAGTATCCAGAAGCACTCTGAAGGACAAACTGGAATGCATGGAGGGTTTGAGAGGCCAAAAACAGGCCCATATTCACTCTATAAGACACACAGACATTTCCACCCATTTTTTGGGGGGGGGGGGTGTCTTATAGTCCGAAAAATACAGTACACTACAAAAAAGTAGGAGGAATTGGGATGAAAATTGCAATGATTGCTGGGAACTGAGATCCCAACACACATCTCATTGGCACCAGATATGGGGAAGGTTGATGTGTTGAAAGGCAACTTATGTGTCATTAAGCATATTTAAAAAGCAAAGTCCCATACCTTGTACAATCACATCATCATCCAAATAAATGGCCTTTTCTGCATTTGGGACCCAATCAGGAAGATAGAATCTTGCAAAGGTCAGCTGGAAAGAAACAAAAGGTGTGACAACTCTAAAACGACCATAAAAATATTTTATGAGTTGACATGGTGATAAAAACAATTATGACATGGCAAGCATTAGATACTTGTCATCAAATCTCTTTGATACACCTTCATATAATACAAGATTAAGTAGAAGTATTGGGGCAACTTTGGTAAATAAGATGTAAATTACCAAAACTACCCAATTAAATCAGATGTGGAAAAGAAAATTAAGGATTATAATATTAAAAGACAACTTTCTCAAAAGTATAATAACTAAGCATATATTCAAACATAAATATCTATCAGTAATAGTGAAAACATATTTACAATGAAATGAATCCGTCATTCTTACCGGTTTTATGGAATTTGGCATCTTTGAATCTATTCGTACTTTTCCAGCCAGCATGCCAGGATCAAAATTCAAAATTTGGTATTGCACATTTTTTAAACTGGTTTTACTAAGCCATGACCTACACAGTTAAAAAAGAAATACAAATATCAACTATTACTGAAGTAGCTGGAGTGATCTCCTGCAAAAATAATTCTTCAAATTTTCTCATCATGGTATATCTTGTAACAATCAAAAATAGGACAGAGTATGCCAATCTGAAATCCAGTATTACATAATAGAGACTCAATAATGGTTAAGGTACCAATAAAAAAAACTAGTAGACTGCGCATTTTAGTCCCACTTTAGGTAGAAATCAGCTGGTGGTTTGGGGTTAATTACTCTCAATCCTACAAAGAAGGAAAAGGCAAATCACTTCTGAAAATATTACCAAGAAAACTGTATGAATCAGACTGACAGGAAGGAAGGAAGGAAGGAAGGAAGGAAGGAAGGAAGGAAGGAAGGAAAAACAGGTGAGAAGTGCATAAACTACAAAAATGACCCAAAAGAAGTGGCAAGTGTAGCACCTCTTAGTACTCACTAAAGCAGCCACTTTTCTTTTCAAGAGTCAGGAAGCTGAAAAAAGAGGTTGCTTTAAAAGTTGCTTTAAAAGTCAAACAATTATTTTGGTCAAATAATTAAAGGACATATAATAAATAACAATCTCTTTCTTATTAAATATAAGAATAACAATCTTTTTCCAATGCACTAATGCATCTAAAATCATCCTTCACTAAATAAGTGGGCAATAACATTTCACAAATATGGTTTTTACCTCAGATGATCCACAGTGTCGTTCAAAGTGACAATATGGAATGCAACATTAGATTTGGTGTTTTGCTGAATACTGTTCACAACTGCAATTACACCACCAAGCCTTTCTTCAGATGCCGTAAGGACCACAGGAATTTCCTTGTCATTTTCTTTCACTACCAATCTTTGAGGAGCTTCAGGTATAAAATCTATTGGCTGAAATCCTAGTGGATTTGAATCTACAGATAAATTATATAAAGCATGACATTTTGATACAGCAAGTTGAGTGACTTCAGATTTTTTCTTACGTAAACCAAGGTTGATGGTATAATATGTAAAGTCAGTTATGGTTTATTTAATAAACCTTGGCTAAAAACCCATGGTTAAACAAACCCTAGCTACTGTGATGTTGAAACCAATGATAATCTCTTAAAGATAACCTTATAAGGCAACAATTACTTTGAAGTTATTTACAAACAATACAAATTACAGGTTGAAGTTGTGGCCAATATAGAATCTATATTTTAACATTATTTTATATTTTAAATTAAATAACTGACACAAAAGATGCAAATGAGTGTATTTCAGCTCAGGTACTATGAAAATAGCCATGCTATTTTATTTTATTCTATTTTATTTCCTATCAAACATTTTTACTGAAGCATATTAAAATAGGGAAATAAGAATACCTGATAATTCTTTTTTTAAGAGATCACTGAGACCTAGAAAGTTGTGATGCAGCACTAACAGAAATATAACAACAACCAGTATGAGGATGGCTATGTTTACTGCAATGAAAAAAGAAAGCCACTGTTAGAATAGCAGTATCTGAGTATTTAACTTTTAAAAAATAATTATTTAGAGGAAAAAGTACCTTTTCTTAATGACATTTTCTTTGTGGATGAAAACAAAATCTCTTGACACGTCTACAAAAAAGGAACACAACTAAGAAAGTCTCCACAAACATGTAAAGAGATAAGGTATAACATTCACATGTAAGTAGTAATAATGTACATAATGAGGAACAAAAATTTGGGGAAATGTCTTATTTCCAACATTTGCCTAGAAAAAAAACATTTTTAAATATAATTATGTGATCATATATAATATGACTGTCGTGTTTCTCTGAGTCGTATATGTGTGTATACGTGGGTAGATGCATTATGCTTATCTTTTGAGAGCTGAATGCAACAAAATTTAATTTTAATATATGCTTAAAATATTTAATATATGATTAGTGTACATTTGAAGTGACTATCCTATCCTTATCCCTATTCCTATCTCTACCCTATTTTAATCATTGACCAGAGATGTTTTTAGGAAAAACAGACATTTACCATACTTAATAATTCAAGAATGAAACAAGGATAAAAGTTCCTCCTAAATTCAGCAAGTATATAAAAAAGACAGAATTAGGAAACAGAGCTTATATATACTATTTTAGGCCATAATTCTCAATGTAATTAAATTATCTGCTGCCAATCTGAAGAGAAGTACCTGTCTAGAATAGAAGCAATTTTGTCTCGGCTGCAGCCAAATTAGGGAGGGCTGACTTCATAGTTTGGTAATCCTGAGCTATCCCTATCTTACTTCTTAGAATAGTCTCACCACAAAGCATTTTGCACTGATGACAAATATTTTCACTGTTGCCACTACATTGGCTTTTATAGGCACATATTACAAGCTGCACTTTGCACATGTGAACTGCTTACATTCAACTGACTTACACTTCTGTAAGCCTTAACCATTCAACAAATGAAAAATTTGAGGCGAATAAACATATTAATAAAGATTCCTGTGACATAGCTTCTCAATTATCATAATCAATCTGTAATCCTATACTGTACAATAAAAGCTATATTTAAATGAATTCATAAATTATGGGAATTTAAGGTGAATAGAATCTGTCACATCAACCACATTTGGAATACAAACTTAATGACTGTATATTAGTTCATATACACTGCTCAAAAAAATAAAGGGAACACAAAAATAAGACATCCTAGATCTGAATGAATGAAATATTCTATTTAAATACTTTGTTCATTACATAGTTGAATGTGCTGACAACAAAATCACACAAAAATTATTAATGGAAATCAAATTTAGCAACCCATGGAAGTCTGGATTTGGACTTACACTCAAAATTAAAGTGGAAAAAAACACTACAGCCTGATCCAACTTTGATGTAATGTCCTTCAAACAAGTCAAAATGAGGCTCAGTAGTGTGTGTGGCCTCCAAGTGCCTGTATGACCTCCCTACATGAGCCTGGGGATGCTCCTGATGAGGTGGCGAATGGTCTCCTGAGGGATCTCCTCCCACACCTGGACTAAAGCATCCCCCAATTCCTGGACAGTCTGTAGTACAACGTGGCGTTGGTGGATAGAGCGAGACATGATGTCCCAGATGTGCTCAATTGGATTCAGGTCTGGGGAACGGGAGGGCCAGTCCATAGCATCAATGCCTTCGTCTTGCAGGAACTGCTGACACACTCCAGCCACATGAGGTCTAGCATTGTCTTGCATTAGGAGGAACCCAGGGCCAACCGCACCAGCATATGGTCTCACAAGGGGTCTGAGAATCTCATCTCGGTACCTAATGGCAGTCAGGCTACCTCTGGCGAGCACATGGAGGGCTGTGTGCCCCCCTATTTGCCAATCTTGGTGTTCTCTGGCAAATGCCAAACGTCCTGCACGGTGTTGGGCTGTAAGCCCAACCCCCACCTGTGGATGTTGGGCTCTCATACCACCCTCATGGAGTCTGTTTCTGACCGTTTGAGCAGCCACATGCATATTTGTGGCCCATGAGAGGTTATTTTGCAGGGCTCTGGCAGTGCTCCTCCTGTCCCTCCTTGCACAAAGGCGGAGGTAGCAGTCCCGACTCTAGGTTGTTGCCCTCCTACGGCCTCCTCCATGTCTCTTGATGTACTGGCCTGTCTCCTGGTAGAGCCTCCATGCTCTGGACACTATGCTGACAGACACAGCAAACCTTCTTTCCACAGCTCGCATTGATGTGCCATCCTAGATGAGCTGCACTACCTGAGCCACTTGTATGGGTTGTAAACTCCGTCTCATGCTACCACTAGAGTGAAAGCACCGCCAGCATTCAAAAGTGACCAAACCATCAGCCAGAAAGCATAGGAACTGAGAAGTGGTCTGTGGTCACCACCTGCAGAACCACTCCTTTATTGGGGATGTCTTGCTAACTGCTGATGCTTTCCACCTGTTGTCTGTTCCATTTGCACAAACAGCATGTGAAATTGATTGTCAATCAGTGTTGCTACTTAAGTGGACAGTTTGATTTCACAGAAGTGTGACTGACTTGGAGTTACATTGTGTTGTTTAAATGTTCCCTTTATTTTTTTGAGCAGTGTACTTCATTTATCTTGTGGGTCATAATTTGTAATCCCCTTGTAACCATGATGCTTTACAAGAAGTCAGTGTTATCAAAACTGCAATATTAAGAATTCAGGGAACTAAAATTATATTCTATGTAAAAGAAATGGGAATATTTAGCACTAAGATAAGAAGATAAGGGGTACATTAACTTTGAAATATTTCAAAGAATGCTATAAGAACAGAAAGTGCTTATTAGATCACACCAAGACGCATCATGATCCTCTTAAATCACTTTTTTTCCTCTAATGAATCCCAAATGTTCTAGTGAGGTGTTTTCTAATCATTTTGAATCATTTCTGTATTTTCCCAGCTCTAGGATCTTTTTAGTGAGATTACCACAATTGTACAAAATATTCAAGTGCAGACATACTATCAATTTATGATAGAGTAATGCATTAGCTGTTTTATTTTTCATCTTTTTTTCTTGCTGAATCTTAAGATGGAATTTATCTAGTATTTCTTAACAGCCACTGCACATGGAAACAGCATCTTCGTTCCCTGTTATAATGCTAAAAAAAAAAATCTTGATTACAGACAGCTCAGAACTCTTTTATGTTGTGTATGTATGAAGCTGAGGGAAAGCATAGTGAATATATCTCACTTTATTTTAACTGACCTTCATTCAACATGTATTCTCTCTATAGAAATCCAATGATTTTTTCAAAAAAATATTTTTAAAACCCTGAAAAGTTTGGTATCATTCACTAAATCACTCTTTAATCAAGATTATTGACTAAAATCTGTAAGAGATACTTCAATTTTGATACCTGTACTGACTTGGGGGGGAGCAGTAGCTTAAATGAGCTCTTCAATGTTCTACATGGTTTATTCCCACAGTGTCTTTCAAATTATCAATATCTATCAATATTATACAGATACAGATTAAGAGTCGGAAGGGACCTTGTTAGTATCTAGTCCAACCCCGCCCCCCAAGCAGACCCTACACCATTTCTGACAGATGGCAGTCCAGTCTCTTCTTAAAAGCTTTCAGTGATGAAGCTCCCACAACTTCTGAAAGCAAGCTGTTCCATTGGTTGACTGTAAGCGCACATTTTAAGACATTCACTGTCATATAAAATTTGCTTTAAGAATCAGTATGTAGAATCACCATTCAACCATTATTGTTAGCTGTTAAGTTTCAATTCGTCAGGTGACTGAAGGGACAAATATGGAGAGCATGTTGCTCTTCTGCAGCTACATAAGGGATGCTCTGCAAATGTTTAACATGTTCTCTCTTCAGTGTTTCCTCCCCTCCTTTCCATAAGGTAATCCTGTTCCAAAACGCCTAGCTAGCTCATTATTGCTGCAAGTGACACCAGTTATTTGCAAGCTGCAAGCGACATCACAACCCACCCGTTAAAACGAAACTACTGCTATTTTTTCAAAAGGAAACCCCATCACTCGCTTGCCCTCCATCCCCCTCGCTCAGAGATGCTAGCCACCCGACTAGATGACCCACTGCACATTAAAAAGGGAAATGTATCATATCTGCATAAGGTAACGGTATAAGGCTTATTATTCATTTCACATCATTCCAGCAGTTCAACCCCCACGGTATGGCAAGCAGGCCGGTCTATTCCCACGAGTCTTACTTGCTGGCCCAGAATCCAGAGATCCTTCTGGTCCACCCTTCCTTTGCACAGCCTGACGGCCACGCGCGAATTGCCAACTCAACACCAAGCACACCAAGTGTATTGTGATCAGCAGCTGGAAAAATAAAAGGTGCCTATCTTAGTGCCTGATTTATTTATTTTTTTAAAAGCGACACGTAAAGAAACGCGTTCAGCAAAGTGTTAATGCCAAATCTGTCTCCATAACTGCACTCTTTTTGTGTGCGTGTGGTAGAAAAAAAAAACCAAAAAAAAAAAAAAACCCAAGAGAACGGCAATACGCTAGACTCCACCTTCACTAAGACCCAAATCTCACCAAAAGGTTGGAAAATGCCTCCTGCGCTTGTTGTCAAGGTGACGAACTCAGACTCCACGGTTGGCCGAGAGCCCTGTGACGTCATAGCACTATTGCCAATCGACCGACAGACGGCAGCATCCGCCGGCGGAGTTGGCTTTTCTCTGGAATGAGTCCAGGAGGGGAATAGCCCCGACGCCCCGCCCGAGCCGAGCCGGAAATTCAAAGATGATGAGGCGGGGCAAGAGGCCGTCGAATCCGGGATGCCCGAGAGCGCCCGCCTTACGGCAGAAAGCCGTCTTGATCAAGAAGCCGGAAGCGCCCGTTGACTGTTCACCGCTCGGCTCTCCCGCCTCCAACGGCAACTCTCGGGGCGACTCTTTCCAGCCGCCGGAGAGCAAGCTCCCTCCCTGCAGGCCCGAGGAGCTCCCGTTGCCTCCCTTCCTCTCGGAAAGCGCTGACGGCTGCAATAATCTAGACGCCGCTGCTGTTCTGGGCACCATGCTCAACTTCTTCCGATCCATCCCGACGCAGATGGTAAGGCGGGGGTGTCCCGGGACTTGCCTCCCTCGCCGACTCCCGACCCCCCCCCCCCCCCCACCAGCGGAGGACAGAACGATGCCGCCCGCTCGACTTTGAGGTCGGGCAGGAAGCGGTAAAGCATCCAGGAACTGCCTGTCTGTCTGGGCTGATAAGGAGACGTGTCCTAAATAGAGGCGCCCGAAGGTCCCGATGACTGATAGGTGCCCGTTAGGCGGAAAGATGTACGGTTCGGAAAACAAAACCAAAAGGCTCCGTTGTTCTACGTCCTCTTTTCCTCCCCGTTTTTGAATTATTGTCTCGAGTTGTGTGAAATTCAGTCAGCCTTTTGTTTCGGTATCAGTTGTCTCATAATGTGGATCAACAAAAAGTTAACTCTCAGTTAAACATATTTAACACACAATTCTACTTCAAAAAGATAAAACCTTGGAAAATAGTGAAACACTGAATTATATTTAATATATTTATTATATTTAATATTGCATTGATTATTTTCTAAAGCAGCCTAGAGTAGCCCCGCAGCCAGAAAGGCAGCAGATAAATTTAACAAATAAAGACCTAGGTAAAAAAGATATTACATACAACTGACAGAATATTCATATAGATAAAATAAGTGTCGCTCAACATATTTTCTCCCTCAAAAGTCTCTTCCACTATTTAAAGGAACGTTTGGCAACATTAATAACTTTAGATAAGAATAAACTTAATCCCTGTGATGTGCAAATGCCAGGTCAGTGGGATTTACTGAGAGCTTTAAACATCCTATTCTTTTTTGAGGTTTACCATAAATTGGGCCGACTAGACTTGTTGATTCCTCCTTGTTTTTCAAATTGACTAGCCTTGTTCAATTGATTGTTTTGTTTGATTATTTATTTGAAGCAAACATGATTCGACATGGCTAACTTGATTATGTACCATCAAATTATTTCAATTCCTGGTGATTAGTTAAATGGCTTACAAAATCATTAAATATACAAACCAAAAACATGAACTGGCAATCAGGCTAAAATATATCTTCCCGATGGGTACTGAGCAATATATTTTTCATCCTGACCAAAGCTCTGAATTGCCTTTCTAATGCCCTGCAGGGTTCAGCCAAACTGGGGATGGGGAATCATTCCAAAGGCAAGGCGGGCGAACACCAAGAAGGCATGCCTACTCGGTCTCACTGGGAGACGTTATTGTTATTGTTATTCACCACCCAAAATGTGAAATATTTTAAAGTGTCTGAATACATGAATATTGTTTATTGGACAGAGATTACAGTCCTTCCATACAGAATTTCTATAATTATGCTTGTACTGGTTTACATTTATTTTGTTCTTTTCTTTAGGCATTACATAATTCTTCCTCCTCTTTTCAGTTTTTAATCATCCTGTTTAGTGTAATAATCTATACGGCTGGGTTCTAGACGTGGTGAATTATTCCAGCGGGTGGGGGGTTGTTCTTCCACCCTTTAAAACATGGGTATCAAACTTGTGGCGTCACGTTGCTGTCATGTTTCATGATTTTTTTTCCCTTCACAGAGCTGGGTTGGGCATGGCCTGCGTGTGACACATCCAGCCCACAGGCCACCAATTTGACACCCCTGCTTTAAAATGATTGTTTTGCCCCACCTCAAGAAGCCATTGTTGCCAACCTTGAAAATTTTCATACAGTATCCAACTTTCCCTTTTTTAAAGAAGGCTGTTGAGAAGTTGATCAGCAGCTTCAGAGGATCTTGGATAAAGTGGTTATTTGAACCCTTCAGTTGTGTTTCAGGCCTGGATATGAGGCTGAAACAAAATTCTGAATTTAGATGATCTCCAGTGGGAGTGGGATATACATCCATCCTTGATCTACTTGACCTCTCAAGAACCTTCAATACCATTAACTGTAGTATTTCTGGGCCGGCTGCAGGGATTGGGAATGGATATTGTGCTGGTTTTGTTCCTTTCTCCACAGGCAGTTTTAGCTGGTGTTGATTGGAAGAGATCCTCTACTTTGTGCAGACTTCAAAGCTTTCTCTACTCCTATGTAATGTCTACATGAAACTGTTGGGTGAGATTATCCACTGCTAGGAGGAAGAGTATCATCAGTACACTGATTATACCCAGAAATACAGTTCTGTTCTTGGCAAATTAAATGATTGAACAGCAGACTTTAAGATTTGACTCGCCCGAACCCTAATAACTCTAGAAAGCCCTGAAGCTCTGCTGCCATGTTGGAGCATGTCCTGTGATAGCCTGCAACCTATGCAATGATTATGTTGTCCATAAGATGAATGTCATTCTCCTGCAGAGTTTTGAGTGGTTTTTATTTTTAACAGTATTTTAATAAATTGTTTTACTATTTGTATTTGTTCTCTGAATTTTAGCTGTTGTGAGAGCCGCCTGGTCGCATATACAAGATGTACAAATTGAACAAATAAGTATAAATGAGTGGACCAAAATAAATTAGTCCATTTCCTTCAGTTCAAGTTGAATTCTGCTAACTTCAATTAACTAAGATCACACATTGAAGCAAACTATGATTTGTGGTGACTATGAATTACTTAAGCCATAATTATTAAGTTTACATATTCCCATTAAATATTAATAGATCTGTGTAAACCTAGCCAGAACACAAGTATCTGAAGAATTTTATAAATTCTTTGTAGAGAGGTAAAACAAAATCTTTTTTCCATCCTCTGGTCCTTGTTAGATAAAACTTAAAAAGGACATTAAATTTTCAAGAAGTGAGCTGACGTCACCACTTAGAGGCTACAGTACCTAGCTGTACCAAAAAGATGTCACAAAAGTCAAGTGCAAGTTGACTTTAAACCTGCTGGATAAATATAATAAATTTAATTTATATATTTAGCAGACAACAGCAATTAAAAATGAACTGTACTCTTGACAGAATAATGGAAATTATAAGCATGTTCAACTTTTTCACATTCAGTAGAAATATCTATTTTTAAGAACTCTTCCTTAGGTTTATTTTTAAATGCATTTTTAAATTCTCAGCTCTTATGCCTATCACATTATCAGAAATCTTAGTATAAACTATAATTTCAGGGACGGGGAAAATATTGGTGCTATTTTTCTTTTTCCACAGGACTACAAAGGTCAAAAACTAGCAGAGCAGATTTTTCAAGGAATAATTCTTTTCTCTGCTGTAAGTATACCAAAAAGCATAGAACATCATCATTGTAAATTCATCACCTCTTTCCACCTTACCCTTCCGAAAAAGATGTTCATAAGAGGTAAAGCATGAGATTCTTGACAATATTTTATGTGACATATTAGGAAATAAGCAAAATCTCTTCTAATTATTGGAGCATAGGAATCTTCTGGATCCCAGCCCGTTTTCAAAATAGCTGTCATTTCAGTAAAAACATCCTGGATTAAAATCTATTTTTTAGCATTTTTCCCTGACCTATAGACTATTAAGGATTCAGTACTTTCTTATGAATACCCAGTAACTTCTTTAGTTGTTGTATATATTTTAAATTGTTATATTAGGTTTGAGAAATAGACTTCAATATCCTTTGTTAAATCAAATTTTTATCTTATAGGTGGTTGGCTTTATTTATGGATATATTACTGAACAGTTTGGCTGGACAGTTTACATAGTAATGGCTGGATTTGCTGTATCGTGCCTGGTAAGAATATAACTTTATAGCAAATATACACAGTATATTCAAAATATCAAGTCCTGCAATGACTGTAGTGAACTATGCTTGTAATGCTAGCACACGCCCTAAATGATTAAGATAATTATTTTTTCTTTGGTCAATAAATTATCAACATTGTATTATATGTTATTCTGTTGTCTTGATATTCCAGCTTTTTGTTGTTTTTGCAATTGGCTTTTATCCTGATCTTCATTTGAAGCAACTACATAGTATTATGGAAATACTGCTCACCAGATTAGTTTCCTTTGCTCCTAATCTTAGTTGTCCTAACCCAAAATTAAGCATTTAATAGGAGTCTTAAGTTGTCCTAATTTTTTGTATTACAGCTCACACTGCCTCCATGGCCCATTTACCGTCGCAATCCTCTGAAATGGCTCCCTGTTCAGGAATCTGCAACAGATGATAAAAAACCTGCAGACAGAAAAGTAAAGAGGCATCCTAAAAATTGAAAAGCTACATCTTCTGTATGATTTTCTGTCATTAAATTTGCTTTAAAATTGATTTCTCTTTTATTTGGTTTGGTGTACACAGTCGGAGAATAAACTCTTTCTTTGTATTTAACTCCATCCATCTAGGGTATGGTACACTTGGTGATTTATTAAGCAATTTAAATATTGGAATAGCTGCATTTAATGGTGGAATTGCTTAGCTCACTATAGTTTAGCTCAGCAGTCATTTTCTAGTATATCCTAAAAGGATTAAGTAAGCCATGAAAATAATTATATTGCTGCTTCTGCGGTGGTTAAAAGTCTACTACCACTAATCATAGAAATCACTTAGAAATCACCTTAACTGTAGTCAACAATAAAATAGGCCAATCTCTTTAAACCAGTCTGTTAGACATTATTGCAAAATCATATTATGACTAATTCTGAATCTGCGCTAAAGTAATATTTTAAATATGTATGTATTCAATGCATTTTCAAAGTAGTCATGTGAATTCCAGCAAAAGTGAAAATCTTCTGACACTTTAATGATTAATACTTCTTACAGAATGAGATTTTAATGGATTATAGTTCACTTTAACAGATGCAATATAGATTATCCAGAGTTCCAGATTGTACACTCATGAACACACATAGTAATTATCAATTGTGATCATTTAAAAATAAATGTACACAAATCACAATGTCAGAAATCATAGTATCTAAAAGCTACAGGAGCAATTATGTTAACCTCTCTAAAGACTTAACTGACCTTATTTACAGTGATCTTCACTGAGCGAATGAACTTCAATAAAAAATTCCAGCACAAAAATTTAAATTAAATTTGATATAGCAATCTCATTTTATCACCTAAGACTTGGACCAAGATTATAGGAGCATATGTGGATTATCAAACCAGAATGATTGTTTTGAATGACATTTTGATGCTATAACCATTTTGCTTTTATATCATACATATGACTTGTATTTAATTTCCTTCTGACAGGAATCTTGTGTTCTCTAACCTCCGTCATTCATGCATACTTTTCCTGCATCTGAACTGTAATCATAATCTGCATTCTGTGATAAATGTTGGTATTCTGTGAATTGGCAAAGAATTTGTTGCTTTTAAATTTTTCATTACTGTATGTCCGAAAATAGCAATAATATTTAGACTTGTAATATTTAGACTTCACAGTGCTTTATAGCCCTCCCTAAGCAGTTTACAGAGTCAGACAATCTGGGTCCTAAATATGAAGAACAATGATAATAACTCCTTGTTTTCCAGGTTTTATTTTGTTTATTTTGGGGGCATGACATCTCCTTCTACTTTGAGAAATGTCTGATCTGGCAGTGTATTTCCATTGGCAGAATGAACAATGGTAGAATTTTCACCTTCTTTGGTCTCCTAGAAATCTGCTCTATATCATTAAATTTTCTATAATATTTGGGAGCAACGTTGGCATCTATGCTCCTTTTCATGAACATGAGTATTCTGAGAAATTCCACTCAGTTCTGTTCAGTAGATGCTGACTAATGGAATTAATTACTGGACCCAATCCATTCAAAGTACTTTGGAGTGAGTGGGAAGGCAAGGAGGGAATTTTAGATACTGCAATAGCCTCCTAGCAGTTCTCCTTTTCTACTCTTGTTTTGTTGACTTAGGTTCCTTGTCTTCTTGGAGCCCTGCACTAGCTGTAATTAGGGCCAGGTGTTACTATGAAATATTATTTTTAGCCCTTTGGGCACTATTGTTTCTGCTTTCTACTATTTTCACTGTTACATGTACTGATTCAGATTCCTTGGCTGTTCCCTCTATACTCAAGACATAGTCCCATGTAACCTTAAAACTGTTCCCATTTGGTGAAACAATGCTTCCATTTGTGGTTTTTGAACTGGCCTCAGTGATCATTTATTTCACATATTATTTAATTTTACTTGATCTAATCAATTATATATTGTTAATGGGTTTTAGAGGGTCTGGTGTCCCATAAGAGTTGGAGTTGCCTAGGATTGACTAGGTTTGAATTTTTTGACTGTATAATCAAATTCTAGAGACATTCTATTATTTTTGCTTGATGCTTAGTTTTCCAGTACAATATAAATAAATTTTATAAGTCAGAGAGCTTTTGCCATTTGGTCTCATAAAACTAAAAATCAAGTAAGACAAAATTTAGTCGAAGAAATTTCTAATATTCATCACTTCAAAGTCTTTTGTAATAAATAATCTTACTTGATTCCTATGAAGCTTAATATCTCAATTGATTTAATTGAACACATCCCATCACAATTCAAAATTTATTAATATAGTAAGCATTGTGTTTCATGCAAAATACTCAAACAGGGGTGTCAAACTCATGTCTGCAGGTCAGATGCATCACGTACTGGCCCCACCCCACCCGGTTTAGCGATGGGGGAAATCCTGATATGTCACATGACGATGCCGTGACACTGCAAGTTTGACACCCCTGCTCTAGACGCTCAATTTATGTTGTTTTCCCATCCTCTTATTCAAAAATAATGAAAATGATTTCTCATATAAAATATGTATTTGTTAGAAGGGTAAAATTTGTAAAAAAAAACCTATAGGATTTTCTACTTTTTTTAAAAAAATAGTCATACTAATTATGTATCCAATGTTATATGTGAATATTGGACAAACAGATTAGTACACCATTGTTTTAAAAATACTGGTTCTCAGATATGTTGATAAAGATATAAACATATATGTTCCAACTGAATATATGCAGTTAATGGTTGAATTCTGGTGTCCTTGGTACTCTCTGAGCTTATTTGAAGAAAACAAGAAGACCTCAATACATCTCCAACAACCAATACCCAGACAAGCAGTGATTAACACCAGACAAACAAGCGGAAAGCAATATCCTAATGAAGGAATTATCAATGAGTGTTACCCACCAACACTGGCAAGACCAAGCTACTGTGTATAAACAGAGCATACCACACACCCAACAAACAGCATTGATGATATTACCTAATTGGGTAATGAAACACCTGCAAGCAAACAAGCTAAAAAAGCATGAAGGTCTTCACATAGTCTTATTCTTTTCCTGTGCCTAATTGGTGCATCACATCTATGTTCTTTTCCTGAATAGAATTTGTTAGGTGTTTTGTTTTTTTTCATTATACCATAACATTAATTGAAAATTATTCTACTTTAGTGAAAATTTATTCTTGGGCTGAAATCAGATTGTCTAAAATACCAAATTCCAACACCATACATATTTGACTACCAGTATATGCAGGTTTACTAATTTTAAATGATTGACATTGAAACAAAAATAATTTAATGTTTTAAAAAGATAGAATCATTAGAAAGTGCTGCTTGTTGCTAGTATTTAAAAAAAATCCCACTTATCCAAACTTACCTTTAAGCATGTATTGCTCCTTATAAACTAAATACACAATCTACAATAGATAACAAGAAACAGTATGGGAAAAGGTTTATCTTCTAAATGAATGAATCTAAGAAAATTTTAAAAATCTATCCAGTTACAAACTTGAGTGTCTTTTTCTTTCAGGAAGAAACAGTTCAACTGAGGTATTTGTCAAAGTTTCACATTGTCTTCTAAGAACTTTAAATGATGAGCCTTCATACTATAAGACGTGTACTTTTCTCCCATGAGCTTCCGCAAACATAGCTAAAAGAGGGAAGAAACATTTTAATTCAAACATGAATAGTACATTTAAGCAGAGATTATATGCAAAACTGATCACTATTAAATCCACAGATAACTAGTGCACATATTTGGGAAATTGCACAATTAAGAATTCAGAAAACACTGAATTTGGTGGCAACACAAAGATGGTAATAGTAGAAAATATTAAGACATGTTAATAGAGAATATGTGCAGGTAGAGCTGAAATGTTGGTATCTTGGTATTCAATCTTGGTATTACAAACATTTCACTGCCAAATTAAATAATATCAGTGCTCTGGCACAAGGGAATTGGATCTGTGGAGTTTGTACCCAGCCCTACCTTGATCCAGGGGTGGGATTCAATCGTCATTATTACTGGATTGGTATTTGTGTTTTGCGTGTGCATATACTACACACTGCGCACGCATGTACTACACCATTAGCTGAGCCACCAGGACAGCTGGTAAGCATTGCATGCAGGTGCGCAGCATTTCAAAAAGCACTTAATTGCTTTTTCAAGCTCAGCTGTGCCACGCAAAGCAGCCGAGGGTGAAAAAGCAGGAAATAAAGGTCAGTTAAGAACCCAGGCAGGCAGGTGGACCAAACAGCAGCAGACACAGAACCAGTTCTGTGTCTGCTGCTCTTCAGAGTTACCGGTTCTATAGAGCCAGCCAGAACCGGTAGCATCCCACCCCTGCCTTGATCTATCTAATTTGGTTGGCTGTATTGTTTCATCTTAGATTGTTCCTGCCTATCTTGCTGGAATAGTTTGTGGATTGGGTTTATTTCTGGGCATCTGTTATTTCTGATCTATCAGAATTCTAGAATTCTTTTACATTCTTGGATTTTGTATTAAATGATTAGTTTTATATTTGTTCTGTCAAAAAAACGTACCTCTTTTTTCTGTTCATCCTCTTCCTCTATTGCATCGTAAACTTTTTCTAGCAGCTTTACTCCAATTCCTTGAACTACATCTGCTCTTAAAATCTCAACCAATCTTCTAATATTCTGAGGACCAGACTTGACATCTAATAAAATACATTGCTTTTTAAATTTTATTTCTGGCAACTAGATAAAGCCAATTATAATTGCAGAGATCAAATGTAACATTTTAATTTTAATTCAGATCAATATTCTGGAGATTCTCAGATTTTATTCAGCATTCTATTCCAAATAATCAGAATTGGTACTTATACCATTTCTGTAGATAGAATAGGTTAAATGGAACCTTTAAAAGGGGAGTTGCTTTTCTTCTTAATATATAATTAAGCTAATGAATTTTTTTGTTGGTAATGCCAGAGCAGAAAATCTAATTTGAATATCACAAGTTTCAAGTATAACATACAGACCTGAAGGAAGCTCTTGAAACTGAGATTCATCAGGTTCTTCAGCTGCTTTCCCATGTAAGATCAGTGTATCCCTATATTTCCTATTTAGCCTGAACTGTGACTCAGGTGTTGGCATTGCAAATTGTGAATAATTTTCAATATTATCCATTTTTAGTGTTTGCGTCATCAACTGTAGCAAGTCATTCATTTCATTACTTTTTCTGCAAAACAAGAAAATATTTCAGCATACTCCAAGTCATACACAATTCGAGAATTTTAATGGTGAACTATCTAAACTTAGTATATATAGTACACAGAATTGCGTAAGGTATGGTTTAGGCCTTATTTTCCAAAAGGTTTTTATCATTTTTCTCTTCCTGCTTCAGAACGAGGAACGGGTTGGAGATAAACTAAGACCGAGCAAGACAAAAATAAAAGATTTCACAAAAATTTCACAAAACATACTAGTAGTCCTTAACTTACAACTGGGCCTAGAATTTCAGCCATACAACATTGTGGCCATAGGTGGAAGCCCCATGTGACAAGACTCAATTTTACAATGTTTTTATGACAGTCATAAAATGAATTACATAGCCATTAAGTAAACCCTGCTCTAGATTCCAGAAAAAATATTACAAATCATGGTTATGTGGCTGAAAGATGCCACAACCTATTGTAAATGAGAGCCTATTGCCAAGCACTTGAACTGCAATCACATGATCAACAGGACACGGCAGTCATAACTTCAAGGATGGATCACAAGGAGCATTTTTTAAAGACTATCATAAGTGAACAGTTGTTAAACAACCAATGCTAAGTTGAGGATTACCTCTAGTTTTGCGGCATGAGAACAATAGATTATTACCGTGAAGTAGAGAGGGAGAATACACCCCTATACATGCAGATGGCACATGAACTATACAGGTTACAAGTTATAGTTACAATCAACTTACAACAGTTCATTTAATGACTGGAGTTAAAACATCAGTGAAAAAATGTAACTTTTTTCATATGACCGATATAGCATTTTCATGGTCACATGATTTATATTCGGATGTTTGACAAATGACTCATATTTATGATGGTTGCAGTGTCTTGGAGTCATGTAATCACCTTTTGTAACCTTCTGTCAAGCAAAGTCAGTGGGGAAACCATATTAACTGTTACTAATTTAACTGCAGCAATTCACTTAACCATTGTGGCAAGAAAAGTCATAAAATGGAGCAAAATTCACCAAATTTCTCACTTAACAACATAAATTTTGGGCTCAATTGTGGTTGTAAATTGAGGACTACCGGTACCTGTACTGCACTGGGTTTAGGAATATTTGTCTTTTGGCTGGATCAAACAGATTGTTATGCAGAAAACTACAAATTTCCAAATTCTTTTCAAAAACTTTACAAATGAGAGAGAGGAAGCTTCCAGGGGTGGGCTACTGGGGGTTTGCAGGGGTTCGGGATAGTCCCTAGCTAAGAATCTGTGCGGTTTGGAGAATCCCAAATCCCCAAATCCCACTCGGCTAGCCTCTGCTCACCCCCTCCCAGGACTCTCCATACAGCCCGTTTTGGATGCAGGTAAGTACAGGGTACGTGCCAGAGGTAATATTCAGCAGGTTCTGACCAGTTATGGTAACAGAAATTTTTGAGTTCAGAGAACTGGCAAATACCACCTCTGACTGGCCTTGCCCCCATCTATTCTCTGCCTCCTGAGCTGGGTCTTTTGCTGCCCTGCACAGGAGAACAGAGCTGGAAAGCAGGTTAGTGGAATGGGGATTTTACAGTGTCCTTCCCCTGCCATGCCCACCAAGCTATGCCCACCAAGCCACACCTACAGAACCGGTAGTAAAAAAATTTGAATCCCACCACTGGTGCACGCAGAGGCTCAAGGAGGGCGAAACTTCCCAGAGGTTTCAGGAAGTCTGGAAATGGACCAGTTTCTGGCTTCCAGAGAGCCTCTGGAGCCCGGGGAGGCAGTTTTCACCCTCCCGGAGGCTCGAACAAAGCCCCCAGATCCAAGGGAGGGCAAAAACACACACACACACCCGGGTTCAGGAGGCCAACTAGGCTATGCCAACCCAGCAACCAGGCAGAGAAACCTTTGTTAAAATTTTTGAAGCTTCTGGAAGCTTCAAATTTTAATTAAGATAATGTGGAAAAGATGTAGAAGATTCTGATTCTTAACAAAACTATCTATAATAATACTGTGAATTTTTAGTGTGAATTTTCACAGTAATTTTAAAGAAAGCTACACAGAGAACTCCTTGATACAGTTCTTCTAGCATTTTCATAAGTGGAAATAGTGAATTATCATTTCCCAGTTTTATTTTTTTGTGTGCTGCTTTCAACCCAGTTATTTTTAGATTGTACTTTCCTTTTAAAAGGAGATCTTATAATAGTTAATACTGAGGAGGTCTTTACAACATAGTATAGTACTTCCTAAACTTGGCTACTGATGATTTTTTATTGGGCCTTTGACTAGGAACATAACTATATCACATGTGCATACAGATACACAAATGCATTCAGTGACTGGCTATGGCTTAATATGCACAATGGACTTATCATACAATACACTAATGATTTACAAACAGCAATAGTTTTATTTATATAATGAACATTTTATGTGATTTTATGTAAACCACACATTACTGTAGACAGAAAACACCTACTTTTCTTTATAATCTCCATCTGATTTTTCTGTAGAGCTTGTAGAAGAGCTCAGTTCATCCTCAGTGTAACAACCAGTTAAGCTTTTCTTCTGTTGAGGACAATTTTTCAAGTACAAGAAAACAGAGAGAACCATTATAGGAATAATTCATTAGAAAATTCTTTCTTACTTCTCAGTGAAAGAGCAATGGGAATTTAGCTCCATTTACGTTTCTAATGAAATACTGTTGTAGAGGATACTTGAAAGCATAGCAGATTTACAAGCTACTTTCAATGATGATAACGTTTCTATAGGCATCCTACAGGACATATCAGAATTGCCCAAGGAGGAATTCCTATATAATGAAGTCTCCAAAGTCTGTGCTGTGAGCTACTTCTGCAATATTCTCCTGCAAAAGGATGCTTTGACCAATGCAAAAGAATTAAGTTACTTATATATACAAAGGAAGAAAAGGATCGCAAGGCAGCCCTTAGAATAATAGCATCCCTGTGAGATGTGTTGGGCTGAGAGAATCACCTAACTGGTTTTCATGCTTACTGAAGGCCTAGTACGATAAGTCAGAGTTTCCTATGAAGGAGATATATTTTGTATTTTTGCAAGCTACTTTGATCCACCAGAAAACAATGATCAGTGAGTATTTGTGATCCAAATTGGGCTATTGGAAATAGATTTTAAGAGGCTCTGAAATCTGTTCTATGTATGCCTTTGATGACTTGTCTAATATTTCTTTTATGACTTGTTTAGTATCTCTGGTATGCCATTCCTTTTCTCTTTGGATAAAAGGTAGGAAATACCTCTTTCTGGCCCTGTGGAAAACCAAATTTATTTGAATATATTAGTGATGATCTGAGGTGGAACAGAGGCAGTGATACTAGTGCAGGGGACCTGCTACAAATATAGATGAAGCTTCGCTCACTTGTTTACAATTCTAAGCTCTGTCTCCAAACTTAGCAAATCTGCCCAGCCTCTGCTGTAAAAAAAGGCAGATTCCCCAAAATAATTGTTTCTCTTTAGAAGTATAATAATCTAAAGCAGTAGAATCTTAAAGGTAATAATTTAAGTAGTAGAATTTCCATTTATTGATGGCATACACATCCCTTTTTTAATATTCTACAATGTTGTAAATTGTTACTATACTTAACATATGACAACTACTTACCTTATCAGTGCTGGATTCTGAAGTAAACTGAGCAATCTGAATAAAACTATCTTCCTTTGGAAGTTTTGTTTCTGTTGATGCATCATAAGACATTTGTCTTATAGAAGGCCCTGAAAAGGACCAAGGAATAATATGTATAGTTTAGTCTTATTTTACTTCATATATGCACTATCATGACAGCAGGATTAAATGCCTGAAAAACTGAAATAGACCTTTCTTCTTTCAGTTTAACATTCAGTACGAGATTTTTGTCCTGTCTTTCCCCTAGGAATTCAAAGCTGTATACAATCCTTTTTTTTCTCCTACAGCAACTCTGAGGTAGGTTGGACTGAAAAATTTGACTATCTCAGTGTCACTTACTGAGTTTCCATGACTAGAAGAAGATTTGAATTTGGGTTCCCTCCATGATATTTTAATCATTACATCTTAATCCCTCAATCCCTTCTACCCTATTGTCGATACTTTTCCAAGTATAATGAAGGAGAAGTTTAGTTTCCAATCCCTGTAGGAGTTGATGTGATCTAGTAGTTGATGTGATCTTTGTGGCTAGTCACAAAGTATGCATTTCCTAGAAAGCAAATTGATAAAAGTGAAAAGGAAGGGAATTTGTCAAAAACCTCAATACCAAAAACAACAGATCCAACACACCAACTCATTGTTCAAAGACATGCCTATTTCCAGTCAGCAGATTATGAAGGCTAGTACAGTAAGTTAAGTAGCCTGGAAACTAAAAATAGAGTTGACGCCTTATGTCCCTCTCACTATTTTAATACAACTTTATAGAGGGCAAATTGATGAAGCCCACAAAGAGGGAAAATACTGCACAAACATGAAACTAATGAATTTACACAAAAACACCCACATTCAAGAAAAACAGCAGAAATAAGGGATTGTCCCATTATTTCCCATATTCTCCATAGGATAAGATATTCCCTGCCACATTTTTAGACTCAATGATCTCGTTCCTCCTTCTCCTGGTACCTCTTTTCTCTGAGCACCTGTGAATCTTTTTAAAACATTGATTGTAACTATCCAATGTTTTTATTTTCCAAGACTTCAGCATGCCAGATCCCCATTTAGGTTTTCAGTTAAATTAAGCCATCTTAAGAAATAACTTCAGGACACAGAAAGAGACCAAGAGGTGCCAAGAAATGTATTTGTGGGAATAATTTTTGCTGTTACAGTAAGACCCCTTTGAAAGAATTTTTTTACTGAAGATTTGTCATAGATAAGGTGTGTGTATCTATGTGAAAATAAGAAAGTAAAATGTAAAAGAGAAGGAGGCAAAGAAAACTTAACACCAGATAAACAATCAAGCAATAAACAAAAGCCTAATCAAGGAACTGCCAAGGAAAAATCAAAAACCTAACCAATCCTGACAAGTTATTATATAAAAACAGAGAGCAAACCCCATTCTCTTCTAGCACTGGAAATATTATCAAGCCAACAACCAAGCTTGAAAAGCTCCAAGGACTTCACAGCAAAGAAAACTATTACCAGAAAAAAGCATGTCCTCTTGGGATTGCTTTAATCTTCTCCTTTCTCGAGCTGATAATGGCCGATCCTTTGAAAGGAGAAAAGTAAAAAAAAAGTAAACTCTGTATCTTTTTATTGATGTATATGGAATTGATACATCCTTAATAAAAAAAATTCAAGTTTTACAACTAAATGATAGGTCATTAGACATTTCTTTGTATTTATTCTATAAAACATTATGGGAAAGAACTACACTGATCTATTACTTTATAATCCCATTTTAAATCGTTCTACACAGTTCTGGCAATATCATACCAGATTGGCATATAAAATCAGAATATTCAAATTGAGTAATTTCTTTTAAAAAGAACATGTACATAAAGATATTTGGCACAAACCTTGGAATGTTCTACTTCAAAGCTTTTTGACTTTTTCAGAACATTTGCAGCACGCTGATGGTCTTCTATGTTACCTCCTTTTGTCTTTACACCAGGAAAAGTGGGCAGTTGTCGAGGACCAAGTGCTGCAATCTTAACAGGAGAAACAGCACCTTTATAAAAGGTTTCTTCCCAAAAAACAGGTACGATATTCACTCAAGAATGCATGAAAGGATTCCACAAGGGCAGGTCTAACAATTGTGCTGGTACCCATTCAATATGACCAATACAGAATGTTTCCAGTAATATTTCAGTAACATCTGGAGCACCACTGACTATCCAGCCATGGGTGAAGTCAATTCCCAACTTATTAATATTCAAATAGCACTTCCATTTCATTTTTCACACAGATAAAATAGAGTATCATACATCCCAGATAACACATTATATCTTTATCATTCCAGTAAAGGCAGATGTTCTGCCAATTAGTTCTTTACAACCTATGCTACAAACGAACACCAGTTTTTATACTGAAATGTGCTAACCTATAAAGTTTTTTTAACTGAACTTTAAATTGAATATACCTTGTTAACATAAACATCGACAGACACTAATGGCAGGGGGTGGTTTGTTTTTTTTAGTTTTAAAAGGTTTAAACAACTGTTCTAGTGTCTCGGATACTTCAGAAGCTAAAAATGCTGCTGGTCAAAACTATGTTGTTGTAACTATAAATATTGCCATTTTCACCCAATTTTTAAAAAAATCACTATATTTTTTCCAATTTTTAATGTTTAGCATGGGAAAAAGTATCAAATCTGTTTTTATTGAACATTCCTTTCCACAGCTTTCTAACCAATATAATTTTTCCAGAGATATTAGTGTTCTACTGAATTTAGTTCCTAATACTGTCCTAATCTTTACCTTATCTAAGCAGATCTCAGACTGCTCCTGCTTCTTATGGCATCGCTGTCGTGACAAGGAAGGCTCTTGAATCGATCCTTGAGGTCGAAAACAAGGAGTGCTTATAGGCAGAATGGGATCTTTACCTTCTCCTGAGTTTTCACAGGAGCCTTCATTCTACGAATATATATACACACACACTTTACAATACTTCAATTTATGCTGTCCAGAATCAAGCATGTACACTTAGTTCAAAAGTGTTAATAGAAAGCCAAAATTATTTTTATTTTAATCAAAATTAAATTCACTTAAGTATTTGAAGAAAATCCTGTCATTGTACTTTAAAATAAATCATTGGCATAATAATATTTGTGTTGCAGATCACAAAATTCATATACTTACCAAAATTTCTCTAGGATCAATCGGTACTAGCAGTTTCTCAGTACAGTCCAGACTCTGGAAAGAGAGTTTGCTGTATTTTCATGAATAGCCACTATTATAACATTAAATAGAATGTGATATAAGCATTAGGAAACTGAAAGAGCAACATCTCCATTATTGAAGGGAGTAGAGGAACTATTAGCTAGGCACTAATCACCATCCATTCAGCTGGATGCTGAAACTCATACTGTAATCATTTACCTAAGGCTAAACTAGTAAGTAGAAAAATGACAAACTACCCTAGAAGATGGCAATGATAAACTTTTTTGAAATATTGCAAGGAAAACTACTGTACGTAGATATCCTATATGGTATGTTCTAATCTAACTTACTTCTGCTTAATTTCAGCAAATCTTCCAAGATCTGGAAGGGTGGTTTTAGGAAAAATAGGAGAGGAAAGAGTATTATGTACTGTATATTTGTTGCCTTTCATTATTTATAAAAATTATCAAGGTGGGACAAACATCTAGGTTTATTTGTTAAAGTTCAGTTTGCCTATTTTAGGAAAATTGTGCAAAGGTCCTTATCAACCTCAATAGTTCTAAGCCTCAAAATCTGATCACAAAAGGTTCAGAGATATATAGATCTGAATTGCACTGAAATAAGTGCATATGTATTCATTTAATGGCCCTCTAAATGTAAATAAATAGTGTGGCACAATCGTTCTACCTAGAAAAACAGCTATCTCTTTTTCAAAAAATAATATCTGACAGAAATTAAAATGAAATTAAATGCTGAAGTTTCTCTGTCTACCCGGTACTCCATAGTAGCCCCTTAAAACCTGTAGTGGGATCGACCCTGAGGCCACTATCTCGTGAACCAGACATCGTGGTCATAGGGGGCCAAACCCATTATGAGGAGCAGCAAATCCTCGATTCGAGGTGGCACTGAAGACAACTCCAATATTTAATCAAGAGGAAGGGCTACCCCTTATCAGAGGCATCTTGGGTAAAGAGTAGGAATGTCCAAGTCGATTGCCTGATGACGAGCTTCCATGCAGACAACCTAACCTAAACTTGGTGACCCTAAGTTCTATACCTGCAATAAATTTGTTTTCTTTTTGTGTTGTACAGGTCATCTTCAAGAAGTGAGGGGAGCTGAATGTCAACTAAATAATAATAATAATAATACTCCTTTGGTCTTTTAGTTCCCAGCAAAAAGGGAGTGGGGGGAAGCAGTACATTCTTCATATGCTTCAGATAATCGCCTTGGCAGCCTAAAGTTGTCAGCATGCAAAAATATTACTGGAGAGCATGATTGATGACTCTTGGCTATGGATGTGTCCCATTGGAGAATATACATCCAGGGGGTGGGGGGAAGACCAGGATCAAGGGAGAAATGATGTATTTTAGTGTCGGCTGCACCATCTAACGCCAACATGGCCATTTCTAATGAAACATTTTTTTTAACTCTGAGAGATGCGGCTAGAGATATGATTTGAATGGGGGTAGATTTATTGGAGCTCTGACAGACAGTATATTTGGGAAGGGAATTCAAGACAAAATACCTGACTTTTTAGCAAAGTCTGAGATTAAGTAGGAAAAGAGTCTAATTTTTCTAAAGAAGAGATGCTAAGGAAGAGGTGAATGCACAATTTGTAAGTTAATAATAATTAGCTACCTTAATAATTCTCAAGTCCTTAGTTCAATTATTAAGTTTCTATTACTCTTAGACTGGGAATCTAACTGTAAGTTACCCATACGCAAACCATAAACAATATGGTTTATGCAACATTTATCTATCCCAGGTCTTTAGAAAGGACTTGATTGGTGGATAAAAATGTCAAATCCAGTGTAAACATCTGGCTGATTGAATAACAAAACATAGCATATTTATGCTGCCCACATATTTATATAACAATAAATTTCTAAAAAATATAAATCCTGATCAATGGACACAATTAATAAGCATGTAGCAATATTAGTACATTAACAATGAATCATAAAAAAATCCAAGACTAGCAAAGCACCAATATGTCTGATGCTCTATCTCCCTCAAACATTTGTGCTGTGGAAGAAATCTGCACTGAAAAGGGGATGTTCCAACAGAGCAAAACCAACTAATAATAGCACAGGATAAACTTATGTCCAAAATCAGGTCATGATACAAACTTAGCACTAGGAGTTACTGAAACAGCAGAAACCAGCATTTCAGAGTTCAATCACATTTTCAACAGATTTGCAAGTAGTCCTTGACTTACGACCACAATTGAGTCCAAAATTTCTGTTGCTAAGCAAGACAGTTAAGTGAGTTTTACCCTACTTTGTTTCTTGCCACAGTTGTTAAGTGAATCACTGCAGTTGTTAAGTTAATAACATGGTTGTCAAGTGAATCTGGCTTCTCCATTGACTTTGCTTGCCAGAACGTCGCAAAAGATGATCACATGACCCCGGGACACTGCAACCATCATAAATATATGCTAGTTACTAAGCATCCAAATTCTGGTCACATGAGCATAGGATGCTGCAACATTCATAAGTGTGAAAAACGTTCATGTCACTTTTTTTAGAGCCATTGTAACTAAATATAAAGAAAAGATTGTAAGTCAAGGACTGACTGTACATCTTCTGATATCATATTCACATACACATATACATATGTGAAACAGTAAATAATTACTTTATTGCTTACACATGGAATCTTTGAAGTGGGTTGCAGAAGGTTTGTAGTGTCATCACCGTTATCTGTCTCCTTAGCATCTACATCTCCAGTTTTTGGGCAAGTCTTTGTCACCTTCAGTAAACTTTTTTCCTTTAATTCTGGACTATTTTTTGCTTTTTCAGGCTCTGCTTCATTGGGAATATGTATATTTTCAGATTCTTTATGTTCTGCTAACTCTTTGTTTGCAGAGTTTCTTTTTTCCAATGGAACAATAAGTATATTAACTTTGCTCATTGTTGTCAAAGAGACATCTGAGCTATTCAAACCATTTTTGCTGTTTTTTTCAGGTTCAGATGCTAGTTTCTTTGAAGAAGAAACATCAAATGTTTTATTATTTATTAAACATTTATCTTCATTCTGTAATATTAAGAGGTACAATTAAGTCACCAATTCTATTAGGCTAGGTTATTTTAAACATAAGCATAACATTACAGTTATCTGTCTTGATCTGACTTGATCCAGTTATGAAATTTTACATGGGATGGACTGAGGACTGGGGAAAGATATGGCATGTTTTATTAGAATGGTATAATGCAGGAAAGGCTTAGCCAACAACAACAAAAGACCTCTTAGTCATATGGGAGGTGCACAAATGACAGAAAATAAAAGCCAGGCTGTTGGTCTATTAGTCTGCTTCATATTTTTTGCAATGGCCTTAGTTGGTCCAGAAGTTGGTTTCCTGTCCTTATTTACAGGATATTTTGAAGGCTATATTTTGTAAGTACAAGACATATGTAGGTCCAATATCTTCAACCTATGTTGGTTCAAGTCCTTCAGTCAAGTAATTGACCAAACATGCAGAAGCTGGAAGATGGTATTCCAACTTACTAAACTTATAAGATTATGTTGTTATTAATAAATATTAATTAGTATTAATACTGTATTAATAATGCTGTATTAATATGAATACTTAATTTGGTAAGTATTGTTATTAATATATAATAATATAATTAATTAATAAATAAATAATAATCAAGAGCCTTGGTGGCGAAGTGGTTAGAGTGCAGTACTACAAGCGACTTCTGCTGCATCCAGAAGTAGTTGGCAGAACGAATCTCACCAGGCTCAAGACTGACTCAGCCTTCCATCCTTCCGAGCTGGATAAAATGAGGACCCAGATTGTTGGGGGCAATATGTGATTCTGTAAACCGCTTAGAGAGGGCTGTAAAGCACTATAAAGCAGTATATAAGTCTAAGTGCTATTGCTATTACAGTACCAATGTGTTGTGATAGGGCAGGTATGGGAACTTAAGGCAAGAAGGATACATTGGAATCACTTATTTATTCCAACTCTCTCCCTGTTTTACCAAGGGCTCACTAAGAGATCTGACTCTCATGAAGCTGCACCAGAAGTCCATCTTTTTTGTTCATCTTACTTCCTTATTCCCATCTTCCACAGCATAGCTATAGTTATTATATGACCACTATTAAAAACTATCGCATCACCTGTTATTGTTTAAATTTTTTGAAAATCAATTTTTTATATAACTTAATATTTACATCAAGGAGTTTTCCATAAAGGAAATCATCAGATACCATTCAGGCTGCAAGTAAGATATTGTAAAAAAAAATAAAGCTGTTCTATTGTCTACTCATGTAGGGTTCTCCAAGAGTTAGTTTTACTATTCTAGAGTAGACCTGTGCCTTATAGGGCAAGAGATTCACTTCACTTTTGACTGGCATGTCAGGGCCTGAACTCTGAACAGCGAACAGCACAGGAAAAGGAACAAAGTGGGAACGGAGCAAAATTTAAATTTATTTTAAACAAAAGCAGTTAATTCATTAGTCTCCATGGTTTTCAGAATTTTATTCTGTGACAGGTAAATTACAACTCAGTGTATTTTCGTAGGTTTGGTGATACCTAACATTTTAGGGCAGGGGTGTCAAACTGGCAGCCCACAGGACAGATGTGTCACATGCAGGCCACGCCCACCCTGACTCCGCAAAGGCAAAAAATGTTGATACATAGTGATATGTCAATGTGACATGATCGAGTTTGCCACCTGTGCTTTCGGACAACTGACTGTGCACCTCCAATTGAACAGAATTTAAATGGGTATCATTATGAGAAAAAAAACAGATGGAAGGATTAAGAATTGATAATCTTTCTCCTTAATTTGAAACAAAATTTGTATTTCATCAAATTTGACCATGGGCTTTTTTTTCTGCCCCACCCATTCTGGCTACAGAGCTAAAATAATAACTTGCCCCATTGGACTTCTCTGAAAGTTCATTTGGCAGCTTCTGAGATTCTGTACTTTCTTTCTTTAATTCAGTTTTCTCTGAAGATCCCCGAGGTTTGCTTTCAGACACTTTCTTAAGATTTTTAGATGTTTTTCTTGAAAGAAAAAGCAAGGATATGTTATCATATTTACAAAATATGGACATTTTTCAATACTTTTTGCCAAAATTTAGTTTTCTCATATTTCTATGTATAGGTTTACTTTTTTCTGAAGTACTGCAGGTATAGCAATATGGATATTATTTTAGATACAAAACTGCTTCTCAAGTCATAAACATTTGTAAATATGGTTTAATGATCCACTTTTAAGAACGTGGTAAGATCAACAGGGCATCTAAATCCAACATCTCAATAATAGCCAAATATAAAGTATTACTTCCTATGAACGATGTCCAACATACGAGATAAATAGATGAGCCAATAAAGAATGATTGCTAAAAATGTTATGGCCCCAATCACTGTTATTGTTCTAATTTTCCCTGTAGCCCTTGGATTTATCTTTTGTACTGCTATAGAGGTTTACCCTATACTGCACCAAACTCGAGGGGCAGTCAATGAAAATTAACCTTTCTATTTCCTTTCACAGATAAATCTTCTTACAATATTTAGTTGCTTGAAAACGTTTAATAAACTTCTGAGATATGAAAATATTCTTCAATTTTGAAAATAAGTTTAATGTCAACTCATAAAATATTTCAATGGTCTTTTTAGAGTTGCCAACAGAAAGAGGGAGGAGCAGTGCAGAAGCTTGCAAATCGAAACTGCATTTCATAAATGTTTTCAAAGATTGTAACTAGGTGACTAAAGTTTCTGCCGTGCAAAATTCTAACTGGATTGATGATTCTTGGCTAAGAATTGGAGAATATGAATTATGATACACCCAGGGGGTGGGGGAAAACCAGGGTAAAGGGTAACAATGAATTATGTGCCTCAGAGTCGGCTACACCCAGGCAGTTCTGGACAGTTTCACTCCCAATAAATCCTTAAGTTTTGGAAGTTTGGCTCAAGATTCATGATTTAAATGGGAGTTACTACCAGAATCTTGACAGCTAGCTGACTCTGAGGCACATAATTCATTGTCACCCTTTACCCTGGTTTTCCCCCATCCCCTGGGTGTATCATAATTCATATTCTCCAATGGAATACATTCATAGCCAAGAGTCATCAATCATGCTCTCTAGTTAGAATTTTACGCGGCAGAAATGTCAGTCACATAGTTACAATCTTTAAAAACATTTATGGAATGCAGTTTCAGTTTGCAAGCTGCTGTACTGCTCCCCCCTCCCTTTCTGTTGGCAACTCTAAAGACCATAGAAATATTTTATGAATTGACATTTAGTTGCTGTAGATATTTGCATAACAAACAATTGAGGCACAACCCAACACGAAGTAAAAAGCACAGTGTTTGAAATAATTGAGACGTGTTATAAAATCAGACTGGTACTGAAGATATTTATAGAGCCCCTGAAATAAATCCAATTTTCTTAGACCTTACACTCACTGCAACACTGCCTTTTGTTAGAGCTAGTTCTGGTAATCCAGTTGAGCTTTGAATTAAACTGAATTCTAAGAAAATAACCATCAACTATTAGCCCCCAAATTGTATATAAACACTGAGAGATTGAAGAGTTCCAAATAATATAAGAGACAGCATTTTCCCCAGTTACAATAGTTAACCTATGCCACTCAATTGCTATCAGCTGATATTTCAAACAGATGGGGATACACAACTGTTGCTTTGGCCATAAGCAAATCAGCAAGGAAGCAGGCTTTTGATTTCTCTGTATTTCTAATTCTTCAGAGATCCCAGCATCAGGATCTATAATATTGGATTGCTGCATATAGATGTGATCCAGCCTTTCAACAAGTCACTCCTATACTCATTTTGGACTTTCATAAGCTTTTGCTATTCTCCAGCTTACCTGGAATAGCCATCTGAATTGCCAAAAGTTCCATATGAGCAGGAATCAGGTTTGGTGACTACCAGGCTAATATAGAAGGAGCTTTGGTTTGGGCTATAACACGAAACTAAAGTTTACTAAGTGTTTCTTTATTCTGTCTCTTTCTCTCTCTGTCTCTCTATATGTATAATAAAAATGGGCTGGGTTTCCAAGTCAACTGTGTCTCAAGACTCCATTATCAAAGCCAATATATGAACTCCAGGATGGTTTAATACCAGTGATTACACTAAACAGTTTGCTTCAAATTATTTTTCATTTAAATATCTCTTACGCCTTTGTAGCTTCCAAAAACAGAGAGATTTGCTGCTTGATATACGGTTGCCTCAATATACTCCTGACACTGGGTCTCTCCTCTGGCTTTTTACTAAGCATTGTTCTTATCAGTTCTTTCAACTGAGTGCTATAATCTTTTGGCATTGGTGGCAGCTGTTAAAAGAACACAGAAGAAAAAAAACACTTTTCATGAGCTTAAGGCATTTCTTCATAACATTTCCCCCTTTTACTATACATGTTAACCAAAGCTCTGGTAACACCTTTCTGAAAGAGGCTGAAAAATAGGGCTAGAACCTCTAACAGGCTGTTGTTGTTATTCTTCTCCTGCTAAATGGCTGCTCCTACGTTGCTTCTTTCTCTTTTCTAGACTATAGTACATCACAAATGTAAGGGAACTGTCCCATTTCAAATGACATGTTAACAACTGAAGCAGGAAGAGCATTCCATTAAAATGACATTCTTTATATCACAATGCTGCCCATCTTCACTTACTTATGAGAGGCCTGTATGAATTGGATGGACAGAAGTCAGCAGTAGCCAGCCTCACAAAACAAACCAAGATGGTTGCTCCTACCACTTTTTCAATTGTTTTCCTACCAATTCTTTAACTGTTGAGGATATTATCCAACCTGAGTGTGGCAGGCAGAAATGTCTCAGCCACTTCTGACATACATCTAATTAAACTGTGTATCATTTCTGGATAGGGCCATTAACTGTCCAATGTATACATGTAAAAGAGGTAGAGTATAAAGTCTGTGTTCCCTCTCTCACTGCCTTTGAAAAGCATTTGGAAGCTCCAGCTGATACAGAATTTGGCTGTAGCATGGAGTATCAATGGTGTTGGCTAGTCAATGCATAAAACATCTCTGCTTTGCAAGCTGCATTGGCTTCCAGTTACTTTTAAGGTCTTTCATGGCTTGGGACTATTACTTTCAGGTAATAGCTTGGGACTTTCAGCTTGGGACTATTACTGTCTCTCCGAATTATTTCTACTCATCCCATCCAGTTTGGCAGGAACACTTTCTGGATCTAAACAACTAAGGAGTGTCAACTGCCGAGAAGAACCTTTTCTTCTACTGTGTGCAATATCATTCCTACTAAAATTAGATTGGCTTCAACCCTGTTGACTTTTCATAAGTCCTGGAAACAATTTTGTGCCCAGGCCTGGGGCCCCAGGTGTATCATGGAGTTGTTCTCTTGGTTGTGGCTGATGCTTGGCTAAGTATTTTTGTTTTTATACTGTGCCTTCTATGTATTGATTTTATTGTTAACTACCTGGAATATGTAAAGTAGGTGTCCATATAAATCGAATGAAAGATGAATAAAAACACATCATGATGGCATTTGAATGCTGCTTTCTTTTGTTAGCATAACACTAATAATGTTTTATTATGGTGCTGAAGAACTGGTACTTACAACTGGTCCTTGAAGTTCCAGCCTTCCCAGCACATACATGATCATGTAATTGTGATCTGGGCATCTGACAACCAGCTGCAGCATCCTGCAGTCATGTGATCATAATCTGCAACCTTCCCTGCCAACTTCCCACAAGGAAAGTCAATGGGGAAGCCACCAGGGAAATTCACAAGTCTCTCCCTTCCTGCAACAATCATTCCCAGTCCCACCATGCTCACACTGCACCTCACTATCCCCTTGCACACCTCATTGATTTTGCCTGTTGGAAGTCAGCAAGAAGTTGTGAGGAGGTCCTTGTTTAAACACCCACAACTATTACTTAATGACAGCAATGGAGAGTGCTAACAATGCTATTGCAAAGCAATGCAGTCACACGCTATTGAGCTGTATTACGACATGGCTTACTGATGGAAATTCCAGTCCCAATTACCATCATTAACCCAGGACTACCTGGATAATTGCTAGAGAACCTGAGAGCAAATGTGGGAAAATGAATTTTCCTGAGATATTCTATATATCAGATTCTATGTATTGCTATGTATGATGCTGCATTCATCATCCATGACATGTTTTATGCCAACATAAAAAAGCAACATTTATCAAACTTACTCAATGTTTGCTACCAAATGGTTATTTGGGGAAATCCTTGCAATTCTTCATTGAAAAGGATAGCATTTCCCATGTTTAACAGTACGTATTTCAATATGACTTGCAAGTGTCTTTATTCTCTATGCTGTTTTCTCAAGCACAAAATAACAAGTTGGAAATTCTCTATGTGAAGGAAGCCTAGTAAATATTAGATTAAAAATATACCTTTCCTTCAATAATTCGATAGACCAAGGAATTCATGTCTTTAGCATTAAAAGCATGCTTCAAGGTGGCCATTTCATATGCACAGCAACCCAAGGCCCAAACATCAGACTGTAAATGCAAAGCACAATAATATATATAATTTTGAAAAGCCATCCGAATAAAAGCAAATGAAGTACACGTTGCCTACATAATCTATTTCACAGGTGCTCCATAAATCAAATACCTTAATATCTCCTCTTTTGTGGCAAATTGGAGATGACAATGCAGGTTTTGAAAATTCTGATGTAGTTCCAATTCCAATATGTCAAATTGTCTATTTTTGTTTCCTCCAGATCAAGGGTCTCTTTATTCGAAACCAGGCCATTTGACTGGCAGGCTGGTGGCATGCACACACACAAGACCCACATGAGTGGCAGGCCGGCATGCATGTGTACATGGTTAAGCTGTGTGTGCATGTGCACGCACGTCAGTCCACCATTTGAGTAGCTTGGTTCCCCTGTCCCCTCTTCAGCCGGGCTACCAAGCTACAAAGATTAGGGACCACTCTCTAGATAACAACTTATAGATGGAATATTTTAATATAATTCACTAGAATTATTCACTAGAATTATGAAAATAATGTAAACTTATTCATATAATTATAAGATATGTTTGAAATAAATTGCAAGGACTAGAATAAGAAAAATATCAGGAAAGTGCATTAGAAATTATCAAATAGGACATGTTTCAAATTGTTGCTTTCCAGACCTTCTGCCAGTCCTTCTTCCAGAATACCCCATCCCATTTACTCTATCCAGCAATTTTTTCTTTTCCCTTCAAAAGACAATCGACATTCTAGATTCATTATGCATATCAAATCTCCTTAGCAGTTTCTGTCTTTGGGGATGTCTTTGCTTTTTCTTTGTAAAGCTTTTCTTGTTCTGCTTTAAGTTTGTAGTTTCACTATAAACAGTATACTAGCTGCAAAAATCCAGAGAACCACAAGGGTAGCAAAGAAATACAAATCATTTGCTCTTTGCTGCAAGATATTGGTTGTCTGATTGCTGGCAGCCCATATAGGGCATGTTTAACTAGTAAGGCTTCATCTCAAGAATGTAGACTAGTTATTTGAAGATAGATACCTAAGAGATTAAGTTCATTTATATGATATACTTTACCTTGTAATTGTAAGGCTTGTTAGAGAACAACTCAGGGCTCATATAGTAAGGAGTGCCAATGAGAGTACTAGCCATATCATGCTGATTATCCAGCACTCTGGCGATTCCCAGATCTCCCACTTTGATAATATTAGAACGGGTCAGGAAAACATTTTGAGTTTTGAGATCTCTATGCAGAATGTGCTTCTCATGCAAATACTGAAAAATAAAATATTGGAATTCACAAATTACATATCAAGTTTAGTTTCTTGACTGCATGACAAAAAAACAATTATTTAATAAACTATAAGCTCCTTGCAGAGGGACAGAACTACATTAAATAAATCTGTCAAACTGGGGAGCCACCAATCAGTTTTGCTGACTCTGTAGATATCAATAAGACGATCAAAAGTACATCAAGAATATATTCATTATTTTCTATGCTCATAACAAATATCCATGGAAACTAGTAATAGGCTTCATAGAACAGTTTAGAAAATGATAAAACAACTAAAATCAATCCATGTAAAGGAGGTCAAGTACCTGCAGTGCCATAGCAATCTGAACAAGCCACTCCACCACTTGAGATTCAGGAAGAAGTTGTCCTTTCCGCTCTTTCAGTTTATGATATAAGTCCCCTCCTTCACAGAAGCCCATGACAATGTACAGCAAGCCACCATCTCCTTCCCAGGACTCTCTATAGGTGATTATGTTTGGATGCTTCAGTTGTGACAATAGCTGGGCTTCCTGCTCTGCTGCTTTTCTCTCACGGCTTGAGGCATGTTTAAGGTTCAGCCTTTTGATAACGTACTGCACAAACAGAAAGAAGGCTTAATCTTTTTTTTTTTTTTTAAAGAATATTACTGTAAATGAAAGAAATCTAAAGATCAACCATGTGGGGCTGTTCTGTACAAACACTATCACATGAGTTGTTTAAAATAAAAACCATCCTAGCTGCAAAAGCAATGTGCATGGGAGAGGGAGAGAGGATGCAAAAAGCAAACAAACTTGGAATTTTATAAAAAGTGATGGCAAGGTAACCTGATAATAGAAGTGATATGTCAACCTTTGACAGAACTCTAACTGTAGCATTATCCACTAGGCAAAAAGAATTTTTCAAGGAAAGCAAATAATTTTTGCAAATAGAAAATACAACACCTTAAATGTGATTCTAGGACCATAAATACAGTTAAATCTCCATTCAAGGAATGGGCTCTGTTAATACTGTATGTCAGCTAAAGGCATTTCTCACAGACATTTCTCTCTAGGGATCAATAGTTCCAAGAATATCTCCAAACTGCCAGTCTGATTCTTCAAAAGTACAAACTATATCCTAAATGACATGTCTGCCAACGCACAGAACCTTCATTTAATTCACACTGCACTTAATTTAATAATTTAAATACTTGTTTAAAAAAATTTCCTGTACTAAATTTGGTATTCTTGTTTTGAAAAAAATACTTTAGAAATGTAAAATTGATAAGGTCACACTGAATGCATATAATAAAGAGTTATTTCACTGTTGCCCTTTTTTTGGCTTTAATAATTATTTGCTTTACAAGACCAGAAATCAATAAAAATTTTAAAGATGTAAGTAAATTGTTTAATTATTTATCAAAATCTTGGAATCTCTATATCAAAAATTATGGACAGGTTTTCTTCTCCTTTAACACATATCAATTTAATCTATTAGACACAAAATTAAAAAAAAAATATCCTGATTAGTTTTTCAGATTATTCAAAGCTTTAATAAAATCTAATTTGGTTATCATCTAAAGTTATCTTTACTAATGTCCTGAATAAAAACTGCTCTTGCAAGAAAAATAACATTTTGGAATGAACAGAAAAAATATGGATTTTGAAAAAAGTCTTAGGATAAATCTATTGAAGATTGACTGAGGACAGGAAGGGGGAGTATTGTAGCTCGGAAAGCAGAATCAACCAACAAACCAGAGGGGGGGGGGCATCCTTGATAATAAATTTCAAAATGAGAAGGAGGAATAGAATAACAAGAGGTGGAAGGATGTCTTCTATCTAGTCCAACCCATGCTCAGACAGGCAACCTTACATCACTTCAGACAAATGGTTGTCCAAATGGTTGTCTTTTTAAAAATTTCCAGTGTTGAAGCATTCACAACTTCTGGAGGCGAGTTGTTCCACTGATTAATTGTTCTAACTGTCAGGAAATTTCTCCTTAGTTCTAGGTTGCTTCTCTCCTTGATTAGTTTCCACCCATGGCTTCTTGTCCTGCCCTCAGGTGCTTTGGAGAATAGCTTGACTCCCTCTTCTTTGGGGCAGCCCCTCAGATATTGGGACACGACTCTCATCTCTCCCCTAGTCCTTCTGAATGAAATTAGACGAGACATACCCAGTTCCAGCAACCGTTCTTCACGTGTTTTGGCCTCCAGTCTCCTAATCATCTTTGTTGCTCTTCTCTGCATTCTTTCCAGGATCTCAAGATCTTTTTTTTTTTAAAAGGTGGCGGCCAAAACTGGATGCGGAACTCCAAGTGTGGAAAGGTTGGTCGACCCTATTTTCACACGGAGCAATCCCTGTTGCTGCAGGAAAGCCGCCACTTTGTGGCGCGGAATTGTTTTTAAATTCCCCTTTGGTCGGAGAGCAAAAGCCAACCAGCGACTCGCACGGGCCACCGTCCTCCATCTCCAACCCGCAAAGGCCTCCGGAGACAGCGAGGGAAAGAGGGACGGAGCGCGAAAAGGAGTCCCCGGGAAGGGTCGCGTCGTCCCCCCACTCCCCGCAACACGCGTCCCGGACCCTCCGCGGAGTCTCCTCTCCCAACAACCCCCTTCTTCCCCAGCTCGCCTTACCTGTTTGCCGTCATGCCGGTGCCGCACCAGGCTCACTTCCCCGTAGCTGCCCTTCCCCACAACCCGCACGAAAGTGTACTCGCCCAGGGGCATCTTCACGCGACCCCACACTCAGGTAGCCCGATGAGACCCGGGAGCGGGGGGGCTCCGGCAGCCCCCATCCACCCCCTGCGAGGACGCGGCTCCCGATGCCATAGAGATCACCAAACCTCTGGGTGCCATAGAGAGTACTTCTTCCAGAACGTACAAAAGGGGGGAAAAAAAAAAGTCCTTCTATTTTCTATGGTAACATCACGTTGCTTAAGCGACCATCTTGGACACGGGCAAATTTATTTCAGCGCATGCGCTCAACCCTGTTATCGACACAATTTTAACTGCTTGTCAGCCATTTTAGTTCTGGGCATTCTGCCTGGAGAATGCCGTTGAAATTGCTGGCATTTTTTTTTATTTTATTTTTTTAAAAAAACTTTATTGAATATACAATTAAAATAACAAACAAACACATACACAACATAGAAAAAAAGTGGAAAAGAAAAAAAGACAAAAAAAAATAATAAACAAATAAAAGCAAGCAATTCCGCTATCAATAGTTTGTGGTTCCTTATTATCATTATTGGTGTCATATTTACAAGTAAGTCTTAATGCGAATATGTAATTACTACCTCCTTTACAGTTTAACAATATTTAAAAATATATTTTCTATCTTTGTTCTATCCAGTCATATCAACATTCCCAGCTTTTCAAATATTCTGATGATTCTTTATCCTTAAGTGCTAGAGTCAATTTATCCATCTCTGCACAGGTTGCTATTTTCTGAATAATCATTTCCTCTTTTGGGATGTCAGCTTGTTTCCAACACTGCAAAGGCTAAACCAGCTGCAGTAAGTATATGTAATATTATATATTTGGCTTTTTTAGGGAATTGTCTATTAAAAATCCCTAATATAGGTGAAACTCAAAAAATTAGAATTTCGCGCAAAAGTTCGTTCATTTCAGTAATGTAACTTAAAAGGTGAACCTAATATATGACATAAGCTCATTACATGCAAAGCAAGATAGTTCAAGCCGTGATTTGTCATAATTATAATGATTATGGTTTACAGTTCATGAAAACCCCAAATCCACAATTTCATGGTGGATGTTCCCAAAGTGCTGTATCAAAGCACATTAATAGAAAGTTATGTGGAAAGGAAAAGTGTGGAAGAAAAAGGTGCACGAGCAGCAGGGATGACCGCAGCCTGGAGTGGATTGTCAGGAAAAGACCATTCAAAAGTGTTGGGGACTTTCACAGGGAGTGGACTGAGTCTGGAGTCAGTGCATCAACAGCCACCACACACAGACGGATCCTGGACATGGCCTTCAAATGTCATATTCTTGTCAAGCTGCTCCTGAACAACAAACAATGTCAGAAGCGTCTTACCTGTGCTACAGAAAAACAAAACTGGACTGTTGCTCAGTGGTCCAAAGTCCTCTTTTCTGATGAGAGCCACTTTTGCATCTCATTTGGAAACCAAGGACCCAGAGTCTGGAGGAAGAATGGAGAAGCACACACTGCAAGATGGTTGAAATCCAGTGTGAAGTTTCCACAGTCTGTATTGATTTGGGGAGCCATGTCATCTACTGGAGTTGGTCCACTGTGCTTCATTAACTCCAGGGTCAACGCAGCCAGCCATCTACCAGGAAATTTTGGAGCACTTCATACTTCCTTCTGCAGACGAGCTTTATGGGGATGCTGACTTCAGTTTCCAGCAGGACTTGGCACCTACCAACACTCAAAAGCACTAAAACCTGGTTCAATTACTGTGGGATAACTGTGCTTGATTGGCCAGCAAACTCACCTGACCTGAACCCCACAGAGAATATCTTGGGCATTGCCAAGAGAAAGATGAGAGACATGAGACCGAACAATGCAGAAGAGCTGAAGGCCGCTATTGAAGCATCCTGGTCTTCCATAACACCTCAACAGTGCCACAGGCTGATAGCTTCCATGCCACGCCGCATTGCGGCAGTAATTGCTGCAAAAGGGGCCCAAACCAAGTACAGAGTACATATGCATGCTTCTACTTTTCAGAGGTCCGATATTGTTCTATGTACAATCCTTGTTTTATTGATTGCATGTAATATTCTAATTTTCTGAGATTGTGGATTTTGGGTTTTCATGAACTGTAAGCCATAATCATCACAATTATGACAAATCATGGCTTGAACTATCTTCCTTTGCATGTAATGAGTCTATCTCAAATATTAGTTTCACCTTTTAAGTTGCATTACTGAAATAAATGAACTTTTGCACAATATTCTAATTTTTCGAGTTTCACCTGTAGGAAGAATTCTGGTTTTAATTCAATTTGCTCCGCCATTATTTGCTCCAACCATATTTTGATTCTGCGCCAATATCTTTGGGCTTCAGTGCAGGACCACCACATATGAAAGAATGTTCCATGTTTATTTTTATATATCCAGCAATTCGGATTCATGTTAGGAGACATCTTCGCTCTTCTCGAAGGAGAGAGATGTCATCTATAAAACATTTTATAGGCATTTTCTTTATATGTTGCTGATTTTGTGATTTTATTATTCCTGATCCAGACCTTTTCCCATTCTAATAATGTAATACTACATCCAATATTTCTACTCCAAACTATCATATTGCCTTTGACTACTTCCTCCTCCAATTCTATCTCTAATAAATGGTGATAAAATTTGGTTATATTTTATTTATCTGGACCTAGTAAGATTTTATCTATTGTTGTAGCTTACTGTAAATTCCGAAAGTTTTCTTATATCCTGTCTGTATCTATTTTGAATTTGCAGGTAAACCTACCGGTCTACTCGTAGCCCTTGTTCTTGGAGATCTTGCCATGGTTTTAAAGTTCCTTGTGCATCCTTTGTATCTTGTTAAGATCCAAATTATTTGGATGTATCATCTCCATCGTTGAGATACAAATCGGGATTTTTAGATAATGTTTTTTCTTTATTTTATTCCAATTAGCCAATAAAGAGTCTCTAATTATATGTCTGTGGAAGTAATTCTGTTTGGTTTTTCCCGTGTCCCATAAAAATGCATGCCACCCACTCTGTAAGTCATGGTCTTCTAGGAATAATATTCTTTTATTTGACAAGTTTACCCACTCTTTCAGCCATAGTAAAGAGGCTGTGCTATGGTATAATTCCCAATTTGGGAGTGCCATACCCCCTTTGCTATTCATATCTTGCATTGCTTTTAAATTTATCCTTGATTTTTTTCCCTTGCCAAATAAGTTTTGTGATTATCCTATTAAGTTGCACAAAGTAATTTTTAAGTATTTTTATTGGTACTGTCTGGAACAAATAAATTTAGGGAGAATGGTCATTTTAATAGTAGCAATCCTCCATAATAGGGAAATTTGCAATTTAACCCATAACCTTGAGTCTTTTTTAATCTGTTGTAGTAATTTGCTATAATTATTTTCCATTATAATTTTACAATGAGCTATCAGCCAGATTCCTAGGTATTTAATTTTTTTACCACTTTTAGTCCCTTAGGAAGACATGGTTTTGTGGTCCTGTGAGGTGGAAGCAGATAAAAAAAAACCACCAAAAGATTCCTTGATCCAAGGAAAACAAGGTTTTATTCACGTGTCTGCAGAGACGGGTTCCCTCAGGCATTGAAGGAACCCAGAGCAAAATTCAGGCAGCATTTTTATACCCTAACTGTCCGCACCCTCGTACGAGGGCTTGGCTCACATTCTTTCTGTTTTCAAATTGACACATATATTTCTAAGGTTCATACTAACTCCCTATCTAGCAAAAGCAGTTACACGGTTTCTGACATCGCAGCACTTTATTACAATTCCCCATTGTTCTAGCCTTATCTTGTTTTTTTCTCTTGTGCACAAACTGGAACACTTATTTAGCAGAGCTACTGGGTTTGAGACACACTTACTTATTTAATTCAATGGGTCATCCAACATGACTTCAGTTCTGCTCACAGTCCCATCACAAAAGAACTGCACCAGAGATAGGCCTTCTCTGAAGCCATTCCTACTGTGAGGATTAGCATTAGTCAAATGAGTCACTGAATGCCCAGATATAGGAAGACATATAAATGCCCCCACAAAAAAAGCTGCCAAGCATTGAACTATTATGTTAGAAATGGACAATCCTGAATAGAATTTACATGTCACACAGCATCTGCCAAGACTCTCTGTTTAAATGGGATATCTACTAAGTGTGACTGAGGGGTCCCTTGTCAAACTGTAGATCATACTGTGACTGGCTTGTAAGGCCAGGGCATATACAGTCCGGTATCTGATTTTTTAAAACATAAATGATTCTATGCTTCAATAATTTGATGGCCTAATGTAAGGTACTGTGTTTCTCCAACAATATGGCCTCCACCAATAGGAAGGCCCAGCATGATTTCTAGGCATAAGGTGAAATTAAGCCCCGCCCCCACCATTTCCCCACCATTTCCCCACCATTTCTCACATCGTTCGTTAGAACTACATGAGGTGAAGAGAAATGGGGGGGGGGGAAGAGCAGGGGGGAGTGGCGAGGGGAGTGTGTGTGTGCGCTCGACCTGAGGCCGCTTCTACCAGCCAATTGAAGTGGCTGATGGCTGCACTGAGGCAGCTTCCATAGCCCGGAAGTGACTGCCTTATGGCGAGGGGACATGGGCAGCCATGCCTCGCCCTGAAGTGGCTGGGGACTCTGCCTTCGGGGATCTTTCTTCGGCCAATAGAAGTGGCCTCGCAGCAAGGTACATGCGTATGGGTAGCTCTAGGTGGGGGAGGAAATTAAGTCACCCCCAAAAAGACAGCCTAGCCGTTTTTTCAGGGGTCAAAAAAAAATAAGGCCCAGCCTTATTTTGTGAAAAACACAGTACTTTGTTCAAGACATTAAAAATCTCTCTATTCTAGATATATTAATTTATTCATCAGAGTACAGCAATTATCACATCTCTGTGAAAACTATATCAAGAAGGGTATTCCCTTTTTAACAGGAACTTAAAAGTAGAAACATTTTAAACCATCATTTAAGTATGTTTTATGATTATGTATGTGAGGTGGAAGCAGACAAAAAAACCACCCAAAAGCATCCAAGGAAAACAAGGTTTTATTCACGTGTCTGCAGAGACGGGTCCCCTCAGGCATTGAAGGAACACAGAGCAAAATTCAGGCAGCATTTTTATCACCTCTTACAAGGCCTTGGCTCACATTCATTCTGTTTTCAAATTGATACATGTATTTCGAAGGTTCATACTAGCTCCTTATCTAGCAAAAGTAGTTATACGGTTTCTGACATCGCAGCACTTTATTACAGTTCCCCATTGTTCTAGCCTTATCTTGTTTTTTTCTCTTGTGCACAAACTGGAATACTTTCTTATTTAGCAGAACTACTGAGTTTTGAGACACACTTCCTTATTCAATTCAATGGGCCATCCAACATGGCTTTGGTTCTGCTCACAAATCCCCCCTTTTTCTTTTTCCACTCTTGTCTCAAACTCAAAGAGCAGATCCTTTGCTTCTTTCAGAGTGATTTCTCTCTGATATATCATTAGAGGTTCTGCTTCCTGCTTCTTCTCAAATCTTGAACCCAAGGATTTCCCTATCTTCCCACACGTTGTTATTGCACCAGGGAGACACTGAACACAACAACACAACAATACACAGCATATAATAATCAATATAATTCCCATTATGGTAGATCTAAACCAAGTGGAACTGGGAAGCCAAGACCATAGTGCTCCCCACAGGTCTGGCAATGAGGAGTCACCTCTTTGTGATAATGGATTAGAGCGAATACGTTCTTCCATTACTTTTACTGTCTTTGTAATATTGGGTTGGAAATCATGGATGTATGCACAGCAATGTGAATGAATCAGAGCACACACACCCCCTTTTGTAGCTAATACAATGTCTAAAGCATACCTATTTTGTAGAGCAACCTGTCTTACTTCAGAAAGCTCAGTGTTAATCATTTTAATATTCTTTATTGTATCATTGAACATTGTTACCGTGAAGTTATTTAGAATATGTATATCTCAGTAGTTCATGGCTACTCCCAATGGTGTTATTATACCACAGTAGATTTGGGGCCAGAGTCTCCGGGTAAGGCCAGATTCTGGGTCTCTTTTATTACGTATCCGGCCTTGGGGAAGGCCATCAAGTTTATATATCACCGGTATCACATACCCAAGTGTACATGTGCCACTCCAGTAAGGTGGCATCTCCCTGTATGCATATTTCCCACACAATACCCACCTAAAGTTTTCCATAGCATAGGTCTGTTGTGATGTTCGGGTCCAATTGATCATATCTTCAAAATGCATACACATCTGATACTGATCTTGATTAAAATAATCTAATTTATGATAACTCTTGGTATAGCTATGGTTACTACAGGATGATGGCATATCAAAAGTCTTATTACATTTTTCCCAATCTCCTAAATGGAGCCCTCTAGTTTCATTTCTCCTAAAACACACATACGCCGTTTCCCTTAAATGAACAAAAATCCTTCCTGTTATATTTTGTTCTATACCATATTTTTCTGTCCCGTGCCCCTGTGGTCTTAGTCTGTTCTGATCAAGTGGAATTGCATGTAGGATTAATCCTTCACCTGTTCTTCCTGGCAGGTGCATGCATAACCAGCAATTGGTGATGTTCAAGGAATGTGAGAACTTCTTGAGATCCTTTATGAACACATTGTCATCCCACAAGTCCGTTCCCAAGTCACCTGCAGGTCCAACATATTGTGAACTTCTTTGATGTATTAATGTAAATATAGTTGCAACAAATAGTCCTCTCCAGAATTCAGCCGACATTTCCATGGTGGTTTCTGCTGGCTATTTCTTCAAGGTTACCTTTAACGGCTGACCATCCACTGGGATTGCCTTCCAAGGTTTTTCTGGTTCCGGTGCTTTCTTGACTCTGCTGTAATGCGTCCAGCCTCCTTCCCGAGTACGGACTGCAGATTCAGTCGTCAGTAGCACCTGGTACGGACCTTCCCAGCTAGGTTGCAGTTTTTCATACCTCCAAGTCTTTGTCAGGACCCAGTCTTCAGCCTCGTGTGGGTGTTGGCCACCAGCCAAAGGTGGTCGTTGCACCAACAGTCCCTGTTTGTGAAGAGAAAGCAAAGACTGAGACAGTGCCAGCAAATATTTCCGGAGGAACAAGTCCCTGAACTCTGGTATGGGATTGCCTAGTTTGGCCAAATAGGGTCTCCCCATCAGCATTCCAAAAGGAGAAACCCCTGTGTCTTTTCTTGGACAAGTTCTGATCCTGAGCAGAGCTAAGGGAAGATTCTTTGTCCATGGCAAGCCATTTTCAAGTTGTAGTTTGGTCAAGTGTTTCTTCAGTTCCGCGTTCGCTTTTTCAATTTTTCCACTGGATTCAGGATGCCATGGCGTGTGTAATTCCCATTTCACCCCCACCACCTCCATTACCCTTTGCAGAACCTTTTGGGTGAAATGAGTTCCTCTGTCTGAATCTATTGCTTCCATCATTCCATATCGTGGGATAATCTATTCTAGTAAGATCTTGGTTACTGTGGTAGCTGTGGCTCTTCTAGTGGGATAAGCCTCTACCCACCCCGTTAGTTGATCTTTGATCACAAGCAGGTATTTCCAACCCCCATTTTCTGGCAACTCAGTGAAATCAATTTGTGCTCTCTGAAAAGGCCAACCCACTAAGGGTCGCCCTCCCATCTCTTTCTTGCGTGCCGCTTTCTTATTTACTTTCAAACAAATCAAACATTTCCAGCAGATGCTCTGAGCTACTGTCCACATCCTCAGACTCCAATAGTGAGGTTTAATGGACATGACCAAGGCCTCCGTTCCCCAATGTCCTCCTTCATGAACTTTCTCCAATATTCCCCTCATAACAATGGGAGACACCACCTTGACTCCCTCCGATGTCTTCCATCCCTCTGGGGTTTTGACACATCCCTCTTTCTCCAACTCCAACTTTTCCTTTTTCTCTGGCTCCCATTCCTCCCTCTCGTCCTCCTTTTCCAGTATTGGTATAGATACCATTACCAATTCTATCTCCCCTGCAGCTTCCTTCTCCCATTTGTCCGCCCATCGGTTTCCCACAACCTCCGGTATGTTTCCCTTCTGATGTGCGCTCACATGGACAATTGATACATGGCTGGGGAGTTGCAATGCCTCTAAGGTTTGCTCTACTAGCTGCACTTGCTCTATTTGCTTCCCATCCACCTTGATATACCCTTTTTCTTTCCAGATTTTCCCAAACGTGTGCACCACCCCCCATGCATACTTGGAATCAGTCCAAATCGTTACTTCCATCCCCTCAGCCAATTCCAAGGCTCTGGTCAGGGCAAACAATTCACATTTCTGAGCTGACCAAGCAGCTGGGAGTAACCCTTTCTCTATTACCTCACCTTCCCCGGTTACTATTGCAAACCCAGATTTTCGCTTTCCATTTTCTACCCTGCTAGATCCATCTATAAACCACCTCTCTCCCTTCTCCAAAGGAGTCTCTTCCAAATCCTCTCTAACCTTCATCATGAGATCCACTTGCAATAGACAATCATGGTCTTCCGGTTCCCACGCCTGCCTTCTCCCCTCCAAGAATTCTGCTGGATTTAGATTCTTGTCTGTTCCTATCACCACATCAGGACTGGTTCTCAAAATGGTTTCATACTTCAATATCCTCCCTTCGGTCATCCAAGTGGTAGCCAGCTGGCTCAACACTGAGTTGACCTGATGAGGCGAATGCACCACCAAAGCTCCCCCAAAGGTTAACTTTTTCCTCTCCACCACCAACATCACTGTTGCTGCCACATCCTGAACACAAACTGGCCATCCTTTCACAACCGGCTCCAAACCCTTGCTTAGGAAGGCTACCGGCTGGTACTGCCCCCCCCCTCTTTTGGGCAAGGACTCCAACTGCTGTTCCCTGAGCCACCGCCACATACAAATGAAACGGTAATTTCAGGTTTGGCAAGGCTAAAACCGGAGCGGTTCACAAAGCCTTCTTTAGCTCTTCCCACTTTTCACTATCTCCCTTCTCCCATTCTATGTGCTCTCCCTTTCCAGGCAGCTTTCTATGAAAAAATTGTGCCAACACTGTGAACTGGTCTACCCAGATTCTACAATACCCCAATAATCCCAACGCTTTCCGCACCTCTGTCTTGTTCCTGGGAGGAGCCAAGCTCATGATCCCCTTCACCCTTTCAGGGTCCAAGGACCTCACCCCCTGCTGAATGTAATGTCCCAAATATTTCACCTTTTTTTCAACAAACTGAAGCTTCTCTTTTGAGACTTTCAGCCCCTGCTCCTTCAGCCAATTCAACAGACTCACAGAAGCCTCTCTCACTTCCTTCTCTTTCTCCCCAGTTAACAACAAGTCATCCACGTACTGAATTGGGGTGATTCCTTTCTCTCTCTCAAACGACACCAATTTTTCTTCCAACGCCTGTCCAAACAACAAAGGGCTCTCGGTATATCCCTGAGGGAGTACTGTCCACCTCAACTGCTGTTTCCTTCCACTCTCAGGATCATTCCATTCAAAGGCAAACAAGTCTCTCCTCCTCTCCTCCAAAGGACACACCCAAAAGGCATCCTTCAGATCTATCACAGTAAATCATTTGTCTTTGGGGGGGATCCACCCCAAGATGGTATAGGGATCAGGAACCACTGGGAATCTAGGAACCACTATCTCATTGATCCTCCTCAAATCATTAACTAATCTATACTTCCCATCCTTTTTTAGTACTGCTAAAACCGGTGAATTGAACGGTGACATAGTAGGTTCCAACAGTCCCTGTTTCAATAATCTGTCAATCACTGGTTTCAACCCTTCCCTACCTCTCTTACTCAGAGAATATTGTGGAGTCCACAGTTTAGTTATCCCTGGTTGTATCTTGATCTGAATGGGCTGAATTGCCATCCTACTAACCCCTTCACCTCCTGCCCACACATCTGATGATATCTTCTCCTCATCTTCCGTTGTTAGCATACACATGCGAACTTCCTTCCTTCTATCCCACAATTCTATCCCAAAAACATCCAACAAGTCTCTTCCTCGCAAGTTCACCCCTGAATCCGGAATATATAATATTTCGGTTTTAGTAACCACATCATTCAATTCCAATCTCACCTCTTCCAAAATCTTGACCTCTTGGGATTTCCCACTCACCCCAACCACCTTTAAAGTCTGCTTTGACCTGCATGCTCCCTCTACCGGATCGCATACAGATGTCCGGCTTGCGCCGGTGTCGATCAGGAACAGCCGTTCCTGATGGTCAGGACCCACTAATACATTTACCAGTGGCTCCCCGTGGGTCCCTCTTGGGGAGCCGGAACTTCTCTAATCATATAGGGCATAGCTTCGTTCCTCTGGGGTTTTGGGACATTCACGCGCAAAATGTCCCTCTTTCCCGCATCTGAAGCAAGTTCTACTCTGGGACGGCCGTTGGAATCGACCGCTTCGATTGCCCCCTGGACCTCCTCACCTAACCGGGGGTCTCCACTCCCTGCTGGGAGATCTTTCATCTCTCCACCTTGGCCTCGGATCTGACATCTGGGTCTCCCTGTTTTTCCTAACTTCATTCTTGGTTCCCGTTTGCATAGCAGCTACCATCATCTGAGACTTCTGTTTGGTTTTAACTGAGTCTCGGTTCACAAAAACTTGTTGGGCTGCTCTCATCAAATCTATCATGCCCAAATCAGTCCATCCCTCTGTCTTCTGGATCTTTTTCTGGATATCTGGCCATGCTTTGGTGACGAATTGCATCTTCAGGAGAGTCTCGAAGGCAGGGGTTTCTGGCTCCACTCCGGAGTACTTGGTTAACCCTTCACGGAGCCGAGCACAGAAATCCCCCGGGGACTCATCCTTTCCTTGTGTTATTTCAAATGCTTTGGTCAAGTTTTTCCCTTGAGGGATGGCCAATTTAATTCCTTCAATGATCATGCGTTTCATATCTCTCATGTGCTCCCTATGAGCGTTATTATTGATGTTCCAATATGGATCGGCTATGGGGAACTTTGTGTCTGCAGGCACTGCTCCCTGTTGACCTGCATGTCTCCTATCCCAGGCAGCCATTGCTGCCCTCCTAATGAGATTCCTCTCTTCAGGGGTAAAAAGGTGTTCAAGAATATACATCAGTTCTTGATATGTGTATTCATTGGGCCCCAGAAACAATTCCAACTGTTCCGCCACTTCATGAGCATTCTCATGGAGTTTGGAAGGGTCTTTTTCAGATCCCGTAACTCAGCAGATTTTATGGGGACAGCCACGAAAACGGTGACTGGATTCCCCTGTGCATTCATGCCATTTGGGACTTCTCTGACTGGGAAAGCCGACACGGGATTGGCCGACCTTCCTCCTAGAGGCAAATTCTCTAGGTCCTTGTTTAATTGAGCCAGTTCCCTTCTGAGCCCTGGATATGCAGGTGGAGGTGGAGCCTGGGCAACTGGAGCCGGCAGGGGTGGTGGTGCCAGAACTGCCGGAGCCGATGCCGGTGGACTCCTCATCCAGTCCTCAGTTTCGCTTTCCTCCACCTTGCTGACAAACTGTCCTACTTCTGTTTCTGGTGGAACTGGACCTTCAAAGTGAGCATGATACCATACCTCCACATAGGGTATTTGCTCCTTCATCCAGTGTTTCACTATATACTCTTTCAACTGAGTTATCCAGTACGTGCTGGTGTTCCCTTCGGGATCCCAGTGGTAAGGAAACTCAGGGTCTACTAGGGGATACTTCGGCCACCTATTTTGGCATAGGTAGATCATTTTCTTTTTCTCTAGACTCCGAGTGTAAGTCCTCAGATGGGGCAACGACCATTGTTGTAGTAGTTGACCCAATGGGGAGTCAGTCGGAATCAGCCTTCTCGGGGTCTTTTCTATCTCAATACCCTTTCCCTCTTGGAACGTTTCACACTTGCTTTGTCCCTTTCCCATTCTCCACGCTGCCCGCCAACAATTTCCCAGAGATTTCCAACTCAGGGATTTACACTGTCCTCCAGCAGTCGTTGGATTCCCAGAGTTTAAGGACAGTATATCCCTTCTTCTATCCCAAAAGGCAACAAACTCACCTGATACACCCTGGTCTCCCGGAAACGAAAGGAGTGTGGGTGTCCCCACTTCAGGTGATCAATGATACTCCCAGAGCATCAGGCCGGCTTCTCTCTCTCTTGTTTCCAAAGATTGTCTGCTGAGTGCAGTTACCCCGACTGAGACAAGGGAGGGGCCCCTCTACAATGGGAGGCGGTGGCGCCACACTTACCCAGTCCCTTTTCTCCAGTCGAAATTCCGTTGGGGCCCCACGTTGGGCACCAAATTGTGAGGTGGAAGCAGATAAAAAAACCACCCAAAAGATTCGTTGATCCAAGGAAAACAAGGTTTTATTCGCGTGTCTGCAGAGACGGGTCCCCTCAGGCATTGAAGGAACACAGAGCAAAATTCAGGCAGCATTTTTATCCCCTCTTACGAGGCCTTGGCTCACATTCTTTCTGTTTTCAAATTGATACATGTATTTCGAAGGTTCATACTAGCTCCTTATCTAGCAAAAGTAGTTATACGGTTTCTGTCATCGCAGCACTTTATTACAGTTCCCCATTGTTCTAGCCTTATCTTGTTTTTTTCTCTTGTGCACAAACTGGAACACTTTCTTATTTAGCAGAACTACTGAGTTTTGAGACACATTTCCTTATTCAATTCAATGGGCCATCCAACATGGGTTCGGTTCTGCTCACATGTAGGAAGTTAACACACACCCCTCTCCTGGAAAAATGAAATATCTTGGGAAATATTAAAAAGGCAGAATATTTCCTCTAAAAAGAAGGATTTCCTCTAAAACTCAGAAGCAGAAACTCACCTCAAAAGCAGAAGCTTACCCCCACCTTTGTTAATGGGTGGGCCATTGAGGCCTGTGCCAAAATACTTTACATAACAAAGATCTCCAGGTACAGCTATAGCAATTGCTCAAAAGCCCATTCAGTGCATCATCATCCAGCAAGGCTCAGCCAAGCCTGGAACTTAGGACAGCCTACAGAGTTGCCCTGCATGGCCTCATGGGAGTCTGACAACCAATTAGAAACAAGCTTCAATTCAAATCCCAACAAAGGTTATGAAACCCAGGCACTCTCAGCACCTCAGCCTTTTTTTTCTTGATCTCTTCCTTCACCTTGAAGCATGTGATCATCCTTCCTTTTCCCTCTGGAGCTTCAAGCCATGTGGTCCTCCTGTCCACCATTAAATCTTCCAAGCAGCCTTCATGTTTCCAGTTTCTTTTTCCCCACTTGGAACTGAACCCAGAAGGATTTTTCTCCCAACAATAATTTTCTTCTTTAATCAGCTTCTGAAAAACTAAGGGAAAGGCTCTGTTTCCAAAGTCTTATTCCTGTTAAGCAAAAGAGCAATTACTGCAGGGTTTCCTGAGTTTGTTTAATATGGTTGCAATTTTACAGATAAAGATATGCATACGTCATTTCACATTTTTCAATTATTACTCTATTTTGTCAAAATTCATTTCATTAAAAGTAAAAATAAAATAAAATTTCATTAAAAGAAAAAAATCCCAAAGCTGAATTAATCTCATATATTCAATTTTCATGAACATATACAGTTTTGCACATACCTTAACAATTTAAACTTTCATGAACTTATATAGCTTTGATGATAGCTTACCAAACATGTTTGTGCTACAGCAGGCTTTACAAATCATACCCTTTCACCTGAAAAAACACCAGGAACCAGCTCTATCTCATAACCCATTCTAGCATGTCATTTTCTCCTTGTTTACAATCCTCCAGAGTTGAAGACCAGCAACTGATGATTGTTCAGGATTCTAAAGAAGCTTAACTTTAAAATTACAGATAGGGGCAAAGGAGCTGAAAACAGATTAGTGGAATTCAGCTGGATAGTATTTTCTGTCCCCCCACCCCACCCCACCCCATACACACCCACAGCTTTAATAATCGGAAAATGCTATTTTACTTTCAATTATATCAAGTGAAGAAAGAGAATTGCCAAATGAAATACAGTCTAAACTCTATATTAGAAATCAGTGTATCTTATATATTCGGACATCTACTGGTGCACTGCAGAATAAGGAGGGCAAAAGAATAAAATGTTTCTTTTGAAGAAATGGCAAATGAAATCTAATAAAGAAATAATAGATTTTCATGAAACGTATACATCCTAATTCCAGAATCTTCAATGCAGCAGTATAATTGTCTCTGGATATCATCTGAAAATTTTTGTTTGATGACCAGCAATCTCTGTTAGTTCATGTGGCAGCCATACTGCTCACACATAGTGCACTCACAATTCCAAATTATCACTAGCCAGAAAGGTTGAAGAGACACCTGTCCTAATTTATTTGCATAAAAACATAATTACATTTGTTCAGTCCGGAAAAACGTGCGGTAGACCGGGCTCCAGTAAACAGGTTCTTTATTAACAACAAGCAAACAGTAGCGGAACAGTTTGGCTAAGCTGCAGCAGCCCTTTTATACAGGCTTGCCTGCCGGCTTGTAGCCAATGGTAGCCATTTAACTTTGCCACCTTTAAACGGCTCTTTGGATTGGTTCTTATTGAACCAATCCACAACTGGCCTTTCTGGCCAATCAGGTTACTTGGACTCTACTAAGTTATACAGAACACCCCTCCCCCCTTAGTTTAGTCCTACGTGGGTGACGTAGTCGCGCAGGTAGGTGGGGCTTCTTCTGACTTGACTTGCGCGGTTCATTTTCGCTGGAGACTTTGAGCGGTTCGGTCGGAATTGCTGTCTTTCCGGCTCTTCTCCATGGAACCGCCTGGAAGGGTGAGTCAGCATGGTTGCTACCACTTGAGTTGCTCAGGCCGGTGGCTTTGCCACTCCCTCCTGGCTTTCCCGGGCAGGTCGAGCTGGCTTGGTTGGCCCCTTCCAGGACGGGTTTCTCTTTATTTGGATTATTTCTGCTGGTTTCATCTAACCGTAAGTGTTCTTTTTGCTCTTTTTGATTGGTTAGATGTCCTGGGTTTATTTTTAATAGTTCTTTTTTACCCTCCTTATTATTTCTTTATATTCCCCCCCCCCCTGTTTTTGTTTTCGTCAATTTTTATTGTTTGAGGTTGCGCGGTCGTATTTCGCTCGATATTTTGGGAACAAAGCTGATCTATGTGCCGCTTCCACTCTCTGCCATTGTCCACGGTTAGACAGTAGGACCGGGGGCCTATTTGTGTGATTGTGGCTGGAAGCCATAGAGGGTCCCCAGTGAAATTTTTTGCGTAGACTAGGTCGCTGATTTCAAATGTGCGGAATCGGCTGGATGAGTCGGGGGGTTTCTCACAGGTGTAATTTGGGTGCAATCTATCTAAATGTGATCTGAGTTTCCTCCCCATTAACAATTCTGCCGGGCTCTTGTTCGTTATACTACTGGGGGTGATATGTTGGAGGGTGGGTAAATGGTTTATCTTGTCTTGGACATCCCCTGGTCCATTTTTTCTAGGCCTTCCTTAGTAAACCTGACCATTCTCTGGCCTTACTATTTGCTGCCCAAATGGCCCTACTATTTGCCGCCGGGTGGGCTGATGCGGTTAGTGCATGGCTTATACCTAAATAAGCTAGGAACTGTTCAAATTGTATAGCAGTTAGTTGTGGCCCATTGTCGGACACTAGGACATCCGGCAACCCATGGGTTGCGAATAGTTTGTTGAGTTGCTTGATAACAGCATCGGTTGTCATAGATGACATTACTATAACTTCCAACCAATTTGAGTATGCATCTACGACAATCAAAAACGTATGCCCCCTAGTAGGACCTGCGAAGTCAATGTGAATCCGAGACCAGGGACCTCATGGGGTCTCCCAGTCCCGTATTGGTGCTTGCGGTGGTGAGGGCCTGGTTCTCTGGCATTTATTGCATGTAGCAACCCAGTATTCAATATCTTTGTCTAAGCCAGGCCACCAGACATAGCTCCTGGCCAGGCTTTTCATTTTTACTATGCCTGGGTGGCCCTCATGAAGCATACCCAACACTTTTGTTTGCAATCTGGAGGGAATTACCACCCAATCACCCCATAACAAACACCCCTTTTGTATTGACAGTTCAGTCTGTCTGGTCCGAAAAGGTTTAAAGTTTTCAGTTTTTTGGTTTTCTGGCCAGCCTTTACCTACCCAATTTAAAATACGGGCAGTCACTGGGTCTTTGGCGGTGGCTCTGGCGACATCATTTGCAGATAATGGCAGTTCTGGGCAGGCTTTTATTTGCAGGGTGGTAATTGTTGGAGCCGGGTCTTCTTCTGTTGTTGGCAGCGGTGTTCGACTTAATGCGTCTGCATGTGGGATTTGTTTCCCGGGTCAATGTATCAATGTGTATGAGTATGCAGCTAGGAATTCTGACCATCTCGTCATTCGGGGAGATAAAATGTTTGGTGTGGGTTTGTTTCCCATCTAGCGTGGTCAATTGGTTCTATGACCCCTTGCACGATTAATTTGTTTAATTGTTCATCTATTTTGGCCTTTAATGCAAAGGGGACTCGTCTGGCTTTTAACCTTCTGGGTGCTATCTGGGGATCTAAACTAAAGGAAATTGGGGTCCCCTGGTACGCGCCTAGAGGGCCGTCGAAGACGTCCTGGAACTCGTGTATCAGGTTTTCCTCCCAATCGGTTGCGGCTACTCGGCTCACTCCGGTCATTTCGATGCCCAATGGTGCAAACCATTTGATGCCAAGGAGACTGGGACGGCCCCGGTCGACTATGGTTAGTGGCAGGACTTCAGCATGCTGCTTGTATGTTACTCAGAAATGTCCAAGACCTACCACAGGGATTCTGTTTCCTTGGTAAAGTCCTTTAAAATTAATTTTAGTTTCTGGAGTTCTTTTAATTTAATATTTGGAACTAGTCGTCTGATTGTGTTCCAAGACACCATTGACAGGAAGGATCCTGAGTCGACTTCCATCTCACAAAGGCTTCCTTCAATTTTTACAATGATTTTGACTTTTCCCCCGCTTTCTGTCTGGGCGCTTCCAATCGTAACAGTTTGATGGGTCTTTTCTCGGTTGCTGGTTCCTTTGCTGCGCTCCCATTTTCTATCGGCTTGCCTCGGTTCAGTTATTAGTGGGGAATTACTGCATCTGCTAGGACTGTTATTTTTGCGATTCCTACAGACTTTCTCGATGTGTCCTCTTTTCTTGCAAGCCTGACAGATGGCATCAAGGAACCTGCACTCAGCTCGAGGGTGGTTTCCCCCCCAGCCAGCGCATTCCCGCCAATTTCTTTTTTCGCGCCTTTTTTTGTTGGCGTACAGGCGGTGGACCTCATCATCATCATCTTCCGTTTCTGATGATCCGTTGAGGTCTTCGTGGTGTGTGGTAGTGGGAGCTTGCTTCTTTCCTCTGGGTAGGGTCATCACGTCATTATTGGCATTCATCAGCTTCATGGTGGCTGCTGACTTTTTCGCAGCTTCTGCAGCTGTGGCTTCTGTGATCGCTTCAGCCACTGTTATATTGGGTTTATTTAGTAATTTACTTTGTAAGTTAGAGTCTCTTAGACCTAAGACAACACGATCTCGCATGGCTTCATCCATGTTCAGAAACTCCAAGCTCCACCCAGGTGTCGGAGAGCCGCCATGAAATCAGTGATGGTCTCGTCTTCCCTTTGGTCCCTTTTGTAGAACTCGTACCTTTTCATGAGATTTGACACCACCAGCGCGTAGTGAGCCTTTAGCATTTGGTGAAGCTCACACCAGGTCATCTGTTTCACGTCTCTGGGCTTTGCCAATGCCTTGGCCATCTTGAACACGGTTGGCCCACAATGCATTAGGAAGACAGCCCTCTTCCGCTGATCCGAGATTTCCTCCATCTCGTTGCTCTCTAAGAACATCAGGAAACAGTCTATTTATGATTCCCAATCCTCTTCATTAGGATTGAAGGGTGCGGGCGGCGCGTTACTCCCGGCCATCACTTCTAGCCTGGATTTCTTTGCAGCGTGCTTGGTCTCGTGTTTTAGGACAATCCCACCTTTGTCGCCAGTGTTCAGTCCGGAAAAACGCGTGGTAGACCGGGTTCCAGTAAACAGGTTCTTTATTAACAACAAGCAAACAGTAGCGGAACAGTTTGGCTAAGCCGCGGCAGCCCTTTTATACAGGTTTGCCTGCCAGCTTGTAGCCAATGGTAGCCATTTAACTTTGCCACCTTTAAGCAGCTCTCTGGATTGGTTCTTAATGAACCAATCCACTACTGGCCTTTCTGGTCAATCAGGTTATACCACTTGGACTCTACTAAGTTATACAGAACAACATTAATTGAAATAGAAGTGGGAAATGTATTCAGGTGATCAAAGTGCAAGCTCAAGAAATCTCAGGAGAAATCTTACCATATTGGTGGTGAAATATATATGGAGTCTAATTTTAGATTTAATTTTAAAGGTGTTCTAGATAGGACACAGCAGGTAAACCTGGGCTTCATAGATTAGAGGCTGAAATGTGCTTTTCTGGCCTTGGACTCTCTAACTTTAATGTAGAAATTTCATCAACCATTTTCCAAAGATAAATATTTGCCATAGTTACTTCAGTGTTACTGTTTGACTATTTACAAGGTTCACTACAAATAGAGGTCCTTCCAAATTGACATTTTTATTTTTCTTCCAACATGGGGAAAGGTATCCCATGTTACATTTTACTGGCCTTGATTCCTGCTCTTGTAACTTCAGATATTTTGATAAACCCACTGAGAAACATAAAGGTATGTAGCTAAATATATAAAATCACCAACTTATTTCCTCAGAGTTCTTTTAGCTTTAAGCAACAACTGGAAACCCACTATCTCGATCCTTCTAGATGTCCAGTTTTCTGCCTGCGTGATTCGAGATACCTTTACTTACCAGTATGCTTAATTTGGCTGGAATTCTAAAGTTCATGGAAACTGGTTGCCAATGAAATTTCATGCCATGAGCTGCCTGGCTCAGATGTGCTGCATTTGAATATGAATCAGGAAAAATTATGCTAGCCTATGACAATAATAAAGATTTGATTTGAAGCCAGTAAGGTGCTTTGGTCACTCACTACACCTCTCAGCAATTCCCAGGACCTTTTTTATGAGTGGTTGATAGGTATTCTGAGAGGGACCATGTTGGGTCCAGATTTGATTTAGCTTCTTTGGATTCATATGCTACACATAATGTTGCATATTTCAACAATTTTTGGGGAAACACTGAATTGAGAAAAAATGAATCAAACAAAACAAGCAATACTTGCATCTATGTGTGTGTGATTGTGGGGTGTTTAAAAGTGATACAAGTTGGTACATACATACATACATGAGAGAGCTATCCATCACAGCCAAGTTTATACCTAACTTACCTAAATTTGAACTGAGGCAGTACCACAGACGTGGGAAGAATATGAAATCAGCCTAGTACTAAGTGCCTCTGAAAATGCTAGAAAAACTCTATTAGGTAAAGGTATTTATCTTAGTTCGTATGGTAATTTATGCCATATTTTCCAGATGTTTCTTGTTTTCTGTTTATGTAATTAATGTTTCCCAATTATTCAGGTTGGTAAAGTGGTAGGGATTTGTTTGGTCGGAACCCAGCCAAGGTTATGCATGCTGATTATTCAGACTTCATTTTACGGAAGCTCTCCTTTATTGTGATGCTCTCACTTAAAATGAAAAGAAATATGGAATAATATACGACTATGCAACATATTTGGTAGGATACAGCATCTGTTGTTTGGCAATAATTAATCCTTTTTTTCATTGTTTATTTGTAGAAGAGAAGTGTCACAGAAGTGGTAAGTAACCTTTCATTTAGAATGCTGATCATTAAGTTTAAATGGCACATACAAAATACAAATATTTTCTCTTAGTCATTTGTATCTTCATTGCTGGGCTTAAAGAAATCATTTCCTCGGCTCAAAAGTTATATTTATTTCTTCAAAAATCAGTCCTCTTGTGCTGAGGGATGTTTTAATTCTGAGCAAATGACGTATTTCATTTACTCTTGCAAAGTACCCGTCATGTGCAAGTGTGCAAAGGCTGCATCACATACTTTTATGAAGGTGATTACCTCATGCATGGATTCCGGGGGTAACAAATATCTGTTTGCATTCCTTTTACAGAAAGAAAGTAAAATGTTTTAGAAATTTGTTCTTGTTTTCTTTCCCTATAACAATCATTTTTTAAAAACACAACACAAGAATGGAATGAAACAAGAAAATGATTGGGGTCAGCTGCAATTTAATTAAATTTTGTAAGTAACTAAAACATTAATCAAATGTAATTAGCACTAAAGTAAATACTATGTGTGTAATGTGAGGTACAGAAAGATCTTTGTGCTATCTCAAATAAACGTGTATAAAATAAAAATAATATATTAGCAGCACATTTCTGTATAACCATATAACTTTTTATTCTCTAGCAAACCCAACCCATAGAAATCTACTGGGTGAAAATTGACTGCAGTGTAACTTCCAGGTTTTCCCGTAATGTCATCACTAGTCGAGCTGTGAATCGTGCCAATGTGTCCAAGGAAGCTCAGTTTGATGTGGAGCTCCCCAAAACAGCTTTTATTTCCAACTTTACTTTGTATGTACATTATTTTCTTATTTGTCTATGCTTTGGAGATCAGTCTAAAACTAATTAAGCCAGTCAGATGCTGTAATAGAATAACTACCATGAATCATAGAGCTGTAGTTGTAACCATCTTACGCAATTACGTGCTCAAAATAGGAAAACTAATGCCTTTCTCACAAACATTATTCTTATCTTCATTCTTGTTAATGATCATCAACAATGTGGCTTCCTGTTACATAAGCTCCTCTGAAATAGACTTGCCCTCTGCGTAGAGTTTTTATCCATGTGCCCTGCAATATCCAGAGGAATTCATATAGAGGCAGCATTCTTTCCAGCCTCCTCATTATACCTCTCAATATCCTTCAATATCCCTTTTACTTAATGAACTGGAGAAAAAAAAAACACAAGATATATTTGCACACATATTCAGATATCTGATGTATCCTTCAATAGGACAATTGATGGGGTCACTTATCCTGGAATCGTAAAGGAAAAAGAAGTTGCCCAAAAGCAGTATCAACAAGCAGTTTCAAGGGGCCAGACTGCAGGGCTTGTGAAGTAAGTATGTGAGTCCATACAGTATCTGTTTCATTATTTCACTTCCTGTCCTAAGTATTTATTCAATAAGCAGATGCTCAGTAACTGAACAAAGAGCAAAAGAAAAGTATTAAATGGTGGGCTATATTATTCATCATCAGGATATGTAATTGTCCTTTTATGACTCTCTTGAATCTTATGAATCTTGCCTTACTGTGTTTAACATGTGAAGGGCTGCTGGAAGAAAAACAGAGAAATTCAGTGTTTCGGTCAACATTGCATCATCCAGCAAAGTTACTTTTCAATTGACTTATGAAGAACTTTTGAAGAGAAAGTTTGGAAAATATGAGATATTTATCAAAGTAAATCCAAAACAGCTTGTCAATAAATTTGAGGTACGATCAAATGTATTGTCACTTTATCTTGTAGTAGTTTTTGGAAAGTTTGTGAATTATGCTCAGAACTATTAATTTAGAAACAAATGTATAAATAACTGAAATTAATTCTTTTTTAATGCTTTGTTTACACTTTTCATTACTGGTCTATCTGATTTTTAATGTCAATATAATTTTAAATCAATGTTACAGATTGAAGCAAACATCTTTGAGCCTCAAGGCATCAGCGAACTTGAAGTTGAAGGGACATTCCTCAACAACGAACTGCTACCAGTTGTGAAAAAGTCTTTTTCAGGAAAAAAGGTATGTCTGGTAGAATCTTGAAGAGTAATTCATATGCAGGTAATCCTTGCCTAATGACCAGTGGAATGGCAATAGGGACTGCCAGGATTTTTGTTGCTGAGTGTATTGTGTAGCAGTGGGAATTCCAGTCCCAATTACCATTGTGAATTGTGAATTAACTATAACGAGATGGAAGGATGAGTATCTGCCATGATCATGGTCACCACCTTTGCTTCAGATTCCCTTGGTTGTAAGTAAGTTTAGAAGAGGCCAATTGGATTAATAAGCATCAAGCGAAAATTACAATGGTAACATGTCTTATGACACCATCCAGAAGCAAAAAAAAGAAAGAATGACCACTTGAATATATTTCTTAAAAGCAATCCATTTGCTTCATGGAACATTGCTGAAAGGTTGTTTTGTCCCAGTCAGGACTCTAGGTAAGACATGCCCAGGACAATCACAAAACAAAGATGCAGGCACAGAATTATTTGAAGATATTTCACAAAAGTATAAGTAGTTCCTAAGCATTTCCCGATATCGGGGATAAGCAATATTTTCCTAGAAGAGCTAAAGAACTGCACTTACAAAAAATAGGTGGGTCAGAATGAAAAACTAAGCAAAGGCTCAAAAAAGTAGATGGAGCTGAACCTAAATAATAATATTGAAAATATTTAAGTCTTATCACGTCTAATCATCTCACTTTCAAAGTGTTTTTGCTTTGCAGTATTTTTTAAAGTTGAGGTAGATAGCTTATTAAAAAGAATGTGTTTACAGAGAAACAACAAAGTCAAAATGTATTTCTCATTCTTGCATCTGGTGTATAGACAAGGATTAAGTCTGCTCCTTAAAAAACATGCGATTCAGTCCATGGGGACACTCTTCTGTAACTTGAAAAAGTTTTTCTTTTTCAAGTTATTTGTATTGTGGTGGCTTTTACACACACACACATATATATATGCCTTACTTTATATAAGAAAGTGGTCTTTACATAAGGGTATTGAGCAACATTCCTCTTGAAGCTGCTCTGAGATTGAAATATTTAATAAGCTAAATGAAACTAATGAAGAATATTATTATGAAAGTGTTTTTCACCAATGGTACAAAGATTCTATTGTAATCTTTGCCATGTTTTGGGGATTATATATTGGCAACCCATCCCAGCTTTTACAACAGTTCATTTAGTGACCATTCAAAGTTACAACAACACTGAAAAAAGTGACTTATCATTTTTCACAGTTATGACCTTGTGCATCTCCATGTTCATCTGTTCAAAATTCAGATGTTTTGCAACTGGTTCATATTTAAGCCCATGTCCCACTGCACCAACGGATGGAAAGAGGATGTAAAATGGATAAGAAAGCTTGCCATCCATTGGAAAAGGCGGTGCATCCGTTGTGTACTCACTGCGTACGTCTTTCATACGCTCTATCCGTCAAACATCCATCTACTGCTATTTCATCTGCTCAAAAAGTTTTGAGCTGCACAAAACTTTTTGAGCGGATAATTTTCCGCCGCATACGATCTACATCCGCAACACGTACGGGCAACAAACGTTCTACGTCCGTTGTCATCCATTATACGTCCGCTGTATCCTCTCAGCATCCTCTGGCCATCCCCTCAACTCACATCCGCTGCAGCTGAAAGCGGAAAGAGGGAGGAAGCGAAAGGTACACGGAACATCCACACAGCATTAGTAGCATGGAAATAGAAAGGATGTAAGCAGATGCATCTCATATACAAAACATTAAAACGTACAAAACTTTTGTATATGGGACATATCTCGGATATTTAGGATGTCTGGAGTATGCCTAGAGTATGTGGAAGGACACCTAGCAGAAAACCGATATTTCCTATAAAAAGGGGAAGGAAATCACCTGGATCTAACTATCAATCTAGCAGCATGGTGTACAGACCTCTTCACCCTTGGTCTTGCTCTTCCACATCATCCATTGATCTCCACCATGGATCATCACACACTCCTTATGGTAGCTGCTATCATTCAACACCAGAACCAAGCCCTGTTCAGACTGCTTCACCTTTTCTACGGAAGGAGAAGAAGGAGATGTCCAAGAGCTGTGTGGGTCTGACGATGGATCGGGAGAAGAGTGGAGTTTGGACTGTATGACAAGCTGATGGTGGAGCTGAGGAATAAAGACACTCGTGCATTCCAGCACTTCATGAGGATGCCACCAGCCATGTTTGACGAAGTTGTGCAGCGGCTGACACCCAGGTTGACCAAGCCGAGCACCAATTTCCGTCCCAGCCTGGACCCTGGATTGAAGGTGGCACTGACTCTGCGCCACCTGGCCTCTGGAACCATATACAGAAACATGCAGTTTGCCTGAAGGGTGCCACACAACAGCATCAGCAAAGTGGTCAGAGAAGTGGTGCAGGCCATCATCGAAGAATATGTGGAGGAGCTCCTCCAGTGTCCCACCACTGAAGAAGGCTGGAGGAAAGTTGCAGAACAGTGGTATCAGAGGTGGAACTTTCCCCACACCGTTGGAGCCATAAATGGGAAGCACGTGGCCTGCAAAGCTCCTGCCAACTCAGGGTCCTCTTATCACGACTACAAGGGCTTCTTCAGTATCATCCTCTTTGCCATGGTTGATGCTGACTACAAGTTCATATACATTGATGCTTCAGGCAACGGGTCAGATTCAGATAGCCAGGTATACAATGCCAGTGACCTCAAGGATGGGCTGGAACGCAACCTCATCATGGGTTTTCCAGATCCAGACCCCCTACCCAATGACACACAAGATGTGCCCTACTTCATCGTGGGTGATGACGCCTTCTCCCTCAGAACCTACCTCATGAAGCCCTACAGTTCAAGATACCTCACCCGTGAAGAGAGGATCTTCAACTACAGGCTGTCCAGGGCAAGATGGGTGGTGGAGAATGCCTTTGGCATCCTGGCCAGCAGGTTCCAGGTACTTCTCACCACCATGCAGCATCACCCAGGGACTGTGAGGAGCATCGTGGAAGCTTGCTGCATACTGCACAATCTCATGCACACCCGCTACCCAGTCTTGCAGAACAGGCTTGTGGACCTCCAGCAAGGCAATGGGGACATGGAGCCTGGGGAATGGAGGCAAGGGCGAAAACTGATCGACACTGAGGATGTGCAAGGCCCCAGCAGAGCTTCACGTGAAGGGAAGAAGCAGCGCAACCTCCTGAAACACTGGTGCATTACCCCACCTGGAGCAGTGGAGTGGCAAGACAGGATGGTAGATGCTTAATGGATGCTTCCTTGAGCCTGTTTCATAACACTGATGAGATTGTGCCATGTATGTTGAGTGGCCCTACAACGAATAGGGCATGAATAAAGAGCTTTGTTTATTTTTAAATGTGTTGATCAATGAATAAATTGTTATTGATAAAAAAGGGCCATATGTGTGGCAGTTGGGAGGGTGGACCATATAGTCCCACTATGTTTGCACTGGAGGTTTATCAATCCCACAGCTATCCTTATCCATCCCACAGCTATCCTTACCCATCCCACAACTATCCTTACCCATCCCACAGCTATCCTTACCTATCCCACAACTATCCTTACCCATCCCACAACTGTCCCACAAGCATGCAAAGGCTTAACCCTTTTTTCAAAGTTTTCACCAACACTTTATTAAGTAAATAAAATGAACCAAGTGTGTGAAGCAAAGATAACCTTTATTAACAACTGTCTTAAGTAAACTGTATGACTTTATTAAAAAAGCAAAATGAACCAAGTAAACTGTCTTTAAGCAAAGATAAAATGAACAGGTAACAACTCAGTCTCTGGCACTATTCTCAGTCACTCTGAGGCATGTCCATGGTCTCAGCTGTCGAGCGGCCAGGCACTGTGGAGGTGGCTGTGGCTGGAGTGCTGGTCTGAGGTGCCATTGGGGTGCTTGGCCCTGAGAGTACAACAGGGGATGGTGTGTTCAGGAAGCTCTCAGAGAGCTGACGCAGTCCCGTGAGGTTGAGAGGCCCTTGCTCAAGGACCTGGGATGTCAGGCACAGTACTGATGACAGATTTTCTGTTGAGGGGCTTGGCTGTGTGGTGGAGGAAGGAGGAGTGTAGTGGGGCTGTCTGGTCTGCATCTGGGTGAGGACTGGCATCTGTGGCATGCGATCTACCTGGGCCTGGACTGGGAAGGGCTGCCTGTGCTGTGGGAAGTCCTGGTACTCGTAGCCTTGGTAGGTGAGGGGGTGATGAAAGCCGTGGAAGGGCTGTGACATCAGCTGGGGTGGAGAAGCAGTCCTGGAGTTGGTCAGAGCAGGTTCAGCTGGGCCTGGAGGGTGGTGCAGCAGTGCTATGATCTTCTCCTTCATCACCTGGTACTGGGCCTCGGGCAGGTCCATAAGGGTCTAGCTCACGTACGTGATGAAGGGCTTGCAGTTCGAGGATGGTATATCGCTGTGGACCAGCTGAGAGAGAAGATCTGTGCTAGTTTTGATTGTGTCTCTGATTTCCAGCAGGACAGTGTGGCTCTGGTCCTCCAGTCTGCCTCTCTGCCTGCTTTCTGTGGAGGTGGAGCTGGGGATGGGTGTGGGTTGGTCTCTGGCTGCTGCTTCTTCTTGCTCCATTTGAGACAGGGAATCCTCCACATCCTCTGGCATGGGGAGTGCAGCTGTTGGGGGCGGTCTCTGCTGTGGGGCCCTCCAAAGACACCTGCCTGGGCATGGTAGCTGTCTCCTGGCTGGAAGAGGAGTGGCTATCTGTGGGCTGTCTGAGGGAGAGGGTTGACAGAGGGGCTGCTCCTCGGTGGCGGACTTCACCCTCCAGGAAGCTGCACTTGGCCATGACATACATCTCCTGGTCAGTGAGCTTGACATCAGCCTGCCCAGATTTCTTGAGGTGCAGCTTGCCATACCACGTGTGCATGTGCTTCCACCATCCCAGGAGTACATCTGAAGTGTTTGCCCAGGCTCTCTGCCTTGTCTCTCCACGCTGCCTGCTTTCTCTTGGTGTTGCGATAGAGTCTGTGACCCTTTCTCCACAAGTACTCGTTCTCCCTCAACCATTCCAGCACCTCCTCCTCATGGTCCTTGGAAATGGTGTACTGTTTCCTCTCTCCCTTATCCTTGCCTTGCCTCTTCCTCCCTCTGGCAGGGGCTTCAGGGCCTTCAGAAGCAGGGCTTTGAGGGCCTTGGGGCTGGTCCACCACAGCAGCAGCAGTAGCAGTAGCAGTAGCAGCAGCACCAGCAGCACCAACAGCATCACCACCAGCAGCAGCAGTAGCAGGAGAAGCACCAGCAGCACCAGCAGGAGAAGCATCAGCAGCACCAGCAGGAGAAGCAACACTAGCAGCAACACCAGCAGCAGCAGCAGCAGCTGAAGCACCAGCAACTTCAGAGTCAGCGCCAGGGGGTGGGATGGTGGTTCTGTCCTTCTTGCTAGGGCTGGCAGGAGTAGGCACAGGCTTTCTCTTCTTGCCTGACTGACGAACCATGGTGTTCTTTCAAGATGTCTCTGGCAGTAGGTCTTTCCTCTGAATGGTGACTGCTTGTGAGCTGCATCCTTTTATATCCGCGGACCTGACGCAATTCATCCTCCCCGCATGTGCAGTGACCGCTTTGCATCCGCTACGCATCTGCTATGCATCCTATAGGCATCTGTGATGCATCCGCGTCATCCACTATGCATCCACTCCTTCAGCTCCGCGTCCGCTTCGCTATTCTCCCCCAGAAGCCCTGCAGATGTATCATCCGCTTCCATCCACTTCCATCTACTAGACTTCCTAGGAACATCCGCTTCACATCCTCGCTACGTACTACCCCCGTCCGTTCCTTTCCTTTGTTGTCCGTTCTGTTTATGCAAATTTTCACCACTTTTGAGAGCGGATAATGACAGATGGAGCCACTGAAATTTTGCTCATCCGCTGTGTCCTTTTTGCATACCTTTTGCATCCGTCAGCCAGTATAACCTAGCCTTTATGACCATTACTGTGTCCCAAGGTCATGTGACTACATTTTGTGACCTGACAACCAAAATCAATGGGGAAGGCATATTTACTTACGAACTTATCAACTGCAGTGATTCACTTAACGACTGTGGTAAGAAAGGTCATAAAATGAGGCAAAACTCAGTTAACAAATATCTCACTCAACAACATAAATTTTGGGCTTAATTATGGTCATAAGTGGAGGACTACTTGTACCTCAATTCATCTTTGTTTTTTATGGGTGGATTGTACTGGAAGTTGCAAACATTATTAATTCTTCCTAATATTTCTTTGTTACTCCAGCATGGAGAAACATGCTTCTGGTCATTTTCATTTGATTCTTTTATTTTTTATTTAGTTTTATTTATTTATTTTTATTTGTCAATTGCTTACAAGATAATAGGTATAAGGATAAACATAGTTATGAATGCATGAAATTGATACATATAAGAAAAATAAAAATAAACAATAGGACAGGGAGGGTAGGCACATTGGTACGCTTATGCACGCCCTCTTCAGACCTCTTAGGAAAGGAATGAGGTCAATAGTAGACAGTATATGGTTAAAGTTTTTAGGGGTTGGGGAAGAAACCACAGAGTCAGGTAGAGTATTCCAGACATTGACCACTCTGTTGCTGAAGTCGTATTTCCTGCAATCAAGTTTGAGTTTTTATCTATTGTGTGCTCTTGTATTGTTATGGTTGAAGTGAAGTATTCATTGACATTCATAGGACATTGCAATGTATGATTTTATATACTATACTTAGATCAGACCGAAGGCAGCGTAGTTCTAAGTTTTCTAAGTCTAGAATTTCAAGTCTGGTGGCATAAGGTATTCTGCAACGAGTAGAGGAGTGGAGAACTCTTCTTGTGAAATATTTCTGGACTTTCTCAACTGTGCTAATATCAGATACGTAATGTGGGTTCCAGACTGATGAGCTGTATTCAAATATTGGTCTAGCAAATGTTTTGTATGCTCTAGTTAGTAGTGTCATATTACCAGAGAAAAAGCTACATAGGATTAGGTTAACAACTCTTAATGCCTTTTTGATTATGTAGTTACAGTGGGCTTTTTGCCATTTGTTTTACCATTTTGATACATAGCTGAGGTCTTTTTGAAGGGTAGCAGTATTGTCTGTGGTGTTGAATAGCTTTACATCATAAGCAAAGAGAATGCAGTTGCTCTTAATATGATCACAGAGGTCATTTATGTAGAGTATGAAGAAAGTTGGTCCTAGAACACTGCCTTGGGGGACACCATTATTGACAGGTACAGAATTTGATAGGACACTCCCAATTTTGACCATTTGTTGTCTGTTTGACAGGAATGCTTCTATCCAGTTATGCAGGTGTCCAGAGATTCCATCAGATTTTAGTTTTAGAAGTAGTTTGTCGTGTACCACTGAATCAAAGGCTTGACAGAAGTCTATGTAGATTGCGTCTATTGCTTTGCCCTGATCAAGTTTTTGCAGTGTAAGAGTTACAGGATAGTTTTTTTCTGAAACCAAATTGTTTATTAGAGAGTAAGTTTTTTGTCTCTAAGTGGAGGATAATGGATTGGTTAATAATTGATTCCATGATTTTACAGATGATGCAGCATAAAGAGATTGGTCTGTAATTTTCAACTAGACCGGGGTCTCCCTTTTTGAAGATGGGGATGACCGTGGCTTGTGAACATAGGTTTGGCAAGGATCTGATCCAGATAGATTTTTCAAAGCTTATGCTTAGAGGTTCTGCAATGGCAGTGGATAGCTTTTTTAAGAAGTAGGCACATACTCCGTCCAGTCCAAAGAGATGATTTTAGATTGCGTAGTGCCTTTTCAACATTGTCTTCTGTAAAGGCCCTGTCACACTGCCCGACGGATGCAAAATGTTTGTAAAAAGGACACAGTGGACGGGAAAAATGTTCCATCCATTGTTATCCGCTCTCAAAAGGGGCAAAAATTTGCATAAGCAGAGCGGTTAACATGGAAAGGAACGGACGGGGGGAGGACGCAGGGCGGATGGAAAGCGGATGCGGAACGGAAGCCTAGCAGATGGAAGCAGATGGGAGCAGATGGCACATCCGTAGGGTTTCCGGGGGGCCGCAGCAAAGCGGACGCGGAACGGATGAAGCGGATGCACAGCGGATGCACAGTGGATGAAGCGGATGCAGAGCGGAAGCCTAGCGGATGCCTAGCGGAAGCCTAGCGGATGCCTAGCGTTCACTGCGCATGCGGGGAGGACGCATTGCGTCAGCCCCGCGGATATAAAGGAAGACAGCTCCCAAGCAGGTCACCATTCAGAGGAAAGACCTGCTGCCAGATACATTGACTGCCTTGCCAGCCTGCCCTGCCTGCATGCCTTCCTGCCACTCTTGCTGCCAGCCTTGCTGCCTGCCATCCTGCCAGCCTTGCTGCCTGCCTACCTGCCAGCCTTGCTGCCTGCCTGCCTGCAAGCCTTGCTGCCTGCCGGCCTACCTGCCAGCCTACCTGCCAGCCTGCCTGCCAGCCTACCTGCCTGCCAGCCTATCTGCCTGCCAGCCTACCTGCCTGCCAGCCTACCTGCCTGCCTGCCTGCCTGCCTGCCTGCCTGCCTGCCTGCCAGCCAGCCAGTAACTCCACAACCATGGGGGAGAAGAGAAAGCCTCAGCCATCTGCTGCCAGCCCTGTCAAGAGGGACAGGGCCACCCTCCCACCCCCTGGCCCTCACTCTGCTTCTGCTGGGGCTTCTGTAGCACAGGCTCGCTCTTCTGGGGATTCTGCTGCTTCTGCTTCTGCTTCTGGAGGAGCTGCTGCTGCTGCTTATGGCAGTGGTGCTTCTGCTCGTGCTTACTCTGCTGATGCTGCTTCTGGCGGTGGTGCTTTTGCTGCTTCTGCTTCTGGAGGAGCTGATGATGATGCTTCTGGCGGTGGTGCTTCTGCTCGTGCTTACACTGCTGATGCTGCTTCTGGCGGTGGTGCTTCTGCTGGTGCTTACTCTGCTGAAGCTGCTCCTCGTCCTGCTCATCCTGCTGGTCCTGCTCGTGCTCCTGGTCTTGCTTGTCATGCTGGTCTTGCTCGTGCTCCTGGTCCTGCTCGTGCTGCTGGCGCTGCTGGTGCTTACTCTGCTGCTGCTGATCCTGCTCCTGGTGGTGCTTACTCTGCTGCTGCTGATCCTGCTCCTGCTGGTGCTGCTGCTGATGATGATGATCCTGCTGGTGCTGCTGCTTCTGGTGGTGTGGAGGAGCAGCCCCTACAACCTGGAAGCCCCTCTGATGAGGGCCCATCTGGTCCTGCCAAAGGGAGGAAGTGGCATATGCGAGAATGGGAGAGGAGTCAATACTCCATCGAGGAGGAACACGAGGATGAGGTGCTGGAGTGGCTGAGAGAGAATGACTATCTATGGCGGAAGGGACACAGGCTCTACAGGGACACCAAAAGGAAGCAGGCTGCTTGGAGAGAGAAGGCGGAGAGTCTGGGCTACACTTCGGAGGTGCTCCTCGGCTGGTGGAAGCACATGCACAGCTGGTACGGGAAGTTGCACCTCAAGAAATCTGGCCAGGCCACGGTCAAGCTGACATCATCATCATCATCATCATCATCATGATCATCATCATCATTATCATCACCAGCAGGACCAGGATCAGCAGCAGCAGCGCCAGCAGCACCAGCAGGACGTCATGGCCAAGTGCAGCTTCCTGGAGGGTGAGGTCCGCCACCGAGGACCGGCAGCCCCTCTCACAACCCTTTCTCTCAGGCAGCCTGCTGAGAGCCAGTCCTCTTCCGGCCGAGAGTCAGCTCCTGTCTCCAGGCAGGTGTCTGTGGAGCGTGCCATGATGGAGAACCCGTGGACAGCTGTGGTACCTGTGGCGGAGCATGTGGAGGACTCCCTGGCGCAGTGGGAGAAAGGAGATGGCACTTCCACCACAGTCCTACCCGCATCCACCCCCAGCTCCACCTCCACAGAAAGGCAGAGAGCCATACAGGAGCAGCATAGATATCTTCTCTCAGCTGGTCCACACCGACTCCTCATCCTCCAATCACAAGCCCTTCCTCACCTATGTGAACCAGACCCTCACGGACATGGTGGAACCCCAGTACCAGGTGGTGAAGGACCGGATCACCGAGCTGCTTCACAACCCTCCAGATCCAGAGGAACCTGGTCCCACCCAGTCCAGGTCTGCTCCTCCACCCCAGATGATGTCCCTCCCATTCCAAGGCTTTCCACAGGCCCTCACCTACCAGGGCTACGGCTACCAGGAGGTCCAGCAGCATAGGCAGCAGTCCTTCCCAGTCCAGGCACAGGTCCATCGGACGACACCGTAGCCACCGGTTCCACCGATGCCACCGATGCCACCCACGTTACTGATGCCACCCACGCCAGTCCTCACCCAGCTGCAGACCAAGCCCGGCCTCAGTACATCTGTCGTCGGTACTGGGACTGACACACCATGGCATGGAGGAAGGAGCTCTCAACATCATGGGGCTAAGCCAGCTGGCTGAGAGCTTCCTCAACACACCGTCACCTGTTGTCCTCTCGGGGCCAGGCACCCCAATGATGCCTCAGGCCAACACTCCAGCAGCAGCCACCTCCACAGCACCTGGACCCTTCACCCCTGAGACTGGGCACACCTCTGAGTGACAGAGAAGAGTGCCAGAGACTGGGTGGCTACCTGTAGACTTTATTTGGACACTTGACTTGGGTCATTTTTCTTTTACAACTTGTTATTAATAAAGTTTATCTTTGCTTCACACACTTGCTTCATTTATTTTTTTTCAATAAAGTCTTGGTGGAAACTTTTAGAAATGGTTTAAGCCTTTGCATGCTTGTGGGATGGGTAATAGCTGTGGGATGGGCAGGGATACCTTTGGGATGGGTTAAGATAGCTGTGGGATGGGCAGAGATACCTTTGGGATGGATTAAGATAGATGTGGGATGGGCAGGGATAACTTTGGGATGGGTTAAGATAGCTGTGGGATAGATAAACCTCCAGTGCAAGCATAGTGGGACTGTATGGTCCACCCTCCCAACTGCCACACATATCGCCCTTTATTATCAATAACAATTTAATCATTGATCAACACATTTCAACATAAACAAAACTCTTCATTAATGCCCTGTCCATTGTAGGGCGACTCAACATACATGGCCCAATCTCATCAGTGTGATGAGACAGGCTGAAGGAAGCATCCATTAAGCATCTATCATCCTCTCTTGCCACTCCACTGCTCCAGCTGGGGAGTTGCACCAGTGTCTCAGGAGGTTGTGCTGTTTCTTCCCTTCACATGAGGCTCTGTTGGGGCCTTGCACATCCTCAGTGTCTATCAGGTTTCGCCCTTGCCTCCATTCCCCAGGCTCCATGTCCACATTGCCTTGCTGGAGGTCCACGAGCCTGTTCTGCAAGACTGGGTAGCGGGTGCGCATGAGATTGTGCAGGATGCAGCAAGCTTCCATGATTCTCCTCATGGTCTCTGGGCGATGCTGCATGGTGGTGAGAAGTACCTGGAAGCTGTTGGCCAGGATGCCAAAGGCATTCTCCACCACCCGCCTTGCCCTGGACAGCCTGTAGTTGAAGATCCTCTCTTCACAGGTGAGGTATTTGGAGGTGTAGGGCTTCATGAGGTAGGTTGTGAGGGAGAAGGCGTCATCCCCCACGATGAAGTAGGGCACATCTTGTGTGTCGTTGGGCAGGGGATCTGGATCTGGGAAGCCCACGATGAGGTTGCGTTCCAGCTCCTCCTTGAGGTGACTGGCGTTGTATACCTAGGCATCTGAAGATGAGCCGTTGCCTGAAGCATCGATGTACATAAACTTGTAGTCAGCATCAACCATGGCAAAGAGGATGATGCTGAAGAAGCCCTTGTAATTGAAATAAGTGTTCCCTGAGTTGGCTGGAGCTTTGCAGGCCACGTGCTTGCCACCTATGGCTCCTACGGTGTGGGGGAAGTTCCACCTCTGATACCACTGTTCTGCAACTTTCTTCCATTCTTCTTCAGTGGAGGGGTACTGGAGGAGCTCCTCCAGGTATTCTTCGATGATGGCCTGCACCACTTCTCTGACCACAATGCTGATGGTGTTGTGTGGCACCCTCCAGCCGTACTGCATGCTCCTGTAGGTGGTCCCTGAGGCCAGGTGGCGCAGAGTCAGTGCCACCTTGAGCCCAGGTTCCAGGCTGGGGCGGAAATTGGTGCTCTGCTTGGTCAACCTGGGTGTCAGCCGCTGCACAACTTTGTCAAACATGGCTGGAGGCATCCTCATGAAATTCTGGAATGCATGAGTGTCTTCGTTCCTGAGCTCCACCATCAGCTTGTTGTACAGTCTGTACTCTGCTCTTCTGGCGATCCATCTTCGGACCCAGACGCTTCTTGGCTGTCTCCTTTTCTTCCCGTAGTAGAGTTGAAAGAGCCTGTAGATGGCTTCGCACTGTTGCAGAACGATGGTGGCTGCCGAAAGGACTTTGTTACAATCCACGGTGGACATGACTAGATGCTGTGGAAGAGCAAGAGGCAGATGAAGACTGCAGAGGTCTGCACCGCTGGGCTGCTGTTCTGAAAGTGAGATGCAGATGAGTTGCTCCCCCTTTTTATAGGCAATATAGGTTTTCCACTAGGCATCCTCTAGGCATCCTGTAGGCATCCTCTATACATCCTTAATATCCGAGATAGTTCCCCTCTGCGAACGTTTTTCCATTTTAAACGCTTTGATTCCATTCTGCATCCGCTAGGCATCCGTTATGCATCCATTCCGAGTCTGTTCCGCTTCCTCCCTGCGTCCAGGCGGATGGAGTTTCACGGATGCGTAACGGATGCCTAGCGGATATAGTGGATGCATAACGGATGCGTAACGGATGCCTAGCGGATGCGTAGCGGATGCAGAATGGACGAACTGGATACATTTTCCACGCAAAAGTTTTGGGCAGCCCAAAACTTTTGGAGCGGATGAAACGTCAATAAACGGATGCTGGACGGATAGAGAGGAAGCAAAACGGAGGCAGTGAGTACATCGCGTTTTCTAACGGATGGCAAGCTTTTTTGTCCGTTTTTCATCCTCTTTGCATCCATTGGTTCAGTGTGATATGGGCTTAAAAATGAGCATGAAATTGAATTTGTTTCTGTACGAAGAAATGTAACCCGGGATCACACTACTTTCAAAAAAGATGTTTTATTTCTATTTCTTTGTGAAAACTCAAATAAAATTTACAAAAAAGAAAAAAGAAAAGAAAAATTAGAATATCATGCAAAAGTTCATTTATTTCAGGAATGCAACTTAAAAGGTGAAACTAATATTTGAGATAGACTCATTACATGCAAAGCAAGATAGTTCAAGCCGTGATTTGTCATAATTGTGATGATTATGGCTTACAGCTCATGAAAACCCCAAATCCACAATCTTAGAAAATTAGAATATTGTGAAAAGGTTCAATATTCTAGGGTCAAAGTGTCTCACTCTAATCAGCTAATTAAGCCATAACACCCGCAAAGGGTTCCTGAGCCTTTAAATGGTCTCTCAGTCTGGTTCAGTAGGAATCACAATCATGGGAAAGACTGCTGACCTGACAGTTGTGTAGAAAACCATCACTGACACCCCCCCATAAGGAGGGAAAGCCTCAGAAGGTAATTGCAAATGAAGTTGGATGTTCCTAAAGTGCTGTATCAAAGCACATTAATGGAAAGTTATGTGGAAAGGAAAAGTGTGTAAGAAAAAGGTGCATAAGCAGAGGGATGAGTGCAGCCTGGAGAGGATTCTCAGGAAAAAGCCATTTCAAAAGTGTTGGGGACTTTCACAAGAAGTGGACTAAGGCTGGAGTCAGTGCATCAAGAGCCACCACACACAGAGAGATCCTGGACATGGGCTTGAAATGTCGTATTCCTCTTGTCAAGCTGTTCCTGAACAACAAACGTCAGAAGCATCTTACCTGGGCTACAGAAAAACAGAACTGGTCTGTTGCTCAGTGGTCCAAAGTCCTCTTTTCTGATGAGAGCCACTTTTGCACCTCATTTGGAAACCAAGGACCCAGAGTCTTGAGGAAGAATGGAGAGGCACACACTGCAAGATGGTTGAAATCCAGTGTGAAGTTTCCACAGTCTGTGTTGATTTGGGGAGCCATGTTATCTTCTGCTATTGATCCACTGTACTTCATTAAGTCCAGGATCAATGCAGCCATCTACCAGGAGATTTTGGAGCACTTCATGCTTCCTTCCACAGACAAGATTTATGGGGATGCTGACTTAATTTTCTAGCAGGACTTGGCATCTGCCCACACTGCCAAAAGCACCAAAACCTGGTTCGATGACTGTGGGATTACTGTGCTTGATTGGCCAGCAAACTTGCCTGACCTGAACCTCATAGAGAATCTATAGGGCATTACCAAGAGAAAGATGAGAGACATGAGACTGAACAATGCAGAAGAGCTGAAGGCCGCTATTGAAGCATCCTGGTCTTCCATAACACCTCAGCAGTGCCACAGGCTGATAGCTTCCATGCTATGCCACATTGAGGCAGTAATTGCTAAAAAACGGGCCCAAACCATGTACTGAGTACATATGCATGCTTCTACTTTTCAGAGGTCGAATATTGTTCTATGTACAATTCTTGTTTTATTGATTGCATGTAATATTCTAATTTTCTGAGATTGTGGATTTTGGGTTTTCATGAACTGTAAGCCATAATCATCACAATTATGACAAATCATGGCTTGAACTATCTTGCTTTACATGTAATGAGTCTATCTCATATAGACTCACCTTAGTTTCACCTTTTAAATTGCATTACTGAAATAAATGAACTTTTGCATAATATTCTAATTTTTTGAGTTTCACCTGTATTATAAAGGAATAAATAGCTGCTCGTTATAAACTGTTTATTACTTCAAATATTGAAGATCTTACTTGTTTTTAATAAGTATACCCAAGCATTACAGTACTTTCAAGCTTGTTGCAAATGTTGTAGGCCTCAAGTTCACTGACATAAAGAGTGGACAAAGGACAAGATGGCCTCTAAATTGATAAATCATATTTGGAAGTAATCTTTGAATATAAACTGCAGAAGATGTATTGAGAAATATTATTCTGGATCACTAAATGAAAGCAATTTTTTTTGAGAATCAGCTTTCCTCATTTGCTGAAATCTAAGTTGAAGAATTCTTCTTTCTTAAGGGCCATGTATCATTCAGTCCTACTATTGAAGAACAACGAACCTGTGACAATTGTACAACCACTCTGCTACAAGGAGATTTTGTCATTAAGTATGACGTGAACAGAGATTCTCCAAATAATTTACAGGTAACTCTAGTTATTTGACACTTGAACTAATATACCAGCACAAAAACACACCCAAACAAAAAACCCTATGACAAATGAATACTGTGTGTGTATTATTCAAACATTACTCTCTATGTATGCGCTCATTCTCCTAATGGGGAATTACCTCAACAACTATCCTTATCAATGTTTTTTAGGTAGTAAATGGATACTTTGTACACTTTTTTGCACCAAAAATCCTGGAACGTTTACCTAAGAATGTTGCCTTTGTAATTGATGTCAGTGGTTCCATGTCCGGACAGAAAATTCGGCAAGTAAGTAAACAACACAAATTCTTGGAATATTGCTAAAAGGATGGTAAATTGTACAGCAGATAAAAATCAAGTCATACAATCTTTTACTCCAAGTTATTTTTGCCTTGCAAGATTTCCACATATAGCAAAATATGTAGCATAGTAATCTTGAAAGTATTTAGTAATGTAATTGAAATGTACTGCTAAAAGCCTTCTTTTATATGTGTTGATTTAGGCCAGGGCCCCCAACCCCTGGACCGTGGCCTGTTCAGAACTGGGCTGCACAAGTCACAAGCAAGGGCACACATGTACATGCAGTTCTATTGACATGAGTGGCAAGTGCTTGGTTCGTGCTTGAAGCTCCACTCATACAAACGGAGCTGTGTACACTCATATGCGTGTACCTGCCACTCACTCAGAACTATCATGTTTCCCCGCAACTTCTGCTGGTCCACCAAGCCAGAAAGGTTGGGGATCACTGATTTAGGCCATATATTTTCTTAGCTTCAAAGTCATACAGAACATTCTTTAAAGTGGCTCCTGCGGAAATAAAACACTTGAGCATTAGAATGAAAAGTGAGATATTGGGAAATTTAACCATTACATTGCCAACTGGTTTATTCAGCTTTACAACTAGGGTGAGGACCCAAGCAATGAAAGTGAATACAGGTGGACCTTCTTCGAGGAAGCAGTTTGATTTTGAAATGATCAGTTTGTACTTAAGCCATGAATCAATCTGTTCATGAACTATATCAAGAATAAAAAATTTATTAAAAATAAACATCTAAATAACAGTAATATTTTTTAAAAAGACGAACATGTTTTAAGAGCTTTGGTGGCACAGTGATTAGAGTGTAATACTACAAACTACTTCAGCTGACAGCCAGTTGCCTGCAAATTGGCAGACTGAATCCCACCAGGCTCAAGGTTGACTCAGCCTTCCATCCTTCTAAAGTGGGTAAAATGAGGACCCAGATTGTTGGGGGCAATATGCTGACTCTATAAACTGCTTAAAAAAGGGCTGTAAAGCACTATAAAGTGGAATATAAGTCTAAGTACCATTGTTATTGCTATGTTACGACATTATCATTAAAAAAAATATTAGCTATTTCTCTGGTAAGATTTCATGTTATCTCAAACATCCTACAATTTCATGGGAGAAAGGCAAAATCTCATATAAGTCAGAAAAGACAGTCAGTTTTTATTTATGAAATATATATATTAAATTTAATACTGATGATTCAGGGATGATAGTGTAGAGCCTGACTGCTGCATAATATCACTAATCTTTTAACCATGGTTAGGAAACAATGGAGTGTTGGCTTAGTATGGAGATCTACCTTTCAAAAAAGAAGGTAGGGTTTTTTTCCTCAGTAACCATTTGACTTTACAGTAAAAGAATTGAAGATCTCAAGCAAACAAATATAAAAGGATTTGTATGCATCATATGATGTGGGTAGCAAAAGCAGGACATGGACATAACAAGTTGTAGCAATATAATGTGCTGGTATAGAGAGCCCACTCAGTTGAAAGGAATGCAGGGTGGAGTCACCTCTGGAATAGCCAGACTGGATTATGGAGGAGAAGTCCTTTGTTGAGAGTTGATACTTTTTTAAAATTCTAGGCAAAGGAAGCCTTGTCAAAAATAGTGGAAGACTTAAAAGAAGAAGATCACTTCAATATCATCCTGTTTGAAAGTTCAGTTTCAACATGGAAAGATAACTTAATCCAAGCTACGCCAGAGAATGTGAATCAATCAAAGGAATTTATTCAACAAATAAATGCTTGGGGAGGTAAATAGAAAAAAAAAAGAAAAATTGCTATATGAGAATAAGGTTAAAATAAAATGGCTGTATGAAAAAATACTACATTAAAAAGATTTGAATCTCCATTTTCATATGCTAAAAAAATTGAAACCCCACTTTCACATCCTAGGAACAAATTATAATGGTGGTTTACTGACTGGTATTGAAATGCTGAATAAAGCTCATGAATCGAAATCTGTACCTGAAAGAAGTGCCTCTTTAGTTATCACCTTATCTGATGGGGAGGCCAATGTAGGTAAGTAGCTGAATGACCGATGAACATGGGAATAAAGATTGCTGTTCAGTCTTCTTGTTTTCACATAGTCTTATCCATACTATATATCACAACCACTGGTGTTCATGTCATTACAGAAGTCCTGGGAGAAGTTCCCAGAAATACTCCAAAATAACTGCTAAACTTCTGAAGCTGCTCTTGATTGATTGTCTATCACCAGTTTCAGAATATTTCGACATGGGGAAGGGGAGGGGGTTATAATACAATACATCTAATAAATAATGTTTTTCCCTTGGGAAAGGCAGTTAGGAAGGAAAAAGGAATCAAATTACAACACTACTCACTCTCTTTCAACCCATTAGGAGGAGAGTTTGAAGCTGAAAAATAGGAAGCTGTAGAGCTTTGTATTAAAGTTACAGGATTGCTGTGCCCACAAACACGTTTCAGATCATTGTACTATTTAACTGTGTTTTGTGATCCTTTCTGTGCAGGTGTATCAAATCCCATACAGATTCAAGAAAATGCTAAGAATGCAACTAAAGGAAAATATCCTATATACAATCTTGGGTTTGGTTATGATGTCGACTATGCATTTTTAGAGAGAATATCAACAGAAAACAATGGTGTGGCTCGCCGCATCTTTGAAGACTCAGATGCAACCTTACAACTACAGGTAGAAGAATAAGTATATGAAAGGTTGATATTATTTATTTATGAAGAAATATTTCTGTGGCAGAGAAAGGGCACTGAGTAAACCATATGGTAACAACACTACCCTTACTTGGATTCAGGCATGAGGGAAAAACACATATGTGTTCTCCTCTCCTCCCATTTATTCCAATTTCCTATGTTTGTCATCTGAAAACTGCAGGAATTATACTCCAAATGAAATTTAGTAGCAGCTTCTGTTGGTCATAAGATGTATTAATTCTCCAACAGAGCAGCATAGTGGCCTAGCAGTGAAGACGCTCACCTGCCATTTGGAAGGTTTAGAGTTCAATCCTCGGGAGCAGCAGATGTTTCTCACCCAAAGAAAAATATCACTGCAACTCCACTTAGGCATCGGGAAGGGCGATCAGCCAGTAAATGCTCACCTCTATCCAATCACCTTGGCTCTACTCTGAATTAAAGGACTACTGGGTCATAAAAAGAAAACACTATTGATTCTACAACAAAAAAAGCCGTTTGTGTATCATGGCTACCAAAAGTTAGAAATGTGTGCCATATCCTCTCACTGATACAAGATCTGCTGCCAGCTAGCATTCTGCTCCACACTGTTCAGAGGTGTGCCTTTGGCTCAATTCTTAGCATAGATGACATGGAAAGACAAAATTAAGAGAACATAATTCAGCTTTTTCCAACCTGGTGCCTACAATATAATAATATTGTTACGATTCCTGCCTCCCTTCCTTGCTTCACTTCTCAAGGGATCTTTGGTTAGACAAGATAGACATAAGTGCTAGATTTTTCATTCTATCTGACAAATTTATTTTTTTTCAATTTATTTCAAGCAGAGAAAGATCACTGATTATTCCTTTCAGTTACAAGAGGCCATGAAGGAAATAATACCTCATACCATCCTCAAGGAAAGGTGTATAGCATCCGAAAGTAATGAGAGATTAGCATATGTTTTCCTCTCACACTGTGGCAATCAATTCAGAATATGTTTACGTACCATGAAACATAGTGAGAAAATATAGGAATCCATTGTAAGTAATAAGGTTCATCATCTCATTGGTTAATTTTCTAAAGTAGCCCTCTCACTCTACCTAACAGGTAAAGCATCACAACGACCAAGTGCATCTTTTTCTGTATTTTTTGGTTAGATCCTGACCCCAGCTACCATTTTTCCTTGTTGCTGACCTGTTGCAAAAGAATCAGCACAGCCCAGTGGGATGAAACTTTATCCCTTCTCAGGCAACTAACTACTATTAGCCGTGGTGGTGCAGTGGTTAGAATATGGTACTGCAGGCTACTTCTGCTGACTGCCAGCTGCTGGCAATTGGACAGTTTGATTCCCATTGGCTCAAGGTTGACTCAGCCTTCCACCCTTCTGAAGTTGGTAAAACGAGGACCCAGATTGTTGGTGGCAATAGGCTGACTCTGTAAACTGCTTAGAGAGGGCTGTAAAGCATTGTGAAGAAATATACAAATCTAAGTGCTATTGCTTTTTCATTCCACACCATACTTCATATTTTCCTGGCAAAAATTAATAAAAAGTGAGAGGTTGGGTAAAAAAGCTAGAAAAAGTGGTTTGTTTAGTTTCTGTGTCCTATTAAAAATGTTAGTTTCTTCTTTTGAAAAAGCTGCCTACATCAGGAAAATTTACCTCATGAAAGCCTACATCAGGGAATTTATATGATGAATGAAAGTAAACCTTTTTATTTTTTAAAAAAAGGGATTGTCCAGCAATCAATGGTTTTGCAAAATAGGAAAAGATGTCCAGAAAGGCTTTGTGTTAGTAAAAATTGTGAATGAAAAAAATTACACCTTTTCCTGTCATTAAAAAGAATTAAAACTCATCTGAAAACTGTTTTATTAACATGTATAGTGAAATAGTCCTAATTTTTGTACTGCACATGTTTAATGTTATTGCTACATCTAAACTCACATGGTTAATCCTCCATTTCATGGAGTCCACATTTTCCATATCTATACAAAATTGTAGGTGTCAATTTTGAGCAAGATTTTTTAAGAATTAAGACTTTCAACAAGAGGTCTGTTTTCCAGAGTACTTTTCCAAGGTGGTCTAGATTCTGATAACAGAAAAGTTGTTGTTGTTGTTGTTGTTTTTAGTTGTGAAGTCATGTCTGACTCATCGTAACCCCATGAACAACGTTCCTCCCGGCCTTCCTGTCTTCTACCATCTTCTGGATTCTGTTGAAGCTCACGCCGACTGCTTCAGTGATTCCATCCAGCCACCTCATTCTCTGTTGTCCCATTCTTCTTTTGCCCTCAATCATTCCCAGCATTATGCTCTTCTCCAGTGAGTCCTTCCTTCTCATTAGAACCTCAAATTATTTGAGGTTCATCTTCAGGATCTGTCTTTTTAAAGAGCAGTTAGGGTTGGTCTAGGACTGACCAGTTGATCGCCTTGCAGTCCAAGGGACTCACAGGAGTCTTCTCCAGCAGCATTGTTCAAAAGCCTCAATTCTATGGTGCTCAGCCTTTCTTATGGTCCAACTTTCACAGCCATACATTGCAACTGGGAAAACCATAGCCTTGACTCTACGTACTTTTGTTGGCAGAATTATGGCTCTGCTTTTTAAATATGATTTGTTTACAATATGATTTTTAGTATTATTTTTACAGAAAAGTACCATGCCTAAAAAAGGTAACCTCTCATTTGCAATATTTTGATTTCAAGAATAAATACCCTAATATCTGTTTTATTCCCAGGGTTTTTATGATGAAGTAGCCAATCCTTTGCTTACTGAGGTGGAGTTAGGCTATAAGGAAAATGCCATCTCAGATTTGACTCAAAATAGTTTTAAACATTATTATGATGGCTCTGAAATAGTTGTGGCTGGACGAATTACAGACAATGACCTGAATAGTATCACAGCAGAAGTAAAAGCTCAAGGGGTAAGTATCTTTGAAGTCCAACATTCCTCAAGATATTACCATGGGATTCCAGTTTCTATAACAAAAAAAATATTCACACTTCCAGAACAATAACTTTCTGAACACTGCCTCTATCAATGTTCCAGAATCTTGAAAATTTTTATTTTGGAAATGGTCTCTATTTATATTGTTTTTAGAGACAAGCCAGCACCCAGATTACTGGTATACTGGCTAATTATTTCACTTAATACCTAGCCAAATTGAATTTAAACTTCCAAGCCATATCCAAGCCATCCATCCACATTTAAACATCAGCTTCACCTTCATAAGACTCACACAAAGCCTTTTCAGGCATGAGACATCAATATTATCACTAGTTTACATGGCTAAAGGCTATGTGGTCATGTTGAGCCTGGGTGACAAATAAAGCATCATTCACTCAACAAGATATCAAGGGATTGATGGCACCTTTTCCACCTAACCAATGTTATTCAGAGACAGTTTTTTCTGAGTTGCAACACACTTCATCAAATGCACTGAGTGGCAAGACTGGTGTAAGATTTAATTTGAGATTTGGCAGGGAGAGGAAAATTGGCATTTATTTCTGTATTATTAAATCTAGTTATTTAGTTATTAAATAGCACCCCAGCTTGTACCAAACTCAAACCAAGAGACAAAAACACATTTTTGGAGAGCAAAAATATTAAAACCAAAATATAAGTCCCTTACAAAACAGTACAGGTATTTTCTCAGTTAATAATTTCAGTGTGTTAGAAACCCATGGGATTTATTTAGATATTTAAAGACTGTCTGAAATTTTTGATACATTTGAGTTCAGCCATCTGTTGTTCAGGGTACATAGATATAGAAATAAACACCTGTATAAAAGTGTACTGCTGAAAAATTATAATGCAATTATAAATCCAATCCTTTTCTTTCATCTAGGCACTAAATGAGGTGACTTATAATGAACAAGCCGATGTTGAGGAAACAACCAAAGCTCTCGAAGAGCAGCAATACATATTTGGAGAATATATTGAGAAATTGTGGGCTTATCTCACCATTCAACAACTTCTAGAAGCACGGTAATGTAGGCCTTTTTCAACTTTGTGGTTACTCTAGGGAAGTCCATGAACACTGGTATAGTCAATCACTTTCCATCCCTTTCTTGAGAAAGATTATTATTCTGGAGAAAGGGAAAATTAGTTTTGTTCCGTTCGGAAAAGACGTGCGGTAGACCGGGTTCCAACAAATAACTCTTTATTAGTTAACAGCAAACAGTAACGGAACTTTGGCTCAAGCCGCGGCAGCCCTTTATATAGAGGCTTGCCTGCCAGCTTGTAGCCAATGACATTTATTTAACTTTGCCGCCTTTGGCGGCTCCTTGGATTGGTTCCTAATGAACCAATCCTGTACTGGCCTTTCTGGCCAATCAGAAGAGACTACTTGGAACCTTCCAAGTTATACAGAACAAGTTTCATTCAATAATGCCTGGAATGGATTGGTAGCTATTCTTCATTGTTGGCCTGTAGTTGATTTGATCTCTTGGCCCAAGTTAAATTGCTTCAGATAATGCAAGATAATTATTTCAGGTCTTCTAATTTCACATTTGAGTTTGATAAGTTTAGCTTTAAGTCCCAGTTATCTCTTTCTTTTTTCAGGAGACAAGTCTTTTGTTTCCAAAATGTCCATGAGGCTTATATCCTATTTATTTTATTATTTAGAACAATGTTTTTGTATTACAGGATGGAAGAATACTGAATAATTAATATTATCATGGTTAAAACAGTTTCTAAATGCATCTCCAATATCCTTGCTTTTAGTGCTGTAGCGCAGGGAGATGAAAAGGAAAATATTACTGCTAAAGTTCTGGAGTTGTCTCTGAAATATAACTTTGTGACTCCATTAACATCCATGGTTGTCACAAAGCCAGAAGACAATGAAGAAAAGGAATCAGTTGCTGACAAGCCCACAGAAGGTACAGATTTTGTCATAAGGACATTAACCCATCTGACTTTTAGTGGTTTGGGGGCAATATTCAAAATATTCAAAATTGAACTAATCGAGAATATTCCAGAGCAACAGGTAGTATGCTTTCCCCTTAGATCAGGATAGGAAAGCATGAATTTTGTGGTGTGTGCTTTTCAGCAACATCTGCAAACAGGCCAAAGGGGGATCAGATTGATGTCAGCAGCATCATGGCAAGCTCCATCTCTTTTCTACATGCATTTTGACATTGCATGTATTCTCCAAAAGAGAAGAACTTAAAAAGAACAATCTCACAATGTGGCTTTTGTGATCTTTTCTTCTTATTTTTTACATTTTAACATAAATATTTTCAAAACACAGTTTAAAAATTAAAAAAAAAAAACAGTAGAAATGAGATTTGTAGCAATCTCCTGCTAGAGCAATGTTTCTCAATCTTGGCATCTTTAAGATGTGGGGGGTTTCAGAATTCTCCAACCTGTTGCTAAGATGGAGAAACATGCGTTAAAACAAGTCGTTCCAGCCATGGCAACTTTAAGATCTGTGGTCTTCATTGATGGCTCAGGAATTCTGGGAGCTGAAGTCCACAGGTCTGAAAATGGCCAAGATTGAACACCCCAACTCTAGAACAACAATGGGTTCCACTCAGCTTAGCTGCTCACTTCACCAACATTGTTCTTTCATTTGATCCCTTTCTACTCAAAGGCCTCATAATTTTTGTCCTGTTGTAACATGAAGCTACAATTGAATAGAATTGTAATCTGAAATCTACCATCTCTATCAGAAGAAGATTATCTCTGGAAGAATTAAAGGAAATAAAGTCTTGATGATGATGCTTTGCTAAATAACTGCATGACATGAATCAATGGAGGAAGGGATGGGAGAGATTTTATGTATAAACTATATTTTGTAATATGAGTGGTTAGAGAAGACTATATTTTGTAATATGAGTAATTACACAAGCCCTTTTAAAAGAAAGTAGCTGTTTACTTGAATTACTTTTTAGAAAAAATAAAAATAGCTGCCTAGAGACATGTAATTGACATTGTGTGCAGTGCACCCTCCAATCTATCCTTATTGAAATAGGTGAAGTATAATTTGTTGCAGTCAAACTAGTTTAGCACAAAAAATTAATGTTTCTTTTTCTCTCTCCCTCCCTCCCTCCCTCCGTCTTTTATCATCTTTGGAAACAGCTGAAGGTAAAGTGAATTGTAATTCTTTGCCTTTCTTCTGTATGAATATTATATAATATACTAAATGAATGTTATAAATGTACTCTTTGAATGATGATTTCCAGGTCTAATTGAAAAGAAGCAAATAAAGCAGTAATAACTCAGTGGTGTTTTAAATAAGTTTAGCTCAGATCTCATATCTTCTCATCCTATTGGTGAGGTCTCTCTCCCCCCGCTTTCACCCTTGGAAACAACTGAAGGCAAGTTCCGTTCTAATTCTTTCCCTCATATTTCATATCTTGCCATTCCATCGGTCGGGTTTAATGGAGTTTATTTTACTTCCTTCTTTTGCCATCTGTTTAAGATGAAATGTGTACATTTTCACAATGGAATGTCATTTAAATATACCCTGTGTCTTTAAAGAAAGATGTATGCCATATTTTCCATTTATTAACTCAGAAGAATTTGCTAAATATATAGATTTGATTATATAAAATTTAAAGTACTAGCCTACTTTTTTTTGAAATTTATTGTACAGCTTGGTTGATTATAAGCAAAGTTTCATTTGAATCTTGTCCACCATGCTTGTGCAAATGAGAATTGCCTTACATCCGGGAAGGTCATATCCACATTTAATAAAAACAACAAACAAGTATTTAAAGGAATTGTATTACAGACAATGCTGGGAGCAAATTTGGACTGTTTGCTTCAACAGACCCATGGTAAAAGTAAAAATCAGCCATAGCTGATCTGGCATTCTGACTTCAGTCTGAAACCTCTGCCTGCATGTTTCATTGTTTTTGTTTAGCTTTTATAGTGTCTCTGTGTGTGAATGTGTGTGTTTTCACTGTAAAACACACACACACACACACACACAGAGAGAGAGAGAGAGAGAGAGAGAGAGAGAGAGAGAGAGAGAGAGAGA
>BLBF01000003.1:52665223-52761224 GCA_015471245.1 Laticauda colubrina | reverse complement strand
AGAGAGAGAGAGAGAGAGAGAGAGAGAGAGAGAGAGAGAGAGAGAGAACAGGTTGGTGCTTTTTACAGAGATGTTTAACTCCTGCAGCACTTCCTGGAATGACACTGTAGTAATGTGGCAATTATGGGTAAGGAAGGATTTGATGCTGCAGTGATGTGTAAAAGCTTCTTAAGTGATAAAGAAAATTAGGGAAATATTTCTTTCAACTTTGTACAATGAATAAGGTAATTCAAATCCATCAATAAATTACAGGTAGATAATCCATTGCCCAAGGTCACAGGTAGTCCTCAATTCTTTTTCTTTCTTATGAACAAAGCATCTTACCGTAATTGCCAAACAGTGGAAAGAAGCAATCTTCCATTATTTTGAGGCATAAAATACATGAAATCTGTGCAGGGTAAACCTTAATTAGGTACAATTCCCGAAGCACTATACTCAGACTGAGAAAAACAAACAAAAACAAAAAATTTCAGCCCATGAACGTGCAAGATGATAGGCACAGAGGTTTTATTCCATTACTTGGTTTCCCCGATTGTCCCTGTTCTTCCTTCAAACGTTGTGTAATCCTTGCCTCTTCGCAAACATTAACTTTCCCTGCCCCAAATGTGAACCTGGCCTTCAAAGCTATTATTGAAATGGAGCAGAATGTTAGTTGATATCCTTAGAGTCACAACATGTGGAAACAATCATTTTATTTTGTTTTTCTTTTCTTTTATGCAGGAAAGCAACAAGTGTCCAGCTATCAACCTCCATCTGCCCCTTACTATTATTCTAGTGGTAAGCTTCTTTTTTAGAGTACATAAATATCTAACATACACACACCATACATACATACACATATACAAAGAGTGATATCGATAAGAAGGGAAAAAAAGTAAGGAAAAAATAAATTTTTCTGAGGTCCTGGAGAGTGAATCCATGAAGTCAAGGCAACAAAAGAGTTTCAGGTCTTCCTGTTTGAGACAGAATTTCCAGTTGTTGGATGTGGACTGGAACATCTCATGCCATACCTTAAAATGGGAGGCACTTCAAGGAATGGAACATGTCTATTGCAACTGTTGTTGCCTATGAAAGACAAAGGCCTTATTTTTTTCTCAGCTCCCTCAATCATCAACTAGAGATGATGACATAACAATTTCCAATGTTGGATTAAGACTAAGACCCGTGTAACAATAATGTTACCCTTAATGTCCTTTCTACTGACAGGGCACCACAGAAATATACAAAATAGAAATGCTGTATCTTTCTATACTTTTTTTATTTTTATATTCTTCTATTTCATTTTCAATGGTGCACAAAGAGATCACAGAAATAAAATGACCCACTGATGGGAGCATGATATTTGGTGTAATTTCTTCTTTGCAGTTGATGGAGACCCACACTTTATCATAGCTGTACCCCAGAAACAAGATGCCCTTTGTTTCAATATTAATGAAGAGCCAGGGGTAGTGTTAAATTTGATAAGAGATCCAGTTACAGGTGAGCTTTTCTTTCTTAAACTGTGATTTTAAGTAAGAAAGGTATTGCACTGCGAGATCAGTTCATTGTCTATCTAATTCCATTTGATTTCTTTGAAGTCTGTTTCCTTTGGTTAAAGAATACACAGATAACATGTAAATTCTTACATGTATAACTCTGTTAGCTTTCCATAAAGCTTTAAAGACCTGTCAATATTCTCATGCCTGGAGTACTATGTGCACCAAGGCCCCTGCCTCCTAGTTATATTGTTAACAAGCCAGATATCTTGCTTTTTCATGCACTTTGAATTAGACATTTTAATGTAGTTTATTGTTTTATCAGTTTTTCCTATTTTTATTATTTTAAAAGCTTTAAGATTTTAATTGCAATGTATGTTTTTGAATTGTGAGCTGCCCAGAGTCATTGACTGAGCTGGGTGGCTACAGAAATCAAATAAATAAATTTTAATTAGAATCAATCCCAGTTTAACAAAAAAATATATTATGGAAAATGTTCTGCCTCCTGGAAACCAGGAAAAGACATATTTTAAAAATATGTTACTGATACGTATGCCATCCCTTTAACATCACTGCTGGACTTTAGGCATGACCGTCAATGGACAGCTTATTGGAGATAAAAAGAGCATCAACAATGTAAGATCACAGAATACATATTTTGGAAAACTTGGGATTGTAACTATGAATCGGAATGTAAGGCTGGAAATAACAACTCAAAATATCATCCTTCAAAATGGTATAAAAAGGAGAGTATTCAGCTGGCTTGATGAAATTGCCTTACAACAACCCGGGTGAGTTTTTTATAACCCTAATATATAAAAGTGTTATTTTTAAATCAGGGATGGGTGATTTAAAGCTTTTGTAATTTTGCACATCTCTTGGTCTATTCCAAAAGCCTAAGACAAGGTACCAGATCAGGTTTCTGACAGGTTATCCTTATTTCTTGGCAGAATGCAATGAGAGAAAAAAGTATGTCAGAAAGAATAGCTTTTCCCCATCCCCTTTCTCTGCTCTTAATCTCTTCTTGCTTCAACTCTATTAACAATGCATTCCCCCAACAGACCAACCCTGAAAGAAGGTGACCATCACAAGGAAGCAAGTTTGCCCAGCCCCAATATAAACAAAGTGGGATAGATTTAAATAAATCCAGCTACAGAGAAAGGCAACACTCTATAACTTCCTTTGCAAATATGAAGCATGGTTGATAAAAATTAATGTTTTTTATAAAGTTTTTAATTTTTAATAAAAATTAACTGCAACCTTCATAAATATGAGTCAGTTGCCAAATGTCTGAATTTTGATCACAAAATGGGGATTCTGCAACAGTTATATGTCATAAGTTGCTTTTTCATCAACTTCACTTACTAAATGATTGGTTGTAATTTAAGGACTTCCTGTACAGATATCACATATTTTCATTTATCTATGAAAATGTACCTTCCAAAAGTGCTTCACATAGATCTATGTCCCAATATATATTTAAAGGCTGAAGGATTTTCTAGGACTGGTTTCAGCTACAGTAGATAAACCTAATCTACAAATGGGGAAGTTGGCATTGTACGGTTTTTATGGACTTTTTTTAAAAACTGAATTTTTTTATCGCAGTTATAAACCAGCACATTTATACTTTTTCCTATCTTCTCTTCTGTATGGGTAGTAATTATCTTAAATTCAAGTTGCTCTTTATTTCAGATAAAATGCTACATAATTCATTTAATATGAATATTTCAGAAAAAAATAGGGAAATATTTTCCCTATCCTTCCTGCACTTTTCTTAATTGCTTTGGTATATGGAAGCAAAATGTCTTTTTTTCTCTCTCTCTCCTTCAAATAGCATTGGAAATACAAGAAATAATAAAACATATCTACTATGTATAATGCCCAGAGTCACTATGTGAGATGGGTGGATATTCAAATGTGTTTAAATGAATAAATAAAACCATATATGGATATCCAGATCCAGACAATTATATGGCAGCAAACTTCTGGATCTGGATTGACTTGCTATCTATAGCAATTGTACATGAAGACCAACGTTTACAAGTCAAAGAAGTTAGAAGGATAGGTGAAAATAGTCATATGTTCAGTCTAGTGCAGACCTGGGCACTTCGCAGTTCCTTGGCCACTTCTGGCCCTTTGGCTGTCCATGTTTGGCCTGTGTGGATTGCTTGTATTTTGAAGGCAACTGATTTTTTTTTTTTCAGTTTACATATCTACATGCATGCATCCACCCTCACAACGCTATGGGTGTGACTGTCCACAAAAGACCCAGTTTTTCATGTGGACCATTGGGAAAACTAATTGCCCACCTCCGGCTGATTGTATTAATTACATAAAGATCCTGTCTGTAACTGAGCCTAATCCCTAGAGCTAGTAATCAGCATAATGTAATCAGAGCAATTGTTTCAGGTGAGTGGTTTATTTGCATTACTCTACTTCAGCCTGCTTCATTGGTGAATGAATGGATAGCTTCACCATTTAATAAGGTTGAGGGCCAGATTTGATAACCTGTTGTAGAATTTAATGCTTGGCTTCATTTAAACAATAGCTATGTGCTTACAGATGCCTTCTCCAGAAATGATTCTCTCTTTGCAACCAATTTCCCTAATTTCAATCTCTGCATTATCCAAACTAATAATCATGTTTTCCTGCTTGGTTTCTCTTTTCCCACTTAGTTTGACACTAATAATCAAACGAAAACGGAGCGTAGAGGTTTCAATGGATAATGGAGCAACATTTGTTGTTATTTTACACCAAGTGTGGAAGAAACATCCATTACACCGAGATTTCCTGGGATTTTACATGGCGGATAGTCACAGATTATCTGAACAAACCCATGGTTTACTAGGTAACACAAAGATGTTATTCTAAGGATTTTTGGGGGAGAGTTTTATTTTGTTTTGTTTTTTCCACTGCTTTTGTTTCATAAGGCACATTAGTCTTCTGACATGGCATGAGGTTAAACTCCTGACTGACTTGGCATGAAATTAAACTGGCTTAGCATTGACTTGGCATGAGATTAAAAAGGCAGCAATATTTGCTTTTCACTTTTTTGGGTTTTCAATTATACAATATTTATTTCTAGATTGTAGCACTTGCCAAAATTGATTGTGTATAAAAGTTGTTGGGTCTGGGTAGTTGTTTTTATTATTATGAGTAATGTCCAATTTCGTTTTACATCTTTCATTCAATCCCTGTATCCAGATTAGAGCACACCACCTGACATAGATAGCAATAAGTACATCCTGTTGTTTATTTATTAAGATCAGCAAATATCAAAAAGAATAAACTGGCAGAGAGACGGAGAGATGAATTTTAGGTAAAGATAGAGAAGAGTCACCTTATACAGGAGATGGACAGCACAAAAATTTAATGAATAAAATAATCAGAAAGATAATGTATTAACAAAATACTATTTCTGAATAAAAAAATTAAGAACTTCCCAAATTAACTGGAAACAGTTTGCTTGGCAATTGGCATAGACAGTTTCAAAGTTAATGTTTTGGTTATCCCAGGTTTACTCCTTTGCTGAACAGAATAGAGATGGAAGATGGAATCACCAGTTTATTCCTTCTTTTTTATGGACTTTGAAAGAAACAATTTGGTGTACAGGGATAATGTAGCTAATTCCTTTGCTTTTCTCCCTGATGAGGTTTCTTCTTTAATATAGATGCAAAGAAGCCCAACAACCTATGAAGCCATGAAGACGCATCAAGAGCCATTGTACAAGAGCTGTACACAATAGTGGGGGAGAACCAGAACCTTAATTTTCTAGAGCCATTTTATCTGATCTGTAGCTTGTTGTCCCTGTCATATGCAAACACTCATTCACAAACCTGAAGCAATTTACAAAGCAGTCTTTTGGATCATCCAAACAGGCTTATTTTAAATTTGATTTTTAGTGCCCCATTACCAATCCCAATGGTACTGTGACCCATATAAGACAAGTTGTTTGAAAGCAGGAGAGTAATGGACTGTATCCAACATTTCTGTACAAGTATAAAATAGAATTACGACCTCAATTGGGGAGCTAAAAAGTAGTTACATGCAACTTATAGCCACAATTAGCCCTGCCAAATGGAACATGTAGCTCTTATGGTTTGCTCTCAAAGGACTGGCAACTGTTTTAATAAAGACTGCTCCTGCTGTCATGTTTATTTTAAGGGCAATTTTTCCACCCAATCGACTTTGATATACTTGAGGTCCACCCTGGATCAGATTCACAAAAACCAGATGCCACCATGATTGTGAAAAATAACCAGTTGACAGTAACCAGGTAAAGAGAGCCTGACATTTTGGCTGAGATTGAAATGCTTTCATAAACTGGATGCTCTAAGCTCACTGCTTTCTGTGTTATATTGTAGGGGATGGCAGAAGGATTACACAGCTGATATCCAGCATGGCACCAACATCCCTTGCTGGTTTATTCACAACAATGGAGATGGTCTTATTGATGGCAATCACACAGACTACATTGTTCCCAGCATATTTTGAAATAAAAAATAAAAAAAGAGTGGTGATGATGGTGGTGGTGATGGTGGTGATAATGGTAAAAACTTACATGCTATGAAAACTGCTTGTGATATCATCTGAATGAATATTTTAATACTGGAGATTTAGTTGTGAATCCATATAACTGAAACTGACATATTCATAATACAATTTGTATATTTTCTGCTGAGATTTAATTTCAATAAATTGGAAAACTTTTTCATCTGCTCACTTATTTTCTATTCACTCTTGAGTGTCTCTAAGCAAGGTTACATAACTAAATATTAAATACGGATAACTTTATTTATTTATTTTATTTATTTATTTTTGTCAATTGCTTACAACATAATAGCTATAAGTAAAAACATAGTTATGAATGCATGGATACATATAAGAAAAATTAAAAAAAATAAAAGAAACAATAGGACAGGGACAATACGCACATTGGTACACTTATGCACGCCCCCTACAGATCTCTTAGGAAAGGGATGAGGTCAATAGCAGACAGTCTAAGGTAAAAGTTTTGGGGGTTTGGAGAAGAAACCACAGAGTCAGGTAGAGTATTCCAGACATTGACCACTCTGTTGCTGAAGTCGTATTTCTTGCAATCAAGTTTGGTGCAATTAACCCTGAGTTTGTATCTATTGTTTGGTCTTGTGTTGTTATGGTTGAAGCTGAAGTATTCATTGACAGGTTAGACATTGCAATGTATGATTTTATATTTTATACTTAAATCAGACCGAAGGCAGCATAGTTCTAGGTTTTCTAGGTCTAGAATTTCAAGTCTGGAGTCATAAGGTATTCTGCAAAGAGTAGAGGAGTGGAGAACTCTTCTTGTGAAATATTCCTGGACTTTCTCAACTGTGTTAATATCAGATATGTAATGTGTGTTCCAGACTGATGAGCTGTGTTTGAGTATTGGTCTAGAAAATGTTTTGTATGCTCTAGCTAGTATTGTAATATTACCAGAGAAAAGCTGCATAAGATTAGGTTAACAACTCTTTTTTTTTTTAGTTTTATTGATTTTTAAGGACAAACAAAAACAAAGCATAAAAACATCCAGCTTTCTTCCATAAGTATACAAACAGTGTGTCGGTTGGTTGACAAATTTTTTGTGCATTGATTTCACAGTCTCAATTCCAATTACATCACATAATAACTCATATTATCAGAAATTGAATATCCTAGTATTATTATTAATCTATCATTTGACTATAATTTTGTTCATTCATACTTTGCGAGATAGCTATACTTAGTTTATTTTATAACAATTCATATAGTCCTTCCAAATATATCTTAAGAACATTTTAGATATGTAATAATAATAATAATAATAAAAAAGAAATACATCTTTATATATTCATTATTTTCTATAATTCTACATATTCTATTACTATATTTTATCATCTAGCCATTGATAGAAAAGATCCCAAATTTTATAAAATTGTTTATCCTCTTGTTCTCTAATTTCAAATGTCAATCTACTCATTTCAGCACATTCCAGTATTTTCTTAATAATTTTCTCCTGCAATGGTATTTTCTCATTTTTCCAATTTTTAGCAAATACAATCCTAGCTGCTGTTAATACGTTTTCAGTCAAATATTTTAAATCTTTGCTGTATGTATCAGGTAGAATTCCCAATAAAAATATATCTGGTTTTAAATCGATATGCTTTTTAGTCAATTTTTCCAACCACGTGTGGATTTTAGTCCAATATTTTTTTGCATCCGCACAAGTCCACCACATATGGTAATATGAGCCAGGTATCTGATGACATTTCCAACATCTTTCGGATTTATTCTTGAACATTCTAGCTATTCTTGTCGGGGGGAAATGCCACCTGTAAAACATCTTATACAGATTTTCTTTAAATGCTGTTGACATTGTCATTTTATAATTTTGAAAACAATTTTTTTGCCATTTCTCTAGATCAATCCCATCTCCAAAATTCTTCCCCCAAACAATCATAGTTTCTTTAACATGTTCTTCTTCTAGTTTAATTTCTAATAAATATCCATACAATTTTTAAATCACCTTTTCATCAGTACCTGTCAAAATCTTATCTAAATCAATCAATTTATTATAGAAACCTTCTGTTTTGAAGTCTTTTTCATACCTTGAATGTATTTGCACGTAAGAAAACCAATTCATCTTTATACCTTGTTCCTCTAGTTTTTGCATCAATTTAAGTTCACCCTTTTCATTCAGAATTTCCCCATATTTAACTATTTGTTCCTTCTTATATGTTATAGGATAAGAAAATGCTTCAAAGGTCGATAACCAGACTGGAATTTTCAAAGAACATTGTCTTTTAATCTTCTCCCAATTTAACCACAGAGACTCCCGTACATGATGTCTTCTAAAATAACCCTGTATTTTAAGGCCATGTCACACTGCCCAACGGATGCAAAATGGACACAACGGACGAGAAAAATGTTCCATCCGTTGTTATCCACGCTCAGAAGGGGCGAAAATTTGCACAACCGGAGCGGATAACATGGACGTGGGGAGGACGCAGGGTGGATGGAAAGCAGATGCGGAACGGAAGCCCAGCGGATGGAAGCGGATGAGAGCGGATGGCGCATCTGCTAGGCTTCCAGGGGACCTCAGCAAAGCGGATGCGGAACGGATACAGCGGATGCAGAATGGACGCCAAACGGATGAAGCGGATGCACAGCGGATGCACAGCAGAAGCCTAGCTGATGCCAAGTGTTAATTGCGCATGCGGGGAGGATACATTGCGTCAGTCCCGCGGATATAACGGAAGCAGCTCAGAAGCAGGTTGCCATTCAGAAGAAAGACCTGCTGCCAGACGGATTGACTGCCTTGCCTGTCCTGCCTGCATGTCTGCCTGCAAGCCTTGCTGCCAGCCTTGCTGCCAGCCTTGCTACAAGCCTCCCTGCCAACCTCCCTGCCAGCCTTGCTGTCTGCCTGCCTGCCAGCCTTGCTGTCTGCCTGCCTGCCAGCCTTGCTACCAGCCAGTCTGCCTGCCAGCCTTGCTGCCTGCCTGCCTGCCAGCCTTCCTGCCAGCCTTGGTGCCTGCCTGCCTGCCAGCCTTGGTGCATGCCTGCCTGCCAGCCTTCCTGCCAGCCTTGGTGCCTGCCTCCCTGCCAGCCTTGCTGCCAGCCTTGGTTCCTGCCAGCCTCCCTGCCAGCCAGCAACCCCACAACCATGCAGAAGCACAGCAAGCCTCAGCCATCTGCTGCCACCCCTTGCAAGAGGGACAGGGCTACCATCCCACCCCCTGGCCCTCACTCTGGTTCTGCTGGGGCTTCTGCAGCACGGGCTCGCTCTTCTGGAGCTGGGGCTTCTGCTGCTTCTGCTTTTGGAGGAGCTGATGACAAGCACTCCAGCACCAGCCACCTCCACAGCACCTGGACCCTTCACCCCTGAGACTGAGCGACCAGGAGGAGTGCCAGAGACTCATTTTTGTTTTATAGCTTCTTGTTAATAAAGTCTATTTTTGATTCATACACTTGCTTCCATTTCTTTTTTTTAATAAAGTCTTGGTGGAAACTTTTAGAAATGGTTTAAGCCTTTGCATGCTTGTGGGATGGGTTAAGATAGCAGTGGGATGGGCAGGGATACCTTTGGTATGGGTAATAGCTGTGGGATAGATAAACCTCCAGTGCAAGCATAGTGGGACTGTATGGTCCATCCTCCCAGCTGCCACACATATAGCCCTTTATTATCAATAACAATGTAATCATTGATCCACACATTTCAACATAAACAGAACTCTTTATTAAATGCCCTGTTCATTGTAGGGCCACTCAACATACATGGCCCAATCTCATAAGTGTGATGAGACAGGCTGAAGGAAGCATCCATTAAGCATCTATCATCCTCTCTTGCCACTCCACCACTCCAGCTGTGGAGCACCAGTGTTTCAGGAGGTTGCGCTGCTTCTTCCCTTCACGTGAGGCTCTGTTGGAGCCTTGCACATCCTCAGTGTCTATCAGGTTTTGCCCTTGCCTCCATTCCCCAGGCTCCATGTCCCCATGGCCTTGCTGGAGGTCCACGAGCCTGTTCTGCAAGACTGGGTAGCGGGTGCGCATGAGATTGTGCAGGATGCAGCAAGCTTCCATGATCCTCCTCACGGTTCTTTGGGCGATGCTGCATGGTGGTGAGAAGTACCTGGAACCTGTTGGCCAGGATGCCAAAGGCGTTCTCCACCACCCGCCTTGCCCTCGACAGCCTGTAGTTGAAGATCTTCTCTTCACAGGTGAGGTATTTGGAGGTGTAGGGCTTCATGAGGTAGGTTGTGAGGGAGAAGGCGTCATCCCCCATGATGAAGTAGGGCACATCTTGTGTGTCGTTGGGCAGGGGTCTGGATCTGGGAAGCCCACGATGAGGCTGCGTTCCAGCTCCTCCTTGAGGTGACTGGCGTTGTATACCTGGGCATCTGAAGATGAGCCGTTGCCTGAAGCATCGATGTACATAAACTTGTAGTCAGCATCGACCATGGCGAAGAGGATGATGCTGAAGAAGCCCTTGTAATTGAAATAAGTGGACCCTGACTTGGCTGGAGCTTTGCAGGCCACGTGCTTCCCATCTATGGCTCCAACGGTGTGGGGGAAGTTCCACCTCTGATACCACTGCTCTGCAACTTTCTTCCATCCTTCTTCAGTGGAGGGGCACTGAAGGAGCTCCTCGTATTCTTCGATGATGGCCTGCACCACTTCTCTGACCACAATGCTGATGGTGTTGTGTGGCACCCTCCAGCCGTACTGCATGCTCCTGTAGTTGGTCCCTGAGGCCAGGTGGCGCAGAGTCAGTGCCACCTTGAGCCCAGGTTCCAGGCTGGGGCGGAATTTGGTGCTCTGCTTGGTCCTGGGTGTCAGCTGCTGCACAACTTCGTCAAACATGGCTGGAGGCATCCTCATGAAGTTCTGGAATGCCCGAGTGTCTTCGTTCCTGAGCTCCACCATCAGCTTGTTGTATAGTCCGTCCTCTGCTCTTCTGGCGAACCATCTTCGTACCCAGACACTTCTTGGCCGCCTCTTTTTCTTCCCGTAGTAGAGTTCACAGAGCCTGTAGATGGCTTCGCGCTGTTGCAGAAGGATGTTGGCTGCCAAAAGGACTGTGTTATGATCCACGGTGGACATGACTGGATGCTGTGGAAGAGGAAGAGACAGATGAAGGCTGCAGAGGTCTGCACAGCTGGGCTGCTGGTCAGAAAGTGAGATCCAGATGTGTTGCTCCCCCTTTTTATAGGCAGTAAATGTGTCCCTTTGCATCCTCTAGGCATCCTGTAGACATCCTTAATATCCAAGATAGGTCCCCTCTGCGGACGTTTTTTCCGCTTTAAACGCTTTGTTTCCATGCTGCATCTGCTAGGCATTCGTTCTGCACCCTTTCTGCGTCCGTTCCGCTTCCTCCCTGTGTCCGAGCGGATGCGAGTTGCGTGGAAGCGCAGCGGATGCCTAGCGGATATAGCGGACGCGTAACGGATGCGTAACGGATGTGTAGCGGATGCGTAGCGGATGCAGAACGGATGAATTGGATATATTTTCCGCGCAAAAGTTTTGGGCAGCTCAAAACTTTCTGAGCGGATGAAACGTCAATAAACGGATGCTGGACGGATAGAGAGGAAGCAAAACGGAGGCAGTGAGTACATTGCGTTAACCAACAGATGGCAAGCTTTTTTGTCCATTTTACATCCTCTTTGCATCCGTTGGTGCAGTGTGACATGGGCTTTAGTTCCTTTATACCATAGAAAGACATGCCACCCCAACAACAAATTGTGTCCTTCTAATGTTAACAATCTAGTATTTCTTAATGTTATCCATTCCTTAACCCATGTCAAGTTTGTAGCTTGGTGGTACAACTCCCAATTAGGCAGACCAAATCCTCCTCTAATTCTAGCATCTTGTAAGATTTTTAACTTTATTCTCTCTTTCTTACCTTGCCATATATATTTCCACACAATTTTGTTTAAATCTTTAAAGTAGTCCTTTCCAAGCCTAATTGGTATTGTTTGAAACAAGTATAGAATTCTGGGTAAAATATTCATTTTGATTGTTGAAATTCTCCCTATTAGTGACAGTTGTAGGTTTTCCCATTTTGTCAGGTCTAGTGCTATCTGTTGTTTAAGTTTAATGTAATTGTTCTCTTTTAATGTGCTACATCTTGCTGTCAAATGTATCCCCAAGTACTTAACCTTATTCGTAACTTTAATTTTCAATACATCTGCCAATTCTTCTTTTTGTCTTAGTAACATGTTCTTTGTCAAAATCTTTGTTTTGTCTTTATTTATTTTCAGGCTGGCCACCTTACCATATGCCTCTATCTTTTCCAATAGTTTTGGTGCTGTTTCTAGAGGGTATTCTAAAATAAAAGCCAAGTCATCCGCAAAAGCTTGCAATTTAAATTCTTCCTTTTTAATTTTCATTCCTTTTATACTCTTTTCATCTCTAATGTTTCCATTTAACACTTCCAGAGTTAATATGAATAGCAAAGGTGATAGTGGGCAACCTTGTCTTGTACCTTTTCTTATATTGATAGAATCTGTTAATTCTCCCTCTATCATTACCTTTGCTGTTTGCTTATAATATATGGCTTGTATTGCTTGAATAAATTTTCTGGCAAAGTCCATCTGTTCCAATAAAAATAACATGAATCTCCAGTTCACATTATCAAATGCCTTTTGTGCATCTAAAAATATCAAAGCCATTTGTTTTTCGGGGTGAGCCTCATAATATTCCAAAGTGTCCAATATTACTCTCATATTATCTTTAATTTGTCTCTTTGGCAGGAATCCATTTTGGTCAGTGTGAATAAAATTATGTAAATATTTTTTGAGTCTCTGCCAATATTGAAGTAAAGATTTTATAATCTGCATTTAATAAAGAAATAGGTCTATAATTCTTAATTTGTAATGGATCAGTCTTTTCTTTTGGAATAAGTGTAATATAGGCTTCTGACCATGTTTTCGGTATCTTCTTCTTTAGCATAACTTCATTCATGACTTCTTGCAATGGAAGGTTCAGCGATTCTTGCAATGTTTTATAGAATTCTGCCAAAAGTCCTTCTGGGCCTGGTGCCTTCCCATTATTTTGTTTCTTAAGTGTTTCGGTTAACTCCATCATGGTTATATTGCTTTCTAACATTTTTTCAATCTCTTTAGGTATCTTAGGTAGATTAGCATTCTGTAAATACTATTTAATTCTTTCCTCATCAATATTCTCTTGCTCATATAATTTCCCATAAAAGTCTCGAATGATTTCCTTCTTCTCTTTATTGCCATGACAAACTTGACCTTGATCATCTATTAACTGCGGTATTTTCCTTGATTCTTTTTCCTTTCTCAATTTGTATGCTAATCAGCTACCTGGTTTGTTTGGATCCTCAAAATAATTCTGTTTAGCACTTCTAATTTTCTGCTAATTCTTCTTTCTCTGTTAAACTCATTTTATGTTTAATTGTATCCAGTTTTAGCTTAATGTCTTTTTTCTGTGGCGTTTTCTGTAGTTCTTTTTTGAGTCTTTTATTCTCATCTTCTAAAGCTTCCGTGGCTTGCCTTTTCCTTATGTTCCTTTTCCTTGTATAGTCTATTATCTAGCATATGCCTTCATTGTGTCCCATACGTTCTGAATTAAAGTATCTTCTTTTTTATTTTCTCTGAAGAAAAAAACCAATTCTTTCTCCATCCGCTGTATAAAATCCTTCTCCTTTAGAATAGTATTATTTAGCGTCCATCTCGATCTTCTTTTTTGTCCTTTCCATTTAATTGTCATTGAATTATGGTCTGCCCAAGTACTTGTTTCGATATTTGTTTCTTGAATATTAGATATTAATTCTGTTGAAGTCCAAATCATGTCTATTTTGGACCATGTTAAATGTCTATTTGTGTAAAAAGTGTATTGTTTGGTTTTAACATTTCTTTCTCTTCATATATCTTTTAAATTTATTTCATCAATCATTTCAAAAAAGGATTTGGGGAGAGTCTTCCTATTTTGCTTTGTTATTGCTGTTGTTATATAGTCCAGTTTATTGTCTACAATTCCATTGAAATCTACCATCATAACTATATTGACATAGTCCAGTTCAATTATTTTCATGTATAATTTTTTATAAAATTCTTCTTGTTTATCATTCGGAGCATAAATTGCAATCAAGAGTGGTTTCATATTATTATCCATTATTTCCACCATTAATATTCTTCTGTCTTCATTGTTATAAATCAATTTTGCTGAAATGGTCTCTTTGATATATAAAACCACTCCTCTTTTTTTACACTGAGTCAAAGAAGTAAATATTTTCCCTAATTTTGGCTGTATCAACAGTTGTTTGTATTGTTTTTTAATATGTACTTCTTGTAGACAAATTATATCAAATTTTAGTTTCTCTAATCTGTGAAAAATTTTCCTTCTTTTAACAGTTGAATTAAGTCCATTTATATTCATTGTAATCAGTTTTTTTCTCTTCCATAATTATGCTTTATAATTAGGTTTGGCAGCTCTCATAAATCTTAGTTCATGTTGTTCTTTAGTCTCCACCGATCCACCTACTGCGCCTTCTTCTTTTTCAGTCTCCATTTGGTCATCTTGGAATTCAATTAGTGAAATCTCTTTTTCTGCCTCCTCTCTCCTTCCAAAAAATTCTGCATAGAATAATTCTGCTTTCTCGATTGAATCAATTCTATATCTCTGTTCTTGCCATGTAAATATTAACCCTTCTGGGATTAGCCATCTATAATTCACCTCTTTTTTCAATAGCATTTTAGTCAAAAATCGATATTGTCTTCTCATCTCTCTCACTCTTCTAGGTATTTGCTTTAAAAACACTATCTTTTTGTCTTTGTATTTCAATGTTTTCTCTCTTACCACTTGTTATATTTGTGTTTTAATGGCTTTTTTTGTAAATCTGATATGAACTTCTCTTGGTAGGTTATTTCTCATCACGTATCTTGTAAAAACTCATTTTTCCTCATCTACTCCATCCATCATCTTCTCTTCTGTTATTTCCAAAGCTTCAGCCAATATTTCTATCATTATCTCAGCTAAATTTTGTCTTTTTTCTTCCTCAATATTTTGAAATCTGAGATAAAATTCTGATCTGCCCATCTCCCATTTCAGTATCTCACTTTTATCTTGTTCAGCCACTGATATCAATATCTCCAATCTTCTTGTCTCTTTTTTTGCCTTCTTCTTCAATTTTTTTGGAATCTCTCATTATATTTCACCATCATTTGTTGAATATTCTCCACCTTTTCATCAGTTTTCTCTGTTCTTTGCTCAATATTTTCTATTCTCTTTTCAATGGTATCTGATTTTATTTTAAGGTCTTGGATTCCTTGCATCATCATCTGTAGAGTCACTCTTTCTTGATCTTAGTCTTGCTTTAACATTGTCTGAATTGAACGTTGTCCTCCAGATGGTGGGGAGGCATAAGTAGAAGTTGAACAGCCAGAAGCTATAAATTTCCTACTCATTTTAAACAATTCAGGATCTTCAGGTTCTTCTAAACCCTAATCCAATTATGAAATAGCCAATTATAATCCAAAATGAAAAATAAAAATGGTAGAGAGAAAAACCCAATAATAATAAAAAGAAAAGGAGAGAGAAAAAAATTCTTCAGGTTCTTCTTAACCTTAATCCAATCAGTAATTAGGTAGAAAGGAAGGAGAAGAATAAAAAAAAAAGTTTAAAAAGAGAAAAAAGTAAAAAAGAATTTAAAAAAATAAAAGTAATTCTTCAGGTTCTTCAACACCTTAATCCAATTGAAAATTTTCAAATAAAAAAAAAGCATATCAAAAAACAAAAAGTCCCAAAGAAGAAAGGGGGAAAAAAAAGAAAATTTTTGAGGCTTTCCCTTTAAAATACAAAGCAAAGATGAAAATATTACAAAAATAAAGGTTTTAAAAAGAAAAAATGAACAATACAGCTGGTGGGGGGTGGGGTGACCAAACTTCAGAAAATAAAAAGAAACATACTGCACTTTATTGAATTATCCAAGGCTCTTATCATAGCCTCTCCAAACTTCAAAGCCAAGTTTCAATTGTTGATAGAAGTCCAGAAGAACACCTGCAGTAACACTCTTCCGTGCTCTTCCCTCTATTTTATCATGTAGCAATGTCCTTGAAAAAGAATTTCACAAGCCTCTACTTGGCAGTGCTACAAAGTTCCTTTACTCTCACTCTCCCCCTCCTTTCTCAGACAAAACGTAATAAAAATTAGAAAAAAGTATAGCTTAAGGGAGCCTCTAATCTAAAATATCACAAAAAGCCTCTAACCTAAATTACAAAATCAAAAAAGAAGAGAAGAGGAAAAAATAGATATAAATAAATAGAGCAAAAACCAGTCCAGTTAGCAAATGCTGAATCACAATAGGAATCCAACCATAGAAAACATAAAACAAAGCCTTTCTTTGACATTTCTGTTCAAAAACCGCCACTTATTCAGTTCTGTCAAAACTTTTACAGATTCTTTTTCTCCTTAGGGTGTCCTTTGAAGTCCTTTTAAGTCTTAGAATAATAAAAGAACAGTTCTCACCAAACCGACACACTTTCTCTTTTAACCTCTTCCATTCGGAGATGTCCCAACTTTAGCAGCTTTGAGGGCTGCCTCTCTGCCGCTGGCAAAAGGGCTTCTCCTGGATCAACCAGGGACTTTGCGATATCCCTGGGATCTACAGGATGCACCCTTCACTATCACTGTCTCTTCGGGACAGTTTAGGTCCGTTTGGACCGTCCAGGGGCAAAGATATCAGCTGCAATCTCAGACCTCCAAGATTGCATGCAGTATTGTTGCGACACCAGTTCCTCCTCCACCCAATCGACTTTGATATACTTGAGGTCCACCCTGGATCAGATTCACAAAAAACAGATGCCACCATGATTGTGAAAAATAACCAGTTGACAGTAACCAGGTAAAGAGAGCCTGACATTTTGGCTGAGATTGAAATGCTTCCATAAACTGGATGCTCTAAGCTCACTGCTTTCTGTGTTATATTGTAGGGGATGGCAGAAGGATTACACAGCTGAAATCCAGCATGGCACCAACATCCCTTGCTGGTTTATTCACAACAATGGAGATGGTCTTATTGATGGCAATCACACAGACTACATTGTTCCCAGCATATTTTAAAATAAAAAAAGAGTGGTGATGGTGGTGGTGGTGGTGGTGGTGATAATGGTAAAAACTTACATGCTATGATAACTGCTTGTGATATCATCTGAATGAATATTTTAATACTGGAGATTTAGTTGTGAATCCATATAACTGAAACTGACATATTCATAATACAATTTGTATATCTTCTGCTGAGATTTAATTTCAATAAATTGGAAAACTTTTTCATCTGCTCACTTATTTTCTATTCACTCCTGAGTGTCTCTAAGCAAGGTTACATAACTAAACATTAAATATGGATAACTTTATTTATTTATTTTATTTATTTATTTTTGTCAATTGCTTACAACATAATAGCTATAAGTAAAAACATAGTTATGAATGCATGGATACATATAAGAAAAATTAAAAAAAAAATAAAAGAAACAATAGGACAGGGACAATACGCACATTGGTACACTTATGCACGCCCCCTACAGATCTCTTAGGAAAGGGATGAGGTCAATAGTAGACAGTCTAAGGTAAAAGTTTTGGGGGTTTGGAGAAGAAACCACAGAGTCAGGTAGAGTATTCCAGACATTGACCACTCTGTTGCTGAAGTCGTATTTCTTGCAATCAAGTTTGGTGCAATTAACCCTGAGTTTGTATCCATTGTTTGGTCTTGTGTTGTTATGCTGAAGTATTCATTGACAGGTCGGACATTGCAATGTATGATTTTATATATTATACTTAAATTAGACCAAAGGCAGCATAGTTCTAGGTTTTCTAGGTCTAGAATTTCAAGTCTGGAGTCATAAGGTATTCTGCAAAGAGTAGAGGAGTGGAGAACTCTTCTTGTGAAATATTCCTGGACTTTCTCAACTGTGTTAATATCAGATATGTAATGTGCGTTCCAGACTGATGAGCTATGTTTGAGTATTGGTCTAGCAAATGTTTTATATGCTCTAGCTAGTAGTGTAATATTACCAGAGAAAAGCTGCATAAGATTAGGTTAACAACTCTTAACGCCTTTTTGGCTATGAAGTTACCGTGGGCTCAAGCACTTAGGTCATTAGACATGGGTACTCCAAGATCCTTGACAGAGTTTGGATTACCAACAAGGACTTGACTATTCAGCCTGTATTTTATTTTCTTATTTTTTTTTTGCCAACATGTAGGACAGAGCATTTATTTGTTGAGATTTGAAGTTGCCATTTGTCTGACCATTCTGATACACTGAAGGATAGTAGTATTGTCTGTGGTGTTGAATAGCTTTACATCATCATCGAAGAGAACGCAGTTGCTCTTAATATGATCACAAAGGTCATTTGTGTAGAGTATGAAGAGAGATTGTCCTAGAACACTGCCTTGGGGGACACCACTGTTGATAGGTACAGAATTTGATAGAAGGGGGGGGCAGAATGTCTCAGCGGTAAAGCGTGTGATCTTGAAGCTCCAAGATTGCCTCTGATATCTCTGTTGCAGGACATTCCCACTGGACCTAAACCATCCCGTAGTGACGGTGATTGGGGAGGGCACATCCTGTTGATCCCAGGGACATGGCAAAGTCCCTGGTTGATCCAGGAAAAATCCTTTTTGCCAGAGGTAGAGAGGCAGCCTTCCAAGTTGCTGAAGCTGGAATGGAAGAGATTGGAAAGAAGTGTGACAGTTTGGTGAGATGAACTTTTGCTTATTATTTCTTGGAGAGGACACCCTGAAAAAATTAAAGAGGACTAAAAGTGAAGAGAAAAGAATTTAAGCGGTGTGATTAATTGTTAAAGTGAAAGTTTTTTTTCTTTTTTCCCTTTTTATTGCAATTTTGAATTTGGCAAAGCTGTTTAAGTTTAAGCTGGACTGGTACTTTTTAATCTTTTTAATTTTGTTTGTATTTCTTTCTCCCTTTTTTAAAGAACACTTTTGAAAATCCCTTTTTGACTAAGATTTTTCTGCTTGACTTAAGATTTATTTTTCACCTTTAAAAAAAAAGGGGGGGGAGGGGAAGATTTTACATTTTTTTTTTAGTTCCTGGTTGTAGATTGAGGAGGGGGAAGTGAAAGTGTAGGAAAATAAGTAGCACTGCAGCCCAGAGGCTTTAATACATTGTTTCTTTTTTTTTCTCTCACTAGCTTGTGTTACAGTCAAGGAGTCCGAGGTTTTCATTGCAAAAGTTAGAAATGAGCATGGCAGTTTGTTTATTCAGGTGCTCATTTGTACAGATAGCTGGAGTCTGGAGTTGAAGTTGAAAGAAAGAAGATTGAAATGACCTTGAAAAATTCTGAGCTAATTTATCAAAGAGCTTTGGATATTTGGCGGCAGAGGCTTGTTTTATGTTAAAATTGCTTTTTACCTTTTGCCTCCCTTTCTATCCCCCACCACTAGTGGGGTTTTTTTTTTCTCTTTAATTGGATTTTAAATTTTTAAACCAGGAACTTGAATGTAAACCTTTTTTTTTTGGTTTTCTTTTTGTTTATTAAGATGAACATATGGAATATTTTTCTTTTTTCCTTTTTACTTTTTACATCTACCGTTGCAACTAATTGGATTAAGGTATACAACTGCCTGAATATTTTCTTTTTCCTTTTTTCCTTTGGAGTGGCAATTGGGAATGACCTTGGCTTATGACCATAGTTTTGGCAAGGTCCTGATTTTTCAAAGATTATACTTAGAGGTTCAGCTATGGCAGTGGATAGTTTTTTAAAGAAGTAGGCACATATTCCGTCCGATCCAATAGAAATGGTTTTAGATTGCATAGTGCTTTTTCAACATCGTCTTCTGTAAAGTCAATATGTATTAGATCATTGCAGTTGACTGTGGTTCGACTGGGAAATAGTGGGCATGTTCCATTGCTGTTTATAAATACTGAGCCAAAGAATGGGTTAAAGAGGTTGGCTTTAATGGTGTCATCGTTGCAGTCTTTACCATTAGGTCCTTTCAGGGGTGGGATGGACCTTGAGTCTTTTAGTTTGTTGTTTATAAAATTGTAGAAAGCGTGGGTGGAATTGGTGCATAGAATGTTTTCCTCTTGTTTAATGTGATAATTGTTGCATTCAGTCTTTATCTGTGGCATAAATTTTTGTATCAGCTTTTGAAGTTGGCAACGTGACCAGATTTGTTTTTCCGCCAAAGTGATTTCTTTTTGGATTGAAGCTTCCTTATTGCTGTGGGTAATTTGTTTTTTCTGGTTTGGGGAATTGTTAATGGTACATATAGTTTGATGACTCTTTTGACTTCAAGTAAAAATATGTTGGAATGGTCTTCTACAGTATTGCATCCAGTGAATAGAAATTGCCAATCAAGGGATGAGAGATCATTGTTTATAAGATCATAGTTGCCTTTTTTGAAGTTATAATTGGGGATTCCATCATTGTGATGATTTTTGTGTGGGCGTATGTTGAGATAAAAGTCAATCATGTTGTGGTCACTGTTGGAAAAGGGTTCTTTAATTTGTATTCCATAAATTGAATTCAAACTATTGCAGAAGATGAGATCGAGGCAGTTGTTAAGTCTAGTGTTGTTGGTTACTAGTTGTTCTGGTCCCAGATTTGTTACTGCATTGTAGAAAGTTGCATGTGTGGGTTCAGTTATACATTTGTTAAAGGTCCACTTAATATGAGGTAGATTGAAGTCACCAAGAAAGATAAAAGTGTGGGGGCAGGATGCTTTCCATGTTAGTAGTGTATTTAGCTTGTTTGCATGTTCGATGTCATAATCAGGGGCTCTGTAACATGGTAAGAACCAAAATGTGATATTTAAGGACAGTTCACAGATGATGGTCTCAGGAATAGCAAGCTCCTGGGGAACTTGGATGTTTTTTAGATGTAGGGACTTTTTATCGAAGATAGCAACACCACCTCCTCTACGGATTTCACGATCTGATAGGTAAACATGATAGTCTCTTACTGTGATAATGGAGTCAGGGAGAGATGTGTTGAGCCATATTTCACAGACAAATATAATGTTGAATTTAGCTGTATTTAGTAAGAGGAGAAATTCATTTTATTTACAAGGCTTCTTGCATTGAGTAGCTTGCATTTAAGGCCAGTCATGGCTGGAATAGAGGGAGTTAGGGGTGGGCATGCCTAGTTTTGAGTAATGTTGGATTGGATGGGGTGGGGTGCGGTTGGATGCGGAGTTGTGGGTTGTATGACTTTCTTTTGATGCAATCAGCTCAGCAGTTAATGTATAGATCCTTTTCCCCATTGTCTAGACAGTTTTTGAGTTCTGTGCGGAGTTCACAGGAGCGGATTCTTTGCAGTATGGATAAGTCTGATCTTGAGTGAAGTATTTTGTGGTTGGGATTAGTTTTTGCAATGGCCTTTATTGTATGAATGAATATGCATTTGCTGGATTCATTTTTGCATACAACTGTACAAAATCTTGGGGCTACAGAGCCGTCATTATATTTGCACCCAGAGCCATCTCTGGTTATTTCAATGATATCTTCATGAGAGATGTTTGTTGTATTTGAGTTGCTTGTGATATTGTAAACTTTGGTGATGTTGCCTGATTCGTTGGTGTCTTTGAGACCAAATAAGATAGCATTTGGACATTTCTGTTCATGTTCCATGATGTCTTTGATGAGTAAGGGGATATTATTTGTTGAACTATTTGAAGGGATAGTAATTGTTTGTGGCTGTGGTTTGGTGGTTATTTTTGGTTGTAGTTATGATTGTAGTTGAGGTAGTGGTTGTGATTGTGTGGGATTTGATTTTGAGCTGATAGGTATTCATTTATCTGGGCTGTATTTTATTTTTCAAGAGAGATTAGGCTTGCTTGTATAGTTGTTTCAAAACGTGTTGTTAAGCGTTCTTCTATTGAGTGAATGAGTGATTCTATGTTTTCAACTCTGTTAGGTAGGGTAGCCAGTTTTTTTTAGCTTAGCAGAACATGATGCACATAGATAAAAGAATGTATCTGCATTTTTAACCATATCAGCTAGGCTTTTGTTTGCGTTTAAGCAGGAAGGGTGGGTTAGATTGTCACATAGGCGGCATTTGATGTAAATTTCGCTTTCATTGATGGTTTCAAGACATCTGAAACATGTGCAGGAGTCTGGGAGGTCATTGGGAGAGATATTTTTCTTTTGTTTTGGTTTGGAGTTTTTGGCTGGCAAGGTCAATGGCAATAGTACACTAAACAATTACAATAGCTAGTTAATGTGATAGGTAGGCAGTTACTTAATGAATGTTGGTAATTAATAAATGTTAATTGATATGTTAGAGAACAAATCAAAAGTAAGGTTACTTATTACTAAAAATCAATCAAAAGTAAGGTTACTTATTACTAAAAATCAATCAATCAATCAATCAATTGGTTATTCAAATCACTCTAATCAAATAATTTTGCTAAGCAACAAACAGCCTAATTTATTACAGTAATTACTGAACACACTGGTCAATTAAATTCACTAAATCACTAATTTTACTTATCAGATATTCAGTAATCACACTATATGCACTAAACACTCAATCATACTAATCAATAAAACAACAAATCAATCATTTGATAAAAATAATCATTTTAAAGAAATTGATTTGGAGATATCATTATCTAATCTTTGATATAGGTCTTGAGGTAGAAAGTTATACGTTTTGAGATAATGAAAGACAATGAATTAGTATTGAGAGCCAGTAAATAAAGGGTTATTGCTTTGCTTAGCTGTTGCTGATATCTGAGAAGAGGTTTATAACCCCTAATAAACTAGCAGGAGGCCTCTTTTCCTGGGCTGGAGAAACAGCAGTTTCTTTGTGTCAGACTGGTTTTCCCCTACTCAAGCTGTTTTCCTCTTTCCTCTTGAAAACAATAAGCGAGCAAGGGTTTACGCTCTCTTTCTTGTTTTGTAGATTGAGTTTTTGAGATAGTAAAGATGCAAAGATGCTGAAGGGGGGTCTCTGACCCCTTCTTCAGCAGAGATAAACAGAACAATTCACAGGGAGGCAATAGGAAACTTTTTGTTTTTGTTTTCCTTTGATGAATGGGATTTCTGGCCCCCTCCAAGTCAATTTAAATACACTTTCAAAGTTTGTTGCTTTTAAGAGGAAGAGGCACGTAGATAGTCTTGTACTGGCAATTTGAACAGTTTATATTTTTACTTTGTAGACTCAGATTTGTATTGAGCATTCACTCCTGGCTTCAATATACTTCTGCTTCTATCACAGGAAATAAAATTGCTTCCAATCTTCACAGAAGTTCAGTTATAACAATACTTCCCTACTTATTGGGAGTCCAAAGTTACTGTCCTTTTAAAGAGGGAGTCTGGATTAGCAATGTGGTGAAGAGGGAAGAGCGAAGGAGGGGCAGCGGGGGGGGGGGGGCAAGCCTGGCTTCACACCCTGGCTGCAAACATCTGAAGACCGACTAACAGCTCCGGTGCTCACCGCCCTGCAAGGATGGGATGAATCTCACCATCTCACACCCTGCAAGGATGATTGTAGAGCCCCCGGTACTGGTGAGCCCCACCGCCTTACCTTCTAGTAAGGGTGAGTCGAATCACAGATCGTTGAGCGCTTTTGAATAGCGTCTAAGGTCTCTCAGGCATACAGAGATAGACAAGGAAATAAATAAAAAAAAACAACTCCCGCACACTTCCTGGGTAAAAAAAAAAAAAGAGACTTTTTTTATATGGTGGTCACCGAGTTGTACCCAGCATTCCAAGGGTGGCCTCATTCGGGCAGAATAAACTGACATTATGACTTCTCCTGATCTTGATGCAGCTCAATACTGCTTTGGCTTTTTTGGCAGCTCCCCCAATCCCCAGCTGGGAGGGGCTCATTATTGTAACCTATAAGTTATAACACAAAAGTCTCTCTCTCCAAAATGTCTGAATAAGGCTGGGTCTAAATTTTAATTGTGTGTGTGAGAGCTCCAATAGCAGTTTGTTCAAAAGAAAATTCCTCATTACAGGACAGTGGTGGGATTCAAAAATTTTTACTACCAGTTCTATAGCTCGGACAGCACCAAAGTCTCCACAATTAAACCCTGAGATAGACAGACAGACAGACAGACAGACAGACAAATATTCTCTTGTATTGAAAAATAAAGGTAGTCCATTTCCTTCCTTTACTTTTCTCATAGATCCATTAATCATTTCTGATTATTTGATACCATTGTAATTACGACAGAAATTTTCTATTATCTTCTCTATTTAATCTATAAGACCCTCCCTTAATTTTCAAGCTCTTTTCTCTGCTTTGGACTTTGATAATATTTTCACATTTGATAATTTTAGAATGTGTCAGGAAAACATTTTGAGTTTTGAGATCTCTGTGCAAAATATGCTTTTCACACAAATACTGAAAAATAAAACAATGGAATTCACAAATTATATATCCAATTTATTTTACTGAACTATTGCATGAAAAAGAAACAATTATTGAGCTCCTTGAAGAGGGAGGGGTATATTTTAAATAAATCTGTCAAACTGTTTAGCCATTATCACTAATCACAGCTTTCTGTAGATACGAATAAGATGACATCAAGACGACTATATTATTTTCTATGCTCATTACAAATATCCATGGAAACTAGCAATAGGCTCCCTAGAACACATTAGAAAATGATAAAACAACTAAAATCAATCCATGCTAAAATTCAGTGATATCAGTATTGAATGGCAAAGGGAGGTCAGGTACCTGCAGTGCCATAGCAATCTGAACAAGCCACTCCACCACTTGAGACTCAGGAAGAAGTTGTCCTCTCCACTCTTCCAGTTTATGATATAAGTCCCCTCCTTCACAGAAGCCCATGACAATGTACAGCAAGCCATCATCTCCTTCCCAGGACTCTATAGGTGATTATGTTTGGATGCTTCAGTTGTGACAATAGCTGGGCTTCTTGCTCTGCTGCTTTTCTCTCGTGGCTTGAGGCATGTTTAAGGTTCAGCCTTTTGATAACATACTGCACAAACAGAAAGAAGGCTTAATTTCTTTTTTACAAAAAGAATATTATTGTAAAAGAAAGTAATCTAAAGATCAGCCACATGGGCCTGTTTTGTACAAATACTATTAAAATTATCACAAGAGTTGTTTCAAATAAAAACCCTCCCACCAGCTAAAGCAACGTGCGTGAGAAAGGAGAGAGGGATGCAAGAAGCAAATCAACTTGGACCTTTTAAAAAAGTGATGGCAAAGTAGCCTGACAATAGAAGTGAAATGTCAAGCTTTGACAGAACTCTCGCTGTAGCATTTTCCATCAACCAACATTTTTCACTTTTCAAGGAAAGCATATAATCCTTTGCAAGAAGAAAATACAACACCCTAAAATAAATATGATTCTAGTACCACAAATACACTGTTAAATCTCCATTTAAGGTAAGGTCTCTATTAATACTGTAATTTAGCCAAAGGCATTTCTCACCCAAAACAGACATATTCTCTCTAGGGACCAATAAAGATTCCAATAACTTCTCTAAACTACCAGTCTGATTCTTCAAAAGTGCAAGCTTTGTCCCAAATCCCAGAATGACATGACTGCTGATGTACAGAACTTACATTTAATTCTGACTGCACTTAATTTAATAATTGAAATGACACTTGTTTAAAAATGTCCTGCATTAAATTTGGTATCCTTGCTTTAAAGAGCTACTTTAATATCAGTGTATAAAAGCAGACAATCCTCAAATGCAGTTTGAAATGTAGCTCAACATTTTTTTCTGATTACCAGACACTTCAGCATACAGTATGTGTTGCTGCTCAAACTTCATGCTGGAAGTGTAAAATGATAAGGGGACACATAATGTGTCCAATAAAGAGTTTAAATAATAAGAATAAAATGAACTGGAAGGGACCTTGGAGGTCTTTTTGTCCAGCCCCCTGCTCAATAGCATAGCATAGAATAGCACAGCACAGCACAGCACAGCACAGCACAGCACAGCACAGCACAGCACAGCACAGAACAGAACAGAACAGAACAGAACAGAACAGAATAGAATAGAATAGAATAGAATAGAATTCTTTATTGGCCAAGTGTGATTGGACACACAAGGAATTTGTCTTGGTGCAAATGATTTCAGTGTACATAAAAGAAAAGATACATTCACCAAGAGTCAAGAATCATCAGGTATGACACTTAATGATAGTCATGGGGTACAATAAGCAATCAATCATACCAGGAAACAGTCAATATAAATTGTTAGGATACAAGCAACAAGATTACAGTCATACAGTCACAAGTGGGAAGGGATGGGTAATAAGGAATGATGACAAGATTAAACAGTTATAATAGTGCAGACTTTGTAATAGTTGAACAGTGTTGAGAGAATGATTTGTTTAGGAGGAGAGCCCATACCATTTCAAATAAGTGTCTATTTAGATTCTTCTTAAAAACATCCAGTGATGGGGCGCCCATAATTTCTGGAGGCAAGCTGTTCCACTGGTTAATTGTCCTCACTGTTAGGAAATTTCTCCTAAATTCTAGCTTGCTCTCTTTGATTAGTTTCAAACCATTGTTTCTTGTCCTGCCCTATGGTGCTTTGGAGAATAATTTGACCCCCTCTTCTTTGTGGCACCCCCTCAAATACTGGAATACTGCTATCATGTCACCCCTATATCTTCTTTTCTTTAAACTAGCTGTTAGGAATATAAGTCACCTAACAGGTATTTGGATTAGAAATATATAAACCAGGAAAGACATTTTAATACTGTCTCTTTAAGGGAATGCAAGAGCATGCAATTGGGTGTGTTTTCTCAAATGGCCATAAGATGGAGCTAGAAACCTGGATTGTTTTAGTCTGAGTCTCAGAAGAGAGTGTATCTCTGTTTCCTTCTGTTGGAAAGTATTGCTGTTGCTCCATTTTTCCTAATAGACTGATATTACTGGATTTAATGTAAATCTGATACTGAACTGTTTTTGACCCTGGAATTTGATATTTGGATTATCCCTGGATTGAAAACTGACTGATTTACTTGTGAGTGACTTTGGACTGTGATTGGACTTTCCTTAAACTTTCTGGAAGTAAAAACTTACATTTACTGTACAGTGTATCTGTGTACTGGGTACACAGTACTGGGTACACCCAGTAATGGGTGAATTATTCAAACACTTCTCTCAAAATACATCTCCCTGTATGTGCTCATTCTCCTAACGGGGAATTACCCCAACACTAGCCACACCCAAATCTGCAGCCATTCTTCTTATATTTTAGTCTCCAGTCGCCTTTGATCACCTTAGTTCCTCTTCTCTGAACTTTTTTCAAAGTCTCAACATCTTTTTTGCAGTATAGTGACCAAAATTGGTTGCAATAATCCAGATGTGGTCTTACTAGGTTTATAAAGTGGTACTAATACTTCACATGATTTTGATTACATGCTTCTGTTTATACAACCCACAACTATATTAGTTTTTTTGGCCTCTGCAGCACACATGCTCTGCTCCATTTCCATTGGCTCAATTATTTTTGAAATGGAATTCAGAATATAGAATAACAGAATTGGAAGGGAATTTGAAGGTCTTCAAGTCCAACACCTTGCTCTTGACAGGAAACCCTATACCATTTCAGACAAATGGTTGTCCAATCTCTTCCAATGTTGGAGAATTCAATTATTACTCTATTTTGTCAAAATTCATTTTATATTAAAGGAAAAAAAAACAAAGCTGTATAAATCTCACATACAATATAAAAATGAGGCGGTTTTGCATACAACTTACCAATTTAAACTTTCATGAATATATATACACTGCTCAAAAAAATAAAGGGAACACTTAAACAACACAATGCAACTCCAAGTCAATTACACTTCTGTGAAATCAAACTGGTAGCATGAGACAGAGTCTACAACCCACACAAGTGGCTAGGGTAGTGCAGTTCATCCAGGAGGGCACATCAATGCGAGCTGTGGCAAGAAGGTTTGCTGTGTCTGTCAGCGTAGTGTCCAGAGCATGGAGGTGCTACCAGGAGACAGGCCAGTACATCAGGAGATGTGGAGAAGGCCATAGGAGGGCAACAACCCAGCATCAGGACTGGTACCTCCGCCTTTGTGCAAGGAGGGACAAGAGGAGCACTGCCAGAGCCCTGCAAAATGATCACCAGCGGGCCACAAATATGCATTTGGCTGCTCAAATGGTCAGAAACAAACTCCATGAGGGTGGTATGAGAGCCCAACATCCACAGGTGGAGGGTGTGCTTACAGCCTAATACCATGCAGGATGTTTGGCATTTGCCAGAGAACACCAAGATTGGCAAATTAGCCACTGGCGCCCTGTGCTCTTCACAAATGAAAGCAGGTTCACACTGAGCACATGTGACAGACATGACAGGGTCAGTAATGGTGTGGGGTGGAATTTCTTTAGGGGGCCACACAGCCCTACATGTGCTCACCAGAGGTAGCCTGACTGCCATTAGATACTGAGATGAGATCCTCAGACCCCTTGTGAGACCATATGCTGGTGCAGTTGGCCCTGGGTTCCTCCTCATGCAAGACAATGCTAGACCTCATGTGGCTGGAGTGTGTCAGCAGTTCCTGCAAGACAAAGGCATTGATGCTATGGATTGGCCCGCCCGTTCCCCAGACCTGAATCCAATTGAGCACATCTGGGACATCATATCTCTTTCCATCCACCAGCGCCACGTTGCACCACAGACTGTCCAGGAGTTGGGGGATGCTTTAGTCCAGGTCTGGGAGCAGATCCCTCAGGAGACCATCCACCACCTCATCAAGAGCATGCCCAGGGGAGAAGGCGGAGCTACGTCTCGGTGTTACAGCTGCGATCTCGGGGCTCTGAGATCTCAGCTGATATTTTTGCCTCTGGTCGGTTCTAACGGACCTAAACCGTCCCGTAGAGACGGGGATTGTGAAGGGCACAGTCCCAGGATCCCAGAGACATCGCAAAATCTCTGGTTTGATCCGGGAGAAGCCCTTTTGCTGGAAGCAGAAAGACAGCCTCTAAAGCTGCTGAAGTCGGGACAACTCCGGAAAGAAAGGGATTTAAATGAGCGTGTATCGGTTGGGTGAGAAATTCTTTTGCATTATAAATTGATTAAGACTTGAAAGGACATCCTGAACAAAGAAGAAATCTGTGGCTTTATTTTTCTTTTGACTGAACCTGGGTTGAGCGGCGTTTAAGTGATGTCAAATTGAGACTTGGATTATTATTTTTTTCTTATTTTCTTTGAGGACTTTAAGGTGACTTTGTAGGTAACCGGATTGAATTTTCTCTTATATATATTTTTATTTTTCACTTGATTTTTATTTTTTATCTTTTTAACTTTCATTTTAGGATAGAGGCTCCCTTTGACTATCTTTTTCTTCTGTTTGAGTTCTTTATAAACATTTTTTCTTTTGGCTGGGGGGGGAAAGAGTATTTAGAGATGCTGTAACACTGCCATCTAGAGGCTTGAAAATATTTTATTTGAATTGGGGAGAAAAGCACTTCTTTTCAAGGACATTTTAATGTGATAAGATAGAGGGAGAATACAGTAAAATATTATTACAGGTGCTCTCTTGGACTCTTATCAATATCTCAACATTTGAGGTTTGGCTTTGAAGCTGCTGGAGAAGACAGTCATAATAAGAGCCTTGGATAAAGAAATAAAGTGCAGTGTACAGTGCATATATATATATATATATATACTTTTGAAACACCTACTTGCCAGCCTTTTTGGTTAATTTTAATTCTAGCATTTTTGCTTTTTATTTCAAAGGGAAAGCCTCAGAGTTTTTTCTTTTTTCTTCTCTTTCTTTGCTTCTTCCATCTATTTTAATTGGATTAGGGTCTAGAAGAACCTGAAGACCTTTCTTTTTCCTTTTTCCTTTTTTCTTTTTTGGCTTTGGGCTTTTAATATTGGATTTTCTCTTTTTCTTTTTGATTTTTTGGACTATATTTGGTTACTATACCAGCTGGATTTAAAGTCAAAGAGAGCTTGAAGACTTGGAAATATTAAAATGAGCAGGAAGCCAAAATCATTCGGCGTTTTTGCTTCTACCTCTGCTTCCCCACCACTTGAAGGACAACTTTCAATTCAGACAACGTTGAAGCAAGATAAGGAACAAGAAAAAGTAAATTTACAGATGATTATGCAAGGAATTCAAGATATTAAGATAAAAATAGATACCATGGACAAAAAAATAGAGAAATCTGATGAAAATTTTAAACAAATGATGGGAAAATATGAGGAGAGATTCCAAAAAATTGAGGAAGAAGGAAAACAAAGAGAGGAGAAGATTGGAAATATTGACACTAGATTAACAGTGATAGAACAAGAAAAAAATGGGATGTTGAGGTGGGAGATGGAAAGATCAGAATTTTATCTTAGATTTCAAAATATAGAAGAGGAAAAAGGAGAAAACTTGGCTGTGATAATGATAGAAATATTGGCAGATCTTCTGGAAATTACTGAGGAAAAAATGATGGACGGAGTAGATGAGATATACCGAGTTTATACAAGATATGCGATGAGAAATAAACTACCAAAGGAAGTACATATTAGATTTACTAAAAAATCCATCAGAACACAAATACTACAAGTGGCAAGAGAAAAAGTATTGAAATATAAAAGCAAAGAGATTGTAGTTTTAAAACAAATACCTAGAAGAGTGAGAGAGATGAGAAGAGAATATCGATTTTTGACCAAAATGCTACTGGAAAATGAAGTGAACTACAGATGGCTGATACCAGAAGGACTAATTTTTACGTGGCAAGAGCAGAGACATAGAATTGACTCGATTGAAAAAGCAGAATTTTTTTATGCAGAATTTTTTGGAAGAAAAAAAGAGGAGGCAGAGAAAGAGATCTCATTAATTGAGCTTCTGGAGGAACAACCGGAGACTGAAAAAGAGAAAGGAGTTGTAGGTGGACAGGTAGACAGTAAAGAACAACGTGAAGTGAGAGCTACGAGAGTTGTTAGACCTAAATATAAAGCATAATCATGGAAGAAAAAAAACTGATTACAATGAATATAAATGGACTTAACTCAGCTGTTAAAAGAAGGAAAACTTTTCACAAATTAGAGAAATTAAAATTTGATATAATTTGCTTACAAGAAGTTCATATTAAAAAGCAACATGAGCATTTGTTAGTACAGCCAAAATTAGGGAAAATATTTACTTCTTTGATTCAATGTAAGAAAAGAGGAGTGGTTCTCTATATTAAAGAAGATATTCCAGCAAAACTGATCTACACGGATGAAGATGGAAGAGTATTAATGGTGGAAATAATGGATAATAACAAAAAAATACTCTTGATTGCAATTTATGCTCCGAATGATAAACAAGAAGAGTTTTATAAAAAACTACATATGGAAATAATTAGACTGGACTATGTTAACATAATCATGATGGGAGACTTTAATGGAATTGTGGACAATAAATTGGACTATATAACAACAACAACAAAACAAAATAGAAAGATTCTCCCTAAATCTTTTTTTAAAATGACAGATGAATTAACCTTAAAAGATATTTGGAGAGAAAGAAATGTTAAAACTAAACAATATACTTTTTATTCTAATAGACATTTATCATGGTCCAGGTTAGATATGATTTGGATCTCAACAGAATTAATATCTACTATTCAAGAAACAAATATTGAAATAAGTACTTGGGCAGATCATAGTCCAATGACAATTAAATGGAAGGGACAAAGAAAAAGATCGAGATGGACATTAAACAATACCATTTTAAAGGAGAAAGATTTTATACAATGGATGGAGAAGGAATTGGTCTTTTTTTTTAAAGAAAATAAAAAAGAAGATACCTCAATACAGAATGTTTGGGATACAATGAAGGCATATGTAAGAGGTTTGATAATAGACTATACAAGAAAAAAGAATATTAGGAAAAGACAAACCTCTAAGGCCTTGGAAGATGAATATATAAGACTTGAAAAAGAATTACAGAAAATACCACAGAAAAAAGATATTAAATTGAAACTGGATGTAATTAAGCATAAAATGGAATTAATAGAGAAAGAAGAACTGGCACAGAAAATTAGAAATTCTAAACAGAATTATTTTGAAGATGCAAATAAACCAGGTAGATGGTTAGCATATAAACTGAGAAAGGAGAAGGAATCAAGAAAAATATTGAAACTAATAAATGATCAAGGTCAAGTTTGTTGTGGTAATAAGGAGAAAAAGGAAATTATTCGAGATTATTATGGACAACTATATAAACAAGAGAATATTGATGAGAAAAAAATTAAACAGTATTTACAGAATGCTAACTTACCGAAGATACCTAAAGAGACTGAAGAAATGTTAGAAAGCAATATAACAATGATGGAACTAAATGAAGCATTTAAAAGACAAAATAATGGGAAAGCACCAGGTCCAGATGGGCTTCCGGCAGAATTCTATAAAAAATTTCAAGAATCATTGAACACTCCATTGTTAGAAATTATGAATGAAGTTATGTTAAAAAAGATGACACCCAAAACATGGTCAGAGGCTTATATTACACTTATTTTAAAAGAAGAGGCTGACCCGTTGCAAATTAAGAATTATAGACCTATTTCCTTATTGAATGCAGATTATAAAATCTTTGCTTCAATCTTAGCAGAAAGACTGAAAAAATATTTAAATAATTTTATCCATCCAGATCAAAATGGATTTCTACCAAAGAGACAAATTAGAGACAACATGAGAGTAATTTTGGATACCTTGGAATATTATGAGGCTCATCCTGAAAAACAAATGGCTTTGATATTCCTAGATGCTCAAAAAGCATTTGACAACGTGAACTGGAGATTTATGTTATTATTATTGGAACAGATGGGCTTTGCCAGAAAATTTATTCAAGCAATAGAAGCCATATATAATAAACAGACAGCAAAGGTAATGATGGAGGGAGAATTTACAGATCTTATTAATATAAGAAGAGGTACAAGACAAGGATGTCCCCTATCTCCTTTGTTATTCGTATTGACTTTGGAAGTGTTGAATAGAAATATTAGAGATGACAAAAATATAAAAGGAATGAAAATTAAAAAGGAAGAATTTAAACTACAAGCTTTTGCTGACGATTTAGCTTTTATTCTGGAAGACCCGTTAGAAACCGCTCCAAAGTTATTGGAAAAGGTAGAGACATATGGTGAGATGGCTGGCTTGAAAATAAATAAAGATAAAACAAAAATTTTGACAAAAAATATGTTGTTGAGACAAAGAGAAGAACTGACAGATCTTTTGAAAATTCAAATTACAAACAAGGTTAAGTATCTGGGGATATATTTGACAGCAAGATGTAGCACATTAAAAGAGAATAATTATATTAAACTTAAACAACAGATAATTACAGATTTGAAGAAATGGGAAAATTTACAATTGTCATTAATAGGGAGAATTTCAACAATTAAGATGAATATTTTACCTAGAATTTTATTTCTCTTTCAAACAATACTAATTAGACTTGGAAAAGACTATTTTGAAGATTTAAATAAAACTATGTTGAAGTTTATATGGCAAGGTAAAAAAGCGAGAATAAAGCTAAAACTTTTGCAAGATGCTAGAAATAGAGGAGGTTTTGGCCTGCCTAATTGGGAATTGTATTATCAAGCGGCAAGTTTGATGTGGGTCAAAGAATGGATAACATTAAGAAAACATAGATTGTTGACATTAGAAGGACATGATTTACTGTTGGGCTGGCATGCTTTTTTATGGTACAAGGGAACTAAAACACAGGGGTATTTCAGAAGACATTATATACGGGAGTCTTTGTGGTTAAATTGGGAGAAAATAAAAAAACAATGTTATTTGAAAATTCCAATTTGGTTATCGACTATTGAAGCATTTTCCTATCCTATGATCTATAAAAAGGAACAAACAGTTAGATATGGGGAACTGTTGGATGAAAAGGGTGGACTTAAAACGATCCAAAATTTAGAGGAACAAGGTATAAGGATGAATTGGTTTTCATATGCGCAAATACACTCAAGATATCTTGAAGATTTTAAAACGGAAGGATTCTATGATAAACAGACTGATTTAGATAAGATATTGATGGGTACTGATGAGAAAGTGATTAAAAAGTTATATGGTTATTTATTGGGAATTAAGCTAGAGGAAGAACAAGTTAAAGAAACTATGATTGCATGGGGGAAGAATTTTGGATATGGAATTGATTTAGAACAATGGCAAAAATTATGGTCTCAAAATTATAAAATGACAATGTCAATAGCATATAAAGAAAACTTGTATAAGATGTTTTACAGGTGGCACCTTCCCCCGACAAGAATAGCAAGAATGTTCAAGAATAAATCTGAAAAATGTTGGAAATATCATCAGATACCTGGCTCATACTATCATATGTGGTGGACTTGTGAGAATGCTAGAAAATATTGGACTAAAATTCACATGTGGTTGGAAAAAATGACAAAGAAACACATAGACTTGAAGCCAGAGATCTTTTTATTGGGAATTTTACCTGATATATATAATAAAGACTTGAAATATTTGATTGTAAATGTATTAACGGCGGCTAGGATTGTATTTGCTAAAAACTGGAAGAATGAGAAAATACCATTGCAGGAAGAAATTATTAAGAAAATATTGGAATGTGCTGAGATGAGTAGATTGACATTTGAAATTAGAGAACAAGAAGATAAACAATTTTATGCAATTTGGGGTTTTTTTTATCAATGGTTAGATGATAAAATACAATAATAGAGCATTAATATTATATATATGAAGAGTTTTTTAGGATTGATTTGTTATGATTATACGACAAATTATAGAATAATTTGTTTGAAGTATTGTTATCTCGCAAAGCATGAATGATTAAAAGTATAGTCAGAAAAAAGATTTTTTTATTTTTATTTTTTTCTTTAGTAATATTAGAATATGGATTGACAATATGAGTGGTTATGCAATATAATTGTAATTGACACTATAAAATGAATGCACAAAACTGATGAACCAACCGATACACCGGAAGTATATATGAGAGTAGATGTTTTTAATGTTTTGTATGTTTGTTTGTTTGTAGAAAATTAATAAAAACTTTAATAAAAAAAAAAAAAAAAAGAGCATGCCCAGGCATTGTTGGAGGTCATACAGGCATGTGGAGGCCACACACATTACTGAGCCTCATTTTGACTTGTTTGAAGGACATTACATCAAAGTTGGATCAGGCTGTAGTGTTTTTTTCCACTTTAATTTTGAGTGTAACTCCAAATCCAGACCTCCATGGATTGCTAAATTTGATTTCCATTGATAATTTTTCTGTGATTTTGTTGCCAGCACATTCAACTATGTAATGAACAAAGTATTTAATAAGAATATTTCATTCATTCAAATCTAGGATGTCTTATTTTTGTGTTCCCTTTATTTTTTTTGAGCAGTGTAGTTTTGATTATAGCTTATCTAACACACATTTGTGTTCTCCAGCAGGCTTTGGACATCACATCCTTTCACCTGAAAAAACACCTGGAACAGCTTCATCTCACAACCCATTCTAGCACATCACTTTCTCCTTGTTTATAATCCTCCAGAGTTGAAGATCAGCAACTGTGTTGTTTGTTCAGGATTCTACAGAAGCTTAACTTTCAAATTACAAAGAGGGGCAAAGAAGCTGAAAACAGATTAGTGGAATTAAGCTGGATAGTATTTCCTATTTTCTGCCACACAGCTTTAATCTTTGCAAAATGCTATACTACTACTTTCAATTACATCAAGGGAAGAAAGAAAATTGCCAAATGAAGTTCAATCTAAACTGTATCTCAGAAATCAGCATATAACTATTATCTTTGTAATCTTTCCTACTACCATTTGCTATAGGTATCTTATGATTATATTACTTTGTTGTTTTTATGTTTACTGAGAGCTTATGCACTGGAGACAAATTCCTCGTGTGTCCCATCACACTTGGTCAATAAAGAATAAAGATTATTGTATGTTATGCATTAACTACCGCAGTACAAAACAAAGAGGGCAAAAGAATAAAAAGTTTCTTTTAAAGAAAAGGCAAAGTGAAATCCAATAAAGGAATAATAGATTTGCATAACGTGTGCACTTAGCAATAGCACTTAGACTTATATACCACTTCACAGTGCTTTACAGCCCTCTCTAAACATTGTATAGAATCAGCATATTGCCCCCAACATCCTGGGTCCTTATTTTACTGACCTTGGAAGGCCTAAACGCTGAGTCAACCTTGAGCTGGTGAGAACTGAACTGCCGAATTGCAAAAGTAAGCAGAAGTAGTCTGCAGTACTGCATTCAAACCACTGCACCACCATGGCTCTTGTGGTAGTGTCACCACATCCTGTTTCCAGAGTCTTCAATGCAGCAGTAGAAATGTCTCGAAGCAATCCCTGTCAGTTCACTTGACAGCCATAGTGCTCACACATAGTACACTCACAATTCCAAATTATCATTAGCTAGAAAGGTTAAAGAGATACCTGCCCTAATTTACATGCATAAAAACATAATGACCTTAATTGAAATAGAAGTCTCCAGTGGGAAATATATACAGGTGATCAAAGTACTAATTGAAAAAATCTCAAGATTTCTGACCCAATTGGTGAAACAGATGTGAAGTTAATTTGGGATTTAATTTTAAAGGTGTTCTATATAAGGCATAGTGGGTAAATTTGAGCTTTTCTGGCCTTGGACTCTCTAGCTTTCAGGAGGAAATTTCATCAACTATTTTCCAAAGATAAATATTTGTCATAGTTACTTCAGTGTTACTCTTTGACTATTAACAAGGTTCATACAAATAAAGGTCCTTCCAAATTAACATTTTTCTTTTTCTTCCAACATGAGGAAGGGTATCCCATGTTACATTTTACTGGCCTTGATTCCTGCTCTTGTAACTTCAGATATTTTGACAAACCCACTGAGAAACATAAAGGTATGTAGCTAAATATTTAAAGTTGCTTCTTTTTTTCCTCAGAATTTTTAAATTTTGAACAGCAACCAGAAATCCATTATCTTTCAAGACTTCTTCAGCCTTCTCCCTGCCTGATCCATGATACATTTACTTACCAGTATGCTAAATTTGACTGAAATTCCAAAGTTCAGGGAAACTGTTTGCCCATGAAATTTCATGTCCTGAGCTTCCTGGATCAGATGTACTGCATATGGATATGAAGCAACCAAAGTTATGCTTGTCTATGACCATAACAAAGATTTGATTTGAAGCCATTAAGAGGCTATGGTCCCTTACTCTGCCTGTTAGCAAGTCCTGTGACTTCTTTTATGAGGTACTGAGACATTCCCTGAGGGGGATTGTGTTGGACCCAAACTTGATTTGCCTTCTTTGGATCGATATGCTGTATATCATGTTGTGCATTTCAGTAATTTTTGGGGGGAAGACACTGAATTAAGAAAAAATAAAGCAGATAAAGCAAGGAGTACTTGTGTCTATGTATGTGGATCATGGGGTGTTTGTAACATGGATTCATGGTTGTATGTGCATAAATACTACAAACATATATACATATATACATTACATACATAAGAGAGCTATCTACCACACCTGTGTTTATACCTAACTTACCTAAAATTGAACTGAGGCAGCTCCACAGTTATGCCTCTGAGGAACAGTAGAAAAACTCTATTAAGTAAAGGTAGTTATCTTAGTTACTATGTTAATTTAATGCATATTTTCCAGATATGTCTTATGTTCTATTTATGTAAGTCATGTTTCTAAATTATTCAGGTCGGTAAACTGATAGGGATTTGTTTGGTTGGAACCTAGCCAAGGTTATGCATGCTGATTATTCAGACTTCATTTTATGGAAGCTTTCATTTATTGTGATGCTCTCCCTTAAAACAAAAAGAAATGTAGAATAACATACAACTACTATGCAGCATATTTGGTAGGATACAGCATCTGTTGTTTGGAAATAATTAATCCTTTTTTTCACTGTTTATTTGCAGAAGAGAAATGCCACTGATGTGGTAAGTAACCTGTCATTTAGAATGCTGATCATTAAGTTTAGACGGCACATATGAAATACAAATATTTTCTCTTAGTCATTTGTATCTTCATTGCTGGGCTTAAAGAAATCATTTCCTCAGCTCAAAAGTTATATTTATTTCTTCAGAAACCATTTTCTCCCAACATATAATTTTCCAGATGTGGCCTTTTGATTTCATTTAAAAAAATAACAGGAATGTATATTAGCAGCACATTTCTGTATAACCATGTGACTTTTTTTTTCTCTAGCACACCCAGGCCATAGAGATCTACTGGGTGAAAATTGACTGCAGTGTAACTTCCAGGTTTTCCCGTAATGTCATCACTAGTCGAGCTGTGAATCGTGCCAATGTATCCAAGGAAGCTCAGTTTGATGTGGAGCTTCCCAAAACAGCCTTTATTACCAACTTTACCTTGTATGTACATCATTTCCTTATTTCTCTATACTTTAGAGATCAGTCTAGTAATAATTAAGCCATTCAGACAGAATAACTAACTACCATGAAGATAAAATTACAGATGATGTTGTAGCCACCTAATCCAACTATGTGCACAAAATCAGATTTCTAAAACTAAGGCCTCTCTCATAACCTCTCTGTTCTTACCAGTTTAGATAACTGATTTCATCACAGCATTATTCTTACCTTCATTCTTTTTAAAGATCATCCAAAATATGGCCTCCTGTTGCATAAGCTCCTCTGAAATAGACATGCCCTCTGATAAGAGTTTTTACCAATCTGCTCTGCAATATCCGGAGAATATGCTCCATCTTTCTTCGTTATGTTTTCAGTCCTACAGAAGCAGCATTCTTTCCAGCCTCCTCATTATACCTCTCAAATATCTCCTTTACTTGATGAACTGAAGAAAAAAACCCTACAAGGCATCTTTGCACATATATTCAAATATCTGATGTATCCTTTAATAGGACAATTGATGGAATCACTTATCCTGGAATCATAAAGGAGAAAGAAGTTGCCCAAAAGCAGTATCAACAAGCAGTTTCAAGGGGCCAGACTGCAGGACTTGTGAAGTAAGTATGTGAGGCCAAACCAAATTTGTTTCCTTATTTCATTTCCTATCCTAAGTATTTATTCAATAAACAGATGCTAAATAAATGAACAAAGTGCAAATGAAAGTGTTAAATGGTGGGCTATGAGCATGAGGATATGTAATCATCTTTTTATGGCTATCTTGAATCTTATGAATCTTACTATGTTTAATATGTGAAGGGCTGCTGGAAGAAAAACAGAGAAATTCAGTGTTTCGGTCAACATTGCATCATCCAGCAAAGTTATTTTTCAATTGACTTATGAAGAACTTTTGAAGAGAAAGTTTGGAAAATACGAGATATTTATCAAAGTAAATCCAAAACAGCTTGTCAATAAATTTGAGGTACAATCAAATGTATTGTTGCTTTATCTTGTTGTAGTTTTTGGAAAGGTTTGTGAATTATTCTCAGAACTATCAATTTAGAAACAATGTATAAATAACTATGAAATTAATTATTTTAATGCTTTGTTTACACTGTACATTACTGGTCTATCTGGTTTGTTTGGTCTTGCTAATATCAACATAATTTTAAATCAATGTTACAGATTGACGCAAACATCTTTGAGCCTCAAGGTATCAGTGAACTTGAAGCTGAAGGGACATTCCTCAACAACGAACTGCTACCAGTTGTGGAAAAAAAATTTTCAGGAAAAAAGGTATGTCTGGTAATAGAATCTTGAAGGATGATTCATATACAGGTTAATCCTTGCCTTGTGACCAGTGGGATGGCAATGGGGACTGCCAGCAAAAATTACAATGGTAACATGCCTTGTGACACCATCCAGAAGTAAAGAAAAGAAAGAATGACCTCTTGGATATATTTCTTCAAAGCAATCTATTTGCTTCACAGAACACAGCTTACAAATTATTTTGTTCCAGTTGGGCTTTCAGTGAGACATGATCCAGGGCAATCACAAATCAAAGATACAGGCACAGAATTATTTGAGAATTCTTCACAAAAGTAAAAGTAGTTCCTAAGCATTTCCCTATATCAGTGATAGGCAATATTTTCTTAGAATAGCTAAAGAGCTGCTCTTACAAAAAATAGATGGGTCAGAATGAAAAAAATAAGTGAAGGTTCAAAAAAGTAAATGGGGGTTAAAACCAAATAAAATATTGAAAATAATTAAGCCTTATCATGCCTAATCATCTCACTTTCAAAGTGTTTCTGCTTTACACTATTTTTTTAAAGTTGAGGGAGATAGCTTATGCCTCATAAAAAGAATGTGTGTACAGAGAAACAACAAGGTCAGTGTGTATTTCTTGTTCTTGCATCTGGTGTATAGACAAGGATTAAGTTGCATGTTTTCATCCATGGGCACTCTTCTGTAACCTGAACAAGTCTTTTTTTTTTCAAGTTATTTGAAATTATGGTGGCTATTACATATATATGCTTTCCTTCATATAGGAAAGTGGTCTTTTCTATATTTCTTTACATCCAGACACTAAGCAACATTCCTCTTGAAGCTGCTCTGAATTCTTTGAGATTGAGACATTTAAAAAGCTAAATTAAACTAGTGAAGAATATTATTAAGAAAATGTGTTTCACCGCAGGTACAAAGATTCTATTGTAATATTTGCCATGTTTTGGGGAGTATCTCTTGGCAACCCATCTCATCTTGCAGGATTAAACACTATAATGTCTTCTTCATCACACTAATTGTGAAGACCAATTTGTATCCAAAGAACTTTCTCTCTTTTGGTACCTCTGTGAAAGTTTGTGTTTCTTGTAAAAAAAAAATCATTAGTGCAGGATCCTATGCAGTGATAAGTCAGTGGCTAAAAAATGACAGGCAACAATCAGACAGTCAAGGCCCTCCTCCTTTTGACTTGGCTCTCTAGAAAGAAATCTGGAAGTTAGTATGAATGGAAATTCAATAAACTCTTTATTGCAGAATATAAACAATGCCTAACAGCATAGAACTAGTACAGTGCATCCAGCCTTATGGGGAAAAAATAATAGTGAAGAAGGAGAAGAATAAAATCAATAAAGAAGGAGAAGAATAACATCAGTGAAGAAGGAGATAAAAGTAATAAATATCATGATACCAATTTGACTAATGAAAGAAGGAAGGAAGGAAAGAAGGGAGGGAGGGAGGAAGAATCTTGACCATATAAGTGTAGCCAGTAAGAGGTAATGCAAGATAAGATATGCAGAATAAGACTTCTTAGACAAGAAAAGGAGATAAAAATACACTTTTCCACAGCTAGCTTTTCTTTTATTCATTGTTCCTACAGATGCAGAAAGGCTGGTACATGCAATGCTGGATCTTGCAATGTTTAATAATATTTAACAATTTAATAATTGGTGAAATCTAAGATGAAGAATTCTTCTTTTTTAAGGGCCATATATCATTCAGTCCTACTATTGAACAACAACGAACCTGTGACAATTGTACAACCACTCTGCTACAAGGAGATTTTATCATTAAGTATGACGTGAACAGAGATTCTCCAAATAATTTACAGGTAACTCTAGTTATTTGACACTTGAACTAATATATCAGCACAAAAACACATCCAAACAAAAAACTCTATCACAAATGAATACTATTGTTAGGAATATAAGTTATCTAATGGGTATTTGGGTTAGAAATATATAAACCAGGATAAACATTTTAGTACTATGTCTTTAAGAGATTGCAAAAACTGCAATTGGGTGTGGTTTTCTTAAATGGCCATAAGATGGAGCCAGAAACCTGGGTTGTCTAAGTCTGAGTCTCAGAAGAGAGTGTATCTTTGTTTCCTTCTGTTGGAAAGTATTGCCCTTGCTCCATTTCTTCTAATTGACTGATATTTACTGGATTTAATGTAAGTCTGTTACTGAACTGTTTTTTGACACTGGACTTTGATATTTGGATTATCCCTGGATTGCAAAACTGACTGAAATTTGTGAATGACTTTGGATTGCTTATTTTGGACTTTGCTTAAACCTTTCTGGAAGTAAAAACCTACATTTACTGTACAGTGTATCTGTGTACTGTGTGTGTATTATTCAAACATCACTCTCTATGTATGCGCTCATTCTCCTAATGGGGAATTACGTCAACAACTATCCTTATCAATGTTTTTAGGTAATAAATGGATACTTTGTACACTTTTTTGCACCAAAAATCCTGGAACGTTTACCTAAGAATGTTGCCTTTGTAATCGATGTCAGTGGTTCCATGTCCGGACAGAAAATTCGGCAAGTAAGTAAACAACACAAATTCTTGGAATATCGCTAAAAGGATGGTAAATTGTACAGCAGATAAAAATCAGGTCCTGCAATCTTTTAGTCCAAGTTATTTTTGCCTTGCAAGATTTACACATATAGTAAAATATGTAGCGTAGTAATCTTGAAAGTATTTAGTAATGTAATTGAAATGTACTGCTTCATCTTTAACTTTCAGCTAAGCCATCTTTTATATGTGTTGATTTAGGCCAGAGCCCCCCAACCATGGGGGGTTGTTCAGAACTAGGACCACGGCCTGTTCAGAACTGGGTTGCACAGGTGGCGAGCAAGGGCACACATGTACATGCAGCTCTATTGACATGAGTGGCAGGTGCTTGGCTTGTGCTTGAAGCTCTGCTTATGTAAATGACAGACCCTTGTGCTCATGCACAAAGCTCCACTAATTCAAATGGAGCTGTGCGTGCTCATGTGTGTGCACCTGTCAATCATACAGAACCATCATGTCTCCTGGCCACCCCCGCCAGGCGACCAAGCCAGAAAGGTTGGGGATCGCTGATTTAGGCCATATATTTTCTTAGCTTCAAAGTCATACAGAACATTCTTTAAAGTGGCTCCTGCAGAAATAAAACACTTGAGCATTACAATGAAATGTGGGATATTGGGAAGCTTGACCATTACATTGCCAACTGGTTTATTCAGCTTTACAACTAGGGTGAGGACCCAAGCAATGAAAGTGAATACAGGTGGACCTTCTTCGAGGAAGCAGTTTGATTTTGAAATGATCAGTTTGTACTTAAGCCATGAATCAATCTGTTCATGAACTATATCAAGAGTAAAAAAATTATTAAAAATAGATAAACATATAAATAATAGTAATATTTTTAAAAAGATGAACATATTATGAAATTATCATTTTAAAAAATCTTTCTATTGCTCTAATAAGATTTCATGTTATCTCAAACATCCCACAATTTCATGGGAGAAAGGCAAAATCTCACATGTGAGAAAAGATTTAGCTAATTTTTATTTATGAAAAATACATGTTAAATTTAATACAGATGATTCAGGGATGATAGTGTGGAGCCTGACTGTTGCACAACATCACTTATCTTTTGACCATGGTTAGAAGACCTTAGTATGGAGATCTTTCAAAAAAAGAAGATGGGTAGAAGGTTTTTTTTTTCCTCTGTAACCATTTGACTTTATAGTATATACTCTTGAGTTAAACAACTGAAGATCTCAAGCAAACAAATATCTGCATCATTTGATGTGGATAGTAACAGCAAGCCATGGGCATAACATCTTGTCTTAGGAGCCAAGAGCTTCTGCCATATAACAACTTAACTTACTATCCAAATATTTAAGGAGATAATATACCTTAACATAACCAACTCCTCCTACCAAATTCCTAAAATCCAAAATCTTTCCAAACAAAATATTGATTTCTGACAGCAAGGAACTAAATAACCAACCAGGGAAGTAAAAAAATGGATTATTTTCATTTGACTAAAAAACTATAACTGGGAAGAAAAGATCGTAGCAATGAAATGTGCTGGTATAGAGAGCTTGCTCAGTTGAAAGGAACGTAGGGTGGAGTAACCCCTGAAATATGGAGGAGAAGTCCTTTGTTGAGAGTTGATACTTTTTAAAAATAATTCTAGGCAAAGGAAGCCTTGACAAAAATAGTGGAAGACTTAAAAGAAGAAGATCACTTCAGCATCATCCTGTTTGAAAGTTCAGTTTCAACATGGAAAGATAACTTAATTCAAGCTACTCCAGAGAATGTGAACCAGTCAAAGGAATTTATTCAACAAATAAATGCTTGGGGAGGTAAATAGAAAAAAAAAGAAAGAAAAATTGCTATATGAGAATAAGGTTAAAATAAAATGGCTGTTTTAAAAAACATTACATTAAAAAGATTTGAATCTCCATTTTCATATGCCAAAAAATTGAAACCCCACTTTCACATTCTAGGAACAAATTATAATGGTGGTTTACTGACTGGTATTGAAATGCTGAATAAAGCTCATGAATCAAAATCTGTACCTGAAAGAAGTGCCTCTTTAGTTATCATGTTATCTGATGGGGAGGCCAATGTAGGTAAGTAGCTGAATGAACATAGGAATAAAGATTGCTGTTCAGTCTCCTTATTTCACATAGTCTTCTCCATACTATATACCACAACCACTGGTGATCATGTGTCATCTTTAAGCCTTTGTGCTGTTTAAGAGGATTGGAAAGAAGATGATTTATGTTCTTGTATCTCACAAGAGTATCCATACTCTTTTCTCAGCTTTGTGAGATGTGGGAGGCACTTACTGGCCAGTTAGAATCATAAGCTTCCAAAAGGTTTCTTTCAGACACAGTTCTACTTCCAGTATATATAAAGAACTTGTCTGTGTGCTACTCGGCAGTTCCCTTCCTGCCTCCAAAGACTGAAAATTAATATTCATTGTGAGAGGCCTAACAGAGGTCCTGGGAGAAGCTCCCAGAAATACTAAACTTCTGAAGCTGCTGTTGATTGATTATCTATCACCAGTTTCACCAGTCTATCACCAGTATTTTTAAATGGGGAAGGGGAGGGAGATATAATACATCTGATAAATAATGTTTTTCCCTTAGGAAAGGCAGTAGGGTAGGAAAAAGGAATCAAATTACAACACTACTCATACTCTTTCAACCCATTAGGAGGAGAGTTTGAAGCTGAAAGATAGGAAGCTGTAGAGCTTTGTATTAAAGTTACAGGATTGCTGTGCCCACAAACACGTTTCAGATCATTGTACTATTTAACTGTGTTTTGTGATCCTTTCTGTGCAGGTGTATCAAATCCCATACAGATTCAAGAAAATGCTAAGAATGCAACTAAAGGAAAATATCCTATATACAATCTTGGGTTTGGTTATGATGTCGACTATGCATTTTTAGAGAGAATATCAACAGAAAACAATGGTGTGGCTCGCCGCATCTTTGTCGACTCAGATGCAGCCTTACAACTACAGGTAGAAGAATAAGCATATGAAAAGTTGATATTTATATTTATGATGAAATATTTCTGTGGCAGAGGAAGGGCACTGAGTACACAATATAGCAACAATACTACCCTGACTTGGATTCAGACATGAGAAAAAAAACATATGTGTTCTCCTGTCCTCCCATTTATCCCAATTTCCTATGTTTGCCATCTGAAAACTGCAGGAATTATACTCCAAATGAAATTTAGTAGCAGCTTCTGTTGGTCATAAGATGTATTGATTCTCCAACAGAGCAGCATGGTGGCAATGAAGATGTTCACCTGTCACTTGGAAGATTTAGAGTTCAATCTTTGATAGCGGCAGATGTTTCTTGCCCGAAGAAAAATATCAGCTAAAAACTCCACTTAAGCATCAGGAAGGGCATCCAGCCAGTAAATGCTCAGTCCTGACTCTGTTCTGAATTAAAGGACTACTGGGTCATAAAAAGAAAACACTATTGATTCTACAACAAAAGAACCAGTTTGTGTATCATGGCTACCAAAAGTTAGAAATGTGTGCCATATCCTCTCACTGATACAAGATCTGCTGCCAGCTAGCATTCTGCTCCACATTGTTCATAGGTGTGCCTTTGGCTCAATTCTTAGCCCAGATGACATGGAAAGACAAAATTAAGAGAACATAATTCAGCTTTTTCCAACCTGGTACCTACAGTATATATTATAATATTGTTAGGATTCCTGCCTCCCTTCCTTGCTTCACTTCCTTCATAGGCTACTTCTATCGATTGTCAGCTGCCTGTAATTTGGCAAATCGAATCTCACCAGGCTCAAGGCTGACTCAGCCTTCCATCCTTCTTGTTCTGTATATAAATAGTAGAATCCAAATAACCCATTCTGATTGGTCACAATAAACTAATGGGGATAGGTTCAAAAGGAACCAATCCCCAAAGCCGCACAAAGGCGGCAAAATTAAATAAATATCATTGGCTACAAGCCGGCAGACAGAAAAGTATAAAAAGGCTGTCGCGGCTTGAGCCAATGTTCCGTTTTGCAACTATACTTGAAATAAAGACTTGTTGTTGGAACCCGGTCTACCTCGCGTTTTTCCGGATGGAACACTGGCGACGAGGGTGGGATCGTCCTAAACACGAGATGGAGCACGCGGTAACAGACAAGCCAGACAAAGAGATATGGCCGGAAACAATGCGCCGCCCCCACCCTTCAACCCCAATGAAGAAGATTGGGAATCTTACGTAGACCGTTTCCAGATGTACCTAGAGAGCAATGAGATGGAGGAAATCTCAGACCAACGAAAAAGAACCATCTTCTTGACACACTGTGGGCCTGCGATTTTTAAAATGGCCAAGGCTTTGGCAAAGCCCCGAGATGTCAAACAACTGACGTGGACCGAGCTCCAAAGAACATTAAAGTCCCACTATGCTCCAGTGGTGTCAAACTTGATAAAGCGGCACGAGTTTTATCAGAGAGACCAGAAAGAAGGCGAAACCATCGCTGATTTTGTAGCCGCACTATGCCAAATAGGGGGAGCGTGTGAGTTTCTCAACTTAGATGAAGCGATGTGGGATCGAGTGATATTGGGGTTAAGAGACTCAACCATACAGAGCAAGCTACTGAACAAACCCAACATATCAGTAGCCGAAGCTATTGCAGAAGCCTCGGCTGCTGAAGCCGCCAAAAAATCGGCAGATAAGATGAAACAAATGAATGCAAGTAATGATGAAAAAAGCCCAGCCAGAGGAAAAAAACAACCTCCCACAACCATGCATTACGAAGAACTCGAAGAGACGTCAGAATCCGGGGAGGAAGACGACGAAATCCACCGCCTATACGCTAACAAAAAAGGGCATGAAAATAGAAATCGGCGGGAATGTGCTGGCTGCGGGCGAAACCATCCCCGAGCCGATTGCAGATTCCTCGATGCCATTTGCAGAGCATGCAAGAAAAGGGGGCATATTGAGAAAGTCTGCAAAAACAAAAAGAATTACAGCCCAAAGAGACGAAACGACTCCCCAACAAAACCTGAGCCAAGACTCTCTGAGAGAAAGTGGCAGCGAAACAGGCAAGCCACTAACCGGGAGAAAGCATACCAAACTTTCACTATCGGAAGCGCTCAGACGGAAAGCGGGAAGAAAGTAAAAATAATTGTAAAAATCGAAGACAGACCCTGCGAGATGGAAGTTGATTCTGGATTGTTCCTATCCATGGTGTCGTGGGACACCCTCAAAAAACTAATTCCTGACATCAAAATTAAGGAACTCCAGAAACAAAACTAACCCTCAAAGATTATCAGGGAAACCGAATTCCTGTAATTGGCCTGGGACATTTTCGAATCGCTTACAGGCAACATGTCGCAGTACTACCACTAACAATAGTCGACCGAGATCGACCAAGCCTCCTGGGTATCGAATGATTCGAACCATTGGGCATCGGGATGACCAGAGTAGACCGGGTGGCTGCAACTTACTGTGAAGAAGACCTGATCCAAGAATTCCAGGACGTCTTCGACGGCTCCCTAGGCAGGTATCGGGGAACCCCCATTTCGTTTAGTCTAGACCCACAGATAACCCCTAAAAGACTAAAGGCCAGACAGGTCCCTTTTGCTTTAAAAGAAAAAATAGAGGAACAACTAAATAAATTGATGGATCAAGGGGTTTTAGAACCGGTCGACCACGCTAAATGGGAAACACCAATTGTGACACCAATTAAGCCAGATGGGTCGGTTCGAATCTGTGGTGACAACAAGGCTACCCTGAACCACGCGCTGCAACAGAGCGCGTACCCGGTGCCAGTTGTGCAACACCTACTGCACTCTCTTGGGGGAGGAAAGGTTTTCACCAAACTAGACCTGGCACAGGCGTACTAACAGCTCCCAGTAGACCCCTTAATGGTGGAAGCACAAACAATAGTGACTCACAAAGGGGCATTCAAATGTAACAGGCTCCAATTTGGAGTAAGCGTAGCCCCAGGCGTTTTCCAGAGCCTCATGGAATGCCTGTTAAATGGCATAAGAGGGGTCATGCCATACTTTGACGACGTCCTAATTTCAGCCAAAGATGCAACACAACTAAAGAAAAGACTCAAAGAGGTCCTAAATAAATTCAGAGAATCTGGCCTTAAAGTAAAGAAAGAAAAGTGCTGCCTAATGACTGTTCACGTCGAGTTCTTAGGATATTTAACTGATGGAGAGTTACCCCACCGAAAAAAAAGTAAGAGCTATAAAAGACGCACCAGAACCAAAGAATAAAACTGAGCTGCAGGCATTTTTGGGACTGATAAACTTTTATAATGTGTTTCTACCCCAAAAAGCCATAATAGCAGTACCATTGCATCGATTACTGGACAAGAAAACAATTTGGACATGGGGGCTTAGAGAAAAAAAGCTTTCCAAGGAATAAAAGACTTATTAACATCAAACACCGTTCTTATCCAGTTTAGCAATACACTGCCATTGACGGTGACCTGCGACGCCTCGCCATTCGGAGTCGGTGCCATCCTGAGCCACCAATTGCCTGATGGGAGAGAGGCACCCGTCGCATACTATTCTAAGACCCTGTCCAAAGCCGAGTGTAATTACAGCCAGTTGGACAGAGAAGCTCTAGCAATTGTCGCCAGAGTGAAACGCTTCCACAAGTACCTATATGAAAGAACTTTTCAAATCGTAACAGATCACAAACCGCAACTAGGAATTTTGGTGGGAAACAAACCTACACCGAATATTCTGTCCCCACGAATGACTAGATGGTCAGAGTTCCTGGCAGCCTATTCCTATACTCTGACACATCGCCCAGGGAAACAAATTTCCCATGCAGACGCTTTGAGCAGAACACCATTGCCATCAACAGCAGAAGACCCGGCACCAACGATGACAGCAATACAAATAGAGACTTGCCCCGATCTACCCATATCTGCGAATGATGTCGCCAGAGCCACCGCAAAAGACCCATTGACTGCCCGCGTACTTAACTGGGTAGGTAAAGGCTGGCCGGAAAACCAAAAAACTGAGAACTTTAAACCTTTCTGGACCAGACAAACTGAACTCTCAATCCAAAAAGGTTGTTTATTGTGGGGTGATCGGGTAATTATTCCCAACAAATTACAAACCAAGGTACTGGGTATGCTTCACGAAGGCCACCCAGGAATAGTTAAAATGAAAAGCCTTGCTAGAAGCTACGTTTGGTGGCCGGGTATAAATAGGGACATCGAATACTGGGTAAACTCATGCAATAAATGCCAAAGAATCAGGCCGTCCCCGCCAAAAGCACCCATAAGAGACTGGGAAACCCCAAGAGGCCCCTGGTCACGAATCCACATCGATTTTGTGGGTCCTACCAAGGGGCATACGTTTCTGATTGTCGTGGATGCATACTCTAATTGGCTGGAGGTAAAAATTATGCCATCTACGACAACAGAAACCGTTATAAGACAACTTGACAAACTCTTTGCAACCCATGGCCTACCGGACATCCTAGTGTCCGACAATGGGCCACAGTTAACCAGTCTCCAATTCGAGCAATACCTAGCCTCCCTAGGTATAAGACATGCCCTAACCACGCTGGCCCACCCGGCGGCAAACTGTAGGGCAGAGAGAATGGTCAGGTTTACCAAGGAGGGTTTAGAAAAAATGGACACTGGGGATGTCCAAAATAAAATAAATCGATTACTCACCCTCCAACATATCACACCCAGTACTACAACCAACAAAACCCCAGCAGAATTACTGATGGGAAGGAAACTAAGGTCGCATCTAGACAGATTACACCCAAACTTCACACCAGAAACCCCCCCCCCGACTCCTCCACTCGATGCAGGACCTTTGCAATAGGCGACTTAGTTTATGCAAAAAATTTTACCGGGGACCCGTAATGGCTACCCGGACAAATTACACAAATAACAGGCCCCAAATCATACCGACTAACGGTAGACGATGGCAGGGAATGGAAGCGGCACATAGACCAGCTTCGCTTCCGAAACATGGAACGAAATGCAAACACACAACCACACATAGCAAAAAACACGACGAAATTCAAACCAAAGAGAGGGGGGAAATGTGAGAAATCAATAAAGAACCGTTTAAATTAAACTCTGAAAACAATAACAATCAAAAAGAGCAAATAAAAGACTCACTGTTTGAAGAAAGTTGCGAGAAGAGTCCATCCGAAGGGGCCAGCCAGGCCAGCTCGACCTGCCTGGAGGAAACGGGAGGGAGCAGCAAAACCGCCGGCCTAAGAAACTCAGGCGGCAGTAAAATGGCTGACTCACCCTTCCAGATAGTTCCATGGAGAAGGACGGAAAACACAGCAACCCCATCCGAACCGGTCGAAGCCTCCAACAATAATGAACCGCGCAAGTCCAGTCGAGTCAAGAGAAGCCCCACCTACCTGCGAGACTACATCACCATGTAGGACTGAACTAAGAGGGGAGGGGTGTTCTGTATATAAATAGTAGAATCCAAATAACCCATTCTGATTGGTCACAATAAACTAATGGGGATAGGTTCAAAAGGAACCAATCCCCAAAGCCGCACAAAGGCGGCAAAATTAAATAAATGTCATTGGCTACAAGCCGGCAGACAGAAAAGTATAAAAGGGTTGTCGCGGCTTGAGCCAATGTTCCGTTTTGCAACTATACTTGAAATAAAGACTTGTTGTTGGAACCCGGTCTACCTCGCGTTTTTCCGGACGGAACACTTCTGAAGTTGGTAAAAGGAGGACCCAGACTGTTGGGGGCAATAGGCTGACTCTGTAAATTGCTTAGAGAGGGCTGGAAAGCATTGTTAAGAAATATACAAATCTAAGTGCTATTGGTTTTTCATTCCACATCATACTTCATATTTTCCTGGCAAAAATTAATAAAAAGTGAGAGGCTGGGTAAAAAAGCTAGAAAAAAGTGGTTTGTTTAGTTTCTGTGTCCTATTAAAAATGTTAGTTTCTTCCTTTGAAAAAGCTGCTCACATCAGGAAAATTTACCTTATGAGAGCCGACATCAGGGAATTTATATGATGAATGAAAGTATACCTTCTTATTTTTAAAAAAGGGATTGTCTCACAATCAATGGATTTGCAAAATAGGAAAAGAAAAGATGTCCAGAAAGGCTTTATATTAGTAAACATTGTGAATGAAAAGAATTACACCTTTTCCTGTGATTAAAAAGAATCGAAACTCATCTGAAAACTGTTTTATTAACATGTATAGTGAAATAGTCCTAATTTTTGTATTGCACATGTTTAATGTTATTGCTACATCTAAACTCACATGGTTAATTCTCCATTTCATGGAGTCCCCGTTTTCCATATCTGTACAAAATTGTAGATGCCAATTTTGGGAAAGATTTTTTAAGAGTCAAGACTAGTAGTGGCTAACTTTTTTCGGCTCCCATGCTGATAATTGTGCATGTGCTCACTTGTACACGCTTGTGTGCCAGCACCCAGAAGGCAATGCATGCTGGGCACCCCCACACTCCTGCGCATGTGCGTGCAAACCCCACTTGCATGCTGTGCATTTGTGCAGGTCACACTTTCTCCTTTGCACGCAGCATGTCTGTGTATGCGCACTTGCCTCTCCCATGCACCCCCCCCCATGCGTACATGCACAGTGGGTTTTTCCGGGTGACATCTCGTGTGCCGGGGAAATGGTTCTGCATGCCACTTCCGGCACACATGGCATAGGTTCATCAACACGGGTCAAGGCTGTCAACAAGAGGTCTGTTTTCTAGATTACTTCTCCAGGGTGGTCTAGATTCTGATAACAGAAGAGTACCATGCCTAAAAAAAGTAACCTCTCATTTGCAATATTTTGATTTCGAGAATAAATACCCCAATATCTATTTTATTCCCAGGGTTTTTATGATGAAGTAGCCAATCCTTTGCTTACTGAAGTGGAGTTAGGCTATAAAGAAAATGCCATCTCAGATTTGACTCAAAATAGTTTTAAACATTATTATGATGGCTCTGAAATAGTTGTGGCTGGACGAATTACAGACAATGACCTGAACAGTGTCACAGCAGAAGTAAAAGCTCAAGGGGTAAGTATCTTTGAAGTCCAACATTCCTCAAGATATTACCATGGGATTCCATGGTAAGTGCTATTGTTTTTTCAAACACAATAAAAAATATTCACACTTCCAGAACAATAATTTTCTGAATGCTGCTGAGAGAGTAGATACTCCAGGGAAAATCATTAGGTAGTTTACCTGTCTCTATCAATGTTCCAGAATATTGAAAATTTTTATTTTGGAGATGGTCTCTATTTATATTGCTTTTAGAGACAGGCCAGCACCCAGATTACTGGTATATTGGCTAATTATTTCACTTAATAACTAGCCAAATTGAATTTAAACTGCCAAGCCATGTCTAATCCAGGGATATGGCAGGGAGGGGAATATAGGTATTTATTTTTTTATTATTAAATATAGTTATATAATGATTACATAGCACCTCAGCTTGTACCAAACTTAAACCAAGAGATAAAAACACACTTATGTAGAGTAAAACTATTAAAACCAAAATATAAGTTCCTTGCAAAACAGTACAGGTATCTTCTCAGTTAATAATTGTATTGTGTTAGAAATCCATGGGGTTCATTAAGACCTTTAAAGACTGTCTGAAAATGTTGATACATGTGAGTTCAGCCATCTTTGCTCAATGTACATAAATATAGAAATAAACACCTGTATAATAGTGTACTGCTGAAAAATTATTATGGAATTATAAATCCAATCCTTTTCTTTCATCTAGGCACTAAATGAGGTGACTTATACTGAACAAGCTAATGTTGAGGAAACAACCAAAGCTCTTGAAGAGCAGCAATACATATTTGGAGAATATATTGAGAAATTGTGGGCTTATCTAACCATTCAACAACTTCTAGAAGCACGGTAATGTAGGACTTTTTCAATTTTGTAGTTCCTTCAGAGAAGTTCATGAAGACTGGTGTTGTCAATCACTTTCCATCCCTTTCTTTAGAGAAAATTAGTTTCATTCAATAATGCCTGGAATGGATTGGTAGCTATTCTTCATTGTTGGCTTATAATTAATTTGATCTCTTGGCCCAAGTTCAATTGTTTTAGATAATGCAAGATATTTATTGCAGGTCTTCTAACTTCACATTAGAATTTGATAAGTCCCAGTTATCTCTTTCTTTTTCCAGGAGACAAGTCTTTTCTTTCCAAAGTATTCATGAGGCTCCTTTATTTTATTATTTAGAACAATTTACAATATTTTTTGCATTACAGGTGGAAGAATACTGAGTAATTAATATTAACATGGTTAAAACCATTTCTAAATGCTTCTCCAATGTTCTTGCTTTTAGTGCTGTAGTGGAGGGAGATGAAAAGGAAAAAATTACTGCTAAAGCTCTGGAGTTGTCTCTGAAATATAAGTTTGTTACTCCATTAACATCCATGGTTGTCACAAAGCCTGAAGGCAATAAAGTAAAGGAAGCAATTGCCGACAAACCCACAGAAGGTACAGATATTGTCATAAGGAAATTAATCTACCTGACTTTTAATGGTTTGGGGCAGGGGTGGGATTCTACCGGTTCACACCGGTTCTATAGAATCAATTGTTATGATTTTGCGCAGTTTGGAGAACCGGCAAATTGTGCCCCTGGCTGGCCCTGCCCCTCCCCTCCCCCCCTCTCCTCCCTGCCCATTCAGTCCTTATCGCACATGCGCAACATCGCACGCATGCCCGACATCGCTGACTGCATTCTTCCCCATCCAGTGATTTCTTAAGGTATTTTTCCCCTCCCACCAACCAGGGATCCTCCTCACTGTCTTAATGCTTCATCCAGGAGGCTTCTCTGAGGCACAAGAGGCAAAAGGGGGCATGCGGGAGGGGGGCTGTGTTCCCTCTATGCTCCATTTTTTGCCTTCCTGGGCCCCAGAGAAATGGAGAGGAAGGGGTGCTATGCACCCCCTCTGCACTTGGTTTTTTTACTTCCTGGGCCCCAGGGAAGCCATCTGGTAGCAAAAACACCCCCCAGGAGGCTCCCTGAAGCCCAGGAGGCAAAAAATCCTGGTGGTGGAGTGCTGCAAAAAAGAAGAAGCCATGCCCACCCAGTCACATGTCCATGTCCACCTAGCCACACCCACAGAACCGATTATTAAAAAAATTGAATTCCACTCCTGGTTTGGGGGCAATATTCAAAATATTCAAAATTGAACTAGTCGAGAATATCCTGGAGCAACAGGTAGTATGCTTTCCCCTTAGATCAGGATAGAAATGCATGAATTTTATGGTGTGTGCTTTTCAGCAACATCTGCAAACATGCCAAAGGGGGATCAGATTGATGTCAGCAGCATCATGGCAAGCTCCACCTCTTTTCTACATTCATTTTGATATTGCATGTATTCCTCAAAGGAGAAGAACTTAAAAAGAACAATTTCACAACGTGGCTTTTGTTATCTTTTGTTCTAATTTTTGACATTTTAACGTAAATATTTTCAAAACACAATTTAAAAATTTAAAAAAATACAGTAGAAATTAGATTTGTAGCAATCTCCTGCTAGAGCAATGTTTCTCAATCTTGGCATGTTTAAGATGTGTGGGCTTCAAATGCCAGAATTCTCCAACTGCTAAGATTGAGAAACATGCATTAAAACTAGTTGTTCCAGCCATGGCAACTTTAATATCTATGGACTTCATTGGTGGCTGGCGAATTCTGGGAGCTGAAGTCCACAGGTCTGAAAGTGGCCAAGGTTGAACACCCCAGCTCTAGAACAACAATGGGTTCCACTAAGCTTCGCTGCTCACTTCACCACCGTTGTTCTTTCATTTGATCCCTTTCTACTCAAAGGCCTTATGTCAGGGCTCCAGCATCCACCCCCATTTAAATCATGTGTCTCCAGCTTCATCTCTCAGTTTAGAGAAGATTTATTAGGCATGAGCATGCCAGTGCTACCTGGGTATAGCCGACTCTGAGACACACGATTCATTTCAACCTTGACCCTGGTCTTCCCCCTACCCCCTGGATGTATATTCTCCAATGGGACACATCCATAGGCAAAAGTCATCAATCATAGTCTCCAGTAATAATCTTGTGCAGCTCAAGCTTTGGTCACCTAGAGATTATCTATGAAGCACCTAGAAATTAAATAATTGGAATCTGAAATCTATCATCCCTATCAGAAGAAGATTATCTCTGGAAGAATTAAAGGAAATAAAGTCTTGATGATGATGCTTTGCTAAATAACTGCATGACATGAATCAATGGAGGAAGGGAAGGGAGAGATTGTATGTATAAACTATATTTTGTAATATGAGTAAATTACACAAGCCCTTTTAAAAGAAAATAGCTGTTTACTTGAATTACTTTTTAGAAAAAAATAAAAATAGCTGCATAGAGACATGTAATTGACATTGTGTGCAGTGTACCCTCCAGTCTATCCTTATTGAAATAGGTCAACTATAATTTTTTGCAGTCAAACTAGTTTAAAAAAAATATTAATGTTTCTTTTTCTCTCTCCCTCCCTTCCTCCCTCCGTCTTTTATCATCTTTGGAAACAGCTGAGGGTAAAGTTAATTGTAATTCTTTGCCTTTCTTCTGTATGAATATGAGCATATTATAAAGGTATTCTTTGAATGATGATTTCCAGATCTAATTGAAAAGAAGCAAATAAAGCAATAATAACTCAGTGGTGTTTTAAATAAGTTTAGCTCAGATCTCATATCTTCCCATCCTATTGGTTAGGTCTCTCCCCCCACCCCTTCACCCTTGGAAACAGCTGAAGGTAAATTGAGTTCTAATTCTTTCCCCCATATTTCATATCTTGCCACTCCATCGGTCAGGTTTAATGGAGTTTATTTTAGTTCCTTCTTTTGCCATCTGTTTAAGATGAAATGTGTATATTTTCACAATGGAATGTAATTTAAATATACCCTGTGTTTTTAAAGAAAGGTGTATGCCATATTTTCCATTTATTAACTCAGAAGAATTTGCTAAATATATAGATTTGATTATATAAAATTTAAAGTGCTAGCCTAATTTTCTGAAATTTATTGTATAGCTTGGTTGATTATAAGCAAAGTTTCATTTGAATCTTGTCCACCATGCTTGTGCAAATGAGAATTGCCTTACATCCGGGAAGGTCATATCTGTTCCATATTAACATATTCCAAATAGGCTATTCCTATTGGACAAGAATACCCAACGCTGATTGGTTACTTTTCTCGACGCTGATTGGCCAATAATAGCTAGTCTATGATTGGCCAATTCAAGCGGTGGGAAAAACAAGTAGCCGACATTGGACACTAGCCACGAACAGCTTTGCTATAAAAAGAGATGCCGTGGCTCCAGGTTAAGATGGACTTTCTGCACTAAATAAAAGAGCTGAAGTTACGCTGGTCTCCGGTCTCATTCTTCGCGAACACAACAATATCCACATTTAATAAAAACAAGAACCAAGTATTTAAAGGAATTGTATTACAGACAATGCTGGGAGCAAATTTGGACTGTTTGCTTCAACAGACCCATGGTAAAAGTAAAAATCAGCCATAGCTGATCTGGCATTCTGACTTCAGTCTGAAACCTCTGCCTGCATGTTTCATTGTTTTTGTTTAGCTTTTATAGTCCCCTCCCTCTCTCTCTCTCTCTCTCTCTCTCTCTCTCCCTCTCTCTCTCTCTCTCTCTCCCTCTCTGTATTTTCACTATAAAATACACACACACACACACACAGAGCAGATTGGTGCTTTTTACAGAGATGTTTAACTCCTGCAGCACTTCCTGGAATGACCACTGTAGTAATGTGGCAATTATGGGTAAAGAAATGATGTGTAAAGGCTTTTTAAGGGATCACAGGTAGATAATCCATTGCCCAAGGTCACAGGTAGCCCTCAATTTTTTTGCTTGCTTATGGACAAAGCAACTTATCGTAATTGTCAAACAGTGGAAAGAAGCAATCTTCCATTATTCTGAGGCACAAAATATGTGAAATCTGTGCAGGGTAAACCTTAATTAGGTACAATTCCTGAAGCACTATACTCAGACCAAGAAAAACAAACAAAAACAAAAAATCTCAGCCCATGAACGTGCAAGATAGGTGCACAGATTTTATCGCATTACTTGATTTACTGATTGTCCCTTCCTTCAAATGTTATGTAATCCTTGCCTCCCCCCAGAATTGCCTTTCCCTGCCCCGAATGTGAACCTGGCCTTCAAAGCTATTACTGAAATGGAGCAGAATGTTAACTGAAGTCCTAACAATCACAACATGTGGAAACAATTGTTTTATTTTGTTTTGTTTCTTCTTTTATGCAGAAAAAAGGGTGGTCAACTTTCAATTTTTCAGCTATCAAACCACGGTCCCTCCACCTATAGCCCCTTACTATTATTCTAGTGGTAAGTTTCTTTTTTAGAGTTCATAAATATCTGACATACACACACCATACATACATACTTACATACATACATACATACATACATACATACATACATACACATAAACAAAGAGTGATTGATATCAATATGAAGAAGGGAAAAAAAGTAAGGAAAAAAATAAATCTTTCTGAGGTCCTGGAGAGTGAATCCATGAAGTAAAGGCAGCAAAAGGATTTCAGGTTTTCCTGTTTGAGACAGAACCGCCAATTGTTGGATGTGGACTGGAACGTCTCATGCTGTACCTTAAAATGGGAGACGCTTCAAGGAATGGATCATGTCTCATGCAACTGTTGTTGCCTATTTTTTTCTCACCTGCCTCAATCATCAACTAGAGATGATTACATAAGAAGAAAAGGAAATCAATGACCTACTCTTCTCAATTTCCAATGTTGGATTAAAGCTAGGGCCCATGTTACAATCATGTTACCCTGAATGTTCTTTCTACTGTAAAGACACTACAGAAATATTCTAAATAGAAACTGTGTCTTTCCATACTTTTTATTCTTACATTCTTCTGTTTTATTTTAAATGGTGTACAAAAAAATCACAGAAATAAAATTACCTGCTGATGGGAGTATGATATTTGGTGTAATTTCTTCTTTGCAGTTGATGGAGACCCACACTTTATGATAGCTGTACCCCAGAAAAAAGATGCCCTTTGTTTCAATATTAATGAGGAGCCAGGGGTGGTGTTAAATTTGATAAGAGATCCAGTTACAGGTAAGCCTTTCTTTTCTTAAACCATGATTGTAAATAAGAAATATACTGCACTGCTAGATCAGTTCATTGTCTATCTAATTCCATTTGATTTCTTTGAAGTCTGTTTCCTTTGGATAAAAAATACACAGATAACATGTAAATTCTTACATGTATACATGTAAGATATAGATATGAATCAAAACTTTTCAGATTTGGATTGCTTATTATTTAAGTGGAATTAGGGGCTTTTTCTGATCTTGATTTACTTGCTTCTGGCATGCCCAAACATTCCAAAGCTTCTGCTATATCCTAAAATCCATTCACCATTAATATATCTCAAGATAGATTATATCCTTTAGTTCTGAGTGTATATACCATTTTGTTAGTTCAGCATGGCTGTTTATTTGTGCCAACTTTAGATATCAACACCTTGAAAGTATTATAACAGATGTCAAAAGGTGAGCTCACTTCAAGGAAGCCATTGTAATTCTTAGGCACCAATCTAAGAGATCATCACAATAGCAGATTATCAGAAAAGTTGTGAATTTAAATCATGGAACATATCCAAACACAGTAGAAGTGGATTTCTTTTTTAATTGAAATGGCTTCAGAATGTGATGCATGTGTTTCAGAGCTACCTGCACAAGATTATACGACTTCTAAATGATGCAATTACCAATAAATGGTCATTGCCCTTTGGAGAAGATACTTGCCTAAAAATAGCCCAATTTGTTATTCTCTGAAGAAATAAAAATGAAATTAACTCCAATTAAAGGAGATTGAGAAAATTAAATTGTTCTAAGCATAATTTATTCCACTAAATATTTCAAGATGGCTTAAAGTCCAAGTGGGTACCCATGGTTTTCTTTTCAGTACAAATACAATATTATGGTAAGGGCCTACACTCTTAATTAAGATTAGGGGGAAAGGAAATAAACATTTCATTTTCATTACAGTCAATCCCAGTTGAACAAAAATATGCAGTATGCAATTCTGCCCCCTGGAAAAGACATATTTAAAAACCATGTTACTTTTACACATGCTATTCCTTTAACATCATTTCCGGACTTTAGGTGTTACTGTTAATGGACAGCTTATTGGAGATAAAAAGAGCATCAACAATGTAAAACCACAGAATACATATTTTGGAAAATTTGGGATTACAACTATGAATCAGAATGTAAGACTTGAAATAACAACTCAAAATATCATCCTTCAAAATGGTATAAAAAGGAGAGTGTTCAGTTGGTTTCATGAAGTTGGCTTACAACATTCCGGGTGAGGTTTTATATTCCTAATATATAAAAGTGCTATTTTTAGATCAGGGATAGGCAACTTAAAGCTTTTGTAATTTTCACATCTCTTGGTCTATTCCAAAAGCCTAAGGCAAGATACCAGATCAGATTTCTGACAGGTTATCCTTATTTCTTTGCAGAATGCAATGAGAGAAAAAAAGAATGTCAGAAAGAATGGTTGTTCCCACCCACTGTTTTTATGTCTAACCTCCCTTTGGGCTCTGCTATTAATCTCTTCTTGTTTCAGCTCTGTTAACAATTCATTTCCCCAACAGACCAAACCTGAAAGAAGATTACCTTCACAATAAAAAAAGTTTTCCCAGTCCTAATATAAGCAAAGTAGGGTAGATTTAAATAAATTCAGTTACAGAGAAAGACAACAGGCTACAACTTCCTTTGCAAACATGAGACATGCTTTATAAAAAAAATAATTATGTGAAGCATAAAACATTCTACATGGACTATGAAATATAACCGGTGAGATACATTTTTGAAATATATGTAATATATATTGAAATATATATTTTCAATATGCAGTATTTCAGATACTTAATATGGCCTATATTTAACTAAATATGTACCCATGTTCTAGTTATCTTAAAAAAGTGATGACCCATATAAATAATGGGTGAAGTGGGAGGAATAATATTTCAAGCAAGAATCTGCTTATGTCACTGAGACTGAGGTAAGAACATCAGAAATGATTATAAATTGACAACTACCTGTACAGACATCACTTACTTTGATTTATCTATGAAAATGTGCCATCCAAAAGTGTAGCAGATACATATTTAAAGAGTGGGAGATTTTCTAGGACTGGTTTCAGCTGCAATTCAGAGAAATCTAAGTTGAGAAATCTAATTTGATAAGGTGAGAAAGCTGGGCATTGTACAGGATTTTTATTTTTGAAACTGAACATGGTTGAGGACCAGAACTGTTAGGCTGTAGCAAAATTTAATGCTAGGCTTCATTTAAACAATACCCATGTGCTTACAGATGCCTTCTCCAGAAGTGGTTCTCTACTTGCAACCTATTTTCCTGATTCAAATCTTTGCATTATGCATACTAATATTCACTTTTTCCTACTTGGTTTCTCTAATCCAACTTAGTTTGACACTAATAATCAAACGAAAACAGAGCGTAGAGGTTTCAATGGATAATGGAGCAAAGTTTATTGTTGTTCTACACCAAGTGTGGAAACATCCAGTACACCAAGATTTCCTGGGATTTTACATGATGGATAGTCACAGATTATCTGAACAAACCCATGGTTTATTAGGTAATACAAAGATATTATTCTAAATAATTTTTTTCACTGCTTATCTTTCAAAAGGCATATAGTCTTCTGAAATGGCATGAGGTTAAATTCCTGACTGACTTGGCATGAGATTAAATAGTCAGTAACACTTGCTTTTTACATTTGTTTGTTGCCAGCAATGCAGTGTTTATTTCTGAATCGTGCCTTCTGCTATCATTGATTGTATATAAAAGTTGTTGAAGTTTTGGTAGGGTTTTTTTTTGGGGGGAGGGGGTTATGAGTTATTTCTAGTTCAGTTTATACCAAGCACATTCCATTTGATTCCTATATTCAGATTAGAGCACACCACCTGACAAAGACAGCAATAAACATATCCTGATGTTTATTTATTAAAGATGAGAAAACATAAAAACAGTTAATTGGTAGAATGGGGTAAAAGAAAAGCAGGGAAAGAAAGAGATGAACATTAGATAAAAATAGAAAATAATCATTGTATATATTGGGCAGCATAAAATTTAATGAATAAAATAAAAAGTAAAATGAATAAAATTATAATTTATTAATGAAGACTATTTCTAAATAAAAAAATCTCTAGAACTTTCCAGATTAACTGAAAACTATTTTCTAGGGAATTAGCATAGACAATACTAAAGGGCTAGTTAATGTTTTGGTTAACTGAGATTTAATCTTTTAATGTACAGAATAGAGATGAAAGATGGTATCACCAGTTTATTCCATCTCTTTTCTGGGCCTTGAAAGAAACAATTTGGTGGACAGGGATAATGTAGCCAACCATTTTGACTCTGGGCACAATTCCTTGCTTTTCTCCTTCCCATATTAAAGAAAAAACTGCTCCCTAATTAACAGTTTCTTCTTGAATATGGGGGGCAAGAAAAAAAAAACCTTTGTACAAAAGTTGTACACAATAGCGGGGGAGAACCAGAACCTTAATTTTCTGTTTTATCTTATCTGCTCTAGCTCTTTATCTCTGTCATATGCAAACACTCATACAGAAAGCTCAAGCAATTTGCAAAGCAGAATTTTGGATCATCCAAACAGGCTTATTTTAAATTTGAATCTTAGTGCCGCATAACCAATCCCAATGGTACTGTGACCCATATAAGGCAAGTTGTTTGAAAGCAGGAGAGTAATGGACTGTATCCAACATTTCTGTATAAGTAAAAATTAGAGTTAGGACCTCAATAGGGTAGCTATAAAAGTAGTTGCATGCAATTTATAGCCACAATTAGCCCTGCTGAATGCAAGATGTAGCTCCTATGGTTTGCTTTTGAATGACTGACAACTATTTAATCAAGTTCCTGTTTTGCTCTCAAATGACTGGCAATTGTTTAATAATTACTGCTGTTGCTATCATTTTTATTTTAAGGGCAATTTTTCCACCCAATCGACTTTGATATACTTGAAGTCCACTCTGGTTCAGATCCAGAAAAAACAGATGCCATCATTATTGTTAAAAATAACCAGTTGACAGTAACCAGGTAAAGAGAGCCTGACATTTTAGCTGACATTGAAATGCTTGCGTGAACTGGATGCTCTAAGCTCATTGCTTTTTGTGTTATATTGTAGGGGATGGCAGAAGGATTACATAGCTGATATCCAACAGGGCGCCAATATCCCTTGTTGGTTTATTCACAACAATGGAGATGGCCTTATTGATGGCAATCACACAGACTACATTGTTCCCAGCATATTCTGAAATAAAAAAAGCAACCTTCAGAGCAATGATGATGATGATGAAGAAAAAGATCATGTTATGATAACTGCTTGTGATATCATCTGGAGAAATACTGGGGATTTTGTTGTGAATCCAAATAACTGATGTGTATTTTCTGCTTAGATAAAATTTCAATAGACTGGAAAACTTTGAACTGACTTAATTACAGATTTATTTTCTGCTCATTCCTGAGTATCTGTAGGCAGGTTTATATAACTAAACATTAAATATGTAAAAACATATATGTTGCAATGTAAAAATCTCTCTGAAATGTCTGGCTAAGGCTGTGCATAAATTTTAATAATATTTGTTTGCAGGCATGCATATGTGTATGTGTCAGCTCCAATAGTAATTTGTTCTGATTATTTAAACTTATATGTTTTATATACACTGAGAGCTTATGCATCAAAGACAAATTCCTTGTGTGAGCAATCACACTTGGCCAATAAAGAATTCTATTGTATTCTATAGAAAATTCCCCATTACAGAAGTAATATTCACATGCAGAGATGCTTGAAATATCAGACCTAGTTTGCAGAAAGGAAAAGTATTGGCAACTATCGCCAACCCACTGATGACAATTGCTCCAAATCTAGCTGCTTTAGATACTGTAGATATTAAATAATACGGTGAACAAGATGAAATCTTACCAAATTGTCAAGGCCAATTCCTAAGCAGAGTGTGTCAGTATTATATTCTGACAGTGGTCAGAGAGATAATAGCAGAACCACTATTAATTACAGTTTAGGTTGGTGCCATCCATTGCTTTTTCATTTGATTCATAATGTAAAGACTACATTATTGTGTTCTTTATGGATGCTGTTGAAGGGAAAAATCCATGGCTTATTTTCAGTGGTGAGATTCAGCCAGTTCTCACCAGTTCACTAGAACCAGTACCCAACTATTTGTTCAGTTTGGCAAATCACCTGAAGCCTTGCCCCTCCCCTCCTAGTCACTCCTTCCTTCCTTGCCTGGGCTCTCCTCTCTGGGCTGCTCAAATCATACTTTGGGTAAGAGTAAGGGACTGTTGACAGCCTGTTTCCCTTTCCCTTCTTATGCTGCTTATGCTTCTTATGCAAAGACACCACCTTTTTGCACTTTCCTGTCTGGCCAGACTGAGGCCATTTTGGCATCTTGGCGGTCTTCTAACCCTGTCCCCTTTCAAGCAAGCGATGTCCATGCAGGCAAAACCCCAAAGCAGCTCCAAGGCGCCCAAGGAGAGGAAGTGTGGGGAAATTGATACAGGGGGACATCAACCCTAGCTTTGCTGTCCATTGCAGCTAGGAATCTCAAATAAAGCTGAGAATGAAAGTTTGTGTTATAGCCAGCCAGGCACTAAATTGGCTCTCTGTGAAGTCCTCATCTGCTGACTTCTTGTGCCACCCTCTAAGGTGTCTGGATTCCCAGTGATGGGATGGGGTCCTTCAGGCATTTAGTTTGGCTTCCTGTTTAGTAGCTCTAGCCCCTCCCTCCATCACTGGGAGTCCAAGCACTTCAGCATGCTATAAGCAAGGCCTCAGCCAGGCTCCTTGGCAGACAAGGACTTCACAGAGAAAAACTGATCTCGCGCCCAGGCTGGTTACAACACAAACTTTCATTCTCAGCCTTATTTGAGATTCCTAGCTGCAATGGACAGCAAAGCTTTCATTGATGTCCCTCTGCATTGATCCAGCAGACAAAACAGGAAAGGGGGTCAGGGAGAAACAGTCCAGTTACCATGGTATTATCTCACATGCTTCCTCCCTGGCTGCTGCTGCTGTGAGAGTGGGGAGGCCAGCAAACCAGAGAGCTTCTTCCCCATCTTCCCAGGAGCATGGAACTTCTTGCAAGCAGGCCTGAGCTCCCTTGAAGTTTGTTCTATTGCTGGAGGATGGCTGCAGTGGACCCATCTTGGCTCATGCCAGCTCCACGCCAGGATTGCTGCAGAGAGTCTCTTCTTTCGGGTCTTTTTGTGTGGGTTGGAGGGAGGCAGAAATTGCAACTAGGGGTCTGTTTCAGCCTCCTGGACTTTGAGCAAAGGCTGGAGGGAAGCGCCACTGGTGGTAAAGAGCCAGAGGGTTTTGTTCCAGTGGGACTGCATCATAGCCCAGAACTGGCTGACCATCTCCAGGCGCTGGAATGTGGCCTTATACTCCCGCAGGTCTTCCATCTGCTTAGAAAGCTTATGCTCATAGTCTTCAGTGAGGTGCTTCTGCTGAGCCTCCTTCTTAGTCAGATCCAATTTGAACTGAATCAGCCATTTTGCCAACTCTTTCTTATGGTGGTTTCTTAGCTCCCAACAACTGTTTCCTGTTGAGGCCCTAAGGAGCCCGGGTGGGCAGGCAAGGAGAGGCCAGGTGGGTGCCCCTCAATGTAAGTGATTTTGAGTTGGCCACTCCCACCCAGTCACATGACCACCCAGCCATGTCTACCCAGGTGGTCATCAGGGTAGGGAGCACATTGTTAAATTATTTGAATCTCACCACTGGACATAACTATGAAGAAGTTCAATTAATAACAATAGGCAGAAAATGTTCTGTATGTAAAGTGGATGACTCCAAATCTACCATTCTGATTGGCTAAGGAAAGAAACAGTGGATTGGTTCACTAGGAACCAATCCAAAGAGATACCAAAAAGGCGGCAAATCTAAATAGCTGCCATTGGCTGTAAGCAGGCAAGCCAGCCTGTATAAAAGGGCTGGCCCCGGCTTCAGCCGGCGTTCCGTCACTAACTGTTGATAATAAAAGTATTTGTTGTTGGAACCCGGTCTACCTCGTGTGTTTTCCGAACAAAACACTGGCGACGAGGATGGGATCGTCCTGAACGGAACAAAACCTGCACGTGGTGATAGAAGCCCAGACTGCAACTAAGATGTCTGGAAACAACGCACCGCCCGCACCCTTCAATCCCAACGAAGAGGATTGGGATTCCTATGCTGATCGCTTCCAAATGTACTTGGAGAGCAACGAAATGGAAGGCATTTCCGAACAACGAAAGAGAGCCGTGTTCCTGACGCACTGCGGAACAACCGTCTTTAAAATGGCAAAAGCCCTCGCCAAGCCTCGGGACGTTAAACAATTAACGTGGACAGAATTACAGAGACTCCTGAAAGCACACTACGCCCCGATGGTGTCTAATTTAATAAAGCGACATGAATTCTACCGAAGAGACCAGAGAGAGGGAGAAACCGTTGCCGACTTCGTCGCTGCACTCAGACAAATTGGGGGTGAGTGTGAATTCTCAAACATAGACGAGGCAATGAGAGATCGCGTGGTGTTGGGCCTGAGAGACTCAACCGCACAGAGTAAAATGCTCAACAAGCCCAACATCACCGTTACCGAAGCCATTGCGGAAGCCACAGCCGCTGAAGCTACGAAAAAATCCGCAGTGACTTTTAAGAAAATGAACACGCACGGCGATGAAACATCAGCCAAAGAGAAAAAGCATCCTGCCACAACGACCCATTATGAAGAGTCGGGCGAAACAAACGAATCAAGCGAGGAGGACGACGAGGTCCACCGTTTGCTCACAAGCAAGAAAGAGCGCGAAAGGAGAAAGTGGCGGGAATGCGCTGGCTGCGGAGGAAACCACCCACGAGCCGAATGCAGATTCCTCGATGCCATCTGCCGACATTGCAGAAAAAGAGGGCACATCGAGAAGGTCTGCAGAAATAAAAAATCTTACAGCCCGACGAGACGCAGAAATTCCCCAACACGAGCTGAGCCAAGTCGAGCCGAAAGAAAATGGCAACAAGAAAAGCGAGCCAATACACACCAAACTGTCATTATCCAAAGCTCCCAGACGGAAAGTGGAAGAAAAATTAAAATCGTCGTAGAAATCGAGGGAAAACACTGCAAGATGGAAGTGGACTCGGGGTCCTTCCTCTCCATGGTATCATGGGACACAATTCAACAGTTAGTCCCAGGTATCAAGACCAAAGACTTGATGAAGCAGCACCTAACCCTCAAAGACTATCAGGGAAACCAAATCCCTGTGATGGGCAAAGGACATTTTCAAGTTGCCTACAAAAACCACATCAAAGTGCTTCCGCTGACCATAGTCAATCAAGACAGACCAAGCCTCCTGGGCATCGAGTGGTTCGCGCCATTGGGCATCGGGATGTCCGGGGTCGATCGAGTGACCACAACCGGCTGGGAAGACGACCTAGTCAGAGAGTTCCACGACGTGTTTGACGGATCACTGGGCAAGTACCGGGGAAACCCTATTTCTTTCAATTTAAACCCCCAAATAGCCCCATGAAGAATAAAAGCCAGGCGAGTTCCTTTTGCACTAAAGGCAAAAATAGAGGAACAGCTGGAAAAATTAGTAGCCCAAGAGGTTTTAGAACCTGTGGACCATGCCAAGTGGGAAACGCCTATCGTCACACCCATTAAACCAGACGGGTCCATCAGAATCTGTGGTGACTATAAGGCTACCCTGAACCACGCATTACAACCAAGCGCATACCCGGTGCCCGTAGTCCAGCATTTGCTCCATTCCCTGGGAAATGGCAAAGTTTTCGCCAAACTCGACTTGGCACAAGCCTATCAACAACTCCCAGTAGACCCAGAAACAGCAGAAGCGCAGACTATTGTCACCCATAAAGGTGCATTCAAATGCCATCGACTCCAATTTGGAGTAAGCGTAGCCCCTGGCGTCTTCCAGAGTCTAATGGAACACCTTCTAAATGGCATACAAGGAGTCGTTCCCTATTTCGACGACGTCCTAATCTCGGCCAGAGATGAAACACAATTAAGGAACAGACTAAAAAAGGTTCTGACTAAGTTTAGAGAAGCTGGCCTCAAGGTTAAAAGAGAGAAGTGCTGTCTAGTTAAAAACAACGTCGAATTCCTGGGCTACTCAATAGACGGAGAGGGCATCCACCCCACTGATAAAAAAGTTAAGGCGATAAATGACGTGCCTGAACCTAAGAATAAAACGGAACTCCAAGCATTCTTAGGATTAATTAATTTCTATAATGTATTCCTGCCAAACAAAGCCACTATAGCAGAACCGCTACACCGCCTGCTAGACAAAAAGGCTACTTGGACTTGGGGTTACAAAGAAAAAAAAGCCTTCCAAAATATTAAAAGACTGCTAACATCAACAAACGTTCTCATCCAATTTAGCGACACTCTGCCATTAACAGTGACCTGCGACGCCTCACCATATGGAGTAGGTGCCGTCCTGAGCCACCAACTACCGGATGGCAGAGAAGCACCCGTCGCATATTATTCTAGGACTCTATCAAAAACCGAGCGGAATTATAGCCAATTGGGCAGAGAAGCTCTAGCAATTATCGCTGGAGTAAAACGTTTCCACGAATATGTATATGGGAGGACTTTTCGAATTATAACGGATCACAAGCCGTTAATGGGGATTTTGGCGGGAAACAAGCCAACACCTAACATACTTTCACCCAGAATGACGAGATGGTCAGAGTTCCTGGCGGCCTATTCCTACACTCTGACACACCGACCAGGGAAACAAATTTCCCATGCGGACGCTTTGAGCAGAGTGCCTTTGCCAACAACCGACGCAGACCCGGCACCAACGATGACAGCGCTACAAATCGAGACATGCCCCGATCTACCCATATCAGCGTATGATGTCGCAAGAGCCACCGCGAAAGACTCATTGACTGCCCGCGTTCTTAGCTGGGTAGGTAAAGGCTGGCCGGAGAATCTAAAAACTGAAAATTCCAAACCTTTCCGGTCCAGACAGACTGAACTGTCCATTCAAAAGGGGTGTTTGTTGTGGGGTGATCGGGTAGTAATCCCGGCTAAACTGCAGCCCAGGGTTCTTAGGCTTTTACATGAAGGGCACCCCAGAATGGTTAAGATGAAAAGCCTCGCCAGGAGTTACGTGTGGTGGCCGGGTATTGATAAGGACATAGAGTATTGGGTAAGCTCATGCCACAAATGCCAGACAATTAGACCATCCCCACCAAAAGCACCCGTTAAGGACTGGGAAACCCCTCGAGGACCGTGGTCAAGAATACACATTGACTTCGCGGGGCCTACCAAGGGGCATACTTTTCTGATTGTCGTTGATGCCTATTCCAATTGGCTTGAAGTAAAAATCATGCCATCAACGACAACAGAAGCCGTAATTAAGCAACTAGACAGCCTGTTTGCCACCCATGGCATACCAGACATTCTCGTTTCAGATAATGGGCCACAGCTAACCAGTATACCATTTGAGCAATACCTAGCCTCCCTAGGTATAAGACATGCACTAACTGCGCCGGCTCACCCGGCTGCGAACGGCAGGGCGGAGAGAATGGTCCGGTTTACAAAAGAAGGGTTAGAACGAATGGACACTGGAGATACACAACAAAAAGTAAACCGGTTGCTCACACTCCAGCACATAACACCTAGTACTATCACAAATAAATCACCAGCAGAACTACTCATGGGGCGAAAATTAAGATCTCACCTGGATAGGTTACACCCAAATTTCACCCCAGAAAACCCCCCTGACTCCTCAACACGGTTCAGACAATTCGAGACAGACGATTTAGTTTACGCTAAAAATTTCTCCGGCGACCCGGTATGGCTACCCGGGCAAATTATACAGCTTACAGGCCCCAAATCCTACCGGGTAAAATTAGACGATGGGAGGGAATGGAAGCGGCATATAGACCAGCTTCGATCTCGAATTATGGAAAGAACCGCGGACTTAAAAACATTCACAAAAGAACACGGCGAAATGCAAACCGAGGTGGGGGGGGGAAAGGCGAGAAACGAATAAAGAACTTTTTAAAAATAAAACTAACATTCAAAATGACCAAAAAGAGCCAACAAAAGACTCACCGTTTGAAGAAACCCACGAAAAGAGATCTTCGGAAGGGGCCAGCCAAGCCAGCTCGACCTGCCCCGAGGAAACAGGAGGGAGCGGCAGAACCGCCAGCCTAAGAAACTCAGGCGGCGGTAAAATGGCCGACTCACCCGTCCAGACGGTTCCAGAGAGGAGGACGGACGACACAGCAGCCCCATCCGAACCGGTCGAAGTCCTCACTGGAAATGAACCGCGCAGGTCAGGTCGAGCCCGGAAAAGCCCCACCTACCTGCGAGACTACGTCACCACGTAGGACTGAACTAAGGAGGGAGGGGTGTTCTGTATGTAAAGTGGATGACTCCAAATCTACCATTCTGATTGGCTAAGGAAACTAACAGTGGATTGGTTCACTAGGAACCAATCCAAAGAGATACCAAAAAGGCGGCAAATCTAAATAGCTGCCATTGGCTGTAAGCAGGCAAGCCAGCCTGTATAAAAGGGCTGGCCCCGGCTTCAGCCGGCGTTCCGTTACTAACTGTTGATAATAAAAGTATTTGTTGTTGGAACCCGGTCTACCTCGTGTGTTTTCCGAACAAAACAGAAAACTTGCAGGATGGGTGGAGGAGATGGGAGGCTATATCATTATCTGTGGGTGTCTATTACTGTTTTTACTGTGCAGATTGCATTGGACTTGTTTACCATCAGAAATAAATTGACTCTGAACTTCAGACTGAATATAGAAGCAAAGGTTGATGCTGCACCAACAAATGTTATAGGAGAAAGAGAAGAAGTCAAACAGTATCGAAGAATAGACAAGGAGTGCAGATGCACATGCACACACAGACACACACACAGAGAGAGAGAGAGAGAGAGAGAGAGGGAGAGGGAGAGAGAGACCACACACATCATGGATATGAAAGATGCAATCCAACTCTGGACTTTATTAAAAGTGTTACATATTAGCATACTCCAAATACTCTATTCCCATTGGTCCACAAACACTTGAATATGATTGGTGTTCTACTTGACGCTAATTGGCCAATAATAGCAAGCCTATGATTGGCCACCTCAGCGGCAGGAGAATCAAGGAGCCGTCATTGGCCGTGAGCCACGAGCAGCCTCTCTATAAAAAGGGGCTGCTGTGGCTCCTGGCTCAGATGGAATTTATGAACTAAATAAAAGAGCTGAAGTTATGCTGGTCTCAAGTCTCATTCTTTGCGAACTCAACACTGGCGACGAGGGTGGGATTCTGAGACAAGGAGACCAGTTGAGCACGTGGCAACGAAAACTGAGCAGACGAAATGGCTGGAACCAACTCGCCACCCGCACCATTCAATCCAGCGATGGAGGACTGGGAATCATACATCGAAAGATTCCTCATGTTCCTGGAAAGCAACAACTTGCAAGGAATCTCTGACAACAGAAAGAGAGCCATGTTCCTGACGCACTGTGGGCCCACAGTATTCAAGATGGCCAAGGCATTAGCCAAACCAGAGGATGTAAAGCAGATGGCCTGGCCAGACTTGAAAAAATTATTGAAGACTCACGATGCACCGACCATCTCCAGCCTTATTCGGAGACACGAGTTCTACAAACGGGACCAGAGAGAAGGTGAGAGCATCGCAGACTTTGTAGTGGCTCTCAGGGACATTGGAGGGGCATGCGAGTTCCTCAACATGGATGAAGCCATGAGGGATCGCGTGGTCCTTGGTCTAAGAGATCTCACCCTACAAAGCTGACTGCTAACTCGACCAAAAATTATAGTCACTGAGGCTATTGCTGAGGCCACGGCATCTGAAGCAGCTAAAAAATCAGCAGCCAAAATGCAACAAATGAATGCGACAACACCAAAAACACCGGCGGAAACAAGACAAATTCCAGAGAAAAAGTCAGAGAACACACACACTACGCAGATAGCAAACTGTTGTCCGAGATCGACGAGGAAGAGGCGATCCACAGACTCCAGGCTGAACAAAATAAATGGGAGAAGAAAGGACATAAGTCAGGGTTCCAGTGTGTCAGGTGCGGAGGAGACCACCCCCGTTCCGAGTGCCATTTCCCAGATGCTATGTGCCGGTATTGCGAGAGACAGGGACACATAGCAAAAGTCTGCCAAAACCGTAAGAGATACAGCCCCCGATGTAGAGACAACACACCACCAAGGGTAAAAGAAAGACAACATGGAGCTGTGAGAGTTGAAAAAGCAAAGGCAAGCAGTTAAATGAAAACTAAAGAAAAGAAGAAACACACCAAACTATTACTATTGGTCATTCAAATGCAACCAATGGCCGAAAAGTACATGTGGCAGTCAGGATTGAGGGCCAAGAATGTGAGATGGAGGTGGACTCCAGATCATATCTATCAATGGTATCATGGAATACCATTAAAAGACTGATACCGCATATTGGCAGAACCGAATTAGAAAACCAAGCACTGATACTAAAAGACTACCAAGGAAACAGGATCCCCGTAGTCGGACTCGGACACTTCCAAGTCACCTTCAAAGAACACACAAAAATTCTGCCTCTAACCATCGTAGACCGGAACTGCCCAAGCCTGTTGGGACTCGAGTGGTTCGAACCCCTGGGAATTGGAATGACCGGCATCAAGAGCGTCACCGAGACAGACTGGGAGGAGAACCTAATGAGGGAGTTCCAGGACGTCTTCGATGGGAAACTAGGCAAGTACCGAGGGTCCCCCATATCATTTAATTTAAATCCAATAGCTCCTATTAGATTAAAAGCGAGGCGAGTTCCCTTCACATTAAAACCGAAGATTGATGAGGAACTCAATAAACTTATAGAACAAGGCATATTGGAACCAATTGATAGCACTAAATGGGAAACCCCAATCGTGACCCCAATTAAGCCAGATGGGTCCATGAGGATCTGTGGTGACTACAAGGCCACTCGAAACCATGCACTACAGCAAAGCGCACATCATGTTCCAGTCGTGCAGCATCTTTTATACTCACTGGGGAGAGGCAAGGTTTTTCCAAAGCTCGACCTTGTGCAAGCATACTAACAATTGCAAATCGACCCCGAAACAGGAGAGGCACAAACTATCGTGACTCAAAGGGGAGCCTTCAAATGCAAAAAAACTGCAATTTGGAGTCAGTGTGGCCCCAGGGGTGTTCCAAAGCCTGATGGAGCAGTTATTACAAGGGATAAAAGGGGTAGTCCCATATTTTGATGACGTGCTAGTGTCAGCCAGCAATGAGAGACAACTGGAAGCCCGTCTCAGAATAGTATTACAAAGATTCCAAAAGGCGGGACTCAAGGTCAAAAAAGAAAAGTGTCAGCTAGCTATCTCGAAAGTCGAATTCCTAGGGTACCTAATCGATAAAGAGGGCATCCACAGATAAAAAAATCAAAGCAATCAAAGAAGCGCCGAGACCAAAAAACAAAGTAGAATTACAAGCATTCTTGGGACTTATCAATTTTTACAACGTTTTTCTGCCACAGAAGGCAACGATGGCAGAACCACTACATAGACTACTGGACAAGGCAGCCACCTGGACCAGGGGACGACGAGAAGAGACAGCATTCCAGAAAATAAAAGATTTAATAACATCCGAATCTGTATTAATACAATACAGTGAGAAACTACCGTTGACAGTCACCTGTGACACATCACTGTTCGGTGTTGGAGCCATACTCAGCCACACGCTGCCCGATGGGAGAGAAGCACTGATCGCATTCTACTCCAAAACACTATCCAAAACGGAAAGGAACTACAGTCAGTTGGTCAGAGAGGCATTAGCAGCAATATCCGGTGTCAAACGGTTTCATGAATACCTTTATGGTAGGACCTTTACACTTATTACAGACCACAAGCCCCTTTTGGGAATATTAGCAGGGAACAGGGCCACTCCGAACATACTCTCCCCAGAATGACAAGATGGTCCGAGTTCCTTGCCGCATACAATTATAAACTGATTCACCGATCAGGCAAAGACATTCCTCACGCCAATGCGTTGAGCCGTACTCCCCTACCTGAACTAGGGAGTGACCCAGCACCAACCACATCCACCCTACAGATTGAGACACTACCAAACCTGCCCATAACCGCGGCAGACATTGCGAAAGCAACAACAAGAGATAAAACTTTGTCACAGGTTTTTAACTGGGTAGGAAAAGGGTGGCCGGAAAACGAGACAGACGTGATTTTTAAACCGTTCAAGAACAGGCAGACTGAAATTTCATTGTTAAAAGGTTGCATTCTGTGGGGGGATCGGGTGGTAATACTGGAGGCATTACAAGAGCAAATACTTAATATGCTACATGAAGAACACCTGGGTATTGTACGAATGAAATCCCTGGCCAGGAGTTATGTATGGTGGCCAGGGATGAATAAGGATGTTGGGAAATGGGTAGAAATCTGTGGTAAATGCCAAAGATCCCGACCTGCACCTCCTTCAGCACCTATACTAGACTGGGAAACACCGAGGGGGCCCTGGTCAAGAATTCACATAGATTTTGCAGGGATTACAAAGGCACACTCATTTTTAATCATAGTAGACGCTTACTCCAATTGGCTGGAAGTAAGCATCATGAACTCAACAACTACAGAAGCAGTTATCAAACAACTGAGAAAACTTTTCGCCACACATGGGTTACCGGACTTATTAGTTTCAGATAACGGGCCACAGTTCACAGCATTGACATTTGAAAAATTCCTCGCTGAACATGGAATAAGGCATGCTTTGACAGCACCAGGATGACTGGCTACGAACAGGCGGGCAGAACGCATGGTCCGATATACCAAAGAAACCATAGAAAAATTAGACACAAGAGACATACAGGAGAAATTTTATAAAATGCTCACCATACAACACATCACACCGAGCTCAAATACAAATAAAAGCCCAGCAGAATTATTAATGGGCAGAAAATTCAGATCGCATTTGGATAGATTACACCCTACATACAGTCCTGAAAAACCAACAGACTCCTCCAGCAGACACCGCACATTTGAACCAGGAAACCTAGTCTATGCTAAAAAATCTCACAGGGCACCCACTGTGGATACCGGCAAAAATAGCACAAATAATAGGGCCCCAGTCATATAGACTAGAAACGGATGAGACACATTGGAGGAGGAGCTGGAGGAGACACATTGATCAACTAAGATCAAGAACATTGGAACGAACCACTGACATACCCAGGCACGAAGAACAACACACACACACACCAGAATCACAGCAAACATTAAACAAAAACAATAATAAACCAACCAGAGAGGGGGGAGACCCCTCAAACACAAATAAGAGGGGAGGGGAGGATCTGTGCCTCTGTCAGATCAAGAAACACCGCAAAATCAAAACACAACCCACAAACCACATTCGCAAATAAACTCAGAAAGAAACAATGATTTACCTGAAGAAGACTTCGGCAAAGAGGAACAGGAGGCACAAGAAGACCTAGAAGCCACTCTGGAAGGGAGCAGCCAAGCCGACTCTACCAGCCCAGGTAGGCCAGGCGGGAGCGGCATGGCTGACTCCACCTTCCAGGAGGTTCCACAGAGAAAGACGGGAGAAACAGCGATCCCATCTGAACCCGCCGAAGACAACAGCATGACTAAACTGCGCAGGTCAACTAGACAACATAAAAGCCCTGCCTACTTACGTGACTACGTAAGGTAGGACCAAACCAAGAGGGGAGGGGTGTTACATATTAGCATACTCCAAATGCTCTATTCCCATTGGACCACAAACACTTGAATCTGATTGTTCTACTCGATGCTGATTGGCTAATAGCTAACCTATGATTGGCCACCTCAGCGGCGGGAGAATCAAGGAGCCGTCATTGGCCGCGAGCAGCCTCTCTATAAAAAAGGGCTGCCATGGCTCCTGGCTCAGATGGAATTTATGAACTAAATAAAAGAGCTGAAGTTACGCTGGTCTCGAGTCTCATTCTTCGCGAACTCAACAAAAAGATTGTTGGATTCCAGCTTACCAGGAAAAGAAAGAGAAAGTGAAAGGAAGACCCTTTATCAGGATCTTGCATTGCGGGGCACCACATTCTGAAGCTCTGTTTTGCTGTTAGTACTGGGGGGACCATAACTGGAAAACAGTGTAAGGAGAATAATTTTATTGTTTAAAAATACCGAGTCTTTTAGAGGTGGCATGGATGCTGAAATATATTGTTTCTTGTTAACCAGTAGAAAAACATTGATGGGATTAAGTAGCCACCACCCAATTACTTTGTCCAATTTTCTTATTAGGATTGTTTTAGTAAATCTCTCTTGGGCTAGGCTGGATCTTTGCTGCCTCTAGTTAGTTTCATTTATTCATGGACCCTTCCCAAACATCCTTCTTTTCTGGATGTAAACTTTGTTATACTTCTACACATAAAGGAAATATTAAAAATACACAATACGTGAACATATAAAAATTAACCTTTCAAACACAAAACTAAACATCTTGTCTGCTATCTGTCCATCTCCGTGTCTATCTCTGTCTCTCTCTCTCTCCCCACCCCACCTCTCACCTTTCACATTTCACCTCTCATCTTTCATATCATCTCTCATTGAAAGCAATATTCTAATCAATAGCAATAGCAATAGCATTTAGACTTATATATTGTTTCACAGACGTTTCCAGCCCTCTCTAAGCAGTTTACAGAGTCAGCATATTGCTAATTCTTTAAACAATCTGGGTCCTCATTTTACTGACCTTGGAAGAATGGAAGGCTGAGTCAGATTGGACAGCCAATTGTTCAGTATGAAAGACCTCCAAGGTTCTTTCCAACTCTGTTATACTGTTCCTGTTACACCTCCAAATTTAACAACCTTATTTTCCTCTACAAGATCTATTCTTTTAAATATACAAACAGCTTGCCACAAGATATACTTTCAAAATAGGTACTGCTGAACTTCCTCTTTCTTTAGCATCCCTCAACACTTGCATTTGACCTCATTTTTTTTGACCTTGCTATATGAATTGAGAACTTTTTGCGATTGCAAAAAGGCACATCATTTTTCAATATAGTTATTTTCTAGAAAAAAAGCATTCTACATAATACATTCTTTATTCCCAGATATTAACCATCTCCAGTATGAAACCAATCAAATATGCTGATTTTGACCATCCTCTGTCATAATTTTAATTAATACTAGACAACCTATAACATGTTGGGTCTTCCCTCATCAATATTTACTATAAGGCCCTGTCCCACTGCACTTACGGATGCAAAGATGATGTAAAACATTAAAAAAAAGCTTGCCATTCGTTGAAAAATGCTATGCATCTGTTGTGTACTCATTGCATATGTGTTTCATACGCTCTATCCGTCGAGCATCCGTCCACTGAGATTTCATCCACGCAAGAAGTTTTGAGCTGCACAAAACTTTGTGAATGGATGAACTTTCCGCCATGTACGATGTAAATCCGCGACATACAAGCAACAAACATTCTATGTCCGTTTATCATCCATTAAACGTCCGCTGTATCCTCTCTGCATCTTTTGGGCATCCTCGCAACTCACATCCGCTGCAGCTGAAAACAGAAAGAGGGAGAAAACAAAAGGTACATGGAACGTCTACACAGCGTTAGTAGCACGGAAATAGAAAGGATACGCAGTGAACGGTTTGCATCTGATATACTTCTGCGTGGCATCCCCTTTCTTTCCTTTAGGCGTATGTGATGCATCCACTTCATCCGCTATGCGTCCACTTTGAAATTATCCCCCGGAACCCCTTCGGAGGTGTCATCTCCTTCCATCCACTTTCATCCACTAGGCTTCCTATGAACATCCATTTAACATCCCCGCTACATACTACCCACGTCCGTTCTTTTCCATTCTTTTCTGTTCTGTTTATGCAAATTTTCACCAGTTTTTGGAGCGGATGACAACGGATGGAGCCACCCCTGAAATTTTGCTCATCCGCTGTGTCCTTTATGCATACATTTTGTGTCCATCGGCCAGTGGGACCGGGCCTTAATTAGCTAAAGAGATAAACAGAATGACCATGGACAAGAGAAAAAAGCAGAGGGAGTTGGAGCAGCTTCTGAATTCCTGCTAGTTTCCCCTTTGCTTGTGGGAACCTGACATATGGTCAATTTCACAATTATCACAATTATGAAATCACAATCACAGTCACAATTATGTGACTGTGGCTGACCACAGTGGTACTGCGATTGCTGCAAATTTGTAAATGCAATTGGTGTGAAGATCATTAAAATTTCAATTATATGGGAATAATGGTTCTTGGATTTTTCTATGCAATTTTTAAGTTACTGGATTCAAAAATTGTTGCCTTATGATGCATTATTTTGGCTAATTGAAGTTGACATACAGACAAACAGACAGGAGAGTTTTAGTAGTATATACCCTTGTTTTTCCCCCTTATTTATATTAAATCTGAAATTTTCCATATTTCATTAATGTATGTATTAAAATGTTAAAATTTTATTAGGATCCACTATTATTACAATCTAGATTATTTGGAGATGATAATCAGTTTTATTAATTAATTCCCTTTTTTCCTTGCTCTTTTGTATTGCAGCTGTCTAAGAAATAAGCTTATAGTTTGCCTTCTCTAGAGAGAGCAGGCTGGATGCTTGGTTTGTCTTCCATCCTTCCAGCTGAGTTCCAGCAAGCCTCTGTTCACCTGGGAAACAAGCATTTTCCTTTGACAATAAAAGCTGCCCTTTCTGGTACAGCCTGCTTATCCTTCACTAAGGAGCTAATGAATCACATCTAGTAGCTTTCTATTTTGACTAGCCAGGGAGTAGGACACAGATCTGGTTAGTTAAAATAGAGATGAAAGACCATCAGCTCATTTCTTTTATTAGAGATAAATAATATATATTATTGAGCTTGCTGGAACACTGTTGGATGATTGAGGGACAAACTGAAGTCTCTACAGAAAGCAAGCTTTTGAATTCTTCAAAACTCTTCTTCAGGCAGATGTCATCTGCACTTCAAATTTATGCATCTGCCTGAAGAAGAGATCTGAAGCATTCAAAAGGTCACTCAAATTTTGTGACATTTTAGTTAACCTAATAATAAAGTTGTTGCCCAACTATAGATTTTGGATTTATCTTGATAAAGTCAGGGTTCAGATGTGTTATTTAGCTGGATTCTGGGAAGAAGATCAAGGAAAGATTAAATAAATAAAATCCAAACCTGAACATATATAAAAAATATTGTGATAGACTAAAGTTTTCTTCAGGACAATACTAGGAAAAGTCAAATATTGGTTTTAGATATGTTACATCATGTTAGCTACTCACAAATGTTGCACAAATGAACAAAAAAAGTTGCTTCAAAAATAATCAGCAAAATCTATTTGTAAAAAATGGAATGGTAACAAATGAATTACGAATTAGCATTCTTCATAATGCTGCTGATCTTGGAAAAGGGTGCAGATAGATGTGTATTTATATACTATATATAAGTGAAATCATATGATCATTTTATCATTATATACTGTATTTACTTTTCTCTTTTGTGCTTTTGAGTCAGTGCCATTTTCCTGGCAATATTTCGGGAGTGGTTTGCCAATACCTGCTTCCCAGGATTGAGATCTGATCAGGGCTGATCAAAGTGCAGATGAAGAGTTGAACAGCAATTAAAAGCACCATGAAAAAATGAAGAGCATTGCAAAGCACTTAAGTCAGCAATGGCATTGAAGCAACAGGGTCAGTTTGCACAGCAAATAATTTTTTTGCAAAGTTGGTTAGATAACCAAGATGACAAGGAGAAATGCGTGGATGTTCAAGTTTGAGGTATGCCTGAAATGGAGGAGGGAAGGAAGGAAGGAATGAAGGAAGGGAGTGGGTATGCTGCTATTGATCCAAGAAACTTGGTAAGAAGTAGACACACAGAAACTTCTGACCTAAATAAACTAGCTGGAAAATATGCTGCTAAGATTTGCAGCCTCCCATTGAAAAAGAAATCCTATTTCACATGTTAAAAGCTAGAAAGTAGTTATTAGATACATCCAGTTATGTTAGCTAAAAGGTATGAAAATTGAACTTTACATACAGAAAACAATTCAGAGAAAAGTACTGTATATAGAAATCAGTTAAGGAATAACCCTTTAAGCTTGTGAGTCAAATGCAATGGAAAATCTCTTGTTGCAGCAAAAAAAATAAAGGTAGATGGACAACACTTAAGGAATTATGTCTTCTGACTCCCAAATCTGGAAGAAGATGGGTTGACTAGAGGAGCAGCAAAATCCTCTGCAATGGTCTAGGATAGATCTCAGTCATAACAACAAGAATGAATGAATGACAAAATTCTGCAATATACTTAATAATACACTTGAAACTGCTCAAGAATAAACATCCCTAGGTTACCTCTAATGTTTAATAATGATGTTTCCAGCCAATTATAAGTTAAAAGTGGTGAGGCCCTTTTTTTGGCCATAGCCTTTACTATGATTAAGAGATAGGACTTCACCCACCCATCCATCCTTTTACATCTAAGCAGGGCATAAAGCTGTCTTAACAGTATCTATTTTTTCTACTTGATCCATGACATTGTCTTCATGTTTTCCCCAGCCTATGAGGGAGGGCATATATTTTCTGCACATATTGTTGAGACAGGCATATATTAGCTTGTTAAAAAAGTATATTTTTCCCTTTACTTTGACACTGTCCTGTGGCAACCTAAAGGTGGATAAAATCTATTCCAGTTGTTAACTATTACTCTGGATAGAGATGCTTTACTCACAGCTAGTAATTGGGAAGACAAGCAGGACAGAGATTTTCAACAAAAATAGAAGATTTCAAGTCAGTATGTTTTCTGTTACCTGGAGGGAGAATGGATAACACTTCACTTTAGTTGGAGAAACACCAATTTAAAGAATTAAAGACAGAACTGGAAAATTGTGGTTTTAAAATATGTTATCATTATTAATTCACATTAATTCGACACATGCAGCCTTCAAATTAAAACAATAGGTGCTATTTCTAGAATTAGAATTCTTTTTTTTTTTAATAAGAAAAGACCCATGGAGTCCCAATAAGTTGGAACAGTATTTTGCAGACCTCCAGATGTCCTCTTTTCAAAAACTCTTGATTCCTGCATTTTGCACTTGTGTGTGATAAGAATATCAATATAAATTACACCTTAGCCTGATTTCAACTATTGATTGTGAAAAGTGTTTTTCTTCCTGGATGTGTAAGTTGCTATGCACCTACATATGTATACAAATCTGACAGGTAACAGTAAAATGCAGATTTTAAACATGATATGGAACAGCTTGCCCTGGGATGTTGTGGGAGCGCTATCACTTGAGACTTTCAAGAAGAGATTGGACTGCCATTTGTCAGAAATGGTGTAGGTTTGGACTAGATGACCTACAAGGCCTTCCAATTCTAATTATCTGTTAAATCTGTTAAATATAGTAAAGTTATTGTGTTGTGTCATTGCACAGCCTGGATCTCCTGGTTGGTGAGCAGCATGTGATTGGTTTACAAAATAGTCTCTAAATAGAGATTCTAACCTAATAGAATAGCATGCATGTGTTGGAATGAAAGTAGGTTTGGGTATACTTAAATTTTTTAAAACAACTGATTGGTGTTATATTTGCTGTTGGTATAGACTGCTGCATATGGCACAAGATTAACTAAGGATGATAATTTAGTCTGCACCTTCTATATGTGTTGTAGTTTGCCAGCAGCAGGTGTGAAAGGCTGAGGTCTCGGAGAGTGAGGACTCAGATGAGGGACCTGCATGTGATTCAGGGATGGGGCCAGGACCATCAGGGAGTAGAATGCTGCCTTTGGAGATTGTGAAGGCTGGCAGCAGTGATGAAGAGGCCCCCGAGGAGCCCATGCCCAGCACACATGCGTACAGGGCTGCTCGAAGGAAAGAACAGCTGCAGTAGCACGGGTGACTCGGGAGTAAGGCTGGAAGGCAATGGGCCCTCCCTGAGAAGATAAAAGCCAGCTGAGAAACTGCAGTTCTTTGCAGAAGGCAAAGAAGTTTGATATTTGAGCCTAGTGGACGTTAGAATATCTGAGTTGGTGTTTGAAGACTCTTTGATTTATTGTTTAGGAAATTTATCTGTTCTTGGCAGCCTTGCAAAAACTTGGCAAGGGTCTTTCTTGTCGGAGCTAATTAGTTGGAAGCAGCCTTTTATCTGTGAAGAAACAGGATTCATAGATGAAACAGTAAAAGGTTGTGCTGTTACCATTGTCTTGTTTTTACTCTCTTGGAATCAGGTTGGGTCAGAACAATATGGTACTAAAAAGTACTGTGCAAAAGCTTCAATTCAAAAAACCATCAACAACTACTGGAGTAAAATTCAAGTGGATTTCTTTAACTTTTACTTCTCTTAATATACCTTTGGACCTGATAGGGTGTTCCCTCACACTTGTAGACATTTGATGAGTATTTGTGGGCTCTGTTGAATGAGGTTACTGCTTTATTGGTGCATGCCTTTGTTTCATGGTTATATTATTGCAGTAGTTTCCTGGCCTGTGGTGATCCCAATTCTGCTCTCTATCCCATAATCGTGATTCAGGACAGTGTCCTTTCGCTAGTCTTATGTTAGCACAGGTAGGCCTTGTTTGCCAATTGCCTCACTTAGTGACAATTCAAAATTACAATGGCACTGAAAAAGTAACTTTAAGCCCAGTCCTTGCATTTATGACTGTTACAGCATCCAAGAGTCACCTGATCACCATTCGTACGCTTTACAAGCAGCTTCTGACAAGCAGTGTCAATGGAGTAGCCAACAGTAAAACTGAAAGTTTTGTGCTGTCTCATTTAATGACTCACAGTTATTTGCTTAACAACTGTCACAGAAATGAAGTTTTAAGCCCCAACATGCTATCTTGCTTAATGACAGATTTTTCCAGTCCCGTTGTATTTAGGTAAGCAAGGACTAACTGTAACTATATTTAGGTAAGCAAGGACTAACTAGGACTTACTGGTTCTTTCTCTAAACCAGAGTCCCACTGAAACGACCAGTTCTTGTGTTAGGAACCCCATCCACTCAGGATTTGTCTGCCATTACTTTTCTCTAAAATTCAATTTGTTCTTTACATTTTTCTAACTGGGCCCTTTTTCACTTCCCTGGAATTAGATTCCTCCTTTACACACACACACACACCGAAAAAAAGCTTCTTCCATTAAAAGGGATTTAAAGAATATTTTATTTAACCAGGGTGTTAAGATTAATAGATTAGAGAGGGAGATAATTTCACAGTTCTCTTTTATTTTAGTATATATGGATATCCAGATATAGATTTAGAGATGCTTGGATGGCATGTTTTAAATATGTTACATGTGTACAGTTATGTTTCATTTGCTGTTAATATTTGTTTTGGCTTGACTGTTAAATGAACTAATTTCATTGGATTGGTTTTCGTAATTATGTGTTTTTCTGATAATGATTAGCTAGTATGTGTAGAATAAATACAAACACATATATACTTACTTCAAAATAGAATAGAATAGAATTTTTTATTGGCTGAGTGTGGTTTGACACACAAGAAATTTGTCTTGGTGCAAATACTCTCAGTATACATTCAAAAAAAGATACATTTATCAAGAATCATAAGGTATAACACTTAAAAATAGCCATAAGGTACAAGAAGCGATCAAATCATAATAGGAAATCAATATAAATTATAAGGATACAAGGGACAAAGTTACAGTCATACAGTCACAAGTGGGAGGGGATGGGTGATAAGGAGTGATGAGAAGATTAACAGTAATAGAAGTGCAGACTTTGTAAATAGTTGAACAGTGTTGAGGGATTTATTTGTTTAGCAGTGATGGCTTTCGGGGAAAAACTGTCCTTGTGTCTAGCTGTTCTGGTGTGCAGTGTTCAAAAGCGTCGTTTTGAGGGAAGGAGTTGAAACAGTTTATGTCCAGGATGTGAGGGGTCTGTAAATATTTTCACAGCCCTCTTTTTGACTCGTGCAGTATACAGGTCCTCGATTGAAGGCAGGTTGGTAGTTATCAAAATATTGATGCACGAGTTTTAATATCAGTTGAAAATTATATAAAAAAATTCCAAGATGTTACATAAGTTTTAATAAGGTTTTTAACATAATGTAAATACTTCTTTCTAACAATATTATATCTTGTTTCATTTAACTATAGAGAGGAAACTATCAGATCTAATATTAAAAAGAGACATGCTGTAATGAATGAAAGGAATGGAAAGGGCAATAGATCATGAATTTTGTAGATAAACTGGTGATTTGTGATTCTTTTTGGTTAAACATATGGTATAAGAGTATTTCACTATAGAGAATAAATTATAATTTATTATGATTTTTCAGATTAGGCACAAATGCCATGGAATAATAACATTTTATTGTTTCAAAAGGCTATAACCCTAATTAGATCTGTTTGATTAAAACAGATTAGAGACTATATAGTCAGTGTATATGCCGTCAATCAGACCTTCTGCATTATTGTGAATAAACCAACAAGGAACATTTGTGCCATGCTTTGAATTTTCAGTGTAGTCTTTTTGCCATCCCCTGCAGAAAAATCAGAAAGTGTAATTTAAAAGGCAAACTCCATGCAGGTAAAATACCATTTCCACAATCCTTGAATTATTTTTTTACCTGGTGACTGTCAGCTGGTGATTTTTAATAACCATGGTAGCATCTGGTTTCTCTGGAGTAGATCCAGGATGGACTTCAAGAATGGTAAAATTAATTGGGTGAAAAAACTGGCCTGAAGATGAAAGCAGGAAGATCAGTTAAACTGTTTTCTAGAAAAGGATGTCAAAGAGAAACTAAACAGAATATTTGTCTTTGCAGAGGTTCTACTTAGCTAAAGCCCATGTCACACTGCACCAACGGATGCAAAGAGGATGTAAAACGGACAAAAAAGCTTGCCATCCGTTGGTTAACGCGATGTACTCATTGCCTCCATTTTGCTTCCTCTCTATCCGTCCAGCATCTGTTTATTGACGTTTCATCTGCTCAGAAAGTTTTGAGCTGCCCAAAACTTTTGAGCGGAAAATGTATCCAATGCATCCGTTCTGCATCCTCTAGGCATACGGGGGACATCCGTTCTGCATCCATTACGCATCTGCTATATCCTCTAGGCATCCGCTGTGCATCCGCACAACTCAAATCCGTTCCAGCGGTAAACGGATGCAGGGAGGAAGCAGAACGGAGGCGCAGCATTAGTAGCACGGATGGAGAAAGGATGAAAGCGGATGCAGCTCATCCGCTCTGCATCTGCTCTGCATCCGCTCTGCATCCTCTATGCATCCGCTCTGCATCCTCTACGCATCCTCTACGCATCTGCTCTGCATCCACTCTGCATCCTCTACGCATCCTCTACACATCCTCTACGCATCCTCTATACATCCACTCTGCATCCTCTATACATCCGCTCTGCGTCCTCCCCACGTCTGTTCCTTTCCGTGTTATCCGCTATGCTTATGCAAATTTTTGCCCCTTTTGAGAGCGGATAACAACGGATGGAACATTGTGTCCTTTTTGCATCCGTTGGGCAGTGTGACATGGCCTTAAGATCCTACTTCTCCCTATTATTAAATACAATTTGATTTTTCAAGTACTGTTATGAAAGATTATAAATACTAAAATCAATACAAATTAAAATTAAGATATAAAAAATAGAAAGGAAGAGTAAAAAGTGAAAGGAACAAAAAAGATTCAAAGAAAGAAAGAAAAGAAAGACTATAGTAAAGATAAGAAATACATACGTAAGGACCTTCATCAAAGCAAGTATGAACAATTTTATTAATTATCACTTCCTGTTAAATTACACAAATAAGCTCTATAAACAAATTCATAAATCATTGTCATTTCAGCAAATGTCCATTTAGGATGATCAGAAATAGCAAATTATTTATTTTAGCTTTGAATAAACTTCATATCCTTTTTTTTGTTACTTCTAATAATCTTAAATTTTGTTCCATTCAAATAATGGCATAGAAATTGATTTCTTTTTATTTCTTCTTTGTCCCTTCTCATGAACTTCAAAGCTTTAACAAGTCTCTTCTGTAAGTCTAATATAGGAAAAATATTCAGGTCACTTCCTTGATTTATTATTTCTATGTCCTTTTTAATTAATAAAATATCAGGAGATTTTTTTGTATGTCCAGTAAATATTTCCACATCATTCTCGTAACCTGTCATTGTTAACTCAGTTTCTTACTTGTAGCACTTGTTCTCTTCCATTACATTGTTTTAGACTGTCTATCCATATAGGTCAGATATTGCTGTTGATTGACAGATAATATTAACTTTTGACACAATTTTTCAAAAATGTCCTTCACTATTTCCTGAATTCTGTATCTATTAGACACCATTCTCTATCTATTAGACTAGTTTATGTGTTCTTCTTTTTAAGTGAAATCTTGGGTTCCCTGTAGTGGCCAGTTTTTTAAAACTTGCCTTATTACATTAAAAAAAACACCCATTTTCTTAGCAGGAAGGATTCTTTATAATTAACTCCAAATTCTTATTTAAAATTAATCTGGACCTTCAATTGGCTTGTAGCTTTCGAAAAGTTTTAATCAACTTTTTGCTGTTTATTTCAAAAAACAAATTTTAAGTCCCTAAGTTTATAGCAAATACATTCTTGTTATTTCCTTTTTGTTTTCTGTTTTTTTTGGCAGCTTTTATTTTTTTTAAAAACTCCCTTATTATGACCCCATAATGTCTTAATTTTGAGTAGAGTCAGACAAACTGGATGGAGCCGAGTGTTTACTGGCCAGATGCCCTTTCTGATGCCACGCATCTAACTTTTTTGCTACCATTCATTTCAAATAAAAGGGATCGAAAACAATAGCATTGCCTTCTGATATACACATTGCCATCTCATACTTTTCCTACTTCCCCCCCCTCATATTTTAATTTTTTTTGTAAAAAAATAATAGGACATTGTATCTCTCATTTTGCAATGCTGGTATGATATCATCGTTCAAAGAATGGTTGTAATATAAATCTATAAGATAGATATTCATCTTGCATCCTGGAAGCTTTTCTATGAAATAAGATCAACTCTTTGGATATCTATATACATGAAACTAGTGAAAAAAGATATTTAAATCCTCTTTTCCCAGTGTACAAAAGAAATAAATATATTTTTAAAAACCTTATGGAAGAATTACCCAAAAGGAAAATTAATTATATCACATCAAGAAATCCAAGACTTATTCTTCTACATTAATAATAAAGCAGTTGCTTGCTACATTTCATCTTTGCAAGCACAATATTTTATGGAAGGAAGCTTCAATTATCAGAGCCTTTCAGATTTAAAGAGATTTAACAGGTCCTTTTAACTTCTGCACATCAAAAATGTTGCACAAATTCCTACCTAATAAACCATGGGTATGTTCAGATAGTCTGTGACTATCCAGTGCATAGAACCCTAGAAAATCTCCATGTTTTGGATTTCTCCGCCAAGTCTGATGTAAAATTATTACAAATGTTGCTCCTTCTCCCATAAATACTTCCAAACTCTTCTTCTGGATAATTTTCAAGGTCAGACTAGTTTCAGTGAGAAAACATGATAGAAACAGGTCAGTACAATGGTAGTATAAGCTAGCAACCCAAGCCATGTTTATCATTGAGACAAGCAGAGCTACTGTTATCAATTTACCCACAGTACTGCAAAGAAACTCCAAGCTTTGCAAGGCTTTTCCAAAATCTTCCATATGGACAGAGGACAGAAAAAAAAAATCCTGTGAAATGTAGAGATATCCCACAGGACATCAGATGTTAATGTGATTTGTCTAAATTACAGATGTCCTATCTGTGGTGTACCTCTAATTTTTTTTACCTTGCATTCATGCTAGTTTGACTGTAAACCATCTTAAGAAAAACCTGTACAGACTACAAGCTGCTATATCCGTCTCCTTCAACAATTCTGCTGCAGATGTGCTTTTTCAAATTCTGCTTCTGGAAAGCAATTGCAAAGTCCTTTCCTTCCTGTGGCAGGCCTTCCAAGTCATTTATATTTTAATAAGTCTGTGTCTGTATGCATGTATGTATCAATATGATAAAATGGACCATTTGAATTCTGTCGGCCACCCTGACATGTGATCTCTCAGGAAAATAAACTATGTCTGGAAGTAATCAATTTTTTGGGCAGGAAATAGCATGGAACAAACTGCCTTCTCCCTGGGGTCCACATGGCCTTGATCTTTTGGCCTGTCATAAACCATGAACAACTTTGTTGTTTCCTGAGGCTTTTGGGTCAGAAAGGTTATATGAACCCTGTGAGCTGATTTGTTTGGTTCCAAGCCTTGGATTAGTGTTTTTAATGATTATCTCTGTAAGGAAGATGGGTGGTTAAAAATGTGATAATAAATAAATGCATAATAAAATTAAAAACAAATCTTATTGATTCTAAGTTGTTTTGACTATGATTCTGTTTTGGCTTTAATCTTTTGCTCACCTCCTCAAAATACTGTATTATGAGTTCAGCAGCTATATAAATTGTTTAAATAAACAAATAAGCAAATAAGGTATATATAAATAGACAGAGAGAGAGAGAGAGAGAGAGAGAGAGAGAGAGAGAGAGAGAGAGATGGTTTCATAGAAATGGGAAGGAAACTAAGATGGGTGGGCTAAGGGGCTGAAAGGAGCTCTTGGTATCCTCTGAGTTTGGTTGTTTCCTTGTGGATGTTTCATTGCCCAACTAGGCAACATCATTGGTGCAAGGGAATGTGGGTTTGCTTCCAGTTTACATATAGTAGCTTACTGCAGCTAAAATGAATTAGTATTGATGAGAAGAGGTGGATAGGCAAATGAAGTGGAATTTAGGCAGTTTTAGTTCCTGAAGAAACACTGGTTCTGGTGTATATTAGAGGACACTGAACAGGCTTCTGGGTGAAAGAGGATCACTGACAATGGAGGAGGATCAGAGTTTGAGAGATAATTTTATCGTATACAGATTTCCAGGGAGAACTGGATCCAGATATCAGTGTTCTGTTAGCCATAAGAGGTTACCAGCTATGTTTGATCTGAAATTCCCATCTAAAATTCAGATGGGTACTGAGTCCTAACTACTTATTTGACTATAATTCAGGATATGCACTGAACTTTAGAAGCACTATTTTGAAGGTTGGGAAATAGTTAATTCCTGAATGGCCAGGTGTTTAGAGCCATATAGGGATTTCCTGCCTTTCCTGCAATCCTGCTGGAAAAATAAACAAGATTTGAAGGTCTGTTGGTTTAATTTATTTTAGCTGACTATCATTTACAGAGCTACCTAGTTTTAAAAAAACCCCAAACTTTAAAATTCTGAATAGATTTTGGGAGAAGGTTCTTGCATGTTGCATGTTTTTTGTCTGTTTGATATTTCAACACCCACCCCCCCAAAGATTCATTATCTGTCTCCCTTATCACTCTCCATGTGCAAATCTAAACTAAATGTGCAAGCTTAAAATATTAAACATAACACAGAGGCACAGCAACCAGTTTTAACATAAAAATGCTTTTCCTTTGCTTTTCCTGGGTAACCTCTACTGTAGTGACATTTACAACAGAGTTTTTTTTGCAACATAATGCTTATACACAGCAAAATCTTAATGAATAGAGAAAGCAGTTTTTATCTGAACTTATTATTTTTTTCCCTTGAGCTATCTTTTTTTCAGCCACCCTGCTATTTTTAATGTGTCCATCAGTGCATTGTTTATCTTCTCAGTCACTTCAGGGAGTAGAAAAAAATAATGAAAACAGTGGGAGGAAGTGGGAAAATGATACACTGGTGGATTTATTTATTTATTTTAAAAAATAATGGCAAAGTAGACAGCTCAGAGAAAGAAAAAAAATACTAATGCTGGTAGTCCTCAAATTACAACAATTCATTTAGTGACTGTTCAAAGTTACAACAGCACTGCCAACAAAGGAGAACATCTGTAGCTCAGGGTTGAAATGAGGAGGAGGTTGCTGCTCTCTGAGGTGGATTGTTTTCTTGCAGCTGTTTCATTACTCAAGCTAGGTAACATCATTAATGCTTGTGTTCCTTTCGCTTTTCCTGTCCTGATCGGAAACCAGCTTCATCCTGAAACATCCAACGAGTAAAAAGAGTCTCCCTTGGTGTGAATGGTTCAGCCTGGCTGTGGAAAGTTAAGTACAACCTAAGCTTTTAGCAACTTGGCAGAAGTATGGGTTTGATCCTAAAACATCAAGCCAACAACCAACATCAGTTGTTGGAATCACAGTCGTTGGGGAGAGGGATCTACTAGTTCTGGCATGCTGATTTCAGATCAGTTTGGGCTCAGACAGAAAGGACCAGAAAGGGATGCCCTTTTCACATCACTGTATTTCTCAAAAACTCAAAGAACAACTAGCACTACAAGGAAAATTAACTTCAGTTAGAAGGAATAATTCTGAATCAAAAACATAACTCTGATTCTATACATGTTTTGGAATAGATTCTATTTAATTAAATGAGGTTTATTTCTAAGGAGATATTAATATATTGCAAATGAAGAATGCTGTATGTTTTAAAATCGTTTATGCGTACTTGTTGCTGTGCTCTTTTTTTAATCAATCCTTTCCATAGTGTTATTGTCCCTTTTTAAGCTTTATTTCCTACACTAGTGAAATGTAGCAAACTTATCTGATGTTTGCCCCACTGTTTTTCTTTCTCTCTCTTCCCCCACTCTCTTTCTCTCTCTCTCTCTCTCTCTCTCTCTCTTCTCTCCCTATCCCCCCCCTCTCTCACACACACAGAGGTTGTGGAGGGAGAGAAAGGAAGAAAGAGAGAGATTGTCTCATGGAATAAGTATAATTATCAAGCATATTCAGATCCCAAGGCTCCTAGATTTCTGTTTAAGCATGGTTAAAGTTCAGATTAGTTGTTTTCTTTCAATATAACTCACTCTTTAATCTTGTTGTCTGGTTAAAACAGGAATCAGAGTATGATACTGCCCTTGCCTGCACGAGCATAATAAACATCAATTTAATAAAAAAAATAAAATACTTTGATAGGTCACCACCCTTCTTTGAGTTTCTTGACTCCAGTCCATTTTACTTTTAAATGTGATTTAGGCTCTTACGTGGGGTGTAGTAAGGTAACTTCATCCAACCATGTGAATGTCATCTGCTTTGTGCCGTTGTATAGAATGATTTTCTCAGGAGTTACTTCAAGCTTTAAATTCAGTTCTTCATTGAGAATCCCAAGTTTACCAATATAACTATTTTGTGGCTGGACATCATTCTTGCTCTGCTTATTTCCAGTCAGCTGTCCATTGACTGTAATGCCTTAAAAAAAAAAAAAGAGGAGAGGCTCTTTCTAGGTTTCTTTCAATGGAAAGCAATTTGATTTTATTCTATAAATAAATACAATTAAAGGATGATCAAGCAGTTTTCAATAGCTATAGAACTATATGAGTGCAATGAAATAGTATATTTTATGTCCTGTAAAATCACTATAATAATAAATCTGGCTTTTTCAGCTCTGTTCTTTCTCTGTTATAGATTCTTTCTATGGAAAGACAACCTCCACCCTTCCCCCTCATTAAAGATTTGGATGGCCCAAGTATTGCTGCTCTTTGGTAAAACTGTGAAAATGTGGCTCTTTCCTCCAGGCGTCAGGCCATGGTGTTAGTTCAGCCTGTTTTGTAACTGTCTTGGATGCACTGTGTTTTCTAATGATTACATTTTGTGACAACCCCACACCACACCCTTCCCCTTCTTTTTCTGTTTTAATCCTAGACAAGTTGCCCAAAATTACAATTTGTGAGTTTGGTGATCATATGAATTGATTAAATCAATAAATACACAAATATCTGAGCTAATTCTTAGGCAGAAGATGAAATAAGAAACTTGTGTCTTGGTAAGATCATTTCAACTTACCTGTACTAGGGTCCCTAATTAGGTTTAGAATTTTCCCTGGATCTGCATAAATGTTAAAGCAAAGATGATCATCTTGTTCTGGGATGTCTATGATGAAATGTGGATCTCCATCAACTGCAGAGAGAAATGGGCTGCTTGATCTTTGATCCTCATACAAAGCCTTCTAAAAAATTATACCTTGTGATACATTTTCCCCTTTTATTGTTAATGTCATCAACATATTCAAAAAAGAGTCTGAACTCAGGTGTTTGGTTGGTGTTATAGTCAGTCACAGTTTGTTTTAACCACTACTTGTTGCATAAGTCCCAGATGGCTAAGTACATCTGACTTTTATAAGCCATGAAGTACAGTATACAGTACCTATGTTGTTTTTAATCAAATTACATTCACATGAGACTCTAAAGCCGAACAGACTACTTTATGAATTTGTTTCTTAAGATTTCACTTTGCACATTTGAGATTTAACCCCAAGAATATTTTATTGAAAATTTATGGCTAAATTATACCTTCTATGAATTTGGTTCACATACTATAATAATATTTTCAGTATGATAATACTTTAAATGTGCCACTCAATTTGTGTTGAAGGTAGGACAGTGGCACAGGTAGTTAGGATGCTGGATTAGAGGTTAGCAAGCCCACATTCAAGTCACAAATACTGCTGTGAGATGGGATAACGTCCCATAAATGCTGCTGTGAGATGGGATGACCACTGCAGCTCTCGCCAGGAACATGAAAGGAGCCTCCAGTTGGATGTCCCCCAGGAAATGGTGATGTTACCAACTAACTTTTCAACCCAGAAATGCCTTGGTGCTTCTGACCTGAGTATGATATGAATATGTGATGGAAATATTTTCATAGAAAGTTTGCCAGAGTTTTAGATTTAGTTTCATCAACTAATCTTTTGTACAGATCCTAGATCCTCTTGTCCATATCCTAGATTTTTCTAACCAGTGTTTGCTACATTTGATGAACTATCTGATCAACATTTTGATAACATAGCTATAGACAGAATTGTATGCAGCAGGTTCTGACCAGTTCTGGAGAACCTGAAGTAGTGGAAATTTTGAATAGTTCGGAGAACTGGCAAATACCACCTCTGACTGGAGATTTTACAGTATCCTTCCCCTGCCATGTCCACCAAGCCATGCCCACAGAAACGGTAGTAAAAAAAGTTGAATCCCATCTCTGGCTATAGAGATACTTTTTCATTAAGTCACTGTTCAAAATTACAATGGTACTGAAAAAGACTTACATGCTACTGGTCTTTGAAGTTCCAGCCATCACAGCACTTCCACAGTGACTGTGACAACTGGTTCACACTTTCAAGGATTGCAGTATTCCATAATCATATGTTTGCCTTTTGTAACCTTCTCTGCTGGCTTCCCACAAGCAAAGTCAATGAGAAAACTGACAGAGAAGACTGCAAGTCACTCTTGATAAATCTCTTGCACCCCCCTCTGCCTGGCAGCAGCTATCCCTGGACTGCTTTGCTTGCCTATGCACTGTATCTTTCCTGCCTGCTGGTCTGTTTGCAAATCACCTGGAACTCACTTTAGGACCTGTCATCCTTTCTTAATGATGGCAGTGGGGATTGCTGGGGTTGCTAAGCAATGAGGTCACATGATGTTGTACTTTACTGTTGCATCACTTAGCGACAGAAATTCCAATCCCAGTTGCCATTGCTAACCGAGAACTGCCTGCAAATGGTTTGGCCAGGCAGGATTTTCAGCCATGCTAACTAAATTATTATTTGCCAGGTGTCATGGCATGGCAAGCCACGGTTAGAGAAAACTAGAAACAAAAAAGGATATAAGCTATGAAAAAGAGGTCTGTACGCTACTCTTTTAGCATGGTCCTAAACCTCCAAATTAGATTAGATCAGGGGCAGGATTCAAATTTTTAAACAACTGGTTCTGTGGGCGTGGTTTGGTGGGTGTGGCTTGGTGTTCATGTGACTGGGTGGCATGTCTCGGTGTTCATGTGACTAGGTGGATGTAGCTTGGTGGTCATATGATGGAGTGGGCATGACTGGGTGGACGTGGCTATGTGGTCATGTGACTAGTTGGGTCAAAAGAGAGAAACTCACTTTAACAATGCTCTTGGAACAGGGAGTTGAACAAGATGACCTCTGAGGTCCCTTTCAGCCCTGGATTGCTGTGCTGTTTCAAAGCAACCTTTGAAGCTGCGTCTAGTGCCAGCAGGTTTGTGGTCCTTCCTTGCACTCCTTTTTCTCTTCCTCTCTCCCTCCCTCCCTCCATAGCTCATTCACTTTCCCCTCCCTTCTCTCTTTCCCCCTTCCCTCCCTCTTTCTTTCTCTTTCTTTCTCCCTTCCCTCCATTTCTTTCTCCCTCCTTCTTTCCCTCTTCCTTCCTTTCCTTTCTTTCTTTCTCCCTTCCCTCCCTCCCTCCCTTTTTTCTTTCTTTTTCTTTCTCCCTTTCCTCCCTTTCTTTCTCCCCTCCTTCCCTCCCTCTTCCTTCCTTCCTTCCCTTTCTTTCTTTCTCCCTTTCTCCCTCCCTCCCTCTCTTCCTTCCTTCCTTCCTTCCCTTTCTTTCTCCCTTCCCTCTCTCCTTTTCTTTTTTCTTTCTTTCATTCTCCCTTTCTTCTCTTTCTTTCTCCCATCCCTCCCTCCCTCTTTCTTTCTTTCTCTTTCTTTCTTTTGCCACATACTCCGTGCTCTGTTTTTGCTCCCAAGAGGCTGCAGGGAGGCCTCCTAGGCCCAAAATGGGGCACAGGGGCGTACTGCACCCCCCCCATGCCCCATTTTGGGCCTAGGAGGGCTCCCTGCACTTACCTAGGAGCCAGAACCAAACTCCTGGGAGGGGTGGGGCAGGGCCAGCTGGTCTTTGGAACTACCAGTTGGCTAAACTGGATGTAAATTTAACATCCAGTTTGCCCGAACTAGCCCAAACCAGTTGAATCCCACTCCTGGATGGGACACATGTATATTACTAATGTGTTTTATGGTAAAATAATCACAATATAAAATGTCCACCAGAAGACTTTAGATATTACACTTTTCTCCTTTCCACTTACAACAAAAGACATCAAAACACAACTTACCACTTGTGTACCTGTGTCTAGGGCTTGATGAGGTAAATGATGGATAAGCATATACTGGTACTGCTGCACAAGAAGAAAAAAGGAAAAGGGGTTTCACAACTGAAATTAGGAAAGCTGTATTTGTTTTACTAACATTAAGACACACTGAATTTTTATCTTAGTTTTCATCTGATTTTAATAGCAGAGTTTCAGTGAATGTCAACACTATATTATGTTTTCAGCTCCAGATACAATCAAGTTATGAAAAAGACAAAAAAGAATGGGGAATTAATCTACAAGATTCGGTATTAGATAAAATCTTATTAGGGCCAGAAAATAGACAAATAATGAATATCTACAGATATTTATTGGACTATAAAATGCATAAAGAACAGGTCAAAGAAACAATTATGACCTGGGCCAAGGATTTTGGACATAATATAAATTTGGATCAATGGCAACAAATTTGGGAGCAAAAAAAATAAATAACAATAGCTACATCAAACAAGGAAAACTTGTACAAGATGTTCTACAGGTGGCATCTCCCACCAGCAAGATCGCCCAAAATATACGGAAACCAATCACCAAATTGTTGGAAATGTTTTAAAGAAAGGAGCACATATTATCATGTATGGTCTGCAAAAAGACACAGGAGTTTTGGGTATAAAATTTGGCTGTGGCTAGAGGAAATGATGGGGCTAAAAATAAACTATAAACCTGAGACATATTTATTGGGAATTATGGCAGAAAAGTATACTAAAGCTGACACCTACCTAATAATTCATGTAATACAGTGGCAAAAATAATACATGCCCGAAATTGGAAGGCTAGAGAAATCCCAAGGGAAGATGAGGTGATGGATATGATATTACAATGCACTGAAATGGACAGGTTGACATTGGAACTGAAGGATAAACACGAGTCAGAATATTATATAATATGGAATAAATTTTACCACTGGAGGGAAATGAAAGGGAGTTAGTAAAATGTAATTGAAAGGTAATGGAAAGGATTTAAAATGTACAAATATACAAATATACATATATACATATATACAAATGTATATATGTGTATAATGTATAAAATTTTCAGAGTATTTAACATAACATGTAATGACAAAAATGTATGTCAAAGAAGCCCACCACATTCAGTGTTTTTAAAGATTATATCTAATAAAATTTGTTATATAAAAAATACTATATTATGCTTTCATGTCTGTTTTTTATTTGTAAAATGTCTGATATTGTCAGATAAATAAAAGAAAGGGAAAAAATAATATGAATGAAATAAAATAACATGTATCATTCCAATGAGATTCCAAACAACTAGTAAAGAAAAGTCATACAAGAAGAGTACAATAAATTTGTACTGATATACTTCAAGAATTTCTGTTAAGGATTTTTAATTAACTCAAATTCAAAAATTATAATGGGTAGTTTTGGGGCTTTCCTATTGGTTCAATTCTGTGCTGTCCATATATCTAAGTATTTATGAAAGACTTCAATTCAGCTTTGAAATGAAAATTAATTGATCATCTCCAAGAGAATATTCTTCAGGAAGTCATGAACATGGACAGTCCATATACCAACATTTCTCTCAAAAAACTGACATTGCTTTTCAGTGAATTGCTTTTATTAAGGCAGTTTATTTCAACCACTTGAAGGATTATCCTGAAATATGTCAGTGCAGATTTAGTCATGTTCTTTTATAAGATTTCCCCAATGGGAAGGAACCCACTTCAGAGGTAGCTACACTGACCACAATAACAACTTAGATTTATGACTGTATAGAAGCCAGATCCTGAGTAAAAGGACATTCCATAAATGGTCATGGCACTAACTAGCTTTAAAATGCTTATTGTCAAAAGACAAATTGATGGAGATTAAGTCTCTTGGAGACTATAAGTGGTTCTATCTACCTACCTACCTATCTATTTCTATCTATCTATCTATCTATCTATCTATCTATCTATCTATCTATCT
>BLBF01000003.1:52619664-52665213 GCA_015471245.1 Laticauda colubrina | reverse complement strand
TCTATCTATCTATCTATCTATCTATCTATCTATCTATCTATCTATCTATCTATCTACAACGTTTCTTTATATGGCATTTCTCACAAGAGATTTCAGAGTGGTGTATAACTATTCTTTCACTGCAAAATGATAAAATCCAACTGAAAAAAGCAATAAATTGTTCAGTTTCACAGGCAGATTTATTATTATGCAAACTGAAACAAAGAAAATAATGTATCTCTGTGGGGTTTTCTCCAAGGTCCTTTCCAACTCTATTATTCCTATTCTATTCTATTCTGTTCTGTTCTGTTCTGTTCTGTTCTGTTCTGTTCTACTCTACTCTACTCTATTCTATTCTATTCTAATATTGCTGTTAGCAGTATTTTCAATCAATTCAGAAGAAATGTCACAGAAACAATTTTATCCAATTCCTTTTTAATGAAATGAGATAGTTCAGAAATATAAAATTGTCACTTACATTGTTGAGTAGCTGCAAATGAAAGAAAAGCAAAGAATTACATTAATGTGAAAAAGGGAAAGTACCCCATATCTCTGCTTTTCTTAAATGTTATTTTATTACTAAGAATTTGTACAGATGATTTCCTGAAGGTTAATATACACAATTAACAAAATAATTTACATTACAATAGAAACCAAAAGAAATTAAGGGGAAAAAACCCCAATCTCAAACAAACAAAGAGAAAAAAGAAATACTTTCATATCACAAATTATCAAAAGTCACTGGTTTACTAATAAATACACTAATATAATCAATAAAAATATTATTGTAATTTTTTACAAAATTGCTGCCATAATATAACATATTGCTATATGATATCCTTTAACAAGTAGAAAATACCCTTTCCAAAGTAGATAGATCATGCATTTCCAACAACCATTCATTAAAATCTGAAATAAAATTACTTTTCCAATTTCTCAGTATGATTCTTCTGGCCACCCCACATACTTTACTGAATTAGAAGCCTCACTGCATTGTATATAAAAGCCCATTCTTTGTTATACATGCCATAATGTCCCATGGATATATGAAAGTGTGGAGCTTACAAAACATTGCCCCAATGTTACTTATGTCATTCTAATGAATGCAGCCAATTCCTACAAACATCCATCATCCAGACCAAATATTTGTCCATTCACATGGCAGTTTTGACGTATAACAGATGAGCCTCAAGATCCATACCATTGGCAGCAATGAACCCCAAATACCACTTAGTTATTTTCCTTAATTGATTTTTTTAAAAATATAAAGCTAAAAATTAAAATAAAAGTCAAACTTACCCTCAGCTGTTCCAACAACGCATAAGAAAGGTGAAAAACAAAAAAAGAACAACATTATTAATAAAGTACTGTTTTGATAAACAAAAAAACTCCGCTAGAACATTTATGATTTACAGTCCTATAAAGAATTACACCTTTATAGGACTGTGGAAATAAACACCTGTCCCTCTGGAATCCTTGGTGCTTGGAGTGGGAAACAAAGGGAAATCAAGCAAATACCAATTCCGATAAACTATCAAAGCATAAACAACAGCCTAATCAAGGAACTACCAAGAACAAACAACACTCCCACCAACTCTGACAGGGTAGCTACTGTGTATGAACAGAAAGCAAAACCCACTTTCTTCTAGCCCTGAAGATGTTACCTATGTTAATTTGGCAGACATTTGGTAAATGTCTCTATGGAATTGATCAATTTCACAGATTTCTGAACCTTCTTGTGAAATTGCCTTTCACATATCCCAAGCACTGATGCATCTCTTGTTCTTGATTGTGGTCAACAGAATGCTGGCTTGCAAAAGAACCATTATTATGGATTGGAGATCCTAACTTGCATTGAACAGCATAAACATTCTTGAGAGAACCCCAGACTTTAGTTGCATACTTGTCAAATTTACCATAACTGATCAACATTTTCCAGACCATTAGCAAGTAGTGTTGTATGTTGCATGGGTACGATGAAGCTAGTAATCTATATCTTCTCTACATTGCTAAAATGTATTATAGTATATTAAATCTTTAATTGCCCAAATCATGAAGGATGATTCCACAAGATTTGTGGACCTGTAGATTCTTGCAATTTGGAATATAAGACAGTGAAATGGCAAAGGGCGGGTAGGTGGAGAGGAGGATGAACTAGAAGAGAAAGAGGAAGATATAATGTTCAGAATAAATGTAGCCTGATCTTCTAGTCAGATTATGAGTAATGCAGGGAAGCCAAGATATGGATTAATGAGCTGAAGTGGATAAGTTATGTAGCAAAAAATAATTGCAGATCAAGTCATCAAACATATGAAGGAGGAATTAATGGGTTCAGAAGAAAGGGAAGCCTGGAAATGCCATGATGGAAAGAGATATTTTGTCAAAAAGGCAGAGGTAAGATGTAAAGAGAACAAAAGAGAATATGAAATGATGTATGGGCTTAGTGATTTTATTTTTTAATTTTTTTTCTACCATCTTTATTGTTTTTATAAATAACACAAGGTGGTAATATTTCTTCCTCCTCCTGTTTTCTTCACAACAACCCCGTGAGGTGGGTTGGGCTGAGAGAGAAGAGTGACTGGCCCAAAGTTAACCTGTTGGCTTTCATGCCTAAAGTGAAAGTAGTAGAATCAGAGTATAGGAAGCTATGGTAAATGGTATTGAGGTAAACTATTTGCTTTACTTTTCCTTACATCCTGATTTAATTTCCTTGCTTACTATTTCTTGTTTCTTTTCTGTGCTTTGCCTAATTGTCCTATTTCAAAAGGGAGCCTTCTGGGCATGTAGGTTTGAAGATTTTCTTGGCCTAGGCTGCAAAAAAAAAAAAAAATTACAACTAGATGACAGAGATATAGAAAATTAGCTCTCTGTTGTGATCTTATGGCTATTCATGTGCGGTAGATACCCAGCAATCAGCTGGCTGGTGGGAGTGGGCCTGATCCAGGAGCCATCTCTGCGAGCCACTTCTGACACGCATGCCATAAATTGCCCATCACAGTTCTACACCATTTCTGACAGATGGCAGTCCAGTCTCTTCCTGAAATCCTCCAGTAATGAAGCTCCCACAAGTTCTAAAGGCAAGTTGTTCCATTGGTTGATTGTTCTCACTATCAGAAAATTTCTCCTTATTTCTTGGTTGAATCTCTCCTTGGTCAGTTTCCCTCAACATTCCTTGTCCGGCCTTCAGGTGCTTTGGAAAACAGGTTGACATCCCCTCCTTTTTGTAACAGTCCCACAAATATTGCTAGCATGTCTCCCCTTGTATTTCATTCTCTTTACTAGACTATGCCAAGTTCCTGTAACCGTTCTTCATATATGTTTTAGCCTCCAGTCCTCTAATCATTTTTGTTGCTCTTCTCTGCACTTAATATCTTTTAATAGTGTGTGACCAGAACTGGATGCAGTATTCTAGGTGTGGTTTACAAAGGCTTTACAGAGTGGTATTAGTACTTCACTTGATCTTGATTGAATCCCTCTGTTGCTGAAATTTAGGATTGCATTGGCTTTTTGGGCTCCATTGCACACTGTTGGCTTATATTTAATTGGTTGTCCACTAACAGTCCTCTTACAGTTACTGCTATTAAGCCTGGTTTCACCCAATCTATATGTGTATTTTTGGTTTTTCTTTCCTAAGTGTAAGACTTTACTTTTCTCTACATTGAATTTCATTTTGTTAGATATGGCCCAGTTTTCAAGTCTGTCAAGAGCCTTCTGGATCTTAAGCCTATCATCTAGCATGTTAGCTGTTCCTGCCATCTTAGTATCACCCCAAATTTGGTAAGTTCCCCTTTTATTCCTTCATCCAAGTCATTTATAAAGATATTGAAGAGTATTAGGCCTAAGATGGATCTTGTGGTACCCCACTGCTTACTTCCCTCCATATAGATGTAGTCCCATTAAGGACTACTCATTGAGTACAGTTTGTCAGCCAGTCACAAACCATACTCAATCCAATAAAATCAGTCCAATTCTTCAAAATCCAATCCTTCAAAAGATAATTCAGAATACATAGCAGCCCATAAAAGCAATGCTTTCTGGATCAATAAAACAATGCCATTCTTTTCCAGGCTTATGTGGCTGCTTCCTTGAAGTGCTTCAGACTATCTCCACATGTAAATGCAGCTATTTCATATGTGTGACAATATCACTTATGTTCTTTTTTGATAACATTATAAAAGTTAGTAAGTATGGGTACCTTCCAGTGGCTTGTCAGCAATTGCAGCTTTATCAATATTGTCTTCCGGCTTTGTGACCACCATGGATGTCAGAGGAGTCACAAACTTATATTTCAGAGACATCTCCAGGGCTTTGGCAGTAAGATTAGTCTTCTCATCACCCTTTGCTGAATTCCTAGATGACAGAACAACACCTAATATATTACTTAATTTGGCGTTCGGAAAAGACTGAGCTGAAGTCTTCACTCTGGTCCGTGTTTTCAGCGGGAACATGGACCGTTCCTATTGGCTGATGCCGTTTGACAGCTGGCTATAAAAGGGAGCTGTCAAATGGCATCAGCTGTTGTCTGCCAGCTGGCTGCCTTGTTAGAGCGGCAGCCGCGGCAACCCTTTATTGCTACAATAAAGTAAAAGCTAAAGTTCGCTTCCTGTTTGCCTCAGGTTATTCCGCCACTCTACAACACTGGCAACGAGGGCGGGATACATATAAGAGGCAACTGGGCAAAGAATCGCTGAGTGAAGTCACTACAAAAAGAGCCGAAATCACTACCGAGCTGAATGTCACTTTAAGAGCTACTCTCACTATTTGCGAGTGTGAATTTCAACTTTCCTCAAAAGATCCAGCACCGCTGAGTTGAGATGACTTTGAATCCTGCATTCCCGCCTTTCAGACTGACAGCGGAAACATGGGAGTCCTACAGAAACCGATTTGACTGTTTCCTAGATGCCATAGACCTTGCTGACATTTCCGACCATAGGAAAAAGTCCTACTTTTTAAGTTTTGCGGAGCCACAGTGTTTGACACTGCTACGGCATTATTGGCTCCACGTTCAATTAAGACTGTTCCCTGGGAAGAATTGCAGGGAATTTTTTCCAACCACTATTCCCCTAAGCCATCCTGAATTGCCAGGCGTCATGCTTTTAGGAGACAGATTCAGGCTGAGGGAGAGACTATTAGTGGGTACATGGCTGCCCTATGAACAGCTGCCTTGCATTGTGGGTTTAGAGACTATCTGGAAGACATGTTATTAGACCAACTAGTTTGTGGAGTCAGGGATTTAAGGTTACAAAGATGTCTATTGGCTAAAGGGGATTTAACCCTTAAATTAGCAATTGAAGAATCTCAAGCTGCTGAACTATCAGCACTTTCAGCAGCAGAAATTCAGGGAAATCCAATTAGCCAGAGCAGCTCAGCCATCCATTACGATGAAGCCTCCTCAGAAGAAGGCTATGAAGAGGCTAATGATGTAAATCGTCTCAGGCAGCAAAAAAACCAGTCAAAGCGAGAACAGTCCAAACCCCAATCTACCTCCGTGGCCTCAGCCCATTTGTCTAAGCTGTGGTGGAAACCACCTCAGGGTATCCTGCACGTTCAGGAATGCCATTTGTCTAAAATGCCAAAGGAAGGGTCATTTAGCCAGGATCTGTCAAGCAGGCAAGACTTTTGCCCAAAAGCCTCAGACAACCCAACATTTTCAAAAACAATTTGAAGACTGTTTAACTGCTATCAAGCCAAGCTGACTAACAAAGGCTCTAACAAAATCAGTGTTTTTGTTTCTATAGAAAGGAAACCTTGCAGGATGGAGGTTGACACAGGCTCAGCACTGTCCATCATCTCATGGAGCACCTTGAAGCAACTACTTCCCAGAATGACTAAAAAGAAGCTTCACGGCTGCCAGTTAACCCTACATGACTACCAAGGCAGAACCATCCCAGTCATCGGAAAAGGCAAGTTTTTTGTACAATTTCAAAATTTTAAAGGTCACTTGCCTTTAGTGGAAGTGGATGGTGCCCTCCCTAGCCTGTTGGGGTTAGACTGGTTCCCTGCCCTTGGCCTCTATATAAGCGGAATCCACTCCATTACAAATGCTGAAGTGGAACCTTGTTTAATGACTATGCTGATATGTTCAGCGAGGGGCTGGGCTGTTATTCAGGAACCCCAATATCTTTCAACTTGGACCCTCAGGCAGTACCAATCCGTTTAAAGCCTTGAAGGGTACCTTTTGCAATTCGGCCAAATTAGACATGGAGCTTGACAAATTAATTAAACAGGGTGTATTAGAGCCTGTGGACTTTGCAAAATGGGAAACCCCAATAGTGACACCCCTGAAGAAAGATGGTAGTGTAAGAATCTGTGCAGATTACAAGACGTCATTGAATAAATATTTACAAATCAGCGCTTATCCAGTCCCAGTTATCCAGCACCTACTACATTATTTTGAGACAGGAACCATTTTCGTGAAATTAGACATATCACAGGCCTATCAACAGTTTCCTGTTGATGACACAGCCACTGAACTACAAACTATTGTAACACACAGGGGAGCTTTAAAATGTAGGCGCCTCCAATTTGGCGTAAGTGTGGCCCCTGAAATTTTCCAATCCTTAATGGAAAGACTTCTTCAAGGATTACAGGGCGTAATTCCGTACTTTGATGATATTTTAATATCTGCCCCTGACAAGCCTCAATTACTACAAAGAGTCAGAGGAGCCCTTGATCGTTTCAGAAAGCATGGTCTTAAGTTAAAGAAAGACAAGTGCACTATTGCCACCCCACAGGTAGAATTTTTGGGATACAGAATTGATGTCTCTGGTATTCTCCCAATCGAATCCAAAGTAAGGGCTATTCACGAGGCACCCACGCCAACTACAAAACTGAGCTCCAGGTCTTTTTAGGACTTCTGAATTTTTACGCTTCATTTTTGCCACATAAAGCTTCTGTTGCAGAGCCTTTGCACAGACTCTTGGATAAGCAATCCCCCTGGCACTGGGGACCTAGGGAAGCCCATGCCTTCCATGCTGTCAAATCATTACTTATATCCAATCCTGTCCTGATCCAATTTAACAAACATTTACCTTTAGTTTTAGCAGCAGATGCTTCTCCTTTTGGCATAGGTGCTGTTTTAAGCCATAGACTGCCTAACGGTTCTGAGGCACCCATTGCCTTTTTCTCCAGAACTTTTTCCCCAGCTGAGCACAACTACAGCCAAATTGACAAGGAGGCTTTGGCTGCAGTTTCTTCTGTCAAAAAATTCCATGAGTTTCTATATGGACATTATTTCAAGTTGATTACGGATCACAAGCCTCTGTTAGGCCTTCTGTCAGGCGAAAGACAAACTCCTCAGATTTTGTCTCCAAGGATGACCAGGTGGTCCTTATTTCTGGCTGCCTATTCCTATACACTGGTTCATCGACCTGCCTGTAGAGGATCCTGCACCAACTAATGCTGTTTTCCAAATCAACGGTCTCAAACTGCCCACTCTGTCAGGGATAAGGTAATCACCCAAGTTCTTGACTGGGTGGGAAGAGGGTGGCTGGCAATTCCTTATGCCTCTGAATTCGTGCCTTTCAAAACTCGCCAGCAAGAACTATCTTCTTTGCAAGGCTGTTTACTTTGGGGGACTAGGGTAGTTATCCCTTCCAAGTTGCAAGACTCAGTTTTAAAGGTCCTGCATGAGGGCCATCCTGGCACTATCATGATGAAGGCCCTAGCTTGCAGTTATGTATGGTGGCCAGGCATGGATGCTCAGATTACAAGTTGGGTTAATGCCTGTCAGCCATGCCAGGCTACCAGACCTGCTCCACCCACACCCACTCCAGGCAGATGGGAAGATTCCATGGTCCCTTGGTCCTGGGTGCATATTGATCTGGCTGGCCCCGTTCATGGGCATACATTCCTAGTGATGGTCGATTCTTTTTCTAAATGGGTAGAGCTGACCTTGATGACCACCACAACTTCAGAAACTGTTACTAAGGCTCTATCAAGGATATTCGCTACCCATGGCCTCCCTGACACCATTGTGTCTGATAACGGCCCCCAGTTTACTTCCTGTGAGTTTGAGGTCTTCCTAGGCAACCTAGGAATAAGGCATGCACTTACAGCTCCTTTTCATCCTGCCAGTAATGGCCTGGCTGAAAGGGCAGTCAGATTGGTTAAGGAGGCCCTAGCAAGGTTTGGGCCCATAAATTGGCACTCTAGGCTCATTAAGTATCTCCTGACGCAGCACACAACTCCCTGTGCCACCACTAATAGATCTCTGACTGAACTTCTCATGGGTAGACATCTGAGGACCACCCTAGACAGACTCCCTCTGCATAATGCCCCAGTCACGTCCCTAGGGTCAAATAGCCAGGCAAGGGAGTTCGCTGGGAATGACCAGGTCTATGCCGGGAACTATGCGGAACACCCTTTGTGGATGCCTGGGCAGATTGTGGCGGTAACCGGTCCTAAGTCTTACAGGGTCCAACTGCAAGATGGGCGCATCTGGCGCCGCCATATCAATCAACTTAGAAGGCGTTGGAGTATGTCTGCAGATGGCCCTCAAGACGTTCCTGCAACAGAGAAACCTCTGGCGGAGAAACCTCCAAAGAAACTTACCACGGATCTGACAGGAACACAAACCTACCTGAACAGCAATCTGTCCCTCGCCCAGAGATGCCTGAAGCCGAGACGCCAGCTTCGTTGGCACCCGAAGTTGCCCAACAAGCAGAAAAGTTCCTTCCAGCATCAGCTTCATCAGGACTTAGAAGATCTGGCCGCCTGCACAAGCGTCTGAGTTATCTGAAGGACTACACATGCTCTGTTCTGGGGGAAAGGAGTGTGGCGTTCGGAAAAGACTGAGCTGAAGTCTTCACTCCGGTCTGTGTTTCCAGCGGGAACACGGACCGTTCCTATTGGCTGATGCCATTTGACAGCCGGCTATAAAAGGGAGCTGTCAAACGGCATCAGCTGTTGTCCGCCAACTGGCTGCCTTGTTAGCATGGCAGCCACGGCAACCCTTTATTGCTACAATAAAGTAAAAGCTGAACTTTGCTCCGTGTTTGCCTCAGGTTATTCCGCCGCTCTACAACACTTACCACTAGATATTTTTACAGCCAGTGGCATAAAGGCCTTCTTCTTCTTCTTTTTTAAAAAAAAGGATGCAGTACATGCACAAAAAATGACCAATATATACAATAGTAACCAAATCCTTGATTCTTTTAAGTTTTATCATAAATTATGTTTTTAAATGTTTCAGTCTGATATTGTTTTTTTAAACAATGAACATGTGGTTTATGAATTCTACAAATCAATGTGACAGATGAAAACACACTCTGTTCAATGGGGCTTATGCCCAGGTAATTATGTGTAGGGTTGTTACTTCATTGGATTGAGCAGAAGATATTTCTATAAACTTTCTAAACTAATATATCATGAGGAAAATATGCTTCATTACCGTTTTTCTAAAAGCTGTTGAATGGTTAAGTAAGCCCAAAGTTTCTCAATGTAATGCCCAAATATGTACTGCTGATCTTCAAAAGCTTGGGCTGTTTGATTAATTTCTGATTGTTCAGAGAAAGTTAGGTCATCTTCAGCCTGTTAGAAATTTTTAAAAGAAAAGCTTTCTTTTACTGATTAATTTGTATGACAGCAATTCAGATTGTTTATATTTATAGTAATAGTTTACTGTACAGCAGTCACAGCACCTATAGGTAGTCCTTAACATATGACAGTAAGGGATCCTGGACTTCATAGTTGTAAGTCATGATGGTCATAAAATGGTTGGACCAACCAATTTTACCTTTTTTACAGGAGTCATTAAGCAAATCCATGGTTGTTAAGCAAATGCCATGGTCAGCAAGCAAACCAATAGTACTTGTTGGGTGTGATTTTGTTATGGAGAGGCAAAGCCATTGTAAAAAGGGGTTGTGGACTGTGAGACCCTGGAATTGGCCCTAAATGTGGCTGTATTTCTGAGCACTCCAATTTCCTAACCTTTTTCAGATTCTGAAAGACCCAGAAGCAGATTGTTCATTTAAGTCTCCTATGTACACACAGAGAGACTCTGGCACACATACTGTACAGTTTCTACTTACTGGATGCCAGATATGGAAAGTACTGAAATTACTCCTTGGACTGTGTTTTAATACAGCGGGGGGGCCTCCCAACCTTTTGGGCACCAAGGACTGGTTCCATGGAGAGAGGTTTTTCCATTGACCAGAAGGTGCATTTTGCATTTTGTCTGTATCCCATGGATAGGCCTTCACTTGTTTGCATGGCCCAGTTTCTGGCATGCCATGGACTGCTACCAGTCCACAGACTCAGGATTGGGGAGCCCTGTTTTAATAGATGAGTTGTACTTTGAATGACAAGTTTCCATGTATATGATTCTTTTAAATAGGGAACCATTATATAGAGATGGGGCTACTCTCCCCTCCCCCGCCCGTGAGTGGAGAAGGATCCAATCTTGTATTTACCCCATGAGCTTTCACATCTGCAGTAATACTGTTGAGAACATCGTCTATGATGCGTCCAGCCACAACAATTTCAGAACCGTCATAATAGTGTTTAAAATTATTTTGAGTCAGATCAGAGATGGCATTTTCAGGATAGTGTAACTCCACTTCAGTAAGTAAAGGATTGGCCACTTCATCATAAAAGCCCTAAAGGGAAATCAAACAGAATGTTTAAAAGGAAAAAAAAAGCAAATATGGAAACACCTTGACCCAATTATCAGTAAAACTTCAGCTTGACAGTCTTTCAAGGGGAATGGTTGTCCCATTAAATGATATTATTTACTAAGGAGCCAGCTTGGTGTAATGGTTAAGGATACTGGCCTGGAAACCAGGACACTATGAGTTCTCGTCATGAAAGCTGGTTGAGTGACTTTGGGCCAGTCACCTCTCCCTCAGCTCAATCCATCTCACATGTTTGTTGTTGTGGAGAAAATAGGAGGGAGGAGAAGTGTTCACTGCCTTGAGTTGTTTATAAAATAAATCCAAAAAGATATATTTGTAATGTGACTATCTTTAGTAGCCAGGGAAGTAGGTAAGACTTGCTCAGATACCAAAACAATCCAACGTAACATGCCCTGGGCTGGGGCACTGCAATCTGAGGCTAAATGAGAGCTCCCTTTCACCAATTTTTCTGTTATGTTGCACTGGAGAACTCATTGTGTGACCTATCTGACTGACCTACCCATCTCCCAAGCCATGTTCATCTAGAAAAGGATAGCATTGCTGGACTTAATTTTTTTAAATAGACTTAAAAGTAAAGCAATTATATAATGATTATATTTATCTATTATTTTATGCAAAAGTTGAATGAATATTTTATCATTTAAACCTGAAGCTGTAGAGCGGAATCAGAATCTTCATAGATACGCCGAGCCAACCCATTGTTCTCTGATGCCATCTTTTCTAAAGATCCATAGTCCAAATCATAGCCAAACCCAAGATTATATAAAGGATACTTTCCTTGAATTGCATTTTTAACATTTTCTAAAATTATGTCTGTGTTTATTTCTCCTACAGGAAAACATACAAAAAATTAACATAATTTTTTAAAAATACATTTTTGTTGTTCCTGTTTCATTTGTAATACTCCAAGTAATAAAAACTCAGCTTGGTATGAATTTTGTACATGGCTTGCTTTTGAAATCAGATTTGCCACTCAAAACAGCAGTTTCCTGTCCTGATTCAGTTAACATATAATTGTGGTTCATATTAATAAAGCAGTACACTGTATTTTGATAAGTGAGTTGATATCTGAATTATTTTTATCACACCCAAATCTTTTTTGTTTTCCCCTTTATATAAATGCACGAAGCAAACAGGAACCATTTTTTTTGCACGCAATAGTTTTGTGCAAAGACTTTACAATGGAGAAGCTATAATGACAAGTATGGTTTAAAGTTTGGCTAGAGTTACACATCAAACTAATCCATAAAGTAATTTGGTCTTGGTTATGTAAATCCAGCCAACTGTGGTATGTTCAACAAATGGGAATTTAGTAAACCATAGCTTATTTAGAACAGTGTGTGAACCCAGGCATTATCTATATAGCTCCCTGGGTTTGATAAAATGAGAAATGATGATTTACTGAAGGATTTATAACATGTTTCAGCTCATTGAAGCCAGAAGAATGAAGGGGCTCTGAGCATGGTCATATGATTTATTCTTGATTAAGGTGAAATTCTCTTCAAAGTTCCTAAATAATTGCATAGCGTGTTTACTGCTGCATAAATCATTGTTAAATTAATGATGATTATTGTTAAATAGGTTTTACACCAATATATATGTCAGATGCAGAGATTGATTTGTGAAAGACTGAAATATGAAACCCAAAGCTAGTTCCAGAGTATTATACCAAGCTTGCCTGTCAAGAAAATTACCTTTAGTGGGTCTGCCATCTGTTAACATAATAATTAAGGAAGCACTTCTTTCAGGCAAAAAACCATTTTTGTGAGCCTCATTCAGCAGTTCAATACCGGCCATTAAGCCACCATTAAGATTTGTCCCTGGAACAAAAGTGCACAAGTTGAAAATAGGCACCTCAAAGACTGACACAGAGAGGAGGGGGGATCCAATCAACCTATTCTCCAAAGCACCTCAAGGCAGAACAAGCACTAACAGATGGCAACTTATCAAGGAAAGATCCAACCTAGAATTAAGAAGAAATTTCCTGACAGTGAGGACAATTAATAAGTGGAATGATTTGTCTGCAGATGTTGTGGGTGCTCCATCACTGGAGATTTTTAAGAGTAGATTGGACAGTCATTTGTCTGGAATGGTATAGGATTTTCTGCTTGAGGATATTGAATTAGAAGACCTCCAAAATTATTCCATATTCTGTATTACTGTAGCTCTACATGCTTGCACTTGTATTAACATGTTTATATAGTGAAAGAGAATATTGTAGCATTCTACTAGCAACTGGGCTTCCATAATAAAAATCATTGTTTTTTTCTTTTCTCTGTGTGCCGTATCTATTATTTAAAATTGTATTTCTTTTCTTCAAGCTATTATATCTAAGGAATGAGGGCATGTCAAAGCTATGGTTGAGCTCATGCAGTATTAAATTTTAAAAAATCCAGCAATAGAGCATCTGTTTGGTATCTTTTATTTAATCTTTGGTTAGAATCTCAGGCTGTGGGAGTTCAAAAGATGTCTGTGAAACCCTGGAGAACTATTAACTCACCTAATCAAACCTATACTCCACTCCAAGGAGAAATGGTCTGGTTTCATATAAGACTTTGATATACATTCACACATGGAAATACATCAAAGATATGTGCATTTATGTCAGAAAAAAATTGGAAAATGAATGAGATTAATGGGCCAGGGCATGGGGGGGGGGGGTGTCACAGACAAGCAGAATCAGGGTAATAAAATCAGCAATGCAGTATTGAAACACAAGGCCCCCTCTTTTTATATTTGACACAGAAAACTAAAAGGTAGACAGCTTGTGGCATGACATTCTGGATGTCATCAGGTGGCTTATGGATGCTATTGCAACAGAGCCTTTTCCTTCAGCATCCATTATGAGGCAAAATCTTTTGCCATGTAGACTCTCTGTGTTAAAATTACAGGTTATCCTGTAAAACTGGAGTGCCAAACTCCCAGGCTCCATTTTCAGTCGCAATGGCCTCCTGCAGCCCTTTGCCAAAGAAGGCAGGGGAGCTCCATTTCTGCTGGTAGAGGGTTGCAGGAAGCCATCGCAGCTGAAAGCAGAGCCCGGGCAGGCTGCGTGTGGCCTCCCCGAACTCCCTTTTTGCTGGCAGAAGGCTGCAAGAGGCTGTCACAGCCAAAAACAGAGCCTCGATGAGTGACATCAAGCAGGCCATGCCCCTTGGCCACACCTCCTGCCTCCCCCGAGGTCAAACACAACCCTGATATGGCCTTCAATGAAATAGCGTTTGACACCCCCGCTGTAAAATATTCAGCATTGTTTGTGTCTCCATTTGTTCATTTTATGCCCTTATCTCATGCAGGTTCTTTTTTTTAAAGACCTTGTAGTTCTTCCCACAGTAAATCTTATCAAGTTTTTATATTAATGATTCTCAACTCAGTAACTTTAAGATGTGTGGACTTCAATTCCCTGCTGGCTAGGGAACTATGAGAGTTGAAGCCCACACATCTTAAAATCACTGGTTGAGAAACACTATTTTAGATAGTATCAATTGGATTAGTCACAATAAAGAGGGGGTGGTTGTTGTTGGACATCTATTTTGTCAAATGATACTCAGGATACAGATGCATAAAAATAAATAAATAATGAAAGATTATCAAGGTTATTCTATCCCCTGACAATTGGTCCTCCCTCTGTTTTCTTCCCTTGCTGGAATGTTAATGTTTATAATTTACATGCTACTCTGCAGTAAAGAAACTGCAAATGTTGTTAGTTACTATAATTAAACAAATATAGCCCATTTCCCCACAAAACATACATCCAGCTATATCAATCTGCTGAACATAACGTCTTGCTTCTGCCAAGTTCTCAGGAGTGGCTTTGATTAAGGTGTCTTTCCATTTGTGTACTCTACTCCCAAACAGTATGAAATTTATGTAGTCCTCTTCTTTTATATCTTCTAATATTTTTAGCAGTGCTTCTTTTGTCTAAAATTAAACATTAGAACAATGCTTAAAGCAAAAACCTTAATAAAGATATAGAAGTTTAACTTGGTTACTTCCAGCAATTATTTACATTCTTACAGGAACTCAGTTTGGCTATAAACAGAGGTACAATCAACTATGGAAAAGTTATATAAACCAGGATATAGTTTATAGCTGGATTCATAACAACATTAGGCAGTCTGGTTCTGGAGAAATATTTTGGATTACCAGTCCCATCATTCCTTGCTATTGGCCATGCTGATGGGGACTGATGGGACTTAGTCCCAAGCCATTTTGGAATACCAGATTGCTTCTGAACCTTCCCCTTTGGCTGTCCTTGGTACCTTTTCTGGAGTAGACACTCATAGCCTCTCTGGAAGCTCTTTGTTATAGACTTGATATATATTATGGATAAAAACATTTTAAAAGCCAGTAAAGAATTCTGAACTTTCAAAGGAAGGGAAATGTGTTGATAAAGGCCACCTTTCTCTCCACAAGGGTGGAGAGAGACTCTTTAGTTGTGTGCCCTAAAGGGAACGTGATTCTCCTGGAAGACCACTAGGTCTTCCACAAAATAAATATTTTCATGACCAAAAAACCTAAAACATTTGAAGAAATGGAGTGCACCAGTGAGCTGCCCAGTTCCTCTTATTCCCTTTTACCTCTCAGCAAGAATGGCCAAGGAGGTACAGATCCCAGTGGCAGATAGGAAGTCGCACCCTTGCAATAGGACAGAAGATCTGCCACCTCCAAAATTTCCATATCATTGAGAACCTCCATATAGGAGATCATCAGCTGGCATAAGATGCAAACATGAGTTCCATGCAAAAATGCGGTCTGACTATATAGTCTGTCTCAGCAGCAATTAGACTGCTGCTACCCCTTGCCTTTTCCTTTCAGTCATGGTGTTTGAGGTGAGTTAGAGGGGATAAAAACATGGTGGGATGGGGGCATCTACTGTGTGATTGAAGTCCTCCTTCTGCACATTGTGCTATGCATACTGAAAAGCGACCAGTATTAAATCACATGGTCCTGGCCTTCATAACTGGGATGCAAGAGTGCTGGCAAATAAAAGTAATGAGGCAAACTGAGAGAACCTTTCTGCTAATTTAAGCATTAGTTGTCCTTAAAACTGACTTGAAAATATGGAGTTACCTGTATTAGTTTACGTCCCCTCATGGAGATGCTGACATCAATGATAAAAACAATATTTTTAGGCAAACGTACAATATTTTTGGGTGCAAAAAAGTGTACAAAGTATCCATTGACGATCTGAAAAATAAGAAGGTAAAAGTTATGTGAAGTGAAATTTCTACAGGGTGCAATTCGCACGCCCATTCAACTAAGTTCTGCTTACCTGCAGATTACCTGTAGCTTTTCTGATCACATCATACTTCACAATAAAATCTCCATTTAGTCTTGTTGCTAGACAGTCTGCACAGGTCCGTTGTTGATCCAAAGTTGGCTTGAAAGAAATTTTGCCCTGAAAACACAATGCATACATATGTACCCCTATAAATGCACAGACATAAGTTTATCAAATTTAACCATGCATATGCAATCTATGTTCAGTGGGAATCTATAAATATGAATACCTGTTTCACAGAGAAATTGATATCTTGCATATGAAACAAAATCTAAACCTTCAAAGCATGCAACAAAACTCTATGCTACTGTAGGAAGTTAGCACCCACCCCTCTCCTAGAAAATTGAAATATCCTAGGAAATATTAAAAAGGCAGAATATTTCCTCTAAAAAGAGTAGAAACTCAGAAGCAGAAACTCACCTCAGAAGTAGAAGCTCACCCCCACCTTTGTTCATGGGTGGGCCATTGAGGCCTGGGCCAGAGTACTTTACATAACAAAGATCTCCAGGTAAAGCTATAGCAATTGCTCAAAAACCCTTTCAGTGCACCATCATCCAGCAAGGCTCAATCCAGCCTGGAACTCAGGACAGCCTACAGAGTTGCCCCTCATGGCAGTCTGACAACCAATTAGAAACAAGCTCCAGTTCAAATCCTAACAGAGGGTATAAAACCCAGGCACTCTCAGCACCTCAGTCCTTTTTTTGATCTCCTTCCTTTTCACTCTGAGCTCCAGGCCATGTGGTCCTGATATTAAACCTTCCAAACAGCCTCCATGTTTCCAGTGTCTTTTTCCCCACTTGGAACTGAACCCAGAAGGATTTTTCTTCCAACACTACTTCTTCAAATAACTGCCTAGTTCAAAGGGTCCCAATCCTCTCTTCAAGGTGTCCTGATGTGTCTCAATAATTTTTTCACAGCACCTTGGCAATTCCCAAACTGTACCATGGCACTGCTAAAACAAAAGTCAGATAAAAGGGGCTTGTGCCCTAGTCAAGAATGCAACATGAGTAACCATTTCAGACAAGTCCTCCTTAATTCATACTAAAATAAAGGTGGGGAGGGGGAGTGTATTCAGACTAGCAAGTTTACTAAAGCTTTACAATAAAAGTAACACTGACCTGCATGGCTTTGATACCCTTGTCAGGTTTACTTTACTGCAAGATTATTAAGTAGTAAAACAATCCCACAGCATCTTTAAGAGTTCACAGGCACTGTCACACAGTTTGGGAAATGTGGGCCTACTTTATATTTCTAAATTAATTATTGGTTTCTCATGTCCAATGAATATATTATTGCTTTAATATATTCCCTTAACTTTTTAGGGGGACCTAGAAAACACTTTTTGTGTTCTATAGTTGCCCGTGCTGTGGGGAACAGCCTTCCTCATAAAATCTGGCAGTTCTCCCTTCTTTTTCGAAGCTTTCCAGAAACCAGAAAAGAGCTGGCTCTTTCCCCAAGCCCATGATGGCAAACCTATGGCACGCATGCAAGAAGTGGCATGCAGAGCCATTTCTGTCGGCACGCGAGCCATCACCCCAGATCAGTCCACTGGGTATACGTGCGTGCCTCCTGCCAGCCAGCTGATTGCCAGATATCTTCCTCACATGCGCAGGGACAGGGGTCATGCGGGAGACATGCGCACATGCACAGAGGTGCATATGGTGCATAGGGAAGGTCATGCATGCATGCGCAGGGGGTGGGAGGTCACGTATTGCATTATGAGTGCAGGCACGCATGTGTGCGCATGCACTTTTGGCAGGCAACAATGAAAAGGTTAGCCATCACTGCCCCAAGCACTAAAGCCCATGTCACACTGCACCAATGGATGCAAAGAGGATGTAAAATGGACAAAAAAGCTTGCCATCCGTTGGTTAACGCGATGTACTCACTGCCTCTGTTTTGCTTCCTCTCTATCCGTCCAGCATCCGTTTATTGACGTTTCATCTGCTCAGAAAGTTTTGGGCTGCCTAAAACTTTTGAGCAGAAAATGTATCCAATGCATCCGTTCTGCATCCTCTAGGCATACGGGGGACATCCGTTCTGCATCCATTACGCATCTGCTATATCCGCTAGGCTTCCACTGTGCATCCGCACAACTAAAATCCGTTCCAGCGGTAAACGGACGCAGGGAGGAAGCAGAACGGACGCACAGCGTTAGTAGCACGGATGGAGAAAGGATGAAAGCGGATGCAGCTCATCCACTCTGCATCCGCTCTGCATCCTCTGCGCATCTGCTCTGCATCCGCTCTGCATCCTCTACGTATCCTCTACGCATCCTCTACGCATCCTCTATACATCCGCTCTGCATCGTCTATACATCCGCTCTGCGTCCTCCCCACGTCTGTTCCTTTCCGTGTTATCCGCTCTGCTTATGCAAATTTTTGCCCCTTTTGACAGCGGATAACAATGGATGGAACATTTTGCTCGTCCATTGTGTCCTTTTTGCATCCGTTGGGCAGTGTGACATGGGCTTAAGATGAAGTGAAGATGGAGCCCTATGTCAACTGATGGGTTAGGAAGCATTTATCAGGACGCTGGGATTTATTTGGGCTTTTTGGTGATTAGTTATATTGTTTACTTTTGTTTTAATGTGAGTCACACAGAGTTGTTACACATTAGATGAGCAGCGTTAGGAATCCTTTAAGTAAATAAAATAAACCAATGTTGAAATTTCATATTTTGTTATTAAAAAAATAAACTCATTTTGACTAAGATTGCTGTCTAATATACCTTTTTTCCTGAAAAAGACTTCTGTAAGACTGGTAACAAGTCATTGGTGATGAATGAGCCTTCAGCTTCCAGATAACTGATACCTTGGGGTTCAAAGATGTTGACCTCAATCTGAAATGTTAATTTGAATCATGCTGTCACTGACAAATTTACTGACAAATTCAGGAAGAGGCCTCCAAAGAGGCACCATACTAGTGCTAGTTTCTAAATCTTTCTTTGAATCTTCAGAAGAACAGTTACTATTTGTTCTTACTATCATCTTAAGTAGCATAAATGCACAGTTATTAAAATGATAAAATGTGTACAACCACTCATTTAAATGCATTCTGAAAAAAAATTAACACCATCCATGTTTAATTTCAGAAAGCTTTTACCTCAAAGTTCTTGACAAGCTGCTTTGGGTTGACTTTTATGAACATCTCATAATAGCCAAATCTTCGCTTCAGCAGCTCCTCAAAGGCCAACTCAAAAACCACTTCAGTAGATGCTGCAATATTGACTGAAACAATGAATTTTTCTGTCTTCCTCCCGGAAGTCCTAGAAAGGCCCAGTTTTTTAATTGAGCATACATGCCATTGCATTAAAATAAAATGTATTTTAGGGTATTTTTATTTAAGGGAATAATGTTAAATTATTATTACAGTGAAATTAAACAAAAAGGTCATGTTTTGAGAAATGGAGTTCCTACATACTCTCTAAAATAGTGTTTCTTTTAATATATATTTATTATATATTATTTATATTATTATGTTTTATCAATGGGAATACAATACAACACAGGAAAAAAAATTCCCAAAAAATAATAATTAAAAAAGGAAGGAAGGAAGAAGAAACAAAGAAAGAAAGAAAGAGAAATGTGTACAAAGAAGGAAAAAAATCTAAGTGATCATCAAAATATAGAAAAAATTGACCCTGGCTGGATGCCGGGGGAGGGGACACCTGATAAATTATCCTCCCTTTACCCAGAGGGTCTGCAAATAGTTGTAAACTTTCTCATCCTTTCTCATCCAAAATGGTATTTTTTGATGCTGGTACGCAGCACAGTTCTTGTGATGTTTGCTCCACTGAATGCACAGTCTGGACTTAGAAGTAGTATTGAACATACCTATTCTTGTCCACCAGCAATTTGCTGAAATAACTGCACAAAAGTCAACTCTTCCTCCAAGGTACTGAGTTCTCTGTACAAATCCATACATTTCTCTCTTTTTTGTCATCCTGTAATAAATTATTAGGATTTAAAAAAATCTCACCTTACTAGACCAGCTGTCTGTCCTTTTGAAACTGCTTGTTGATACTGTTTTTGAGCAGCTTCTTTTTCTTTTATAGTTCCTGGATATATCACACCATCAATTGTCCTAGGAAAGAAAAAAATATTCTATACGTCAAAATATTTGTGGTCTTTCTCTTTTCAACCCATCAAATTTCTTTCCTGTATTCATAATCAAATGAGTTCAATGAGAAACATTTGTGTCATAATTGTCTTAAGGATTAGACAATTGCAATTAAATGCAGGACAATTATGAAGAAAACACCCCATGGAAATTGATGTCCTGCAAAAGGGAAGCCCTTAGGTTTGCTCAGGAATGGTCTGAGCATGGTTGACTATGGTCAACCACTGGAATTTTGGACAGAGCACAGAAAGAAGCAACAGTTGGATTTTTTTTCCACTACAAAATCAAGAAAAGAGATAAATTAGACAATTGCTTCTTTATAACATTTTTTCCAATACTCTCTTCAGCCAAACAGAATTAAAACATAATTATATTTTTATTTTTAAAAATTGAATTTGTCATTCCAAGGGAGTGTCTCTTATAGGGCTGGAAAGTTTGTGGCCCTCCCCAAAGGTTACTACAGAGAGTTCACAGGGCTGTGTGGACTCGGGCTACTTTGAATTGAAGTGAAATAATTTGGAGGTCGCAGATTAATCTTCCCTATTCTACGGTATTATGAAAGAATAATGCAGTTATTATTAGACATGTAATCAGTTAGGACCCTAGGAATAAACAAACTCCATGCCATTTGATGGGGATACATAAAATTCTTTCCCCCTTTTTAACACTATGTATTTTTATGTGTTGGGGGGGGGTATTATGGTTTCTTTTATTGTATACTGCCCAGAATCATTTCTACAATGAGATGGGTGGTGTATAGATTTGATAGACAGACAGACAGACAGACAGAAATAGTAGGCTCTTTGCAATTTGAGAATAACAAAGGACAGTTTGTTTCCAAGATTGAGCTAGTTCACATATTTGAAATTTGAAACCAAAGCTGACCCTTACTCCTAATTTCAACTATGGGGCCAGATATGTTTTCATCTTGGGCAATGGATAGGCAATAGACCTATGAAGGTCTAATTGAATGTCTGTTCACAACTCAATTGTTTTAGAAAATTTTACATACATGATGAAGTTTGTGATGAATGCTGTCTTTGGGAGCTCCACATCAAAGAAGGCTTCCTTAGATGCATTGCCAAAGTTGATGGCCCGACTGGTGATGATATTATGAGCAAACCGAGAAGTAATATGGGAATCAATGTTCATTCTAGAGATATCGATGCCATCTGTGTTCTGGAAAATGAGCATTTATATTTGATGCGTTAATAAAAGATATTAACCAGTTTTAAATTGGGAAGATTGGTATAATTCAAACAGAAGTTCAGAACAAAGTTTTAATAGCACAATGAGAAATAGAAAAACAATAGATATGTATCCATTTTCTCTCTATGTGTTGTCATTAGACTTTCCATTTTATAATATAGATTAGAATAGAATTCTTTATCGGCCAAGTGTGATTGGACACACAAGGAATTTGTCTTGGTGCAAATGCTCTCAGTATACATAAAAGAAAAGATACATTCATCAAGAGTCAAGAATCATAAGGTACAACACTTAATAATAGTCATAGGGTACAATAAGCAATCAAATCATACTAGGAAAGAGTCAATAAAATTGTAAGGATACAAGCAACAAGGTTACAGTCATACAGTCATAAGTGGGAGGAAATGGATGAAAGGAAGGATGGGAGGATTAATAACAATAGTAATTTTCACAACTTAATAATTATCACAACTTAAACATAATATTTGGTTACATGGACATAAATACTGTAGATATATAAATGAATATGCTAGTAAAAACAACTCACTATCAAGGTATTACAATCTGATCTTCCAATATACAGCAGACTCATTTTTTTATGGTGGACAATTCTTACAGTATATACAAGTGGTTTTTTTTTAACAAATTTTATTCAGTTTTTCACATTAAAAACAAAAATCTCTTTTTAGTGGACAACATATTTCCGGATCATCACCTTTATGTACAAATATGACAGCAGTTATACATTCATATATGCATACTTAATACTATTATTATCTTTACCATTGCAAATTTTCAGTAAGGAGAGAAACAAACACATTAATTCTAGCCTCTTTCATTAATCTCAATCGAAACATCTTTTTGTTTCATTTCAATTATTTCAAATATAATCCTTTCATATTTATTTTAAAAATAAAGATAAAATGTGTTTTAATAATAATAATAATAATAATAATAATAATAATAATAATAATAATAAGTTACCAATGTCTCTCCTTGCTTTTAATAGTCTATGTTAACTTATTAATTTAGTTGGTTCTTTAGTTTGTCATATTCCCTTTCCATTACACTTTCTTTTTATAAATTCTAGATTAATACAAATTTTAATACTAAAAAAAAAATAAGTATAGGTTTCCCCCCTTTTACTGTTTTGAGTGTGACACCTCAATGATTAGAATATACCTTTATTCCCTCATCTTGATTCCCAATAAACAATTATTTTTAAGAAGTTACAATAATAATCATTACATCTTTTCATTTGGATTCCTCAGGATATTTCCCCCCCTTGATTTTTAATCAGAGTTATCATTATCTATATTACTCTATTTTCTAAATATTTTTAATTGGAGAAATATTCTTATTACCCCTTGTCACCCTGCAGAATCCCCTTTTTAATTCATCAACCATTATCTCTGAAAAAACAATTTTTCACATTTTACTATTTCAGTATTTCTTTATTTCATGCACCTGTTTCTTACTGCTTCTCCTCCCCCTCTTTTCCCCATATCTTTTCTCATTCCATTATATCCCTCTCTTTCTTAATATCTTCCTTTCCCCTTTTCTGCTGGGTCTTTCTGCCTTTCCTGACTTCACAGGTATTATATGCAAGTTTAATGAAAGGAAATCATGTAGAATCTTTTGATACAGAGTTTGGAGCCATTTCCAGCTTATGCATAAACTTCTTGCCTAAAGCATGAAATAAAACTCAATTTAATAGCCTTGCAAAATGAATCTGGCAGCTGTTTTGCCAATGCTCCACAGTTTCTAAACATGCAACATCTGCAAAGTCTGGACTGAATACAAAGGCAACTCAAAATAGAGCATGTATATAAATACTACAGTTCAGTTCAAAATCAATGAATCAAAGGATGAAAGTTTTTCCAGCACGAGACTCATAAATCAGGAGAATACTTACAGTATCTGCAATATTTCTCTTCTGTAAAGAGGAAAAGTAATAAAAATAAATTATTATTCATTGTTAATCAAATTTAAATGACTACATAAATGTATGTTACAGTAAATGTTTGGATATGTTCATAATAATAGTTCTTTGTCTTAGAATATGCATTGCTCCAACATTCATCTGTCTATTAAAATATTTATTTAATCCATTCATTAGATGCCTATCCCATTTCTCCCCCAAAAGTTGAAAAGTTCCATTGTTTCTCACAACAGCCCCCTTGATATAGATTGGAAGATAAGAACAGGTCCAATATTATTTAATGAGGTCCATGACTAATGGGGTCTTCAATTCTAATCTGTCATTTAAACTTCTTTTTAAGAGTATGCTTTCATAAGAATTTAAAACTCAAAATAAAGTATCATGCTAGGTTTACATTAGATTCTTTGTTCAGTCTGCCTGAAAACAGGTTCAGTAGTAATAGCAATAGCACCTAGACTTATATGTCACTTCACAGTGCTTTACAGCCCTCTCTAAGTGTTTTACAGAATCAGCATATTGCCCCCAACAATCTGGGTCCTCATTTTACCCACCTTGATGGAAGGCTGAGTCAACCTTGAGCCTGGTGAAATTTGAACTGCTGAACACCTGGAAACCAGCAGTCAGAAGAAGTAACCTGCTGTACTGCATTCTAACCAATGCACCACCACAACTCCTAAGATGGTGATCCCTATTCTCTGAATTAAGGTTCCCCTTGATATTTGAATGATTCCCATCTACTAGTTTTTTGAAGGGCCTTAAAGACCAGACTCTTTGCTCAGGCCTTTGGTGAAGGGGATTGATGCCGCTTGGATGCCACACATTGCCAAGATGAATCCTTTCTGGGGGCTCTCCATAGCTTGCATGCAGAGTCATGAGGAGGGATAATAAAGAAAACCCCACTGCTACACATACGCCATTGTCCTAGCTGCAGATTGCCCTTCAAATATTGGCAGAGGGATTCAAAACCTTTTACCACCAGTTCAGTGGGCGTGGCTTGGTGGGCATGCTTTGCTCGTACACACACACTTTGCATGCATGCATACGCCAAACACGCACTTTGCACAAGTGCAGAGGTGTTTGCACAGGCACAGGGGTGTTCCAACTCACCTCCTGCAAGTCTGCACTCTCCTGGTCTCTTCAGCAGCTGCTGTGCAGCACTCTGCTGTGCCGCACAGAGCAGCTGTGCTTCAAAAGCAGAAGATAACAAGTGGACCTAGCAACAGAGTGGCGGAGAGAACCAGTTCGGTCTCCACTGCTCATCGCTGCTACCAGGCTGAACCGGTAACATACCGCCACTGAGCTCCATACCCTGGAACATTTGGACTCTGGCAGGACAAAAGGCAGTGTGAATTTGGACATTGACATGCTATAGGGCAGAGGGGTGAGCCAGATAAATATCATAGTGTGGGCAAGAGGGTTTTTTTATTATTCTGCATTTTCTATAGTCCCAATTAGTATTTCTTTTCCCTTTCTAATTTATGTGGAGAAAAGCCCTTATAGATATATTTCTGTCACTGCAGATATTAGGAATGGGTCCATAACAGGAGTGAGATGACTCCAACTGACACATATAAAGTCCAAGACCTGTATCTGTCTTCCACCTCTTGTTCCTTCTATTTTTTTTAAATGAGCTATAAAGATAAAATTATGGGTTAAAGAAGTGTAGTTTGGTTCCCAAAATATATAATATATATAATTCTTTGTCCAACATATAATTCTATGTCCCCAACCAGAGGTGGCATTCAGCAGGTTCTGACCAGTTCTGGAGAGCCGGTATCAGAAATTTTGTGTAGTTCGGAAAACCGGCAAATACCACCTTTGACTGGAGATTTCCCCTGCCACGCCCATCAATCCACACCCACAGAACCAGTTGTAAAAAAATTTGAATCCCGCCATTGTCCCCAACATATAATTCATATGATATAATTTTATGGCATTATGTAGCTTCTCTCTAAAAAACACTAATCTGTTCAAACAGAAATATATGGGAATAATGGTAGCTAAACTCTTTGCATATAAATTAGGATTTCTGCATTCCAGAATATGAAAATACACCATTTGCCACTCTGTTCATTTCAGTAATAAATTAGCAGTTTCCTCTCTCTTTTTTGGTTATTGAGGGCATGGACAGATGGATCACTCATGAATAATTGCACTACAATGCTAAGTACCATGTAATTAAGTACAAAAGTGCAGTTCAATAAAACAATACATAAAAGGAAACTAAATATAGCCTAAGATCACATAGGATTGTTTGTTTGTTTGTTTGTTTATATAAGGATCAATGTTTTGTTACACCTAATTTGTAACAAATTAGATTACATGTGTATCTGTGTCTGTGTCTAATACCAAAATAGGGTAGTATTGTACAGTATAGTACATTGAAAGCTGTAGCATTAACTGCATTTAGGACAAATTTGGAAACAGGAAAAAAATGAGGTTTCTAATACTGCAATTTCAAAATAGTATATACTGCAATTTCAAAAATAGTTTACAATACCAGATTTTGTACTTTCTAGAATCCAGGGAAATAAGGAAGCTATAAGCACACAATAAATAAGCAAGTGGGACTAATAAAAGGAATGGCATGAATGAGACAATTAGTATAGCATGGTTTATATTGCCTGCTTATCCATTATATATTGAGTCATCTCTGATGCATGGAACGCAAAGAAATCCTCAGAGCCCAAACCATAACTCAAGCTGTCTTCTTATGGATTAGAATATGATATTGGAATGGAATGGAAACCAATCAAAGAGAGAAGCAACCTCGAAGGAAGGAGAAATTTCCTGACAGAATAATTAATCATTGGAGAACCAGAGGTTGTGGGTGCTCCAACACAAGACATTTTCAAGAAGAGATTGGATAACCATTTGTCTGAAGTGGTGTAGGGTGTGATTAGATTAGAAGACCTCCAAGATCCCTTCCAACTGCTATTATTTTAGATTATATCTTGAATTTTCTTCATATTTGTGTGTCAGAAGGGATATACACTTGAAATACATATACACTTGAAACTGGAAGAAGTTGCTGCTAGAGACTTTTGCCAGCAGTTTATTGTCAGAACAATGCATGCATAACTCATGTGGCTTTAATATCAATAGGTCACTGAGAGCAATTTGATTCTGCTGGGGTGTAAATCTAATAAATAAATAAATGAGTGAATAAATACGTATCTGCTTTTCTCTGCACTTACCTTGAGGTTCCTGATATTATTTATTAGAAAATCATATGATCCATCCACAGGAATTGTTGCCAGAAGAATATAAAATAGCAGATGACTCTCCATGATCAAAGACTAAAGCACATTGGCAGAAATGCACAAGATCAAGCAGTCACTCTTGCAATGACTGGTAAAACACAAATCAGAAGCTCAGACAAAAAACCAAATATTTGTCAATGTCTGCAAATCAACTGTGAAATCTTGGAAATAGGTCAAAGATTGATCATGCGGGGAAAAGGCTGCCTCTAATCTGGCAAAAATACTCATCCATTTGCCCTTGAAAAAAAGCCCAGATTAAGTTGCTTTCCTTCTCTCCTACCCATTCTCAAAATAATCCTGGCTGCTGCAGGAAGCCAGTTGCTGTGAAAGCTACTCCAAAGTTGTTTATCTCCAAGAAAGCTCAAAATAGCTTGCTGAATGGCAGAATTAAGACTTAGACAGAGAGTTTTGGAAAATTGGGCTTCTGCCTTCATGTAGGACAAAACAATAAATTAAGTAGAAAGGATTGGGTGAATTGCTAGTAAGTTTGTTGACATATTTCTGAGATTTCCCAGGCATAGTACTTCCATTTTCTTGTACCCTTTCAGTTAACCTTAGAAGGAAAATCCATATCCTTTAATAAACTTGGCTTGTTGGAAAAGATGATACCAAACTCCTTCTGGTGTTTTGCCACCATAGACTAACACAATTCTGCACCTATAAAGTACTTATGTCTTGTGCTCGCTCATATTTCCATCTATGACCATTATTTCTGCCTTTGTTATAAACTGTTTTCTAACAATACAGTTTGAATGATTGCTTTTGAGAATGGATTGCAACAAGCCATGGTGTTTTTTTTTAATAAGCCACAGTTGCAGGATTTAGTAACATCCCAAGCCATAAATTAATGTTTACAAACCACAGTGTAAGCCAGACCAATGAATCTGTTTCACTCTTCTCTGATTTTGGACAGGCTCTAGCCTTTCTGTCCTCTTTCAAACTAATTTTCATCACTTGTACTGTCCTCCCCTACCATTCACACGTTCTCTTCCACATGGCAGTAGCACCCCGCGCCCCACTGCACTCATGCCCAACTTCCTGGCCATCCATATATCCTCCTCATTCCCACTCCCACCCAGCAGCAACCACTTGACCTGCCAGCTGAATATCTGACAGAACTTGATAAACTAAATCTAAGCTTGTTAGACTTAAAAGAAAGAAATGTAAAGTTAGCTTGTTTGATCAAAGTGAAAACAAGAAATATTTTTTATAAAATTTTGGAAAGCCTTTATGGACTTTCCATTAACATTTGTACAGAAACTTATTTTTCTTATACCTGTTGCAAGGAAAATTAGCAATCACTTCTTTATGTATTCTTTTTTTCTACTTTTCTTCGTTTTCTTTTTTCTTTTCTTTTTTGTTCCTTTCTATTTTATTTCTTATTTCAGTTTTTATTATCTTTTTGCATTGCAAAACTATTTTAAAAGAAGAGAAATAGAAAATAGAAACTAAGAGACTGATAACAAATAGATTGAACTTGGTAGAAAAATAAGTACACACACACACAAACACATGTTAAGACAACATAAATACAGAAATCACCAACAAATAAATACACTGCTCAAAAAATAAAGGGAACACTTAAACAACACAATGTAACTCCAAGTAAATCACACTTCTGTGAAATCAAACTCCACTTTGGTAGCAACACTGATTGACAATCAATTTCACATGCTGTTTGTGCAAATGGAATAGACAACAGGTGGAAAGCATCAGCAGTTAGCAAGACATCCCCAATAAAGGAGTGGTTCTGCAGGTGGTGACCACAGACCACTTCTCAGTTCCTATGCTTTCTGGCTGATGGTTTGGTCACTTTTGAATGCTGGCGGTGCTTTTGAGACGGAGTCTACAACCCACACAAGTGGCTCAGGAATTGCAGCTCATCCAGGATGGCACATCAATGCGAGCTGTGGCAAGAAGGTTTGCTGTGTCTGTCAGCGTAGTGTCCAGAGCATGGAGGCGCTACCAGGAGACAGGCCAGTACATCAGGAGATGTGGAGGAGGCCGTAAGAGGGCAACAACCCAGCATCAGGACCACCACCTCTGCCTTTGTTCAAGGAGGGACAGGGGGAGCACTGCCAGAGCCCTGCAAAATGACCTCCAGTGGGCCACAAATGTGCCTGTGGCTGCTCAAATGGTCAGAAACAGACTCCATGAAGGTGATATGAGGATCCAACATCCACAGGTGGGTGTTGTGCTTACAGCCTAACACCGTGCAGGACATTTGGCATTTGCCAGAGAACACCAAGATTGGCAAATTCACCACTGGCACCCTGTGTTCTTCACGGATGAAAGCAGGTTCACACTGAGCACATGTGACAGACATGACAGGGTTTGGAGATGCTGTGGAGAACTTTCTGCTGCCTGCAACATCCTCCAGCATGACCGATTTGGCAGTGGGTCAATAATGGTGTGGGGTGGCATTTCTTTAGGAGTCACACAGCCCTCCATGTGCTCGCCAGAGGTAGCCTGACTGCCATGAGATACCAAGATGAGATCCTCAGACCCCTTGTGAGACCATATACTGGTGCGGTTGGCCCTGGGCTCCTCCTAATGCATGGCAATGCTAGACCTCATGTGGCTGGAGTGTGTCAGCAGTTCCTGCAAGACGAAGGCATTGATGCTGTGGACTGGCCTGCCCATTCCCCAGACCTGAATTCAATTGAGCACATCTGGGACATCATATCTCGCTCCATCCACCAACGCCACGTTGCACCACAGACTGTCCAGGAGTTGGGGGATACTTTAGTCCAGGTCTGGGAGCAGATCCCTCAGGAGACCATCTGCCACCTCATCAAGGGCATGCCCAGGCATTGTAGGGAGGTCATACAGGCATGTGGAGGCCACACACACTACTGAGCCTCATTTTGACTTGTTTGAAGGACATTACATCAAAGTTGGATCAGGCTGTAGTGTTTTTTCCACTTTAATTTTGAGTGTAACTCCAAATCCAGGCCTCCATGGGTTGCTAAATTTGATTTCCATTGATAATTTTTGTGTGATTTTGTTGTCAACAGATACAACTATGTGATGAACAAAGTATTTAAAAAGAATATTTCATTCATTCAGATCTAGGATGTCTTATTTTTGTGTTCCCTTTATTTTTTTGAGCAGTGTATATTGGCGACATAGATTAGAAAGACACGAGAATATAGTGAAATTGGACTTTGAAAATATATTGTAAAGTTATATAAAGATAAAGAAAATAATGAGTAAAATAGAAAATCTTGTTAGTAAGATCAATTTCTATGGTAGATTTTAATTTTCTTTCTATTATTTTCAAGTAAAAATCTTGTCTTGGCCACTGAAGGGAGATACAAACAAAATTCACTGTAAAGTTTGCACAGTGTTGTGTCTATTGAGTCTTGATCAGTCTGGTTATTGGTGGGCGGGAAAAAGCAACAGTGGGATTTAAAACCTCTTCTTGCTTATCTCCATAATTAAGCAAGTTCATAGAAACAGAGGTAATTCCACATACTCTTTTTAGGATTTTAATTCTTAACACCAGCCCCTGAAACTAGATGGTAAGAAAGAAATGGAGTCTTCCCTTCCCTCCTTCTCCTCCTGTCCCCCTTCCTCCCTCCTTCTTCTCTTTGTTGGCTGTTTCTGTTGACAGGAAGGAAAATGTATTTGCATGTGCTTTCTTGTGCCTTTACATCAGAGCAGAGGTGGTATTCAGCAGGTTCTGACCAGTTCTGGAGAACTGGTAGCAGAAATTTTGAATAGTTCAGAGAACCAGAAAATACCACCTCTGACTGGCCTTGCCCCCATCTATTCTCTGCCCCCTGAGTCCCAGCTGATTGGCTGAGTCTTCTTTTGTTGCTCTGGAAGGAGAACTGAGCTGGAAAGCAGGCTAATGGGGTGGGGAGGCAATGGGATTTTGCAGTAACCTTCCCCCTGGAATGGAGTGGGAATAGAGATTTTATAGTATCCTTTCCCTGCCATGTCCACCACACAATGCCCACAGAACCGGTAGTAAAAAAATTTGAATCCCACCCCTGCATCAGAGGTGATATTCAGCAGGTTCTGACCAGTTCTGGAGAACCGGTAGCAGAAATTTTGAGTAGTTTGGAGAACCAAATCTGACTGACCCCGCCCCCATCTATTCTCTGCCTTCCGAGTCCCAGCTGATAGGCTGGGTCTTCTTTTGTTGTACTGCACAGGAGAGCAGAGCTGGAAAGCAGGTTAGTGGGATGGGGAGGGAATGGAAATTTTGCAGTATCCTTCCCCTGCCACACTCACTAAGCCATGCTCACCAAGCCATGCCCACCAGTAATAAAAAAAATTTGAATTCCACCACTACTTTATATATACACCCATGAGTGTTTACATGTGTGAGATTGATTTGAATAGGGAAGGAAATAATTAGTTTCAAAAACAAGGTACATTATTTTATTGGCAATTAATTCTTTAATTGATAGCTTTACTTCAAGTAAAGCTTTTTGGATTGTCTTGACCATGCCTTTCTTTTGCAATGTAGTTTCTGGTGAATAGACATATTTGTAGGTATGTACTGTATATGTGTAACACACAGTGATGTGTCAATTGGACATATGTGCAGGGATGGAGAATCTCCTGGACTGATTTCAGCCAAAGCTGGCAACCTTAAGGAGACATGGTGAGGAATCCAAACATGACATGTTGTTTTCCATCTGTATTTCTATTTCTTTATATATTTATTCCCATCTAATTCTTCCTTGATGAAAATGCAGTTTTAAATTCATGGTTATTTTTCTTTGGCAGGAGAAGTATCTGGGTATATTCCATGATACCAAGAGAAAGGAGAATTATGTAGTGCATTAAATTAAAAGTCACACATTTCTGTAAACCTGCTTTTGGCTAGAGCATTTGCAGAAAAACATATGTGATCATGAATTAAAGTACTACTGTGTCTATCTAGCTGCCCAATAATCCTTGACAACATTAGAACCATGAGGTAAAACTGAGGTTACATGGCTATTCTTAAGGAAACTACTTTGATAATAGATAACAGATAATAGATAATCAGAATTGGAAGGGACCTTGTAGATCATCTAGTCCAACCCCCCACCCAAGCGGGAGACTCTACACCATTTCTGACAAATGGCAGTCCAATCTCTTCTTGAAAGTCTCAAGCGATGGCGCTACCACAACTTCCGAGGGCAACTTCTGTTCCATTGGTTGATTGTTCTCACTGTCAGAAAGTTTCTCCTTATTTCCAGGTTAAATCTCTCCTTGTTCAGTTTCCATCCATTTGTGGTTAGTGTCCACCCCCCTCTCTTGCATGCTTTGTGGGGGAAAGCATTTAAAATTTAAATTTAAATATCATAAAGTATCTATTTTGATAAAACATTTACAAGAAAATGTGCAATTTATTATTGATGGTAAATTGTGAAATTTCATTTTAGATTTTTTTGGGGGGTAAAATTTAGAAAATACAATATATTGTTCTTTTGGAATTATTATTTGTTCAGCAAGATTTTGCATAATAGTCACATGCAAATAATGATGCAGAATCAGTTGCCTAGAAACTCAGTCCAATAGTACTTTTTTATTTTTTTATTAAATTGGCAAGGTGTCATTATCAAAAAGAATTTATCTTTATTGTTAACCCAATAAGGAAATGTAGATTGATTTGTATCACAATAATATATGTTAGCTTGAATCAAAAAAAGATATGACTTCTTAGTAAGGACAATTATAGGCTTTCTTTTCCCTTATAAAATAAAATCAGTTATTTGAATTTAGGTTTCCATGAGGTACCAAATTCTATGGAGGGAGCAGTGTTATTCTACAAGTCTGGCTATTCATTATTATGCCCATAATGTAATTAAACTGAAAAACATGTGGATGATTTTATGCTTTCAAATAAAATCATGGTCACTAAGCAGTAACATTCTTTTGCTGTTAAGGGTGTTCTTTAAGGATTTGCATACAGTTTCCAGCAAGTAATTTCAGTCTGACTAGATCCAGTTCTATAGTCCTTCTCACGTGTCCTGAAAAACAGAAAAAGAGAAGTGTTAGTAGTAGTATTATTACTGATAAAATATATATCCAGACATAAATCTTTGGTGGCATTATTGTATTGTCTGATTAGCTTATTTGCTATGGTTATCCTAAAATCGGGTAACCATAGAGGTATCTGAATATTATTCAAGAGGTTCAAATTAAATCTGACATACCATATCTGAGGAGACTTATCAAGAATGATAGTTTATGCCTTCTGTTACTCAGTGAAACTGATAATAACACGCAGTGTAAAATATAGAAAATAATTCACATACCCTATCCAAATGATAGAGTGGAACTTATGTAAAATCCTATGTATGGGGGCATGACATAATGTAAAATTTATATCTCTCTACTCTGAGAGCTTATGAGAAGGTGGACCGTTCCAATAGAGCTTCTAAAATCAAGGACTAGACTGCAACAAGAATTGTATGTTAAATTCTAACACTTGTGAGAATCCTCTGACTTTAATTAAGCCTTTTCCACAGCTCCACCCCACTTGTATTCTCAAGTCCATATTCTCAAGCAAAGTTCTAAAGATCCAGATAATTTTTAGTCTAGAGAAAAAGACAACAAAAATAACAGAATAATAGGATTGGAAGGGATCTGGGAGGTATCTAGTCTACCCCCTTGCTCAAGCAGGGAACCTCATAACATTACAGACAAGGGGCTGTCCAATCTCTTCTTGAAAACCTCCAGTGATTCAGCACCCAAAACTTCTGAAGGCCCCTCCATTCTCTATGACCCCCCTCTTCTCTGTGGCAGTCTGTCAAATATTGGAACATTTCTATCATATCTCCCCTAGTCTTTCTTTTCATTAAAAAAGACATAATTCTAGCAACCATTCTTCATATGTTTTAGCCTTCAGTAAAAATAGTTTATCAAGGAAATGCTTTTTGGTTTCTCTCACCTGGTGGCTACATTGTGCTGTCCCTGTACCATAACTCTTAGGACACCATCAAAAGGTCTGTCAAAATTTGTATTAGACAAAAACTGACCTGGGAACACAAATAGACATAAAATCACAATTACCTTTTTTAATGTAATAACCTAGACATCCTGGAGACAGATTACATGCAACTTAAATCTATCATAGTTGAAGTCTATGAAAAGTTTTCCCACAGCTTTTCTTTATGTAGTTATAATCAATGAATCATCCAGCATTTTAACTGCATCTTTTGGGATTATATTTTGACCATAGCAATCAAAAGCTAAAATCTAAACTTCAGGCCACTTTCATTGTGCTTTTTCAAATAACTCTTACACTTATCAGTTATGAACATTTCTGGAATTTTGATGCACTATTTTTTTAACAAATTTTATTCAGTTTTTCACATAAAAACAAAAATCTCTTTTTAGTGCACAACATATTTCCGGGTTATCACCTTTACATACAAATATGACAGCAATTATACATTCATATATGCATACTTAATTCTATTATTATCTTTACCATTGCAAATTTTCAGTAAGGAGAGAAACAAATACATTAATTCTAGCCTCTTTTATTAATCTCAATCAAAACATCTTTTTGTTTCATTTCAATGATTTGAAACATAATCCTTTAATATTTATTTTAAAGATAAAGATAAACAATATGTGTTTCAATAATAATAATAATAGGTTGCCAATGTCTCTCCTTGCTTTTAATAGTCTATGTTAACTTATTAATTTTGTTAGTTCTTTAGTCTGTCATATTCCCTTTCCATTACACATTCTTTTTATAAAAAAACAGGTATAGGTTTCCCCCCTTCTCTGAAAAAATAATTTAATTCTCTGAAAAAATAATTTCTTTTCAACATTTTACTATTTCCGTATTTCTTTATTTCATGCACATATTTCTTACTGCTTCTCCTCCCCCTCTTTTCCCCATATCTTTTCTCATTCCGTTATATCCTTCTCTTTCTTAATATCTTTCTTTCCCCTTTTCTGCTGGGTCTTTCTGCCTTTCCCGACTTCACAGGTATTCCCCCTTTTGATTGCCTTCTTAAATCTCAACTTTTTAACCTTCCTTCTTTCCCCACTTCTTTGTAGCGTTCTTTGTGTTAATTTTCTCTTTAATTTTCTCTTCTCCTTGAGTCGACTCCTCCTCCTCTGAAGCTCTTTCTTCTTGTTCTTCAATCGCCATTTCCATTTTTTCTAACACAGAGCAAAGTGATTCGCCTCTTTCCTGTAGTAATTCTCTCATATGTTTAAGTTCCATTTTTAATTCCTGAAGAGATATCATCATTACATACTCTTATATTTTATGATATATTTTATGCACAGTCCAGTCTCCAATTTGTAAACTTTATTATTATTATTATTATTATTATTATTATTATTATTATTGTTGTTGTTGTTGTTGTTGTTGTTGTTGTTGTTGTTGTTGTTATTGACAATCTTAAGTCCAGATTATTTTATGCCTGTTTATTCCCAAAATATTTTAGTCCAATTTAGTTAAATCTTTAGTTCCAGCTTCTTCCTTTCCCAGTTCAAAGTCCCACTTAGCAGTCAAAAATATTTTCTTTTTTTTTCCCTTGTCCATTTGTAATTTCGCCGCTCACTTTTCTTTTCTTAAAAATTCCATGTTACCTTAATCACGGGGAACTTTTGTTTAGTTGTATCCCCAATTGTCCCAGTTCAGATGTTATCCACCTCTTGCTTCCCTCCTGCACAAAACTTAATCCATCTGAGTCCTCCTCTTCAGGGTGCCTATTTTAAACCACTGCTGCAGTCGTCTTCAGGGGGAAAAAGACCAAGCCCAGGAGGGGAGATGCGGCTCCCCTCAACCTGGCTTGCGGCTTCCCTTTACTCCACCGCCCCTCCAAGGCAGCTTCAGCCCTTAATCATAATGATCGGGGCTCTCCAACGAAAGTGCACGGACCATAGCCACAGAGAGATGCGATCTATGGTCTGCCCGCAAGGAGGCTCTGCCTTCCGGCTGGAATTTTGATGCACTATTGTGGAAATATTTTTCCATTCAGAAATCTTCATCCATGGCGAGAGATGTGCCATATATTCTTCTCCAAGACCACCATAAATCAGTGCAAGGAACAGATTTGGCTTTATTCTCCATGATGCAAGTCTCACATTTAAATGAAACAGTCTACCAAGTAGCTTGCAAACAAGTCCTCTAGCTTCGGTGCTGGTATTTAGTTGCAGTTTGGGGTAGATTAAGCTGTCCATCTTGCATTGTTTAAAAGAACCCCTACTTCTATTTGAGATGTGAATTCAGAACCTGATATGAAAATACAAATCTCTCATTAACTAAGAGACCTGCATGGGATGAGCAAGTGACAAAAGCAGTATTGTATTATCACAATGCGGTCTCCACAACATCTATGTATTGTGATATCACATGCATATATGTTATGAATCATGATAGCATGATATTGCTTTCATCATTTTGATGAAAACCTTGAATATATATGCTCAGACTGTTATTGGAAATCAATAAATTAATGTTCTCATTTTAAAAGATTTGGAAGGCTGTTAGTCCCTTATCAGAGAATAAAACCTGCCAAATTTTTCATAAGAAAAAATTGCCATAGTTTCTGTTATAGGCAATAAGCATGTTTATTTACTTTATTCCAAATTTCAGAGGAATTTCTATTTCCTTCCCCTTCCATTTGTTGATTGTTTGCCAATTTGAATAAAAATAACAAACATTATTTATATTTTTCCATGCAAGAAATATGAAATAGTTCAAATTCCAAAGGTAGAGAAAATGATTAATTAAAAGCAGTACAAGACATGTTTGTTCTCTGCTCAGTTGAGACTAAATTCACAGAGGGCACCAAAGGGTAAATGATTGATGATCAGCAAACAATTGCAAAAAAAGTTGAACATCCAGAGTGTTCAACAAGCATTTGTGTTTCATCCTCCAAACTCCCACACATTCAGCACACACCTACCCACACACACCATTTTGTAATCCTGGGAGGCAATTTCCAATAGGCACTGGGATTGGTTCTGATTTATTCCATCAATATCTTTGTTACAAAACAAAGGAACCTTAACTTAAATAAATAATGCAAATAAAGACAGAGTTACAAAACCATCAGGTATATTTCTCCAAATGAAAAATGTAAAAGGAAATGATTCAATCCCTTTTTTCCTCATCTTGAAAATATGTATGCTTCTATCGACACAGTCTTGGTACTGTATCTATAAGAAAGGGGCTTGGAAGGGTTTCATATGGACTCCACTTTGATATGAATATCTCTCAGACTTATCAAAGGCCATTTCCATATGATTAGTTTCTACTCTCCCAATCCTCAGTTTACAAGGTGATTATATTTTTTGCTACTGATTTGGAATGCTGAGAACAAGATATGAAGCTCACCAGCACCCAAAAGCACTTCCCTATTGCTGTGAAGAAAACCATAAGGCTATCTACTGTATGTTCGTGAAATCACTAGGAGTCAAATCTGATTCAAGGGCAAATTTATCTTTCTCATGTTAATGCACCTTAAAGGATTATCACAAAGACTAGCAAGATAACATGGATAAAGTGCTTTCTGAATATTACATACTGAAAAGCCAAATTTAATTCCAAATTGTATTACCGTAGTCTGCAGCAGTAGTTAAATACTTACCAAAAAGTCCAGTAACTTGATTAGAAAAATAATAGCTATTCTCAAAGTACAATTCAAGCCAACCAAGAGGAGGAGGTATATAGAAAATTTTGGTTACAATGTTGTCTGGTCCTGACAGAAAGAGGCTTTCTCCACTTGTCAGTGTAACATTTAGCCTAAGAGGAAACAAACTATTATTTTCTAATATTCCTTTGACAACTTGTCATGCTGGTATGGTAATTTAATATCACTTGAATAACTGTTATTGGTGAACACAGTTTTAATAAAACATATTTAAATGAATATGTTCACATTTTTAATTATATATCCCTTATGTATGTACCTGAACTAATTATACAGCATGTTTCAGCACAACGGCCTTACAGAAAATAGAAAATGCCCATTCAAGAAACACCTCAAAGGCATCTTAACTGCTGACCCTCCACTGATGGAAGGTGTTCCATCCGGAAAGAAGCATGTGAGACTGGGTTCCAAACAACAACTCTTTATTTCAAATCGCTAGGTAAAGAAACGAAACATAGCCCAAGCCGCAGCAGCCCTTTAAATAGCGGCTAGCCTGATGGCTTGTGGACAATGACAGTTATTTAATTCTTCCCGCCGTTTGGCGGCTTCCCGGATTGGTTCCTAGCGAACCAATCCGTAAGTGGCCTTTTCAGCCAATTAGAATGAAGTACTTGGAACCTACCAAGTTCCATACAGAACACCCCTGCCCCTTTAGTTCAGTCCAACATGGGTGATGTAGTCACGCAGGTAGGTGGGGCTTTTCCTAGTTCTAGTTGACCTGCACGGCTCATTCTTGTTTTGGTCTTCAAGCAGTTCGGACAGGATCGCTGCTTCTCTCGACTTTTTCCATGGAACCTCCTGGAAGGGTGAGTCAGCCATGCCCCTCCCACCTGAGTCTCTTGGGCTGGTTGAGATGGCTCCGCCACTCCCTCCTGGTTTGGCTGGGTTGGTTGAGCTGGCCTGGCTGCCACCTTCCAGGAAGGCCTCACTTCGCTCTCCTGCTCCCGGACTTCTTTCTTGGGGTTCATCTAACCGTGAGTGCTCTTTTTGTTTGGTTAGATTGTCATTTTGCAGAGTTTGTTGTCTTGTTATGGGAGGTTCATCTCTCCCTTTTTTATTTATTTGTACTTCCCCCCCCCCAAATTGTTTTTTTGTCAGAATTTATTATTTTTGGTTCTGCGACGGTTTTTATTTTGAGGTTGCGGGAATGAAGCTGGTCTATGTACCGCTTTCATTCCCTCCCATCATCTAGCATTAATCGGTAGGACCGGGGGCCTGTGACTTGTGTGATGGTGGCAGGCAGCCATAGAGGGTCCCCGGTAAGGTTCTTGGCATAGACTAGGACTGATTTCGAAAGTTCGGTATTTGCTGGAGGAGTCGGGGGGGGCTTGTCCCATGTGTAGGTGGGGTGTAACCTGTCCAGGTAGGACCGTAGTTTCCTACCCATTAACAGTTCAGCCGGGCTTTTATTTGTAGTGCTACTAGGGGTAATATGTTGCAACGTTAGGAGTCGGTTTAGTTTGTCCTGGATGTCCCCCTTGTCTATTCTCTCTACGCCCTCCTTAGTATGCCTAACCATGCGTTCGGCTCTGCCATTCGCAGCCAGATGGGTCGGCGCAGTTAAGGCATGACGGATACCCTGGGCAGCCAGGTATTGTTCGAACTGCAAGGCGGTAAACTGAGGCCTGTTGTCCGAAACCAGTACATCTGGTAGCCCATGCGTCACAAACAGTTTGTCGAGTTGTTTCATGACAGCCTCGGTGGTTGTGGAAGACATGAAGATGACTTCCAACCAGTTTGAACATGCATCAACCACAATCAAAAAGGTGTTCCCCTTTGTTGGCCCAGTGAAGTCAATGTGCACCCTAGACCATGGACCCCAGGGAGTTTCCCAGTCCCGTATTGGTGCCTGTGGGGGGATAGGCTTTCTGACAGGCGTGGCATGTTGCAACTCAGTGTTCAATGTCTTTGTCCAGCCCTGGCCACCAGACGTAACTCCTGGCCAGGGCTTTCATCTTAACTATGCCCGGGTGACCCTCATGCAACATGCCTAGGACGGTTTCTTGTAGGCTGCTCGGGATTACCACCCTGTCACCCCATAAGATGCACCCCTTTTCGATAGACATCTCGGTCTGTCTGGTACGGAAAGGTTTAAAAGTCTCAGTTTTTTTATTTTCCTCTGGCCAGCCTTTACCTACCCAGTTCAGTATTCATGCTGTCAAAGGGTCTTTGGCTGTGGCTCTCGCGATGTCGGCTGCAGTCAGTGTTAGCTCCGGGCAGGTCTCAAGTTGAAATGTGGAGGTAGTTGGAGCAGGGTCGTCTTCTGTGATGGGCAACAGGGAATGGCTCAGGGCGTTGGCATGCGAGATGGCTTTGCCAGGTCTGTGGAGTAGTGTGTAGGAGTAGGCAGCGAGGAATTCAGACCACCTCGTCATTCTAGGAGACAGAATGTTCGGGGTTGGCTTGTTTCCCACAAGGATTCCAAGGAGAGGCTTGTGGTCGGTTATGATAGAAAAGGGTCTACCGTAAAGGTACTCATGGAATCGTTTGACCCCAGTGACGATTGCCAGGGCTTTGCGATCAAGTTGGCTGTAATTGTGTGCCGCCTTGGAGAGCGTCTTTGAGTAAAAGGCAACTGGTGCCTCTCTGCTGTCTGGAAGCTGGTGACTCAGGATGGCGCCGACCCCAAAAGGTGAAGCATTGCAGGTGACCGTCAGAGGCAAGGTATTGTTAAACTGGATAAGAACAGTGTCTGACGTTAATAGGTCCTTAATACTTTGGAAGGCTCTCTGTTCCCGGTGGCCCCATGTACAAGCGGGTTTTTTTGTCTAGCAATCAATGTAGGGGTTCTGCTATTGTTGCCTTATGGGGTAGGAACACATTGTAAAAATTTATGAGTCCTAGGAACGCCTGGAGATCGGTTTTGTTTTTTGGTCTGGAAGTGTCTTTGATAGCCTTCATCTTCTTTTCAGTTGAGTGAATGTCTTGCTCATCGATTAAATAGCCCCAAAATTCGACCCGGTTAGTGGCCAGTTCACATTTCTCCTTCTTGACTTTTAGGCCTGATTTTCTAAAGCGAGTTAAGACTTCTCTTAACCTGGTCTCTAGCTGGCTGGTATTTTTTGCTGAGACCAGTACATCGTCGAAGTATGGGACGACACCTTTGATTCCATCTAGTAGGCATTCCATGAAAATGCCTGGGGCAACGCTAACACCGAATTGGAGGCGGTTACATTTGAAAGCCCCTCTATGCGTTACTATTGTTTGTGCCTCTGCTGTTATTGGATCAACAGGTAGCTGCTGATAAGCTTGTGCTAGGTCGAGTTTTGCGAATATTTTTCCTCCCCCTAGCGAGTGCAATAAATGTTGCATGACTGGCACTGGGTATGCGCTTTGTTGGAGTGCGTGGTTCAGGATTGCCTTATAGTCCCCACAGATGCGTACTGACCCATCTGGCTTCACCGGTGGGACGATAGGGGTTTCCCACTTGGCATCGTCGATTGGTTCTAAAACCTCTTGCGCTATCAATTTATTCAGCTGTTCATCAATTTTTGGTTTAAACGCGAATGGAACGCGTCTGGCCTTTAAATGAATGGGGGCTATTTTCGGGTCTAGGCTAAATGAAATTGGGGTCCCCTGGTACTTGCCTAGAGTCCCATTGAATACATCTTGGAATTCGTGGTGTAGGTTCTCCTCCCAGTTGGTAGTAGCGATGCGGTTGATCCCGGTCATCCCGATTCCCAGAGGCATGAACCATTCGATTCCGAGCAGACTAGGGCGGTCATGGTCGACGATAGTCAGAGGCAAGACCTCAGCATGTTGTTTAAATTCAACAAAAAAATGTCCAAGGCCAACTACTGGGGTTCGATTTCCCTGATAGTCTTTTAGCACAAGTTTTTGTTTCTTTAGTTCTTTCTGCTTGATGTTCGGAATTAGGCACCGGATGGTATTCCAGGATACCATCGATAGGAACCACCCTGAGTCGACTTCCATCTCGCAGGGTCTCCCCTCGATGCTCAACTCTATCCGAACCTTCTTTCCGATTTCCGCCCTGGCATTATCAATGGTGACTGTCTGATGCGTTTCTTCTCTGTCACCAGTTCTTTTGTTTCGGTTCCATTGGTTGCCAGCTTGTCTGTCATCATGTCTGGGGGTGGTGGTGCTGCTGCGTCTTTTTGGACTATAGCTCTTTTTGTTGCGGCAGACCTTTTCAATGTGCCCCCTTTTAATACAAGCCCAGCATATTGCATCGAGAAACCTGCATTCAGACCGCAGGTGATTGCCTCCGCAGCCCGCACATTGAAATTCCTGCCGATTCTCCCTCTTTTTGCGCCATTTTCTATCTGAATAGAGTCTATGGACATCTTCGTCGTCATCTTCAGTGTCACTCTGGGTTTCGACGTCCTCATGGTGGGTTGTCACTGTGGGCTATTTCTTTCCTCCCTCTGCCTTCTTCTCCCTGGTTTGGGTCAGCAGGTCTGGAACTGCGTTCATTTGCCGCATGGTGGCTGCTGACTTTTTCACTGCTTCGGCGGCAGTTGCCTCAGTAATGGCCTCAGCCACGGTTATGTTCAGCCTGTTGAGTAGTTTGCTCTGAAGGGTAGAGTCTTTCAGGCCAAGGACTACGCGGTCTCTCATAGCCTCATCCATGTTTTGAAACTCACATACTCCTCCAATATGTCTCAAGGCTGCCACAAAGTCTGCTATGGTTTCATCCTCCTTCTGGTCCCTTTTGTAAAATTTGTGCCTTTTGATTAGATTGGAGACCACTGGTGCGTAGTGTGTTCGGAGCACTTAGTTCAGGTCAGACAGGTCATCTGCTTGACATCTCTGGGTTTCACCAGCACCTTTGCCATTTTGAATACGGCTGGTCCGCAGTGTGTAAGGAAGACAGCCCTCTTCCTTTGATCTGAGATTTCTTCCATCTTGTTGCTTTCTAATAACATAAGAAAGTGATCGATATATGATTCCCAATCCTCTACATCTGGATTGAAGGGTGTGTGCGTTGTTACCAGCCATCTCTTTTCGCTCGGTTCAGATTGCCGCGTGCTTCGGTCTCTGCTTCAATGACGATCCCACCTTTGTCACCAGTGTTCCATCCAGAAAGAAGCGCAGGAGACCGGGTTCCAAACAACAACTCTTTATTTCAAACTGCTAGGTAAAGAAACGGAACATAGCCCAAGCCACGACAACCCTTTATATAGTGGCGAGCCTGCCAGCTTGTGGCCAATGACAGTTATTTAATTCTTCCTGTTGTTTGGCAGCTTCCCTGATTGGTTCCTAGCAAACCAATCCGTAAGTGGCCTTTTTGGCCAATCAGAATGAAGTACTTGGAACCTACCAAGTTCCATACAGAACAGAAGGCATTATCTAGTACAACAGAAAGTGAGGGATTTATTTTAAAAATTTCTTCTTCATTTTCAAACCTACATCTTATGCTTTTATTAAGGGGTCTTTTATTACCTTATCTAGATTTGTGGCTGCAGGGAGGAGCTAAATGCTGAACTGATTTTCCCATCTGTTTGATGGATATTTGCCATGAGACGAAAATCAAATAACTGTCCACTTTTTTTAAAAAAAAGAGCAATAAATAATGACTCTATAGAAGGCAACATGAAATAATTACATCGGTAAACCTGACTTAGAAACAATCAACAATAAATCAGAGTTTTATATGATTTGCCTTTATCAATTTGGAATTGTTTCCAGATACCAGTTTACAATTTCTATTGTCTCCTTCTGATTAATTTCATAGGGGTATCAAATACCATTTACACAAATTTAAATCTAGAAGAACCACAGAAGGAAAATGATAGAGCAGTAAATTCCAAGTGCAGCCTTCTGGATATATAGTAGATTTAACCAGGATGTTGTATTAACACTGACAGTATGATCACAATCTTTGAAAGCTGATAATACATCAGAAGGATCAATACTATTGCTGTGTTTCTGTCTCCATCATGACCATACATCAAGACAGTTTCAGTTCCTACTAAAGGCAAAAATCAAATTGAAAAGAAACTGATAATTAGAATACTATTAGATATCAGAGCAACCTATGTCTTTCCAATACCAGATTAACAAGCAAAAAAATCAGACACAGAATAATTTTTTTCCATATCAACTTGATTTTAACTAAGTAAATTAAAACCACCACCCCTTTCCTAGGAAGAAGGGACTAAAGATTGCAACTTGGAAGCGTTAATCAGATCAAGCTGATGGTCTAGCCAGTATGGACACCATCTAAACAATGGACCTCAAATCTCCAAATAATTTATCTATATTCTCAAACTGTAAAAGTTCAAATCTATCGATAACAAGTTGACTAAATGCGGTACTGGCTGCTTTAATATTTAATTCTATCTTAATGAAGATGTGCAAATTAGATTTGAAAAAACCCAATTCAATATTATTAATATTGCAGCCTGATAGCCAAGGATTTTCATTTTATGTATATTGTCTCTGGGAGGAAGAAAGAACACTTTTCAGTCTGACAGATTACACAAAGAGACTGTGTTTAGGGATTGTAGAGCTCTATTGTCTATAAAAGAAAACTAAAAATAGAAAATTTACCCTTCAATTGTTAAAGAGTTTCTGTCATTCCACACGAAAGAGTGACTGGAGCTATTACTTTTCAGTGTAATTTGTTTTGTTGACACCTTTATTTCCAGGTTAAGCCTTAGATAAGTTATTTCAAACTCTGCAAAATGGTTGTTTTCACCAAGCTTGCCAGTCACTTGGATCCCTGGAAGTATGTAAAGGAACATTCAGGAAGCATATTAGTGTTTGCCTAACATTCATTAGTACAGAAATAATTGCCATATAAACACAATGAGTAAAAACTTCTGAATATCACAAGATTGATGCTTACTTAATCTGATTGCCAATTCAAATGGCTGCAGTTTGCTACCCTGCTCAATTTATTTAGACTCAAGAGCTAAGATGAGTTTAACCCACTTGGAATTTAGATGGGACACTGTCACAAAACCCCAAGATTACTTGCAAGACATAGAAGCTTTCTACATCTCCATCTATATCCATGAACTTTACCAGCAGTCAAGCTTAATTTGAAGATGGCTTAGTTATACCACACAAATAATTACAGCATCTGTTTTTGTCCAGATAGCCAACCTTTCAGTCAAGCAATCCATCATGCCAATCCTCTAAATATTTTTTACATCTGTGTAGCAGATATAAGACAAGACAATCGATAAAGAGTTGATAGAAATATCCAACATTTAAAATAAATATCACAAATAATCAGTGAATTTGGGAACTAAGAAAAGTCAGCACACCCACATATACATATTGGAATCTGCAACATGTTACAGTGCATTTGTCTGAAATGAGATGAAAATTACAGTCAACAAAAACAAGGATCAGAAAAGAAGAATAGTTGGGTTTCTTTCAGCTGTCACAAGCAAAACATCCCCATTGAGCTTGGAATATTCATAGCTACACATTTTTTTATGAAAATCACATACCCTTCTCTGGATCAAATAACAGATTTAAGGGTGTTCGTGGCTGTCCGTTAATAGATACACAAGCTAAAAAGTTTTCACCATGTGGTTGAAAAAGAAAATGGATATATGAAGGCCTAGGAAGATCTGGAAAGAAAAGTAATTATTAGTATGTATTTTATACTAATTTATGGAATCATCTAAGATCCCTAATAGCTTAGTTTATGGCTTATGGCTGATGAAATTCAGGTAATTATAATTAGTGTGAACAGAAGGCTGCAAAAGTTTACAACATAGCTATTAACAGAGCTGTCAAATTCTTTGTGAGGATATTTTGTTCCATCAAATGTCCAAGCACAGCACCCTAAAAGCAATCTTAGGAATTTTTATTCAATAACAAAGAAAAATAGCCCATTTATGAGCTGGCATGACCATCTTAGGCTATAGTAACCATATGGCCTTTATTTCAGAAAGCTGTCCTTCAGATTTATACAATTTAATGGTTTATTTTCTTGACTTGGCTCTTGCATTGTCCTTTGTAAAGCATATAAACACAAACACTTTTAAATCCTTATGAACTTCTTTCAGATTTGCTCCCTTTTCAGGTTTGCCCTTTTTCTGATCAAGGAAATATGGTCATTATAACTTAAACCTATGTTGCACTTATGGAGTGGAAACATAAGAAGAAGTAAATTGCAGCTTCAATTGTTTTCCCTCTGATGTTTTGCTGCAATAGATTTGTGGTGCTTTAAAAGGACATCCAGAATTGCTTTATTGGTGAGAGGGGTGGCATATAAGTTTAATAACTAATAATAAACTGGTTTTTCCAGTTTGACACTAATATTACTCTTATAATAATAGTGTCTACCTTCTTTCAGATTAACAAAGTCCAGATTCATTGCTTGTTTTTCACCCACTGTACAGAATGGAGAGATTACTTCAACAAAGGGGGAGGAGAGGAAAAAATGATCTCTTTATACAATCTATCATGTGCCTGACCTGTTTTCTTGTACCTTCCCCTACTCGCAGAATGAGGAGATTGGAGACGAAGAGATTATAAGAGAGTAAGCAACACACAATGGGGAATAC
>BLBF01000003.1:52581078-52619654 GCA_015471245.1 Laticauda colubrina | reverse complement strand
TCTGTGAATTGAAGTCAACACATCTTAAAGTTTCAGAAATTGAGAAACTACAAGTCAAGATTCAGAGGTGGTGGATATTGCAAAATACAGTATTTCTAAATTAGCAGTCAAGTTCAGACTTTTAAGTATCACTAATGCTAAGCTGGTTTCATTCTGCTTCTTTTTCCTTTCAGCTTCCAGACAATTTTGTATTAGTTTAATTATTATTTATGTAACACCATGTTCTTTCAAAATTTTAATACTAGCATGTCTATTTACTTTACAAAATGATTGAATGTACAGTTTTTTAAAAAGCATGTCTGAACTCGGCAAAAGTCTTTATCTGCACAGTAGAATCATTGATACCTTTTGATAATGTATTAATCTATTTTTGCATATGGGCAATCCACTGACACTGACCATGAGTTTCTGTCTTTCTGCTAAAATATATTTTCTTTCTTGACTTCTTTTTCTCTGCTGATTCTGAGATACGACGACCTGCAGAAATTTACATATTAGTGAAGCTCACTAGTTTTTCTCTTTTACTTTGATCTGATATATAGAATAGCATTTCATTATCAAAAACAAGAATTATATTTATTTAATACCCAAATCTCAAGATAAGAAGAAAAGATAAAAAGCCCCCTCACCTGCCACAAATACATTTACACACAGACACACACAGATATAATATATGAATACTATTAATAAGTGTGTGTTTCCCACAAATTTGCATGGATACACATAGAAATTAAGGCTTGGTAATCCTTGCTCACTGACTTCCTTGTTGAGTAACCATTGGGAGTTATAGTAGTGCTAAAAAATAATGTTGTAAACAATCCCCACATTAAAAACTTTTGCAGCATCCCCCAGTCACAGGATCACCATTATAGTCAGTATGTGTTGCCCTGTGCCTCATCTATGTTTTTCCTCCATGGCAGAATAGAGAGATTGGAGAGGATGGAATTATAAGAGACTAATCAGGCACACAATGAGGAATACACAGTGAGAGCATATGCACCAAGACAAATTCCTAATCACACTTGGCCAACAAATAATTCATTCATTTATTCTCAATAAAAGTAATGCGTTCTTTGCTAAATTGTGTGCTTGCTTACTCTCTTGTAAAGATAATCCTTGACTTATGATCATAATTAAACTCACAATTTTGGTCATAAGTTGTGATGGTGTTAAGCAGATCACCAGATGAGCATACCCAATTTTATGGCAGTCGTTAAGCAAATGCTGCAGTCATAAAGCAAATTCTATGTTTGTTAAACAAACTTACTGTTTGGTATGGGGTGTATTTTTGCTGGAAACTGAAAGTAAATGCCAGTTTCTGGCAAAAACATCATAAATCGCAATCACATGACCACAGGGTGCTGCAAACAGTTGTAAGGGTAGGCTAGTTGCCAAGCACCCAAAATTCGATCACTTGACCAAGGGGAGCAGCCATCATAACTTTGAATATGGGTCATAAGTCCCTTTTGGGGGCTTCATCCTAAGTTTGAACAGTAGCTAAGTGAACAATTGTGAGTCAAAGGCTACCTGTAATCTCTTCTGCTGCAATATCCCTGCTCTGAGGGGACAAGTAACAGATCAAGCACAGGAGAGATTGCCTAGAGAAATTGCAGGGCAAAGGGAAGGATTGCAAGAAAACAAGCAGGCATACAATGGGGAATACTTTGGAGTGTTTTCATGGCATGCTCATAACTCCCAGGCCTGAGAGATACTATATTTCTTTTGATATGTATTTCCCATTGTGTGCCTACTTACTTCCTTGTATTACCTTCCTTTCCAATGAGTTAAATACAAATATGTATTGCCGTCTTGCTAATTATCCCAGTACCCAACTGGGGTGAAATTCCAAAGGGAAGGAGAGTGGAGAAAACGGAAGCATAGTCACAACCAATTGGTGTAGGAATCCAGAACAGAATCAAAGGCAGAGTGGAATCAGGCTGTGTCAATGCTACTCCAGCCAAAACATTCAGATAATCATCAGAGAGCAGAAAAGATTTAGAATTTTCCGAAGCCTTTCTGTGTCACCTCAGGATCAAACTGATTAATATATTGAGACTGACTACCTGTTTATTCACTGCCAAGTCCTGTCTGTTCTAGCATAAGATATTATGCCACCCAAAGCAAATGCTTCGGCTCTTCTCAAGATACATACTGGGCCTGCATCAGACAGCAACTAAATTTTATTTTTTATGATTGGGGACACTCCAGTTGAATTAAGGCACTCTGTGACTACTTAGTAGCTATTTACCTGTTATAAAGAAATACTGTAGTCTATGGAATACACGCATTGGCCATGTTGAAGGCAGGCATGCTTTTTCAAAGTTTTTCACAAGACAGGACAAAAAACAATGGCTTTAGAAGCAAGAAGCAGATTTCAGATGGACTTTCCTAATGGTAACGATTGTTCAATAATAGAACAAAAAGCCAAGTAGGTCCTGAATTCTCCTTGCTGTAAACATTGAAAGAGAGGTTTTATAGCCATGGGTTAAGCCAGGGCTCCCCAAACTTGGCAACTTTAATACTTGTGCACTTCAACTTCCAGAATTCTGGGAGTTGAAGTCCACAAGTCTTAAAGTTGCTAAGTTTGGAGATTTCTGGGTTGAGCCATGTGATCTCTGGGTTAAGCCATCCTGGGCAGATGTCAGGCATGAAGAACTGGGAGATAGTCCTTGACTTACAACCATTTGCTTAGCAACTGTTCAAAGTTATAACTGTGCTGAAATGTGTGATTTAAGATTGGTCTTCACACTTATGGCCATTGCAGAATCCCATGCGGTTGTGTGCTCAAAATTCAGATGCTTGGTAACCAGCATGATAGTTGCAGTATCCTGAGGTCAAATGATTGTCATTTGCGACCTCTTCAATGGGCTTCCAACAAGCAAAGTTAGTGTAAGAAACTGGATTCACTTAACACCCATGGTGGTTTGCTTAACAGCTGTGGCAAAATAGGTCACAAAATTGGGTACTATTCCTTAATGACTGCCTCACTTAGCAACATAAGTTCTGACCCTAATTGTGACTTTATGTTGAGGACTACCTGTATAGTTTTAATAGATTGTAGTAACAGGATTTGATTGGTACAACTAAGGAAAGATTTGTAGATCTTTGATACCTGACTCATGGAGGTGGATTAGGTAAGTTTAAATCAGATTTAAACCCAAGTGACTTGGAGTCAGTGTTTCTCAAACAATACTATTTTGCATAAAAGGTTTGGAGTTGAGGTGAGTGGCTGAGAGGCCAAATGAGCAGCCAGATGAGATGAGGGACTGCATGAGGTGAGGCCCCTTTGAAGTGAATGATGTTGAATTGGCCATGCCCACCCAGTCACATGACCACTCACTCACGCCTACTCAGTTGGTCATTAGGGCAGAGAACCGTTGTAAAATTATTTGAATCCCACTACTGAATATGTTCCAGTTAAGATGATTTATTGCTCATGCCTATACACAAGATTCTAGTTAACTAGTGAACAGCACTAAACTGGTACTAGATAAAAGTTAATGGAATTCAAGGGGCAGGTAGGACTTGAATCTCTTGTGGGAACATAATGATACCAGACTGGTTCCTCTTTTGAATCCACCCCCCTAGGCTCTGCCTTTTCTTCGCCTATATCAGGAGACTAGAAGATCCTTCACAAGCCTTCCATTCTATCATTGTATGCTCATATATCAGAACTTTTGTCTAAAAATGATTATATGACAGAGGAAAATGAAATTATTTAAATGCTTAGAAACTGGAACAATTGTTTATTTATTAAATTAATGTGCCATCCTTCTTGCCAATCAGGTTCCCAAATGAAAGACTATATCTATAATGTGGCCTACGGCATAATACACATTACCAACACATGCACATTTGTAACATATAAAAATAATATTTATAGGATACTTTCGTATCACCATTGTTTCATTTGTTACAAAAAAGTAACAAAAGCAAGTTGAAAAACCAAAGCTTTGCATTTTATTTTGGACATTTCAAAACATACATTAAGAAAAGGGTAGATTTCTTACTGGAATAACTTTTTGGATTTATTACAGGAGAGGATGACATGGGAAGCCCATTTCTCAATACTACAGGCAATAGCATGATCAAACTAACAGATGTTCAGTAATCTTTGTTAGACTTAAGATGACAAAATACCTGGGAAAGCAGCTGAATGCATCAAAGATAAATCAGGAGTATTAATACTGGCACTTCCAGCAGTCAACCTTGGTGCATCTATGAAAGAATCCTGAAGTTAAGTGGGTTTTATGATGGAAAAAATGTCAGAAATAAATACTGCCACTATATTTCTAGAATATAAAACATACCGTAGAATGGACCTCTAAGAACAAGTTGGTTTCCACCAAATCGTCCAAAGTTTTCCTGAAAATCCTCATTATCTGGGCAAAGAAACAATGACAGAAATAATATTAACTTTATTAAAAAGGAGCTTCCATCATTTTCTAGATTCTCAACTCTCAGAACTGTCCCCTTGGGCTAAGAAAGAGAATGTGCTCGCCCATCTCTGAGATGATTTATGTTGAAAGATTACAAATAGACCTGTCAGAACTTAGATCCTCCTGCTTTAATGGGAAACTCATTATTATTCTGTTTATTTATTTATTTTGTATCCTACTTTTATTATTTTTACAAATAATTCAAGGTGGTGAACATATCCAACACACCTTCCTCCTCCTATTTTTCCCACAGCAACAACCCTGTGAGGTGGGTTGGATGAAAAAGAATGATTGGCACAAGTTCACTGAGCTGGCTTTCATGGCTAAAGCGAAACTTGAACTCACAATCTCCTACTTTCTAGCCTAATTACCAGACCAAACTGAATCCCATCATCTTACTAGTTCACCCAAAATCATTTGCAATCTAATTCAGAATTCCGAATCACCAAATTCCATCAAGAGACTTCATAACACTATGAGCTACAATCACAATCACAACATATAATCTTTTCCTGTATTATTTATAGAACATAATCTAAGAATTTAGGAATAACTATAGTAGTAAGACATGCAATGAAAATAACAAAGCTTTAAGCTATAATATTCTGGTTTCCATTGTATTGATTAGTCCTATTTTATATACATATAAAAATACAACATACTTAGTTTAAAAAGAGAGTGGCTAGAACACAGTTCAGTTTTATACTGAAATAATCTAATATGTGAATCAATATTAAGGGGAAAAGTACATTTACTTCTACATGCTTACAGTATGCTTTTAGAAAATCTAAAGAAAATGCAATTTATATACCCTGTTTCTCCAACAATACGGCCTCCCCCAATAGGAAGTCCCAGCATGTTTTATAGGCATGAAATGAAATTAAGCCCCTCCCCCCAAATTAAGGCCTATATTAAAACATGTGAAATGGGGGGGAATGGTGGGGGAGGGCTTGCCATTAGGAAGTACTTTTGTTGCACACCCGGATATGGTGCTGCCTGCGTTGACCCCAATACAAAGTGCCCCACCAACGCCGAGGTCAACATCCAAGCCATCGCTGCCTGCTCACCCAAAGATGCAGGGGGGGGGATTAAGTCACCCCTGAAAAGACAGCCTAGCCATTTTTTCGGGGCTCAGAAAAAAATAAGACCCGGCCTTATTATATGAGAAACACGGTACACTAAAACTGTACTACAGAAAATAGCTTGATATATTAATGGTTATATTATTGACTAAACAAGGAATAGGATTAGTTTTTTTTAAAAAAAATGTTGCTAAAATGCTCAAAGAAAGTTTTTTAAAAATGCTAAAAAATCTCAGGACTGTTTCATGGCAATAGCAATAGCACTTAAACTTATATACCACTTTACAGCCCTCTCAAAGTGGTTTACAGAGTCAGCATATTGCCCCCAACAATCTGGGTCCTCATTTTACCCACCTCGGAAGGATGAGTCAACCTTGAGCCCTATGGGATTTGAACTGTCAAACTGTAGGCAGCTGCCTGCAGAAGTAGCTTGCAGTACTGCACTCTAACCACTGTGCCACAGAGGCTCTGTGTAATCAATGAACACTTGAAAAATATACTATATTCAGAGTGAACATCAATTATACCATCCATACATATGCTCTCACAAACCATAGTTAGCATGATTATTTCTTTTCTTTCAGAATTGTAAATTCATCCTGGCAGCACTTATAGATATATTCAGAAACAGGTTTCTCCAACCTTGGCAGCTTTAAGCCTGATGGACTTCAACTCCCTTTAGGAGTTGAAGTCCGCCAGGCTTAAAGTTGCCAAAGTTGGAGAAACCTGCTCAGAAACATTGTCCTAGTCATTCTTCCAGCAGCTGATTGAAATTCAGAAGACCATGGAATGGCCAGCAATCTGTTATAAGAAATAGGTGGGTTTTTACCTTTTTCTGTTGGCTTGTTAGCTACCTCTTCAGCTTCTGGCTTGGTGACCACCATGGAAGTCATGGGTGTTACAAAGCTGTACTTCAGGGAAAGGTTTAATGTTTGGTTTTCCAGTTTTTTACTCTCTGCTCCTTCCACCAAAACTCTAAAACACAGAGCATAATTTCCACTGAATCTATATGTGACACAGGATTTTATGAATATAAAATTAGCATGTTTTAAGATGTGGTTTGGAATTTTCATATTCTTTCATTGAGACACAAAGTGAAACCCACTGAAGGACAGGATAGACAGATCCGTGCAGCAAAAAGAAGCTACTCTGAAAAGTTAAGGAATCAGTTTTCAACAAAATGAACCAGCAAACATGTGGAAAACTTAAAAATATCACCAGTTATAGCAAACCTTATCCCCAGGCTGAAGGAAATCAACAACTGGCAGATGACTTGAATGTGTTTTACTGCAGGTTTGAAAGGAAACTACAACCACCTATCTCCACAACCCCCATCTCAAACACACCAACAGCCAAGACTCCTACAACTGACCCCATCTCAGACACACCAACAATAGCCAAACCTCCTATAACTGACCCCATCCCACTGGGTTCACAACCCCTGGTGATCACAGAAAAGGAAGTGCAAGATCTGTTTCACAGACAAAAGCCAGGAAAAGCACCAGGCCCAGACAAGAGAACTCCTTCTTGCTTCAAAGTCTGTGCTGACCAATTGACCCCCATCTTCACTGGAATCTTCAATAAATCACTAGAGATGTGCTTTGTTCCTTCTTGCTCAAATGCTCTACTATCATCCCAGTGCCAAAGAAGTTCTCCATCAGGGAACTGAATGACTACAGACCAGTTGCTCTAACTTCGATAGTTATGAAAACCTTTGAAAGGCTAGTGCAGTCCCACCTGAAAACCATCACAGATCCACTGTTAGACACCCTGAAATTTGCATACCAAGAAAATAGATCGATAGATGATGCTGTTAATATGGCTCTGCATTACATCCTACAACACCTTGAATTTTCAAATACCTACACAAAGATCCTTTTTGTAGACTTTAGTTCAGCATTCAATACCATCATTCCAGACATTCTTCTAACTAAACTAAACCAGCTAGCAGTATCTGAACATACTTGTAAGTGGATCATAAGCTTCCTAATAGATAGGAAGCATCAGGAGAAGCAGAATCACATCTGATACCTGTACATAGCACAGGGCCCTCCCAAGGCTGTGTGCTTTCTCTACTTCTCTTCTCTATATATACCAATGATTGCATCTCAAATGGTCCATTGGTAAAATACTGAAGTTTGCAGATGATACAACAGTGATTGATCTCATTCGAGACAACAATGAATCTGCATATAGATGGGAGGTTGAACAACTAGCCTTGTAGTGTGACCAGAACAATCTGGAACTGAACACACTCAAAACCATAGAAATGGTGGTAGACTTTAGGAGAAACCTTCCCATACTACCACCTCTTACACTATTCGACAACACAGTATCAACAATGGAGACCTTGAAACTTCTAGGTTCTCAAGACCTAGAATGGACATCTAACATCAAAAATGTCATCAAAAAAGGACAACAAAGAATGTTCTTTTCTGCGCCAGCTCAGAAACCTCAAACTGCCCAAGGAGCTGCTGATACAGTTCTACAGAGGAATTATTGATTCTATCATCCGCACCTCTATAACTATTTGGTTTGGTTCTGCAACCCAACAAGACAGACACAGATTTCAGAGGATAATTAAAACTGTAGAAAAAACAATTACTATCAACTTGCCTTCCACTGAGGACCCGTATATATGGCACAAGTCAAAAAGAGGCTATGAAAATATTTACAGAGCCCTCACATCCTGGACATAAATTGTTTCAATTCCTACCCTCAAAGCAACACTATAGAGCACTGCAGATCAGAACTAGACACAAGAACAGTTTTTTCCTGAACGCCATCACTCTGCTAAACAAATAATTCCCTCAACACTGTCAAATTATTTATTACATCTGCATTACTATTATATTAATCTTCTCATCATTCCTATCACCCATCTCCTCCCACTTATGACTGTATGACTGTAACTTTGTTGCTTGTATCCTTACGATTTATAGTGATTTTTTCCTAGTATCATTTTTGATTGCTTATTTGTACACTATGACTATCATTAAGTGTGCCTTATGATTCTTGACAAATTTATTTTTTTATATACACTGAGAGCATAAGCACCAAAGATAAATTCCTTGTGTGTCCAATCACACCTGGCCAATAAAGAATTCTCTTCTCTTCTCTTCTCTTCTGTTCTGTTCTGTTCTGTTTTAGGAATGAATCAAGAATGAACAACAGAACTGAAAATAGTGCATGACCAGCAACTAATAGAAGAAAAACACTGTGCCTTTGTGAACTCAAGTACTAACTACCTGAGTTAGTTATAATATTTAGAAGAAAGTATTTTCTTTAAGTTACCATTCCCCAAAATATATGAAGATAGCACTTACGCCTTTTCTAATAGCTGTTGAATGGTTAAATAGGCCCATAATTTTTCAATGAAATTTCCAAATATGTATTCCTGGTGTTCAAAAATTTTTGCTTTCTCTGTGACATTAGCATTTTCTTTCAGGGTCAAATTGCTTCCATACTGAAAAAAGGGAGAAGAGATCAGGGTGAATTTTTGATATAATACTCAGTCAAGTTCTGTTCTGCAGAACATAATTTAAAGGAGGGCTCCTTTCAGTTTACTCCCTTTAAGAAAGCAAAAATTATAAACATTAAAATAGTGAACTGGATGGTCAAAATATTGAATTCATTGGGCACATTTGCACAGCACAATGAAGGCAACATCTGGTTTAACCTTCAAATGATTCTAACAGTTGTTACACTTGTTGAGCTACAATCCTTCCATTCATGGTTTAAGATTTCTTTATCATGCAATATGTAGCACAGCAGCTTCACCTGTGTCTTCTGTACAAACACATATACTGCATTTTGTATTTTTAAAACAAGATAACACACTGTTACTAGTTTTCAGAACTTAGTTTGGAAACATAGCTCAGAATTTCATCTGAAATAAAACTCTTGTACCTTTTCAACTGATAGTACTTACATAGTACTTACCCCCTGAGCTTTTATTTCCAAGGAAAATATATCAATTTCATTGTCAAGTTTTCCAGCCACTACAATTTCAGAACCCTCATAGAGCAACTTAAAGTTATTTTCAGTGACATCCTCTACAGCATTGCCAAGATAATTTATATTAATCTCCTTCAGGATGGGAATAGCCACTTCACTGTAAAAGTCCTTAAATGAAGAAAGCAAGAAGCAAGGGGAATCATTGCATATTTTAATCAGGAAAATTAAGATTATTTTTAGCATGCTACTGATGTACGTCAAAAGATACCGACAAGCTTTGAACATCAGTCCTTACCTGGAGCTGAAGGGTTGCATCTGAGTCCTCATATATACGTCGAGCAATTCCTGAATTATCTAAGGCCAACTTCTCCAGAAAACTATAGCTTACATCAAATCCAAAGCCAAGGCAGTAGAGGAAATACTTCTCTTGATTGGCTTCATTTATGTTTTCCTGTATTTTCTTAGGATCTATTACACCTGTTATATGGATGAACATGCACAAATATTGCATTACTTTGTTTTAAATTATTTATTGCATTTGCTGACTTTTCTACTTTGTCAGCATTAGCTGTCTTGAGTGCCATTTTCTGCTGAAAAGACATGATGTGAACATGGTATGAGTGTACATGGCAGTGTACCTCATGAAGTAGCTTGCTCAGATGTGTCACTGAACCAAGATAAAGAGTGAATGCAGGATGGAAGGCGGAGCTGGCGTCGCGGCAGTACAGCATGCAATCCTTAAGCTCTAAGATCGCCGCTGATATCTTCATTGCAGGATGGTCCCAATGAACCTAAACCATCCCATAGAGATGGTGACTGAGGAGGGCACATCCTGTTGATCCCAGGGACATCACAAAGTCCCTGGTAGATCCAGGAGAGCCTTTTTTTCCCATGGCAGAGAGGCAGCCATTAAAGCTGCTGAAGCTGGGACAGCTTGCTTCCAGAACGGAAGCAAGCTGGAAAGAGAGAGTGTCAGTTTGGTGAGATAATTTTCTACTTATTTTTTCTGGAGAGAACACCCTAAAAGACTAAAAATTAAATTTAAAAGTGAAGATAAAAGTGCTCAAGCGGCAAGATTAAGCACAAATTAAACCTGAAGGTTTTTCCTTTCTTTTTATTGGAACTTTGGATTTTGTAAAAACTTTTCAGTTTTTAAACTGGACTGGTCTTTCCTTTTTAATTTTTTCCTTTCAAAATAACTCTTTGGAAAAGTTTTTTTTCCTCTTGTTTTTTCTCTTTAATAATTTTAGACTCTTTTTAATTTTTTCTGTTCCTGGTTTTAATATTGGAGGGGAAGGGAAAGGAAGTAGCACTGCCACCTGGAGGCTTGGATACATTGTTTTCCTTTCTTTCTTTCTTGTTGATACATTTGGCATTACATTCAAGGACTGTGCTTTTCATTGAAAAGATAGTGGGAAGAGCATGTAGATTGTTTGCAATCTATGGAACTACTGATAGCTGGAGTCTGAATTTGAAATTGAAGAAAGAAGATTGAAATGACCTTGTAAAGAGAACTGGAAATTTTGTTTTTTGATTTAGTAAAGAGGCTCGAACATATAGTGGCAGTGCTTTGCTTACTGACAGAATTGCATTTTCTTTTTCCTTTTTTTTTCTATTCCCCCCCCCCAGTTGGATTTTTATATTTGGACTTGAGTCGTTTGATGCAAGAATAAAACTACTTCTTTTTTCCCTCCCTCCTCCCTTTGTTTTACCTTTTTAGCAAGGGGAATATACAAATTTCTGTCTTCTTAAATTTTTTCCTATTTTTTTTTATTTTTTTCATCCTTTTTCTATTTTCCATTTTTTTCTTTTTTCCCTTTTTTTCTACACAATTGGAACCAATTGGATTAAGGTATTCAAGTGCCTGAAGATTTTTTCCCTTCCCTTTTTTTTTTATTTTTTGCTTTTTTTTTTTTTTACTGGAGTGGCAGTTGGCTGCTCTTGCTTTTTCTTCTCAATTTTTCTATTAAGTATTCTAAGATGAGCAGAAAGATACCAGCCTCAGCTTCTTCAATCCCAACTTGTTCCTCCTCACCATCTGGAGGACAATGATCAATACAGGTGATGTTACAACAAGAGAAGGAGAAAGACATGACACTGCAGATGATTATGCAAGATATTCAAAAGATAAAAGTAAAAACAGATAACATTGAAATGAGAACGGAGAATATTGAGCAAAGAACTGAAAAGACAGATGAGAAAATTGAAAATATTCAACAGATGATGATGCAATAAGAGGACAAAATCAAGAAAATTGAAGAATAAGATGTACAGAGAGATAAGAAGATTGGAGATATTGATACCCGATTGAGTGAAGTGGAAAGAGACAAGGGCAGATCTCTGCAATCATTGGGATGGGAAATTGATAGATCAGAATTCTATCTTAGATTTCAAAATATAGAAGAAAAGGGTGAAAACCTTGCTGAAATGATGACAGAAATCCTGGCAGAAGCATTAAAGGTAACTAAAGAAAAGATGATGGATGGCATGGATGAGGTATTTTGTGTCTATAGAAGATATGCAATGAGAAATAAACTGCCAAAAGAAGTTCATATCAGATTTACTAAGAAAATAATTGAATCACAAATACTGCAGGCAGCAAGAGAAAAAACACTAAAGTACAAAGATAAAGAAATAGTGGTATTGAAACAGGTACCGAGAAGAGTGAGAGAGATAAGAAGAGAATATTTATTCTTACTTAAGTTACTTAAGAGTTACTTAAGAGAGGAATAATTTAGAGATGGCTGATATCAGAAGGTCTCATGTTTACCTGGCAGGAGCAAAGACACAGAATTGATACAGTTGAAAAATCTGAGTTATTCTATCTGGAATATTTCAGAGGAAGGGAGGATTGAATTTCAAGAGGAATGTACAGCAGTAATTGAAAAAGAAGGAGCCATAGGTGGTATACCTAGAGAGCAACAAGAACCAAGATCTACAAGAGCAACAAATCTTTCTTATAAAGTCTAAAATGGATGAAAGAAAACTGATTACAATTAATATAAAGGGACTTAATTCAGCTATTAAAAGAAGAAAAATATTTCACAAGTTAGAGAAATTAAAATTTGATTTAATCTGCCTATAAAAAGTACATATTAAAAACAACATGATTATATATAGGGAAATTATTTACAGCATTGACACAGTGTAAAAAGAGAGGAGTGGTATTATACATTAAAGATACAATCCCTGCAGAACAAATACATACAGATGATGATGGAAGGATTTTGATGGTGGAGATAACGGACAATAATCTAAATATATTTTTAATAGCAATTTATGCCTCAAATGATAATCAAGAAGATTATTACAGGAAATTACATAAGAAAATAATTGAACTGGACTATGCTAATATCTGTCTGATGGGAGATTTTAATGGAATAATAAATGACAAATTGGACTATAAAACACAAAAAACAGCAAAGAAAGCTACAAAGATATTGCCAAAATCCTTCTCTTGAATGGTAGATGAGATAAACGTAAAAGATGCATGGAGAGAAAGAAATGCAGAAAATAATATACCTTTTATTCAAATAGACAAGTATCATGGTTTAGAATAGATATGATATGGATGTCAACAGAATTGCTTTCTAACATACAAGATATTGAAACAGAAGCAAGTACCTGGGCAGATCACAATCCAATAACACTTGTATGGAAAGAAAAAAAAAAGGAGATCTAGATGGACTTTAAATAATATGATATTAAAGGAAAAAGACTTTAAAATTGAGAAAATTGAGAAAGAATTGACTTTTTTCTTTAACGAAAACACAAAAGAGGATACATCATTACAGAACCTCTGGGACATAATGAAGGCTTACACAAGAGGCTTGATAATGGACTATACAAGGAAAAGAAATATAAAACAGAAAAAAAAAACCTTTAAAATATTGGAAGATGACTACAAGAAGTTGGAAAAAGAACTACAGAAATTTCCACAAAAAAGGACATTGAAATTAAAATGGACATAACTAAACATAAAATGGGGCTAATGGAAAAAGAAGAAATAGCACAAAAAATTAAAAATGCGAAGCAGAACTATTTTGAAGATGCAAACAAACCAGGCAGATGGCTAGCATATAAATTGAAAAAGGAAAGAGACTTGAGAAGGATAAATCAATTGATAAATCAACAAGGACATGTATGCTATGGAAATGTGGAGAAGAAAAAAATTATTCAAGATTACTATGGAAAACTGTACCATCAAGAGAATGTTCAGGAAGAAAGAATTCAACAATTTTTACAGGAAGCAAATTTGCCTCAGATACCTAAAGATATTGAAATAATGTTAGAAAGTAACAAAACAATGATGGAATTAACAGAAGCTTTAAAAAAGCAAAACATTGGGAAAGCACCAGGTCTGGACGGTTTACCAGTGAAATTTTATGACATTCCAGGAAACACTGAATCTTCATTTATTAGAAGTTAAGTATGAAGTTATGACAAATAAGAAAATACCCAAAACATGGTCAGAAGCATATATCACACTTGTACCGAAGGAGGACACAGACCCACAGCAAGTTAAAAACTACAGACCGATATCACTATTAAATTCTGATCATAAAATTTTTGCATCAATTCTGGCAGAAAGACTGAAAAGATACTAAAACAATTTTATTCAGTCTGATCAAAATGGATTTCTGCCAAAAAGACAGATTAAAGATAATATGGAAATAATTTTAGATACTTTGGAATACTATGAGGCACATCCTGAAAAACAAATGGCTCTGATGTTTTTAGATGCACAAAAAGCCTTTGATAATGTGAATTGGTGTTTTATGCTGTTACAATTGGACCAAATGGGCTTTGGTAAAAAATTTACTCCAGCCATCAAAACGATATATCATAAACAAACTGCAAAGTTTATAATAAAGGGAGAGTTAACAGACTTTATAGATATAAGAAAGGGGACTAGAAAAGGCTGTCCACTGTTGCCTCTGTTGTTTCTGTTAATGCTGGAAGTGCTGAACAGGAACATCAGAGAAGAAAAAGAAATAAAAGGAATGAAAATTAAAAAAGATTATAAACTACAAGCTTTTGCAGATGACCTGGTATTTACAGTATATTATAGGATCCATTGAAGTCAGCACCTAAACTGATAGAAATGATAGAAGAGTATGGGAAAGTAGCAGGTTTGAAAATAAATAAAGATAAAACAAAGATTTTAGCAAAGAACATGTTAGTAAGACGAAAGAAAGAATTGGAGGAAGTTTTGGGGATCCAGGTCACAAACAAGGTTAAGTATTTAGGGATACATATAACACCAAGATGTAGCACACTTAAGGAGGACAATTATCTCAAACTTAAACAACAGATTGCAACAGACTTGATAAAATGGGAAATTTTACAATTATCACTGATTGGGAGAATATCTACAATTAAGATGAATGTATTGCCTAGAATCTTATACTTATTCCAGGCAATTCCAATCAGATTAGGGAAATAATTTTTTGAAGATTTAAACAAAATAATGCTAAAATACATTTGGCAGAGGAAGAAAGCGAGAATAAAACTTAAATTGCGACAAGATGCAAGAATAAGAGGAGGATTTGCTTTGCCCAATTGGGTGGCATGCCTTCCTCTGAAAAAGGGAACTAAAATGCAGGGGTATTTTAGAAGACATTATATTTGAGAAGCATTGTTTCTAAACTAGGAAAAGATAAAAAAGCAATATTATTTAAAAATTCCGCGATGGTTATTTACTATTGAAGCTTTTTCCAATCCAATGATATATAAAAAGGAACAGTTAGATATGGTGAGATATTGAATGAAAAGGGTGAACTTAAATCGATGCAAGTGTTGGAAGAACAAGATGTAAAAAAGAATTGGTTTTCATATTTGCAAATACAATCTAGATTTGATAAAGATGTTACAACAGAAAGTATCTATAATAAGTTGACTGATTTAGATAAAATTTTGACAGGTACTGATGAAAAAGTAATAAAAAACTTTATGGACATTTGCTAGAGTTTAAATTAGAGGAAGAACAAGTAAAAGAAACAATGACTGCGTGGGGGGGAAAATTCGCATATGGGATTGACTTCGAAAAATGGCAAAAATTGTGGTCTCAAAATTATAAAATGACAATGTCAACTGCATATAAAGAAAATTTGTACAAGATGTTTTACAGGTGGCACTTACCCCGGCAAGAATTGTGAGGATCTTCAAGAATAAATTGGATAAATGTTGGAAATGTCATCAGATACCTAGTTCATATTACCACATGTGGTGGACATGCTCAGATGCAAAAAGATATTGGACTATAGTCCACACATGGTTGGAAAAAATGACAGAACAACACATAGACTTTAAACCTGAGATATTTTTATTGGGAATTATACCAGAAATATATTGTAAAGAATTGAAATATTTGATTGTAAATGTTTTAACAGCAGCTAGAATTGTATTTGCTAAAAATTGGAAAAATGAAAAAATACCTATACAGGAGGAAATTATTAAGAAAATCATGGACTGTGCTGAAATGAGTAAATTGACATTTGAAATTAGAGAACAAGACAATAAACAATTTTATATGATATGGGATTTATTTTATCAATGGTTAGATAAAAAGACATGGTAAAGAAATAGATTAATAGGCCTTACAATAAAAGTTAATAGATTGATATAGAATACAATACAAAATATATAACCATTGGATGAATGTAGAAGATTAAATCATAATGAAAATTAGGATATCTCGTATAAAATGATGGAAAAATAGTCAAATGAATGTTTTATAATTGATATTATATAAATACAAGCTAGATTGATAAGGTGAGAATTTTTAAAACTTGTGAGTAATGGTAAAAAAAGGATAGCACAAAAGATTGTAACTAACTGACACACTGTATGTATATAATTGAAAGAGTATTCAATTGTATATAACTGAAAAAAAGAATTGAATTCACTCTTTTTTTACATTTTGTTTGTATGTTTGTTGGAAAAATAAAAACTTTGTTTAAAAAAAAAAAAGAGTGAATGCAGGGCATGTGAGAATAATAGCATAAGCAAGAGAATATGACTGCTACAAAATTCCAAAGTGTTATTATCACATAAACCAAAAACAGCAATCCACAATTACTGTGAATCAAAGAAGTAGATGTGAGTTCTGAAATATTTAAATGATCAGAGATCATTTCAGATGATCAGATTTCAGAGACAAGAGAGATACAGTATGTTTTTCTTAGGTTGATCCTCATTGAAAGGATGATGATTTACAGATTTAGAGATAATCAGAGTTGGAAGGGACCTTGTAGGTCATCTAGTCCAACCCCCCGCCCAAGCGGGAGACCCTACACCATTTCTGACAAATGGCAGTCCAGTCAAAAGTATATGCTAAAATAAATAAAATGCAATGTACAGCAATAACAACTGAGTAGCTTTTCTGTTCTTAACTTACCAATAGTGGGTTCACCATCTGTCAGCAAAATGATCATTGAAATGCTTTTTTCTGGCAATAATTCCTCATAGGTGGCTTGATTCAGAGAATTAATGGCTGTCAAAACAGCTTCATTAATATTTGTTCCTGCAATAGGAAGAATTGTAACTATGAATATGCTAGCAGTGCTGGGATTGTTCTCAAAACTTGGAGAGCAAATTTCAAGGCATTTGAAGAAATTTATTTAATCTGATGCAGTTTTAAGTCTCCTTGCTGATGAAAAAATACAAGTAAATAAAGGCACTTTGACACTATTTCTACTATCTAGTCATTCAAAAGCAAAATTTCCCGACTATCACCTTCATTTACAATTGAACCACCCAATCTGTGCATTCCTGAGAAAAGATTGGTGATCTCTTAATTTTGTAAAGTTGATGCTTCAAAATTCTCCTTTTCATTGGCATCATTTACACTGTGGTATTGTTTCCCAGCAGAAATCAAATCGACCCTATTTTCAGTCTTCTGGAAATTTTTAACAATTGTGGTATTCCAGAAGGCTTGTAGTAAATGTTAGGATGCCAGTGGTTTATTTATTTTGGTTATTCAACATCTAAATTTAATGTGGATGTTTTGGTTTTATGCTTTGTTTTGTTTGTCTTTAATTGCTTTAACTATAAAGAATCTTAGATTATTTATTCATTTATAAGTGACATTTATACATGTCACAAACAAATATATGTGATTTGAAGCCAATTAATGTTTCTCAATTGCCACTAGTCCCAAAATATTATGAATGCCTTCAGGCTGCGTAAGATGATCAATCAATGCAAAAGTCAATATCAGTGCCTGTCCTGGCTCCTTCTCTATATTTTTATGTCAAGCTGTGTACATTATTTTTCCCCAGCTCTGAACACCTGCTAGAGAAAGAGCTGCAAAAGTACAAAAATCATCTCTTCTGGTGGGTTTTTTTTTCCTTAAAATATCTTCAAAATAATGGCATATTGGTAATATAATACATTGGGTCTGTTCCAGGAAGAGTTGAAAGTTAAATTCATAGTCCTGGGAAATGGAAAATACCAGCTGCCAACTTTCTGGAGTTTCAGATTCCAAAAGGAAATTTGTTTAATTAAAATTGAATGTACCCCAGCTAAGACCAATAAACAGCTGATGAACAGAGATGACAATGTGGCATCCCATTGGTATGGTGCTGATCTGAAAATTCTTATATGGGACTGCCATAACTTACACAATTAGAAATCTTTGGTTTCAAATCAGGAGAATTGCTAAGGCAATAGTAATACCTCCCATTTTCATAATAATAAGTTCATAATAATAATTTTGAACTAACTTTGTTGACCTCTCAAAACTAACTAACTTTGTTGACCTCTCAAAAAAAAGAAAAAATCAAAGAAAAATCAAATACATGGAGGAATGAGCATTATTACTTTTAATAGTAGTATTATAGATCTTTATGTGGAGTCCCTAGTGCTCTCTGAGCTTTTGGGGAAAATGACTTTTTGAGCTTTAAAAAAAATACCTGAGCTGAGATTTTTATTCAGTGATAGATGGACAGACAGACACATAGATAAATGTCAACTGAAGGGAGTAAATATGACAATAGTTATAGATTTATATAGCATTTAGATTTATATAGCACTTAGATTTATATAGCAACCCATGGTGCTTTACTGCATTCTCTGGGTAGTTTACAATGTCAGCAAATATTGGTCCCAACAATCTGGCTCCTCATTTTATCAACCTTGGAAGAATTGAACTCCAGACTGTGGACAGCTACAATACTGCATTCTAACCACTGCCCTACCAGGGCTTCTAATATACTTAATACTCCTGTCTCCATTTTTTTCCCAAAACAACAACCATCATTGTTGTTAATGTAATCTAAAATACCTTGAACAATGTTGAATATAAGAAGGAAAAAATAATTATTTGATGTTTTTAACAACAAAAACGTCAAGTAATTATATAAAAAAACTGGAATCAAGAAGGTTTGGATATCAATTCCAGTGAACTCTGCACTAAACCACCATTGCAAAGATGGACAAGGATGGACTTCTTAGTCTTCATACTGACCTCCTTGCGCATGAATGGTTTTAACATACTGTTTAGCTGATTTCACATTCTCCTTGCTGGCTTGCAACAAGGTGGGCTTCCACTTTGAACTACTCCTACTAAAGACAATTAAATTAAAATGGTCTTCAGGATTCAGATCTTCCAAAATCTTCTCCAAGGCTTCTTTAGTCTATAATAAAGAGGAAAACAATACACGGTTAAATTCTGTAACCTAAAGCTAACATTTTGACATCTATTAGAATAAGTGAAAATAGATATAACCTTTGACCTATGTACACAGAACCTTCATTTTTCCCTTAATATAAATTTAAAAAAACATAGGAGGATATATTTTATAATTATAATGTTTGCCTTTGATAAAACAAAGGGAGTTGTTAATGGTTTCCACATAGGATGGACTGTTTAACTAACTTCAAAGCATAATTATTCCACAGCTCACTTTAAAGCTTTTAGCCAATAAAGCTCAATTATTTGTTTGCTAGATTTATATTTCACTTTTCCTCCTCAATCTCAAGTCATTTTATGAGAACAGCCCTGTGAGGTAAGTTAGTTAAGAGAAAATGACTAACCCCAAAATGACTGGAACAGAGAAAGAACAAGCCAACATGTGTACCTTGGCAATAATAATTCACTTAAAAGTAATGATATATATAAAGCCAATAAGGAAATAAATTTCAACAATAGAAAGATGGAAAGAAGTCCTGTTTATTCTGACTCTAGTCTTGTGCATCACTGCTCTTTTTTGATTCTCAAGAATCAACTTCCTCTCTCTATAAAAGAGAGAGGTGGTTGAGAATACCTGAGAATACCTGGCTTGCTGAAACAAAATAATTTTAATTGTAATTAAACTTGGCATACAACAAAAATTATCAGTAGACTTAAAGAAAAGGCTTTGTTTTGGGAGAAATTACCTGCCGAATTTTATTGCCACTCATGGACCCACTTTTATCTATAACAAAGATGATATTTTTGGGAAATACTGGCATTTCACTGGGTGCAAAATAATGGACAAAATAACCATTCACGATCTGAAATGAACAAAATATGTTATTTTAATATGTTACAGATATGTATTTTGATATACTGGAAGATAAAGAAACTAAAATTAGAATAATTTTAAATAAGGATAATGTGTCAAAAATACTTTTATGTATGTATTTATTTAATTTATATGCTGCTCATCTCACCAATTGGGTGAGTCTGAAAATTTGGTTGAAGAAATACATTCTGTAAGTTATTCAACTCTGCCAAGCATACATTAGTTTACTGTATGAAAAGTACTGAAGTCTGAAACCAAACCTTTAGCCAAGGACTTCTACTTTAACAAAATATAAATGTGAATGTATTCCTAACTATGGATGCAGAAATTCAGTTCAATAAAATATGTACCCTGAATGGAAACGACCTTTTTTATGTTTATTGATAGGCAATAGAAATCCATTTTCCACAGGGAGCAGACCAACACAGTGTGTGCTCTTTCTCATAGGATAAGTTCCCTGCTGTGGAATTGCGTTGCTATCCACTGGCAGATCCCTGGCTAGAAATTTGCTGACCTCATCACTGATCCCTGTCCTACCATGACTGCTTTTGTGCCATGTACCTGTCAATCACCAATGTTTTCTCCAAGCTAATGGGTGGCAAAGTTTAACAGATTTGACTTTTTTGAGCCTTCCCCCATGGATACTTATTAGTTTACCTGCTTTAGGACAGTTCCCTATAATCTGAAATATATACCTTTCGAGATAAGTTGAGGTCGAGAAGGGTTCTATTCAGAAATTCATTTCAGAGTGGGATAGTAGAGCAAAAATAAAATTGTCAATAACACTGTATTTTGAAATTGTCAATAACACTGTTTTTCATACACTCTGACTGTACAGAGCCATGGTGGCACAGTGGCTATAATGCAGTACTGCAGGCTAACTCACTGCTCACTCCAAGAGTTTGATTCTGAACGGCTCAAGGTTGACTCAGCCTTCCATCCTTCTCAGGTCAGGAAAAAGAGGACCCAGATTGATGGGGGCAATATGCTGACTGAAAATGCTTTCTGCAGAACTTCGGAAATTATCAAAGTTTCTGTCGTGTTTCAATCTACCTCATGTTTATACTTTTAAAAGACCACTCAGTTTGGACCACTTTTAAACCTACATCTTTTCCATTCCTCAATCTATCCAAAAGTGTTTGTCTTTCCAGCTTCTGATTTAAGACATAGTGATTATATACCACAAGCAAGAGAAAAGAGAGCTCCTGTCATTGGAGGATGAAAAACACCTATTTTCTATCTGAAGCTTTCTCTGGGCAGTGTGGAGTAAGAAAAAAGAAAACTAAATCTAAGTATAACTTCAGCCAGTCCCAATTGAGGGGCTAAGGATGAGATGAAGTACTTTGTAGATACTGGAAAACATATTTGGGATAAGTTTGTGGGAATATTGCCGAAGAAAATTATTCTGAATTTATGATAGAATTTGAGAGACTTGGGAAATAAATTGATATTCCCAAGGGTCTGAAGGCTTTTATTTCATTTTCAGTAAATTTTGAACAAACAAGATTAGTTTATATCTCTTGGGTTCACATTTCAGTATTCTGAGTCATTGAATTGATACTGAGTCATTGAATTGGAATCACTGACTGAAACAGAGAGTGAGGCCTGTCTGAATGATCCTTTCTCAAAGCTAAGGGTTCAGTTAAGTGTACCAAAAGACAGTGAGGCAGTAACATTTTCCAGTCCAGAAACTGACAGAAAAAACATGTCACATATTTTGGGAGGATAACGTGCGCAGCTGTCCTGATCATTTAATCAGAAAAGAAATTGGTGTGTCCCCCTAGGTTTTCTTTTCTTTCCCATTGAGTGCTACCTGAGAAGAAGTGCTGGGCCAGACATGGTATGTGTAGGAGAGGACTTAGAACAGGTTGTCCAGCCAACCTATTGCCAGTATGAAGGCATGAAGGTACTCCATATCTGTTTATTTATTTAGCATATGGTACATGCTAGCCAGGGATCACTAAGGTGGCTGACTGCCTCTGTGGAAGGATTTTTTTCAGGTGGTATTATTTTTAACCATGCCTGAATGCCAGAAGGGAACCAGAGAAGGCTCCCTTCTTGTCCCTTCATAGTTTGTTTGCTCATGGGAATCAAACTGCCGAGCTGCTGGCCTCAGTGGTGCATAGGCCCTTCATCTTACCGCCTGACCTGTCATTCCCGTGATTTCTGGATAAAAGATTAGCATAGTCATGAAAAAACATTAGATCCTTCTCAAAAACTGACTTGTCAGATAACAGATGATGAGGGAAAGTCCTGAGGTGGCTGGCATAGTCAAAAACAAGAGAGTGTCACCCTCGACTACCCTGCAAGTGTATGGCAGCAAATGGCTGTGGGATGGGCAAAGTGGCACCAGTATTCCCACAAAGTAATATTAGATCCTTCTCTGTCCTTTATTGGCAGAAGTAGTTGAAAATATGTGATGAAAGCAGCAATACACAGCTGTAAGAAGGCAGCTCCCTTTCACAGTTTAAATCAAGCTTCTAGGTAATATTAGCTCCAAAGAATGCTAGTCCTATTTTTTAAATGTGTGTCTAACATTGTTTCAGAAGAGCATTGCATAAGTCCCTTTTCCAGGGTTTCCTGCACTCCAGGCCACAATGGCTATAAGGGTCAATACCCAAAGAACAGAGGAGGAAACAGGCCTGCAATAGCACAAAATAACAGTAGTGCAAGGGTGCCTGCTGGGGGTTCACAGGGATTCAGGAGAGCCCCTAGCTAAGATTCTGTGCAGTTTGGAGAACCCCCAAATCTCACTCCTGGCTGGCCACACCTACCCTGCCCCTCCCCTCCCAGGAGTCCCCACGTGGCCCATTTTGGATGCAGGTAAGTGCAGGGCACACACAGAGGCTCAGGGCAGGAGAAAAACGGGCCTCCCAGAAGTTCAGGAAGGCTAGAAATGGGCCCGTTTCTGGCTTCCAGAGAGCCTCCAGAGCCCAGGGAAGCATTTTCACCCTCTGAGAGGCTCAAGGAAAGCCTCTGGAGCCCAGGGAGGGCAAAAATGTCCCCCCACCATGGTGTAAGAGGCCAACTAGGTCACGCCCACCATAGCCACACCCACCCAGCAACCGGGCAGATAACCCTTTACTAACATTTTTGGAGCCCACCCCAGCAGTAGTGGGATAAATCTCAATCCCTGATCTCATCAGCAAGTATATAAAGTAAGCTAGATCTGATCTATGCAAAGGTTCTGTCAGCAGAAGAGGGAAAATATTATTTTGAAACTTGAAAAGCTGAAAATGACTTGGCTGCCCTTGCTCAGAGCCGGGAATAAGATGAAGGCAATACCTTGAGGACACGGCATGGCTCCTCTCTTCCCACCCTACACATTATTGCCAAATGTTTACGATACTGGAAGATTTCAGGATAGACCCTAATTAATGGCTATTGTTGGACTCACAGGCGAATTTAAAAAGTGATGTTACCTGTATGTCACCTACGGCAACGTTCCTTTTAACATCATAATGTATGAGGAAATCTCCATCTAGAAGAGTCTGTTCAGAGTCAGAGTTTTTCCTTTGTTGACTCAAGGTTGGTTTAAATGAAATATGAGCCTGAACATTAAAGACGAATAAAATCATCAGTCAGGCAAACTAACAATACAACCGTGATTTCTTGTTAAGAGGTTTCGAAGGAGCTTAAAGAGTTTTGGGTCAAATCCAGCCACATACCTTGGTCTCCTCCTGTGTCTTTATGAGAGCATCACTTATTTCATTGTTCAAGAAGCTGCTTTCTGTTTCTAAGAAGGATATGCCTTGTGGCTCAAAGATGTGAGTATCAATCTAAGCATAAGCAAAAGCAAAAGTTGTGATTGGGTCCTTCCTTCTAAAGATGATCTGGTCATGACAGATGGACAAAACTGTTAATGGAGGTTTTTTTACCTGAAAGTCTTCCACCAGTTGTTTGGGTTTGACTTTGATGATCAATTCATATTTCCCTAGCTTTCGATCAAGTAATTGCTCATAATTCAACTCAAAGTTAACTTTACCTCCTGCTGCAACATTAATTGAAACACTAAACTTTTCCAATTTTCTTCCAGCTGATCTATAAATGAAAAAAGTATAATGTAGGTATTCTATTCCTTCTAAGTGTTTGCAAACCTGCTGCTTGATAATTTTGGCTTGTAGTTTCTGTTACCCCCCTCTTTAAAAGATCAAAACAACATTCTTCTCCAATCTTATGGAACTTTCCCTGTACTCCAGCAATTCTCAAAGATTACAATCAGTTCTGATATCACATATGCCAATTTTTTTTGCATCCAGAGACTAAATTCATTCACAGCAGCTAAATGTTCTATCACCAGTTCCTTACCTATTTTAATCACTATTTTGCTTCTGCCCTCCCTCTCTGCTCTTTCTCCTCACATGACAGAACCCTTTTGGGGGGTCTATTTTTGGCATTCATGATAAGATTCAGATTCCTGAGCCAACTTTAAAAATTCAAGATGGCTTGTATGGTTTATTACTTTATTACATGTATTTTCTTATATAAAGCTTTAATGCTTAAACCCTCTGAGGAATGACAGTGGAATCTAACTGCCAAGAAACAATGGATCATATGTACTGAGTGGGTCTGGTTAAGAAAAGACATCCGCTTAAAATCCAAACTTGGGAAAACTTCTTGTACTTACTTGACAATTCCAGCACTCTGACCTCGTGAAATGGCGGAGTCATACTGAGCTTGAGCGGCTTTTTTCTCCTTGATTATTCCAGGGTATTTTTTTCCATCTATGGTCCTTCAAAATAGATGTTTCAAAGAATTCAGAAAGGTCCACAAAAAGAAAATGAAAGCACACTGATAGTAAGATATTTTATGAAGTGAAAGAAAATAAAACCCTACATTATTGGATTGAATACAATTTCATTTTAATCATACTTTAGAAGTAGGAACTTTTGAAGTGTTGATGGGAAATAGTCATCTGGGGTGGAGGATTGCATTGTCTTCTTTATCAATGTAATTTCTCCCAGTATGGTTACTTATCCAATTCAATCAATTGCGGAAGTAGGGTTGTACAGACAAATTCCAATACTGAATAGTTCTTGTGATTACATTTTAATCAATCAATGTTATTTTGCTTTGAATGAAAAGTTTCTTCCAGATGAGGTCTGTATTCAATGGGTTCAACTGCTCTGAAAATATTCCCCAGTTTTACATAGGTAAATGGTTCGTTTTTGCAGTAATTTGATCCGTATTTGTGTTTTTAGTCACGAATCACCTATTTGGGGAGTTGTATGCTGATTTGATAATGGGAGTGCCTTACCAGTCTCAAAAAACAAGTAAAATTCAGATCTGTCCTATCATTTCAAATGTTGAGTCATGTTTCAGTGGATTTCCTACCTCAGTTGCTCCTGTAGATGAGCTTGCAAAAAGGCTTCTTAAAAGAAGTTATGGGTCTCAGGGCACCTACTATGAGATTTATTATATAGTAGAATTTTGCCAATCTTGACATTCTTACTAATGTTTTAAACAAGAAATAAGGATATATCCTGTGGGCCATTGCTTTTCTTAACTTTGGGAATTGTAATACGTGTGGATTTCAAACTCTCAGAATTCTCCAACCAGCAAGGAAGCTGGCTGGGGAATTCTGGGAGTGGAAGTCAACACATATTAAAGTTGCAAGGTTGAATAAGATTGCTGTATGTATTTACTCCTTTCTTTCTATAGTCCTCAGTGGGAGATTGCTGCCAAATTCTGAAATGCTCCATCTTTTAAAATGCCTAAATGGTGCTTACATTGTGAAGTTTGTGATAAAGGCTTTCTTGGGTAGTTCCACATCAAAAAGAGCCTCCTTAGATTCATCTGCCCTGTTGACAATTCTGCTGGTGATGATTGTGTGGGCATACCGTGACATAACTTTGCAGTCAATGTGCAGGCTGTAGATTTCAATGGCATTCTAAGGAAAGAAGAGAGAAAGCTCCTACTGGTTTCTTTGCTTGGAAATTGTTACTAACAATTGAACAAAGACTAAATGTTATTAGCAGCAAATGCCACACAGAATCACATAAATCAATTTTTGAGATCATAATTTGCTGTAATAGAAATGTAAGAATGTTCTTTTAAATTATTACACTATTTTTATATTGTTTGAATATATTATATAAAACACTTACATGCCACTAAACTCTTGTTATGACCTTTCCCTGTGTGAAGGTGAATCATAAACCAGCAGTTTTTGAACCAAGCTTCCTCAAATTGGCTAATTGACAGAATGAGTCTAATACAGGGCTCTTCAAACTTGACAGCTTTGACTTGTGGACTTCAACTCCCATAATCCCTCCTCTAGTCATGTTAGCTCAGGAATTCTAGGAGTTGAAGTCCACAAGTCTTAAACTTGCCAAGTTTGAAGACCCTTGGTCTAATGGAATGAAATTTGAGGAAGTTATGGCTGCTTCAGTGCCCCAGGCAGGCAGGCAGATAATGACAGAATGACAGGGAGGAAGGAAGGAAAGAAGGATATCCCAGTCAGACATGGGTTGTCTAGTGTTATATAAAATATGATACTTTGCTGAAAAAAATGCTATTGTAAAGCTTTGATTTGGTTTGCTGTGCGCAACCTACCAACCTCCCAATTTTGACATGTTCAGTACAGAACCTTTTTCTGGCACACATAGAAGAAATTCCATAAATTTGCATAAAATTTTATGGGAAATTTTAGAAGAAAATTACATGAAGATGCATCTTCATCTGCCTAAAAGAACATCTACCCATCCACCCACCACCTCTGTTATGACATCCTAAATCAGCCACAAGAGACATTTTTATCTTATTCTTCCTGAAGATAGGGGCACCTCAGCATTTACACTTGGATTTTGTATTTATCCTAAACAATAAAGAATAAAATAAGAATTCAAGATTGATTTTGGCAAACTGTTAAGCAAACAAACAATGTGTTACAGAATACAAGGAGAAACAGACTCAGTTGTTTGCTCATCATAGCATTTATATCTTAACAGATAACAGATAATCAGAGTTGGAAAGGATCTTATAGGTCATCTAGTGCAAACCCCCACCTAAGCGGGAGACCCTACACCATTTCTGACAAATGGCAGTCCAATCTCTTCTTGAAGGTCTCAAGTGATGGCGCTCCCACAACTTCTGAGGGCAAGCTGTGCCATTGGTTCTCACTGTCAAAAAGTTTCTCCTTATTTCCAGGTTAAATCTCTCCTTGTTCAGTTTCTGTCCATTATCCATTGTCTGGCCTACAGGCGCTTTAGAAAATAGATTGACTCCTTCCTTTCCGTGGCAGCCCCTCAAATATTGGAAGACTGCTATCATTTATCCCCTGGTCCTTCTCTTCACTAGACTAGCCAAGTCCAGTTCCTGCAACCGTTCATTGTATGTTTTAGCCTCCAGTCCCCTAATCATCCTGGTTGCTTTTCTCTGCACTTTTTCTAGAGTCTCAACAACTTTTTTATAATGTGGTAAAAAAAACTGGATGCAGTACTCGAGGTGTGGTCTTACTAAGGCTTTATAGAGTGGTATATAGAGTGGTATTAGTTCCTTGGTTGATCTTGATTGTATCCCTCTGTTAATGCAACTTAGGATTGCATTAGCTTTTTTGGCAGTGGCTGCACACTGCTGGTTCATATTTAGCTGGTTGTCCACTAAGACTCCAAGATCCCTGTCATAGTTACTGCTATTGAGCCTGGTTTCACCCAGTCTATATGTGTACTTTTGGTTTTTCTTGCCTAAGTGTAGGACTTTACTTTTCTCTACATTGAATTTCATTTTGTTAGATACAGCCCAGTGTTCTAGTCTGTCAAGATCCATCTGGATCTTGAGCTTATCTTCTTGGGTGTTAGCTATTCCTGCCAGCTTAGTAGCATATGCAAACTTTATAAGTTCCCCTTCTATTCCCTCATCTAAATTGTGAAAACCCAGTCCCACTGGCCGACGGACGCAAAACGTATGCATAAAGGACACAGCGGACGAGCAAAATTTTGGGGGTGGCTCCGTCCATTGTCATCCGCTCCAAAAAGGGGTGAAAATTTGCATAAACAGAACGGAAAAGAACGGACGTGAGTAGTATGTAGCGGGGATGTTAAATGGATGTTCATAGGAAGCCTAGCAGATGAAAGCAGATGGAAGCAGAGGACACCTCTGAAGGGGTTCCGGGGGAGAATTTCGAAGCGGATGCATAGCGGAAGGGGCAGATGCATAGCGGATGAAGTGGATCCATCACGGACACCTATAGGAAACAAAGGGGATGCCACGCGGATGTATATCGGATGCAAAGCATTCACTGCGCATGCGGGGAGTAAGAATTGCATCAGCTCCGCAGATATAAAAGGATGCAGCATGCACGCAGTCAGCATACAGGGGAAAGACGTGCTGCCAGATACATCTTGCAGGAACACCATGGTTCGTCACTCAGGGAAGAAGAGGAAGTCCGTGCCTACTCGTTCAAGCCCTGGGAAGGTGAAGAAGGGCAGAACCAGCATCCCACCCCCTGGCACTGACTCTGAAGCTGCTGCTGCTGCTGCTGCTGTGGTGGACCAGCCCCAAGCCCCTCAAGCCCCTCAAAGCCCTGCAGCTGAAGACCCTGCTGCTCAAGCCCCTGAAGGCCCTGCTGCTCAAGCCCCTGAAGGCCCTGAACAATCTCCAGGAGGCCCTGATGCTGAAGGCCCTGAAGGCCCTGCTGAAGCCCCTGCCAGAGGGAGGAAGAGGCAAGGGAAGGAGAAGGGAGAGAGGAAACAGTACACTGTTTCCAAGGAGCATGAGGATGAGGTGCTGGAATGGCTGAGGGAGAATGAGTACCTCTGGAGAAAGGGCCACAAACTGTATCGGGATACCAAGAAGAAGCAGGCAGCTTGGAGAGACAAGGCAGAGAGCCTGGGGTACACTGCAGAAGTACTCCTGGGATGGTGGAAGCACATGCACACCTGGTATGGCAAGCTACACCTCAAGAAATCCGGGCAGGCCGCTGTCAAGCTCACTGACTGGGAGATGTATGTCATGGCCAAGCACAGTTTCCTGGAGGGTGAGATCCGCCACCGAGGAGCAGCCCCTCTGAGACCCCTTTCCCTCAGACAGCCCACAGACAGCCAGTCCTCTTCCAGCCAGGAGACAGCTACCCTGTCCAGGCAGCTGTCTTCAGAGGGCCCCACGGCAGAGACCCCCCTGATAGCTGCACTCCCCATGCCGGCGGACTTGGAGGATTCCGTGGAGGATGACGCCCTGCTATCACAAATGGAGGAAGAAGCAGCAGCCACCAGAGGCCAACCCACCCCCACCCCCATCTCCAGAGGATGCAGGCAGAGAGGCAGACTGGAGTGGCAGGACCATAGTGTGCTGTTGGAGATCAGGGACACAATGAAGACCAGCACAGAACTTCTCTCTCAGCTGGTCCACTTGGACAGAGCATCCTGAGACCATGGAGATGACTCAGAGTGACTGAGAATAGTGTCAGAGACTGAGTTGTTTACTTGTTAAGTTTATCTTTGCTTAAGAAACTTTACTTGGTTCATTTTGCTTATTTAATAAAGTCATAAAGTTTACCTAAGAAAGTTTATCTTTGCTTAAGACACTTAATACAGTTTACTTGGTTCATTTTGCTTATTTAATAAAGTCATAAAGTTTACCTAAGAAAGTTAATAAAGGTTATCTTTGCTTAAGACAGTTTACTTGGTTCATTTTTTTTACTTAATAAAGTGTTGGTGAAAACTTTGAAAAAATGGTTAAGCCTTTGCATGCTTGTGGGATAGATAAAGATAGTTGTGGGATAGATAAACCTCCAGTGCAACCATAGTGGGACTATATGGGCCACCATCCCAGCAATCCAGATGATTTTCTCCCCCTTTTTATAGAAAATATCGGTTGTCCGCTAGGTGTCCTTCTACATACTCCAGACATGTTGCAGACATCCTAAATATACGAGATACATCCCAGATACAAACGTTTTGTCCGTTTTAATCCTTTATATACGAGATGCATACGCTTACATCCTTTCTATTTCTGTGCTACTAATGCTGTGTAGATGTTCTGTGTACCTTTTGTTTCCTCCCTCTTTCCGTTTTCAGCTGCAACGGATGATGGAGTTGAGGGAATGCCCAGAGGATGCAGAGAGGATACAATGGACGTTTAATGGATGATAACGGACATAGAACGTTTGTTGCCCGTATATGTCACGGATGTACATCGTATGCAGTGGAAAGTTCATCCATTCACAAAGTTTTGTGCAGCTCAAAACTTCTTGCATGGATGAAATTGCAGTGGACGGATGTTCGACAGATAGAGCATATGAAACACGTATGCAGTGAGTACACAACGGATGCATAGCGTTTTCCAACAGATGCCAAGCTTTTTTTAATGTTTTACATCCTCTTTGCATCCATAAGTGCAGTGGGACCGGGCCTTTAATGAAGACATTGAAGAGTACTGGGCCTAAGATGGAACCCTGTGGCACCTCACTGCTTATTTCCCTCCATGTAGACTTAGACCCATTAAGGACTACTCGTTGAGTACGGTTTGTCAGCCAGTTGTGAGTCTATCTAGTGGTGGTGCTATCTTTTCCACTTTTTTCTAGCTTACTAAGAAGTAGGTTGTGGTCTACTTTGTTGAATGCCTTGCTGAAATCTAAATATATTATGTCCACAGTATTTTGCTAGTCTACTAATTTAGTCACTAGGTTGAAGAATGAAATAAGATTGGTTTGGCATGATCTGTTCTGAACAAACCCGTGCTGACTGCTAGTTATTTTATTTGTTTCTAGATGTTGGCAGATCTGGTTTTTTTTTTTAAATTATCTTTTCCAGTATCTTCCTGGGTATTGATGTTAGGCTGATTGGTCTATAGTTTCCTTGGTCTGTTTTTTTTTTTTTCCTTTTTTGAAGATGGGAACCACATCAGCTCTTTTCCAATCCTCTGGTACTTGCTCCAGGATTTTTGAAAGATGTGGTGCAGTGATTCTGAGATTACCTCTGCCAGCTCCTTTAGAACTCTGGGATGTGATCCATCAGTCCTGGTGATTTGTGTTCATCAAAATCAGACGGGCGTTCTCTTACTATTTTTTTGCTTATTTTAATTTTTATTTCTGGACTGTCTTTTACAGTTATGTTTTTGGTGGATTAAGCTATTGTTTCTTTTTGCATGAAGACCAATGCAAATAATGAGTTAAGCAGTTCTACTTTGTGTTACCGGTTACTTCCTTGCCATTTTCTCTCTTTATGTCACTAGCACATGACTGGCTGCTTTTGGAAGATGAACTTTTAAGTAAACCAATGTCAGATATTAGCCATTCATGTTTATAGAATAGTTTAGAATAGGGTTTATACAGATAGAATAGGGTTTATACATATGGCCCTCAATTTACTACCACAGTTCGGACTGGAATTTCAATTGCTGAGTGATGCAGTCATTAAAGGAATCATCCCATGACCAGGTGCAATTTTTCAATCATTTTTACCATAGTCATTATACAAATCTGGCTTCCTCCTTTGACTTGGTTGTTGGAAAGTAGCTGGAAAGGTCACAAATTATAGTCATGTGGTCATGGGGTGGTACAATAGTTATAATTTCAATAACAAACTATAAGTCACTTTATAAATTTATAAACTATAAATGAATAGTTGTAAGTTGTGGACTACTTGTACAGAGTTTGAACTGAGTCTCTTTTAGAAAGTTAAAATCTCATTGATGAATTCTTTCCAGCTTCTGATTTAAGTAATAGTGATGATATACTACAAGCAAGAGAAAGGAGGGCTTCTGTTATTGGGGATGAAAAAACACATTGAGGCAAAAGTTTCAAGCAATGGAGCCTGGGCTGCTCTTAGGCTCTGAAGAGCTGCCACATGTCAAGAAAACAGATTTGCTTTGTTGAAATCTTGCATTACTTTAGAGGAACTTGTAATAAAGCAAGTTCTGAAGTCTGCTAGCTCTCAAGAATGAATCCAAACTAAGGGTGATTCCAAACTGCTAGGATCCCAGCAAAATATCCTTATCCATTTTGACAACAGATAAAGCTCAAACCCATAGAAATCTCATTCCACAAACTGAGGAGATGGGAGTTTAACTCCAGCTGTCTGATACACTGAACTTAGAATCAAAGCGTTCGAACCATTTTGGTTCTCGAGTTTAATCCCCCGTTTGGTGGGGAAATCCAGATTCAAATACCTCTTTTGAGCACCTCAAATGAGGTGTTGCCACTTCTCTGACAGATAAATTCCCCTATTAATCTGCTCTTATTAACTTTCAGTTACATCTTTGTACTAATTATACATATATCAAAATACATGTGCCATTTCTAAACAACATCTTCAGTTACAGTGCAAATTGTCTTCCCTTGGTCTAAGTCTAGTTCTTCTCAGTTAGTTATTTTTTCTCATTTTCAACCTCTAACATAAATTGAATGATTAAAAATTCAGGCATGCATTTTTTTCATATTTCAATGAACAATTAAACATCAATGAAGGCAAGTACCTGATGGATAACAGCATCTGTTAATAGAATTTGTGAAGACAAAGCCAGCCAGAGAGTGAACAATTGCTTTTCCATTTTGGAAATGACAGAACCATAGAGGAGAATTTATTTATTGGTTAGTGAAAGTTAATGAACAACTACTATTTGGTAAAATTTGAGAAACCAGTAGACCTAATATTTACACAGAGATGTAAAGTACAATTAACCACTTCCTATATAATGCAACTTCTTCAAAGTCTTGCTAAATATTCAAATATTTCTACCTGGTTTAACTTTTATTGATTGGTTCTTTGGTACATTATCTGGAATCAATGCTACCCTTCAATCAATTGGACACTGATCTTGTAACTCCAAAATTTAAAGTTGAAGGCAGGGGTGAACCTTCATTATCTTAAAATATATTTTCTTAAATATTTCAGAAAGGTAAGTAACCTGTGAGCAATATCAAGAACTGTAGCACTTTTCCATACAAAATTTATCAAATATGGCTGGTTTTTATTAGAAGTTAAGGTGTTTTGATTGTCAGCTATTTGCATTGGGTGGATATAAATTACAATAGTGATGTTACTATAACTTACACATTGTCTGGGTTCAATCTTAGGACAGGTGATGTTACTATAACTTACACATTGTTTGAGTGAAATCCTTGGATTGGGCTAAATCCTAGGATTTTGAAGAAACCACTGCAAAATTCAGATCAATAAAATAAGTCCATATTTTCTATAAACTCTGTTTTTGAGTGTTTGATTCTTTTATTCTTATTGTTGGATATGAGGAAATGTTTTCTCATTGGTAAAAACAAATCAATGATTCCAATGGTTAATTCTGCTATTATCTACCATTACTTTTTTTTTTTCATTTTAAATCATGACTGCAGTTAATTTGCTACCATGCTGGCAAGAAATAATCTGTACTCTGATAAATATCAGAATAATAGAGTTGGAAGGGACCTATCCTCTGTCAAGCAGGAAATCTTATACCATTTCAAACAAGTGTTTGTCCAATCTCTTCTTAAAAACTTCCAGTGATGAAGCATCCCACAACTTCTGAAGGCAAGCCGTTCCACTAACTGTCAGAAAATCATTCCTCTTTCTACATCCTGAAAAGGAGTTAAGTTCTTCAACTGCAGTCAGGCCTTCTAAGTGATTGAATAATCATGTCTGCTTTTCTCGGAGCTGGGATTTCATCCAGTATGTAAATACAAATTAACAAACATTACCATGTTGCCCCCCCCCCAAAAAATGTTGGAGGATGTATTCTCTCTCCCCACCCTCCTTCTTTCCCTTCTCTCCATCCATTTATATGCCCCACATATTAATTCCTAACTGGGCAAGCTAAGTCTACACTCTTCATCCAAAACAATTATATTGTGATAATTTCATTCTTTTTAAATGAGACTTGCTGCAGCTACTGCTCTACTTAATTGCTTGGTATTCTTTTAAATACTGCCTATGCTCAGAAGAATGGATTCTCTAACAAGGAGTCTTCGTGAGTAGAACTCTCCAATATAAATTAAAATAAGGAATGAATAAATGAACAGCAGGAGAGCCTTCCTCATTTTGAAGAAGTGAGTCAATCCAAGGCAATAATAAGGGGAGGAAGAGGAGGAATAAAAGACCAGATAATCAACAAATTCTGGTTGAGTTATCAGTGGCAAAAAAGCATTTCCATTCTATCACAAATGTACAAGAGAGGCTGGATTAATAAATATCTAGGCTATGGAGCAACTGGAAATGAGCAACTCTGAAAATGAGCAACTCTAATGTTTACATAATGATTCCAGCAATGTCCTTCTGGCACAAGATTGGGCAGGAAATATTTTTTTGTCAATAGAAGAGAATATCTGTATTGTAGAGTTGGACTATGGAGTCCTTGGTGCTCTCTGAGCTTGGTTGTTTGCTTGTTGACATTTCATTACCCTTCGAGGTAACATCATCAGTGGGGTATGCTCCTGTTCAGTGGTGGGATTCAAATAATTTAACATCCGGTTCTCTGCCCCAATGATTTCTTCCAACAACAAGTTCACCAAACTGCTCAGAAACTTAAACGGTTCTCCCGAAGTGGTGCAAACTGGCTGAATCCCACTGCTCCTGTTTATATATACAGGAGAGAGTTGGTGGAGAGTTCCAAGGTCTGGAGATTCCGTGGTTATGGAAACAGGTTGATGAAGGCAGAAACAGAACAGGTTCAGCTCAGGAGGAAAAATAGTTTACAGTCAGAATCAGTTTGGAAAGTCATCTTAGTTATTTTTTGTTCAGAAGTTTTATTGTTTTCTGTTTTCATTTTCATATTTGTGTCATATTAGAAACATTCTGTAAATATTGCAGTAGTGCTCCTTGAGCTCCTTGGTGTATGATTACATGCCTAGTAAAGTATATTCCTCAGTATAGCTTACAGAACTCAAGTTTGATTGTGTGAATGGATGGCTCTCTTCAGTTAAATGCAGTAGTTAAAAGTATTGGACTTGTAGCAGAAGAAAACCAGTTCTAGTCCTTTTTTAGCCATAGCAGGTGATTTGGAGGTAAGCATTCTTTCTAAGCCCTAGACTGAAAAGTTACTGGACTAGTGTAGTAGGTTAAATGAAGGGACTTCATCTTGTGCTTTATCATGAAGGGAAAAAATATATTCTTGTCCTCAAAAGATGATTGACTCGAGTCTTCATTCCCCACAACAAAGTGTGTAACACTCCTTTATTCTGGTGCTCATGGTTTGGGAGATTATAAGAGGAGCCTAAATTATGTTTTCAGTGGTTTAGTGCCCTAAAACAAATCACTGTATAATCATTGAATCTAATCAAACACACAAAGTCTTTGCATGAAGAGTGAACTCAGTATGTTCTAGTCCTGGAAACAGTATCTGAATTTGCTGCATACAAAAAAAAAAAAAATAACATACAAAAAATTAAAATAAAATAATGTAAATAAAAAGAATTAAAAAAATAAAGCAGTTTAGAAACAATCTTCCCACTCCTTTTTAAAATCGAGTAACTATATAAGCTGACAGCGCCATCATGAGGCTCTTACTAGTAAATTAGCAAGTGATTAAATTTAGTAAATATTTTAATATAAAGTAGTGCACTAAAATTTCCAGGATAATTCAGAACCAGGAAGCAAACCCTGAAATTCCCCTTCTAGATTTGAACAAAGGCTTCTGGGTTATATTCAACTAAACCTGCTAACTTTTCTCCAAAAATATATTTGAGAGAGAAGGAAAAAACTGTTTTAAACCTGAAAGTGGTAAAAAAAATCTCTTTGCTATGGGCTCTGGCATGAGACAAAAGAAATGTTACAAGGACATACAATAAAGAAAAATTTCTGGAGAAGTTCCTGTCATGGGCAGAGAGACACAAGGAAAATGTCTGAGGAAACTGCATGGAGTAATGACTTCACCCATTGTCCATATGGAACAAGTGAGATTGATGGAAACTGAGATGCAGTGCCTAGCAACTATAATCTGAATCCACCTCATGTGCTAATAGATACCAAGAGGGTGGGAAGGAGGGAAGGAAGGAAGGAAAAGAAAGTAAGAAAGCTACTGAGTAGACTTAGAAGCAAATCAATTCTTACTCTTAATGTAATTTTGTTTTAATTCAGGCATTGCTTGTTTTCATATATATACATGAAAATTCAAGAACATTATCAAAAGGCAGGACATGGATTTAATGCTGCTTTCTGCACTTAAATTGGTCAGGTAACAGAGCAATGGTTGCTTTCTGGTGTTTCTTGGTGTTTAGAGAAATAGCAGAATTAGGCAATGGCAGCTCAACATCAAGCTACTTTTGAGAAAATCAGGAGATAAAAATAGTAGCAATACAGTAGTGCTCCAAATTTCCAATTTGCACAGGGATGAGATGATGATGAAGGAGGAGGAGGAGGAGGAGGAGGAGGAGGAGGAGGAGGAGGAGGAGACGACATCAACAGCAGGAAATGCCATCTGCAATGCTGAAAAAACAGTGAACCAGGTAATAGCTCCTCCAAAAAGTTCACACAGATCTATTACAAACAATGGCATGACAAAATACAAAAAACAGTGGATTGGAATATCTTTAAGAAATTCCATTTGTCTGCAAGTAAGAACTGGTGAGACCAAAAATAACAAAGTATTTGAAAATGAGGAAGCTAAAGTGCTCTGGAATTTTAAAATTCAAACAAACAAGCACCTGCCAAATAATACCCCTGACTTAACAATTGTTGATAAGAAAGATGGAAAAAGGCCTGGATAATGAACACTGCAATACCTGGATACAGGAGAATGTATGTAGAAGAGAAAAAAACTGGGGGGGGGGCACACAAAATACAATGAATTGCTTATAGAAATAGAATGACTCTGGAAAAAGAAAGGAAAGATAGTACCCGTACCTATAGTGGTAGATTCCTTGGGTGCAATGCCAAAACATCTGAAGCACCACTTGAATACCATAACAATTGATAAATTGTTAAAGTTTTTTAAAAAACTCTTGGGCTTTTGTTTTGTCTCAGGCAAGATTTTAACCAGACTTAGCTTTGTTGCTCTCCCACAGAAAGACATTACCATTTCCATTGAAATCAAAAGACTTCATACCAAATTGTGTGCGGAAAAGATTATATAAGTGACTTATATTTATATTCCCTGATTATATTGCAAGTGAAAAATAAGAGTCAAAACAATCCAGATTTATTTTCTTTTACACAATAATTACAATAAGAACTGGGACATTAATTTTAAAAAGGAAGAATCCTGGGGGCATTTTTGTTAACAAAATTGGTCATTACAATATCATCCTGCACTCCATAACTTTTAATTAACTATTGGATAGCTAAGGGAAAAAGCTGCACTGTATTCGTGCCAGAAGAATTACATTAGAAGCCCAATAATAAGACTGATGTACGGGAAAACAAGACAAGCTGTGAACGATGCTGGGAATATTCATGGTTGTCAGCCAAAGACACTTTTTGGAGGCTCTGATTTTGCTTTGTCAAAGACAGTTTCTCCTCCAGTGCGTTCTCGGCCGAAGACAGACGGCGCAGCAGATCCAGCTTGTTCTGGAAAAAGAAGCATAGCCAATTAATGCTTCAGCAAGAATGGTTCGCAAACAGTCTCAGTTATGACAAACTGAAGGATAACAAAATAAGCACAATAATACCTGAGTCTACATCATGTATGTTTCAAAGTAGGAACATGCAATCTGTTTCTGAGGCACTTTGAGGAGGATATTCTGGGCTGCTCTCTAATCACTAATGGAGCAAACAGGGCAAATTTGATTTAATTAACATGATTTATGAATTAATTTATGATAGTTGTTAAATTTTGTATTTATTAAAAGTTAAATTCAGTGGAAAATTTCTGAGTATTCCTTGGGTTTCATCACTGGAGCTCTGTTTATAAAGATTCTGAGGTATAAGAAGCAGAGAAGTTTTGCAATTAAAAGCTTCATGGTATTATTATTATTATTATTATTATTATTATTATTATTATTATTATTATTATTTCATCCACTTCTTTGCAGACTCTGCAAAGAAGCGGATGAAACTATTGATCACATAGATCTGAGCTGTTGTAAGACAATTGCTCAGACTGACAACAAACAATGTCACAACACAGTCACTCAGACGGTCCACTGGAATTTGTGTCACAACTACATCTGCCTGTAGCAAAGAACTGGTGGGATCATAAGCCTGAATAAATGGCGAAAATGAGCATGCAAAACTTATGCGGAATACAGATTGACAAAGTTTTGGAAGATAATACCCCAGATATCACAATTGTGGAGAAGAAAAAAGTGTGGATCGTCAACATTGCCATACCTGGCGACAGCAGAATCAACGAGAAGCAACTTGAAAAAATCACCAGATATCAGGACTTGTGAATCGAACTGCAGAGATTCTGGCATAAAGCAGTGCAGATAGTTCCAGCGGTACTCGGCACACTGGGTGCTGTGCCTAAAGACCTAGGCAAGCACTTAAAAACAATTGATGCTGACAAGATCACCATTGGTCAGCTGCAGAAGGCCACCTTACTGGGACCTACTTGCATAATCCGCCAATACATCACGCAGCCCTAAACGCTTGGGAAATGTTTGAATAGTGATTTGTGATACGAAACCCAGCACAGTTATCTTGTTTGCTGTGTACACTGTTCTTTTTTGTGTAGAATAATAATAATAATAATAATAATAATAATAATAATAATAATAATAA
>BLBF01000003.1:52528178-52581068 GCA_015471245.1 Laticauda colubrina | reverse complement strand
TAATAATAATAATAATAATAATAATAATAATAATAATAATAATAATAGATGGCAGCTCAGTCTGGTGAGAGCAGTGTCTCATTTATGTGTCCCCTTTTCATGACTGGGGATAAATTATTCCTGAGTTATTTTAAGAATCCATGCCTCTGGATGAGGGGAACTTTGGGAGATTATTTTTATTCAGGAAATTTACCACTTTCTTCAAAAATATTCCACAGTGCATAGTAGATCAATCTCTGACTGATCAGAACCCAATAAAACTGAATTTGCAGTTTTCACATTATATACTTTCCCCTCAACTCTCCATTTTTAAATAATCAGTACACTAATAATTGTAAGCATTTTTCCCATCTTTTTCATAATCTATACACTAATCCAGGGGTCTAATGAGCTTGTTTAGAATTTGTGCTGTAAGACTGAATATTTAATTATTTCTTTTAAGGAGACTTTGTATATGTTTCAGCTTTCAAATTCATAATAAATATTTTAATATGTAGATTTATATCAATATTAGCTAATTTTTTCCTTGTATACACCACTTGCTTTTTAAATAGTTTTCCTTGTTTTTTCCTGATTATATCTGTAAATTTCATAAATGCCTAAGAAAAACTGGCACAATATTTTTACCTGAAACACAACCATTGTCTATCTTAGGAAGCTGTTTCTCTCAGAAAATAATTCTGTGATTAAAGGATTAGGTTACAGGGTATCACTGATTGTAAGAAGACTAAGTTGGACAGAAGTGTTTTGGCTACTTCTGATATTTTCCATGGACCTTACAAGAAGCAGCTGAAAGGAACAGGCGGCCTTTTCCGCAAATGACCTTGTGTTTGGGCTCTTTCTCCTATATCCCAATTTTAACATAAATGTTTTACATTTAGTCAGAGATGATTCGTTAAACAAGGACAGTTTTCCTATTGGCTAGGTAAAGCTGTAATAGGTAGAACTAGTGTGGCCATGTAGTTAAAGCACCAGGCAAAAAACCAGGAAACTCTGAGTTCTAATGCCACCTGAGCCATGAAACCTGGCTGACTGACTTTGGGCCAATCACTTTCTCTCAGCCCACATTGTCAGTCTCAGGCATCAAGCCAGTCATTCAAATCCTGTTGCAACAAAAGGGTGAATTTTTTTTTTAAAAAGTAGGTCCTGCAATTGCGGAAAAATGCTAAGAAGAAAAAAATAAAAGACAAGGCTGTAACTGTGTAACAGACCATTTTAACTCATATTTCGTCCTGTGCTACATACAGCTGTAACTCAAATATTAATTTCATTTTAGTAATGATCTGAACCCTTAAAATGGCAAAGTGTAAATACAGGAAAGCCTAATTGAAGCTTCTTCTAAGGATTTGTACCTCATTTTCTTAATCTTATGATGCTGGTAAATCTCTTGATTATTTATGTTTTTTCTTACTTTCCTGCTCTTTTCTTTTAAAGCATGTAATATTTTTAAAGTATTATTCTTCAGCTTATGAGCTGGTGAAAAAGTAGGCTGGCATGCTTTGCATTGGTTCTCTATGCAGTCTCAATAAGCAGACTGGGCCTCCTGGGCCTCAGGGAAGCATCCGGGGGAGGGCTTTTTGCTCCCAGGAAGCTTTCCTGGGCCCCAGGAAGGCAAAAAATGGAGCGCAACTCCCCCCCCCGCACCCCTGAACCCCACACCCCTTTTTGCCTCCTAGGCCTCAGAGAAGCAGTAAGACAGCAAGAGGGACCACAGCACAACTGATCATTAGAACAGCTGATCATTGGGAGGGGAAAAAAAGAAATACCTTAAAGAGTGACTGGGCGGAGAGAATACAGTCAGTAATGTCGGGCATGTGTGATAAGGACTGACTGGGCAGGGAGGGGAGGGGTGAGCGGAAAGGGGCAGGGCCAGCCAGGATTTGCCGCTTCTCCGAACTGTGCAGAATCATAATGACCGATTCTACAGAACAGGTCTGAAGTAGTAGAATCCCACCCCTGTGTCAAGTCTGACAGGACAGACCTGAATCTTTAGTGTCTTTAGGGAGAGTTTGAAAGCAGATTCTCTGGTTGCCAAAATCAGAATGATACTGGCAAAGATGCCCAATCTCCCTTCCCATAGAGTCTAAAATGGCAGTGGGATCTGAGCATTTGAGCCTCTGACCATATGATGCACTGCATCATCAACAAGACACTGTAAAGTGTTCCTACGATAAGAATTCATTCATTCATTCATTCATTCATTCATTCATTCATTCATTCATGTTGTATACCCACCAATCTCAATAAGGTTAGGGCACTCCTAATCTAAGGAGGAGGATGCTTCAGAGGGCAGGCACTAAGGCACAGAATGCATGTCTCTTTGAGAAAACATGCCTATCTAATCCAGACTGGATTAGATGGGTGGAAATAACTGTAAAAAGATAGTATTATGCATAACTTGGTCCCACCCACAAAGGACTTTGTTTTGTTAGGAAAACACACGAGGTAGACCGGGTTCCAACAACAAATACTTTATTCTTTAACTAGTCAGTAAATAGGAACACTTGGCTGAAGCCGAGGCCAGCCTTTTATACAGGCTGGCTTGCCTGCTTGTAGCCAATGGCAGTTGTTTCGATTTGCCGCCTTTTAGCAGCTCTTTGGATTGGTTCCTAGTGAACCAATCCAATGTTCATTTTATTTGACCAATCAGGTTTGTAGATTTGGAGTCACCCACTTTACATATAGAACACCCCTCCCCCCTTAGTTCAGTCCTACATGGTGACGTAGTCTCGCAGGTAGGCGGGGCTTTTCCGGACTCGACTTGACTTGCGCGGTTCATTCTTAGTGCAGACTTCAACCGGTTTGGATAGGGCTGCTGTGTCGTCCGTCCTTCTCCCTGGAACCGTCTGGAAGGGTGAGTCAGCCATTTTACCGCCACCTGAGTTTCTTAGGCTGGCGGTTTTGCCGCTCCCTCCCGTTTCCTCCGGGCAGGTCGAGCTGGCCTGGCTGGCCCCTTCCGATGGGCTCTTCACGCAAGTCTCTCCAAACAGTGAGTCTTTTATTTGCTCTTTTTGTTCGTATGTTTCATTGGGTTTGGTTTTAAACAGTTCTTTATTTATTTCTCGCCTTTCCCCCCCCCACCTTGGTTTGCAATTCGCCGGTTTTTTCGGTGAATGTTTGTAAGTCTGTGGTTCTCTCTATAATTCGGGATCGAAGCTGGTCTATGTGCCACTTCCATTCCCTGCCATCCTCTATTTTTAATCGGTAGGATTTGGGGCCTGTGATTTGGGTAATCTGTCCTGGTAGCCATACCGGGTCCCTGGTGAAGTTTTTAGCGTATACCAAATCGCCTATTTCGAATTGTCTAAACCATGTAGAGGAGTCAGGGGGGTTTTCTGGGGTAAAATTTGGGTGTAACCTATCAAGGTGAGATCTTAACTTTCGCCCCATAAGTAATTCTGCTGGGGACTTATTGGTTATGGTACTGGGCGCTTTGTGCTGGAGTGTGAGCAAACGGTTTACTTTCTGTTGGACATCTCCAGGGTCCATTCGTTCTAAACCTTCTTTAGTAAATCGGACCATTCTCTCAGCCCTGCCGTTCGCAGCTGGGTGAGCCGGCGCGGTTAGGGCATGTCTTATACCTAGAAAGGCTAGGTATTGCTCAAATTGTATGCTGGTTAGCTGTGGCCCGTTATCTGAGACAAGAACGTTCGGTATGCCATGGGTTGCAAAAAGGTTGTCCAGCTTTTTAATTACAGTTTCTGTTGTCGTTGATGGCATAACTTTTACTTCAAGCCAATTCGAATAGGCATGAACGACAATCAGAAAGGTATGCCCCTTGGTAGGACCCGCGAAATCAATGTGTATTCTTGACCAAGGTCCCCGAGGGGTTTCCCAGTCCTTAATGGGTGCTTTTGGTGGGGATGGTCTAATTGCCTGGCATTTGTGGCATGAGCTTACCCAATACTCTATGTCCTTATCAATACCCAGCCACCAAACATAACTTCTAGCAAGGCTTTTCATCTTAACCATTCCCGGGTGCCCTTCATGTAACAACCTAAGTACCCTGGGTTGTAATTTGGCAGGGATTACTACCCGATCACCCCACAACAAACACCCCTTTTGGATTGAAAGTTCAGTCTGTCTGGACCGGAAAGGTTTAAAGTTTTCAGTTTTTTGATTCTCCGGCCAGCCTTTACCTACCCAGCTAAAAACGCGGGCAGTCAATGAGTCTTTCGCGGTGGCTCTGGCAACATCATAAGCTGATATGGGTAGATCGGGGCAAGTCTAGATTTGTAGCATTGTCATCGCTGGTGCCGGGTCTTCGTCGGTTACTGGTAAGGTTGCTCTGCTCAAAGTCTCCGCATGGGAAATTTGTTTCCCTGGGTGATGTGTCAGAGTGTAGGAATAAGCTGCTAGGAACTCTGACCATCTCGTCATTCTTGGGGACAGTATATTAGGTATTGGCTTGTTTCCCGCCAAAATCCCCATTAGCGGTTTCTGGTCTGTTATGATTTGAAAAGTCCACCCATATAAGTATTCGTGGAAGCGTTTTATTCCAGCGACAATTGCTAGAGCTTCCCTGTCCAATTGGCTGTAATTCCGCTCGGTTTTTGATAGAGTCCTAGAGTAATATGCGATGAGTGCTTCTCTGCCATCAGGTAGTTGGTGGCTCAGGATGGCACCTACTCTGTATGGTGAGGCGTCGCAGGTCACACTTAATGGCAGAGTGTTGCCAAATTGGATGAGAACGTTTGTTGATGTTAGCAAGCTTTTAATATTTTGGAAGGCTTTATTTTCTTTGTAACCCCAAGTCCAAGTTGCCCTCTTGTCTGGCAGATGGTGTAACGGTTCTGCTATAGTGGCCTTGTTTGGCAGGAACAGGTTATAAAAATTAATTAGTCCTAAGAATGCTTGTAGTTCGGTTTTATTTCTTGGTTCAGGAGCGTCTTTGATTGCTTTAACTTTTTTGTCTGTAGGGTGGATACCCTCTCCGTCTATTGAGTAGCCCAGGAATTCAACGCTGTTCTTAATTAAACAGCACTTTTCTCTTTTTACCTTGAGGCCAGATTCCCTAAACTTAGTTAATACTTCTTTAAGTCTGTTCCTTAATTGAGTTTCATCTCTGGCCGAGATTAGGACGTCGTCAAAATAGGGAACGACTCCTTGTATGCCATTTAGAAGGTGTTCCATCAGACTCTGGAAGACGCCAGGGGCCACGCTTACTCCAAATTGAAGCCGGTGACATTTGAATGCTCCCTTATGGGTGACTACAGTCTGTGCTTCTGTTGTTTCTGGGTCCACTGGGAGTTGTTGATAGGCTTGTGCCAAGTCGAGTTTGGCGAAAACTTTGCCTTTTCCCAGCGAATGAAGCAAATGCTGGACTACTGGCACCGGGTATGCGCTTGGTTGTAATGCGTGGTTCAGGGTAGCCTTATAGTCACCACAGATTCTAATGGACCCGTCAGGTTTTATGGGTGTGACAATAGGCGTTTCCCACTTGGCATGGTCCACAGGTTCTAACACCCCTTGGGCTATTAATTTGTCCAGCTGTTCCTCTATTTTTGCCTTTAGTGCAAAAGGAACTCGCCTGGCTTTTATTCTTCATGTGGCTATTTGGGGGTTTAGATTGAAAGAAATGGGATTTCCCCGATACTTGCCAAGTGAGCCGTCAAAAACGTCCTGGAATTCTCGGATGAGGTCGTCTTCCCAGCCGGTTGTAGTCACTCGATCGACCCCGGTCATCCCGATGCCCAATGGCGTGAACCATTCGATGCCCAGGAGGCTTGGTCTGTCTTGGTCGACTATGGTCAGCGGAAGCACCTTGACGTGATGTTTGTAGGCGACTCGGAATTGTCCCATGCCTACCACAGGGATTTCATTTCCCTGATAGTCTTTGAGGGTTAGGTGCTGCTTCTTCAATTCTTTGGGTTTGATACCTGGGACTAGCTGTTTTATTGTGTCCCAAGATACCATGGAGAGGAAGGACCCCGAGTCCACTTCCATCTTGCAGTGTTTTCCTTCGATTTTCACGATGACTTTAATTTTTTTTCCACTTTCCATCTGAGCGCTCTGTATAATGACAGTTTGGTGTGTATTGGCTCGCTTCTCTTGTTGCCACTTTCTCTCGGCTCGTTTAGGCTCGGCTGGTGTTGGGGAATTTCTGCGTCTCGTCGGGCTGTAGTATTTTTTGTTCCTGCAGACCTTCTTGATGTGCCCTCGTTTTTTGCAATGCCGGCGGATGGCATCGAGAAATCTGCATTCGGCTCGGGGATGGTTTCCTCCGCAGCCAGCGCATTCCCGCCAATTTCTTCTTTCACGCTCTTTTCTGTTCGTGAGCAAACGGTGGACCTCGTCGTCTTCTTCGCTCGATTCAACTGTTTCGCCCGACTCTTTGTAGTAAGTTGTGGTGGCAGGCTGCTTTCTGTCTTTGGTTGGTGTTTCTTCGCTGTGTGTGTTCATCTTTTTCATGGCTACGGCAGATTTTTTCACGGCTTCAACGGCTGTGGCTTCCGCGATGGCTTCAGTAACGGTGATGTTGGGCTTGTTGAGTAATTTACTCTGTGTGGTCGAGTCTCTCAGGCCCAACACCACGCGATCCCTCATTGCTTCGTCAATGTTCAAAAATTCACACTCACCCCCTAATTGTCTAAGGGCAGTGATGAAATCGGCGACGGTCTCTCCCTCTCTCTGGTCTCTGCGGTAAAATTCGTGTCGCTTTATTAAGTTGGACACCATCGGAGAGTAGTGTGCTTTGAGGAGTCTTTGCAATTCTGTCCATGTTAGTTGTTTAAAGTCCCGGAGCTTCGCAAGGGCCTTTGCCATCTTGAAAACTGTTGGCTCGCAGTGCGTCAGGAATACAGCTCTCTTGCGTTGCTCTGAAATGCCTTCCATTTCATTGCTCTCCAAATACATTTGGAAGCGATCAGCATAGGAATCCCAATCCTCTTCGTTGGGATTGAAGGGTGCGGGCGGTGCGTTGTTTCCAGACATCTTGGTTGTAATCTGGACTTCTTATCACCGCGTGCAGGTTTTTCCGTTCAGGACGATCCCATCCTCGTCGACAGTGTTTTGTTCGGAAAACACACGAGGTAGACCGGGTTCCAACAACAAATACTTTATTCTTTAACTAGTCAGTAAATAGGAACACTTGGCTGAAGCGGAGGTCAGGCTTTTATACAGGCTGGCTTGCCTGCTTGCAGCCAATGGCAGTTGTTTAGATTTGCCACCTTTTAGCAGCTCTTTGGATTGGTTCCTAGTGAACCAATCCAATGTTCATTTTATTTGACCAATCAGGTTTGTAGATTTGGAGTCACCCACTTTACATATAGAACAGACTTTAAAAGGTGACAGTCAACCAGCCCCTTGAATTGTACCCAGAAATACAGTTGCAACCCTTACAGCCCCCAAAGCAGTGGTATTACATATGTTGAATAGCCAACATTGTTTACAGTGCAGTGCAACTGAATTCTGTACCATCTGAGGCTTCCAAATGCTCTTCAAGGACAATCCCCTGTAAACCATATTGTAGTAGTCCAAACAAAAGTCAGGAGGGCATGAATGATAGTGAGCAGAGTTCAGAAGACTTGTGTTGGGAAAAAAGAGAAAACACCATTTTAAACATTAGAACCATTTTAAAACCAGCTGTATGCTTTCTCTGCAGCATGCTGGGAACTAGACTAAGTTGATGCCATGAAACTATATTCTTTCAAATATTTAATGGGCCATCTTCAGGCAGCAGTTACCAGGATATAAACAGAAGACCTTTTGCTCTGTCTTTGTGTGGAGAAATATAAAAATATGTGATCGATGGTTCATATATTTAAGTTCAAAAAACAAACTTGGAATTGGACGGAATATTGCAGAGATAAACAGCTGCTGTTACAGACAATGATATATATGGGGAGGACCTGTATGGTGCTTTCCTTACTCTTTTTGGTAAGGATGTTATGTAGTTGTTGCCAATTTGCAGCTTGTCAGAAGTGAACAGAGAGTTAAGCCCCTGTCACACTGCACCAACGGATGGAAAGAGGATGTAAAAAGGAGGAAAACACTTGTCATCTGTTGGTTAACGCGATGTATCCGTTTTGTACTCACTGCCTCCGTTTTTCATCCTCTCTATCCGTCCAGCATCCGTTTATTGACGTTTCATCCACTCAGAAGGTTTTGAGCTGCTCAAAACGTTTGATCGGAAAATGTATCCAATGCGTCCGTTCTGCATCCGCTAGGCATCCGCTAGGCATCCGTTTTGCATCCGTTACGCATCCGCTATATCCGCTAGGCATCCGCTTCACATCTGCTCCAGCGGTAAACGGACGCAGGGAGGAAGCGGAACGGATGCGGAATGGATGCAGAACGGATGCCTAGTGGATGCAGCATGGAAACAAAGCATTTAAAACGGAAAAAACGTTCGCAGAGGAGACCTATCTTGGATATTAAGGATGTCTAGAGGATGCCTAGAGGATGCAAAGGGACACCTAGGGGAAAACCTATACTGCCTATAAAAAGGGGGAGCAACTCATCTGGATCTCACTTTCAGACCAGCAGCCCACCTGTGCAGACCTCTGCAGCCTTCATCTGACTCTTGCTCTTCCACAGCATCCAGTCATGTCCACTGTGGATCGTAACAAAGTCCTTTTGGCAGCAACCATCGTTCTGCAACAGTGCGAAGCCATCTACAGGCTCTGTGAACTCTACTACGGGAAGAAAAAGAGGCGGCCAAGAAGCGTCTGGGTACGAAGATGGATTGGGAGAAGAGCAGAGTACGGACTGTACAACAAGCTGATGGTGGAGCTCAGGAACGAAGACACTCGTGCATTCCAGAACTTCACGAGGATGCCTCCAGCCATGTTTGACGAAGTTGTGCAGCGTCTGACACCCAGGTTGACCAAGGCAAACACCAACTTCCGGCCCAGCCTGGAACCTGGGCTCAAGGTGGCACTCACTCTGTGCCACCTGGCCTCAGGGACCACCTACAGGAGCATGCAGTACGGCTGGAGGGTGCCACACAACACCATCAGCATTGTGGTCGGAGAAGTGGTGCAGGCCATCATCGAAGAATACCTGGAGGAGCTCCTCCAGTGCCCCTCCACTGAAGAAGGCTGGAAGAAAGTTGCAGAGCAGTGGTATCAGAAGTGGAACTTCCCCCACACCGTTGGAACCATAGATGGCAAGCACGTGGCCTGCAAAACTCCAGCCAAGTTGGGGTCCACTTATTTCAACTACAAGGGCTTCTTCAGCATCATCCTCTTCGCCATGGTCGATGCTGACTACAAGTTCATGTACATCGATGCTTCAGGCAACGACTCATGTTCAGATGCCCAGGTATACAATGCCAGTGACCTCAAGGAGGGGCTGGAACGCAACCTCATCGTGGGCTTCCCAGATCCAGACTCCCTGCCCAACGACACGCAAGATGTGCCCTACTTAATCGTGGGGGATGACGCCTTCTCCCTCAGGACCTACCTCATGAAGCCCTACATGTCCAGACTCCTCACCTGTGAAGAGAGGATCTTCAACTACAGGCTGTCCAGGGCAAGGCGGGTGGTGGAGAACGCCTTTGGCATCCTGGCCAACAGGTTCCTGGTACTTCTCACCACCATGCAGCATTGCCCACAGACCGTGAGGAGGATCATGGAAGCTTGCTGCATCCTGCACAATCTCATGCGCACCCGCTACCCAGTCTTGCAGAACAGGCTTGTGGACCTCCAGCAAGGCAATGGGGACATGGAGCCTGGGGAATGGAGGCAAGGGCAAAACCTGATAGACACTGAGGATGTGCAAGGCCCCAACAGAGCCTCACGTGAAGGGAAGAAGCAGCGCAACCTCCTGAGACACTGGTGCAACTCCCCAGCTGGAGCAGTGGAGTGGCAAGACAGGATGATAGATGATTAATGGGTGCTTCCTTCAGCCTGTCTCATCACACTGATGAGATTGGGCCATGTATGTTGGGTGGGCCTACAATGATCAGGGCATTTAATAAAGAGTTGTGTTTGTGTTGACATGTGTGGATGATTATTACATTGTTATTGATAATAAAGGGCCATAGGTGTGTCACCTGGGAGGGTGAACCATACAGTCCCACTATGCTTGCACTGGAGGTTTATCTATCCCACAGCTATTACCCATCCCAAAGGCATCCCTGCCCATCCCACTGCTATCTTAACCCATCCCACAAGCATGCAAAGGCTTAAACCAATTCTAAAAGTTTCCACCAAGACTTTATTAAAAAAAAGAAATGAAGCAAGTGTGTGAATCAAAGATAAACTTTATTGAACAACAAGCTGTAAAAGGAAAAAGACCCAAGTCATGTGTCCAAATAAAGTCCACACACAGTCTCTGGCAGTCTTCACGGTCACTCGGAGGTGTGCCCAGTCTCACGGGTGAAGGGTCCAGGTGCTGTGGAGGTGGTTGCTGCTGCAGTGCTGGTCTGAAGCCCCACTGGGGTGCCTGGCCCCGAGAGGACGACAGGTGACGGTGTTGAGAAAGCTCTCGGATAACTGGCTCAGACCCATGATGCTGAGAGCTCCTTCCTCCATGCCATGGGTTGTCAGCCCCAGTACTGTTGAGAGATGTACTGAGGCCGGGCTTGGCTGTGGGGTGGAGGAAAGAGTAGGGTAGTGGGGCTGTCTGGTCTGTAGCTGGGTGAGGACTGGCGTGGGTGGCATCACTGTCATCGGTGGCATCATTGGTGTGGGTGGCATCAGTGGCATAGTGGAACCGGTGGCAACGGTGTCGCCCGATGACTCTGTGCCTGGACTGGGAATGGCTGCTGCCTGTGCTGCTGGACCTCCTGGTAGCCATAGCCCTGGTAGGTGAGGGCCTGTGGGAAGCCTTGGAGTGGGAGGGACATCACCTGGGGTGGAGGAGCAGACCTGGGCTGGGTGGGAGCAGGTTCCTCTGGATCTGGAGGGTTGTGAAGCAGCTCGGTGATCCGGTCCTTCACCATCTGGTACTGGGCTTCCTCCATGTTCCTGAGGGTCTGGTTGACATAGGTGAGGAAGGGCTTGTGGTTGGAGGATGAGGAGTCGGTGTTGATCAGCTGAGAGAGGAGATCTATGCTGGTCCGGATGGTGTCCCTGATCTCCAGCAGGACAGTGTGGCTCTGCCCCTCCTGCTGTCTGGCTCTCTGCCTTTCTGTGGAGGTGGAGCTGGGGGGGTGTATGAGGCTACGACTGTAGTGGACTCGATGTCTCCTTTCTCCCACTGCACCAGGGAGTCCTCCACGTGCTCCACCACGGTCACAACACCTGTCCGTGGGTTCTCTGCCGTGGCACGCTCCACAGAAACCTGCCTGGAGACAGGGACTGACTCTCGGCCGGAAAAGGACTGGCTCTCAGCAGGCTGCCAGAGAGAGAGGGTAGTGAGAGGGGCTGCTGGTGCTCCTCGGTGGCGGATCTCACCCTCCAGGAAGCTGCACCTGGCCATGACGTAGGTCTCTCTGTCCGTCAGCTTAACTGTGGCCTGGCCAGATTTCTTCAGGTGCAGCTTCCCGTACCAGGTGTGTATATGTTTCCACCAGCCGAGGAGCACCTCCAAAGTGTAACCCATACTCTCCGCCCTCTCTCTCCAAGCAGCCTGCTTCCTTTTGGTGTCCCTGTACAGCCGGTGTCCCTTCCGCCACAGATAGTCATTCTCTCTCAGCCACTCCAGCACCTCATCCTCGTGTTTCTCCTCAATGAAGTATTGCCTCCTCTCCCGTCCCCACATACGCCTCTTCCTCCCTTTGGCAGGACCAGATGGGCCCACAATGATCAGGGCATTTAATAAAGAGTTATGTTTGTGTTGACATGTGTGGATGATTATTACATTATTATTGATAATAAAGGGCCATAGGTGTGGCACCTGGGAGAGTGGACCATACAGTCCCACTATGCTTGCACTGGAGGTTTATCTATCCCACAGCTATTACCCATCCCAAAGGTATCCCTGCCCATCCCAAAGGTATCCCTGCCCATCCCACAGGTATCCCTGCCCATCCCACAGCTATTACCCATCCCACAGGTATCCCTGCCCACCCCACTGCTATCTTAACCCATCCCACAAGCATGCAAAGGCTTAAACCAATTCTAAAAGTTTCCACCAAGACTTTATTAAAATAAAGAAATGAAGCAAGTGTGTGAATCAAAGATAGACTTTATTAACAAGCTGTAAAAGAAAAATGACCCAAGTCAAGTGTCCAAATAAAGTCCACAGGTAGCCAGCCAGCCAATCTCTGGCACTCCTCTTGGTCACTCGGAGGTGTGCCCAGTCTCAGGGTTGAAGGGTCCAGGTGCTGTGGAGGTGGCTGCTGCTGGAGTGCTGGTCTGAAGCACCACTGGGGAGCCTGGCCCCGAAAGGACAACAGGTGATGGTGTATTGAGGAAGCTCTCAGACAGCTGGCTCAGCCCCGTGATGTTGAGAGCTCCTTCCTCCATGCCATGTGGTGTCAGCCCCAGTACCGAGGACAGATGTACTGAGGCCGGGCTTGGCTGTGGGGTGGAGGAAGGAGTAGTGTAGTGGGGCTGTCTGGTCTGCAGCTGGGTGAGGACTGTCATTGGTGGCATCGGTGGCTTGGGTGGCATCGCTGTCGTCGGTGGCATCGCTGTCGTCGGTGGCATCATTGGCGTGGGTGGCATCGGTGGCATCGGTGGAACCGGTGGCAACGGTGTCGCCCAATGACTCTGTGCCTGGACTGGGAATGGCTGCTGCCTGTGCTGCTGGACCTCCTGGTAGCCGTAGCCCTGGTAGGTGAGGGTCTGTGGGAAGCCTTGGAATGGGAGGGACATCACCTGGGGTGGAGGAGCAGACCTGGACTAGGTGGGAGCAGGTGCCTCTGGGTCTGGAGGGTTGTGAAGCAGCTCGGTGATCCGGTCCTTCACCACCTGGTACTGGGGTTCCGCCATGTCCATGAGGGTCTGGTTGACATAGGTGAGGAAGGGCTTGTGGTTGGAGGATGAGGAATCGGTGTTGACCAGCTGAGAGAGGAGATCTATGCTGGTCCGGATGGTGACCCTGATCTCCAGCAGGACAGTGTGGCTCTGCCCCTCCTGCTGTCTGGCTCTCTGCCTTTCTGTGGAGGTGGAGCTGGGGGTGGATGCGGGTAGGGCTGTGGTGGACACGCTGTCTCCTTCCTCCCACCGCACCAGGGAGTCCTCCACGCGCTCCACCATGGTTACAACCCCTGTCCGCTGGTTCTCCGCCATGGCACGCTCCACAGAAACCTGCCTGGAGACAGGAACTGACTCTCGGCCGGAAGAGGACTGGCTCTCAGCAGGCTGCCGGAGAGAGAGGGTAGTGAGAGGGGCTGCTGGTGCTCCTCGGTGGCGGATCTCACCCTCCAGGAAGCTGCACCTGGCCATGATGTAGGTCTCTCTGTCCGTCAGCTTAACCGTGGCCTGGCCAGATTTCTTCAGGTGCAGCTTCCCGTATCAGGTGTGCATGTGCTTCCACCAGCCGAGGAGCACCTCCGAAGTGTAACCCATACTCTCCACCTTCTCTCTCCAAGCAGCCTGCTTCCTTTTGGTGTCCCTGTACAGCCGGTGTCCCTTCCGCCACAGATAGTCATTCTCTCTCAGCCACTCCAGCACCTCATCCTCGTGTTCCTCCCCAATGGAGTATTGCCTCCGCTCCCATTGTTGCATACACCTCTTCGTCCCTTTGGCAGGACCAGATGGCCCTCATCAGAGGGGCTCCCAGGTAGGAGGGGCTGCTCCTCCACACCACCAGCAGCAGCAGCACCAGCAGGATCATCATCATCATCATCATCCTCATCATCATCATCATCATCACCAGCAGGATCATAATCAGCAGCAGCAGCAGCAGCAGCAGCAGGATCATCATCATCAGCAGCAGCAGCAGCAGCAGCACCAGCAGCACCAGCAGCACCAGCAGGACCAGGATCAGCAGCAGCATTGTAAGCACCAGCAGCACCAGCAGTGCCAGCAGGACCAGGAACACGAGCAGGACGAGCAGGACGAGCAAGACCAGGAGCACGAGCAGGACGAGCAGGACGAGGAGCAGTTTCAGCAGAGTACACAGCAGCAGAAGCACCACCGCCAGGAGCAGCTTCGGCAGAGTAAGCACGAGCAGAAGCACCACCGCCAGGAGCAGCATCAGCAGAGTAAGCACCAGCACCAGGAGCAGCGCCAGAAGCTCCAGCACCAGAAGAGCGAGCCTGAGCAGCGGAAGCCCCAGCAGAAGCAGAGTCAGGGACAGGGGGAGGGAGGGTGGCCCTGTCCCTCTTGCCAGGGATGGCGGCAGGTTGCTGAGGCTTTCGCTTCTTCCCCATGGTTGTGGGGTTGCTGGCTGGCAGGGAGGCTGGCAGGGAGGCTGGCAGGCACCAAGGCTGGCAGGAAGCCTGGCACCAAGGCTGGCAGGAAGTCTGGCAGGCAGCCAGGCACCAAGGCTGGCTGGCAGGCAGGCACCAAGGCTGGCAGGAAGGCAGGCAGGAAAGCAGGCATGCAGGCAGGCACCAAGGCTGGCAGGCAGACTGGCTGGCAGGGAGGCTGGAAGGCAGGCTGGCAGCAAGGCTGGCAGGCAGGCAGAGAGCAAGGCTGGCAGGGAGGCTGGCCAGGGGGCTGGGAGGCAGGCTGGGAGGCAGGCTTGGAGGCAGGCTGGCAGGAAGGCTGGCAGCAAGGCTTGCAACAAGGCTTGCAGGCAGGCATGCAGGCAGGGCAGGCAAGAACTTGATGTATCTGGGAGCAGGTCTTTCCTCCGAATGGTGACCTGCTTGGGAGCTGCTTCCCTTTATATCCGCGGGGCTTACGCAATGCATCCCCCCCGCATGCGCAATTAACGCTCGGCATCCGTTCGGCTTCCGCTGTGCATCCGCTAGGCTTCTGCTGTGCATCCGCTTCATCCACTGTGCATCTGCTTTTCATCCACTTCATCCGTTCCGTGTCCGCTCTGCATCCACTGTATCTGTTCCGCATCCGCTTTGCTGAGGTCCCCCGGAAGCCTAGCGGATGTGCCATCCACATCCGCTTTTCATCCGCCCTGCGTTCTCCCTGCGTCCATTCCTTTCCGTGTTATCCGCTCTGGTTATGCAAATTTTTGCCCCTTTTGAGAGTGGATAACAACGGATGGAACATTTTTCTCGTCCATTGTGTCCTTTTTACTAACGTTTTGCATCCGTTGGGCAGTGTGACAGGGCCTTTAATTGGAGATGTTGTTTCCAATCCCAGGAGAGTTGTAGTGGTTGTTGGAACTAAAGACAGATATAAGCACCTAGAAGCTTTTGTCCTCAGGCTAAATTTGTGAAGCACTCTATTCCTTATTTTATTTTCCACTCTATAATCCATGCCCTGTAGGCCAAGCGATTTGTTTAATATTATCAGTCAAAAAGGTTGAAGTTTCTGCATTATACATTATTTCAAGGCAATACTTCCTTTTAAAATTATCATTATTAGTTCTTATGCTATTTCAGCAAACTTAATTCAGAGACGATGTAACACAAATAGCATTTAAAAGCAGAACTGGGATCCCGAAGCAAGCTTTTATTTTCTTGTGTCACAGAAGACAAAAACCAGAAGCAGCTGGCATTGTAGCAATAAATCCAGCATGAAAATCATGTGGAAGTGTCACACGCTAACTCACCGCACTCTCTCATGACTTGATAGGTTTTGGATTTGATTTCTTGATTACCAGACAATTTTCCTCTAGCTCCTTTGAGGTCTTCTTCTTTTACTGGAGGGCGTTTCTTTTTCACTGGAGCTGGCTGAAAAGACAAGAGACAGTCCATTTTGTAGCACAAAATGAGATAAGGTTGCAGTCAGCAAGATATAACTGTGACATTAGTCTGTTTTACTAGGGTGGTGAGAATCATAGACACATAGGGCTGGAAGGGAGCTTGGAGATCTTTTAGTGGTCCAACTACCTCCTCAAAACAGGATCCTTATTCTATCCCTGTCAAATGGTTGTCAGTCTCTTCTAGAGCAGCGGTCACCAACTGGTGGGCTGCGGCCCACTGGTGGGCCATGAGAAAATTTTGGTGGGTCACAGAGAAATCTCACCCCCAGAGCACCCTCCCAAGGCAATTAATCCAGGCTGTGCAGAAACACAAGTCTGCTCAGCCCACATGGCCCATGGAAACCCTCCCCGCCCACTCACTCCTTGCAGAGATTCAACCGGCAAACTTGTCTGTTAAGTTGCTATTTTTCCTTTTTCCAACCATCATCTGTTCTATTGTGCCAGGAAGCTGGGAAGTTGTGCCTGATTAGCTGGGAAGCAGGAAATGGTTGGATTTCTTGCTTTCTAGCTAAGCACAGCCAAACCTCCCTTAGGATTGAAGATTTGCTTGCAAGCAAATTCAGTGCAGACTCACAAGCAAATTTGAGAGACTGAGCTAGCTGATAGCAGACAGATAGATCAGTCCGTGATTCTGTGAGCAACTCAATCGGCCTGCCTGCTTTGCCTGATTTTTGGGTAAAAGTTGCTCTTTTTTATAAAAAAAATTCAATATTTATATAAATATTTATAATATTTACATACAAGCCATGCCCAGCCATTCATATGACCATTCACACCCACAAATTAGGCCATGCCCTCAGAACCAGTTAGTGGTCCCTGGGATCTAAAATTATGAGTTTGGTGGTCCCTGAGGTCCAAAAGGTTGGTGTTCCCTGTTCTAGAGGGTCCATGATGAAGCAACCACAGCTTCAGAAAACAAGGTTTTCCACTGATTAATTGTACTCAGTGTCAGGAAATTTCTCCATTTCAGATTGGATCTCTCTTTAAAGAGCTTTGTGTCCTGCCCCCCTGTTGCTTCGTGTCCTGCCCCCTTGTTGTTTTGAAGAATAAATCAATACCCTTTTCTCTGTGACGGTCCCTGAAGCACTGGAAGACATGTCATGTCACCCCCAATCATTCTCTTTAACAGGCTAGACATAGCTAATTCTCTTAACCATTCATTGTACAATTTAGCCTCCAAAATGGAATGGAAATAGAATGGAAATCTATTTGCTGTGAATATAGTCTGAATTCCTGGTCCAAGCTGAGGCTTCCAAGAAACACATTTAATTCCAATTCTATGATTCTGAGTATGCAGAACTCAACACATTGAGCAGGAAACAGGAAAGTTAGCATTAAACTATTGACCAGGATATCTTAGCCAAAACCTGTACAGTCCTCTGCAGTTTTTCAGGGAGAAGATAGTCAGGCCCCCAACCTTTCATGAGGGGTGGGAAAAATAAACTTGGACAGACATTTTCCATGAGTACTCAGGGCTCTTGAACCTTTTACCCTTGTAGAAAGTTAGTACCCAACCCATCTCATAGAAGAATGAAATATTTTAGGAAATATTTTAAAAGACAGGATAAAATATTTCCCCTAAAAGAGAAATAAAAATCTTAAAGGAAACAGAAACCCAAAATCCCAGCTCACTGTCCCCAACAGATATTTTGATGCACATTAAGAAAGTCTGGGCCAGGTTATCTACAAGACAAATGACGGGTGATGGGATTAAGACATGACCCCATAGGATATAATAGGATTAGTCCTCTACCCATCTAGCAGCAGGCTCACTATTTCGATATTTCCTAAGGACATTGTATCATTCAGCAAGATTCATCCAAACTCATCTCAGACAACGTCAGCTATGACCCCTGCATAGCCTCATGGGAGTCTGAAGCAACCAATAGAATACATATTCTTGCACAGGAACAGGAAGCTCAAGTTCAAAGCCCAAGAGAGGGTATAAATACCTCTCACCCTCTACTCCATGTGGTCAGCTGTCCAGGTCCTCCTCAAACCCATGTGGTCCTATTCATAAACCATCTTTCCAGTCAGCCCCATATTTCCAGTGTCTGTCTCCCCACTTGGAACTGAATCACATGGATATTTCTTCCAACACCCTGAAGATGTGTCTTCTTTTAGTTTTCTGCCAAGGCAGTAAAAGTTACATATTCTGTTCATGCAGTGTTTGAAGATGTTAGTGATAGTAAGTTACCATTTTGCTGGGACTTAACTTCAGACTTTTTTAATAAGTGTTTTTATGTTGTTTCATGCATTGATTTATTGGGATTTTATTACTTTTTATTATATTTGAATGCCTGTAAGTAAGCTATCCAAAGTAACTAGGTGGAAATGGAAGATTACAAAAAAGTAACTGAGGGTATTGGAGACTCAAGAGTCAAGAAGGATAACTGGATAGTATCTGCTTAGAGAGAAAAAACCCTCTTATTTTGGTTGAAGCTTAAGTATATTTAGGCACATATAGCAAAGGAATGAATCTAAATAAAAAAAGCCTCACTGATTTAATTATGATGAAATATCAAGGTAGTTAGTAAAGGAAATGACTGGTGTGAGGATCTGAATATGTGGCAAGGCCTGGAGTAGGGAAAAAGTCTGGATTTTGAAAAGGAAAGAAGAAAAAGAAGCAAGGTTTTTAAGCACAATGACTGCAGAAATAAAATATATGGCTTTTGTATGAAAAAGTAACCAAAGATTAATTTTCCAGTAAAATAAATGAAAAGTGGCCCTAGAAAAAGAATGTGTGGATGTGAATTCTCTGGCACTATCAGAGTTATATCGAACAAGCCCACCCTGCTTACTAGATGGAGACAAAATGGCATTTCGTAAATCATAGGGGACAGGCCTGACTCATATTAGCTTATAATGGCAATTCTTCTTCTTCTCTCGTGTCGCTACACTACAATGGCAATTGATTGTAAACTTTCAAAGGCTTTGGATTCAGGCAAGAAAGTGGTCACATTTTTCAGTGCCATTGTAACTTTGGTCACTAAATGAATGGTTGCAAGTTGAAGACTTCTTGTATGGGTGTTGGAATATATGTCAGAATGTATTTTGTTTTGCAACAACTACAGAATTAACCAGCCAGTAGATGGTAGGGTTTAGTTTGCATCTATGGTTAGAATCTATGGTTCCTTTATGTCAAGGTCTCCAAACTTGGCAACTTTAAGACTTGTGGACTTCAACTCCCAGAATTCCTCAGCCAGCATAGCTTACAGCCATTCATTTAGTGACAAAAATTACAGTGGCACTGAAAAATGTGACTTATTTTCATGCTTAATGGTTTTCACTCTTACGACCATCGCAACATCCCCATGGTCATGTTATCAGAATTTACACATGGCAGCTGGCAAGTATTTATGACAGTTGTGCTGTCCCAGAGTCATGTGATCACCATTTGTTGCCTTTCCAGATGGTTTCTGACAAGTGAAATCATTTAATAACCACGTGGTTCTCTTAACAACTGCACTGATTGGCTTAACAACTATGACAAAAGGTCATAAAATGGGGCAAAACTCACAAAACAGTTGTCTTACTTAGCTATGGAAATGTTGGGCTCAATTCTGGTCTTAAGTCAAGAACTACCTGTATTTAGGAATCTTTAGATATCGGCACAGAGAACAGTTTATTGCTTGACTTGTGAACTAAATGTAGACATACTGAAGAGCTAGTAGTGTAATTGAAGCCATGGTGGTACAGTGGTAGAGTGCAGTACTGCAGGCTACTTCTGCTAACTGTTGGCTGCCTGCAAATTGGCAATTCAAATCCCACTAGGCTCAAGGTTGACACAGCCTTCCATCCTTCTGAAGTGGATAAAATGTTGGGAGCAATAGGCTGACTTTGTAAACCCTTGGAGAGGGCTGTAAAGCACTGTAAGGGGGTATATAAGTCTAAGTGCAAAGTGCTATTAATTGAACAGACAATCAAAGTGTCTTATTTGTCAAAATTATATATCATGGGACAATTTGGAGAATGCATTGCAGCTTTATGCCAGGCAGTGTGCAAAACAGAGTTTTGCTCTTCAGAAGGTCATTTAAAATTGTATGAAGGAAAGAATAGAGATTTATGATACATTTGTTGACTTAGACAAACGATATGAAAAAAAAAATTGGCTAAAATACTTTTATGTAAGTATGTAGTTGAATGTGGTAAGAGCGAAATACAATGGAGATAAAGCAAGTGCCAAGATATAATGGTTAGTGAATAGTTCAACACTGAGCCAGGAATAAGGAAATAATATTTTGACATTCTCATGAGTGTTTAATGTGTTTAAGGATAAATATACAAGAAATATTTGTGAGGACATCGGAAGTTATTTGAAGGTAGGTTCGTTATGTATTCTAGTATGCATATAATGCCATATTCTGAAATGAGAACCTGAATGTTTGAGAAAATATTAGATGCAAATTTTAGATATAATGTGGAATATGGATATGAACATCTAATTTACCAAAGACTAAGGCAATTGTACAGAAAAATGGAATGAATGTTTGCAAGTTATACATCTATGGAGAAAATTTAGAGCAAGTATATGAATTTGTGCATTGAAATGTGTCTACTAAAATGCACAGAGAAATTTTAAGATGTACAAATGCTGTTAGAATGACAGTACAAAATATGTGCTCTGCTTCTGTAGGAAACTAAAATGTCATTGCTCACTTTGCTAAGTGTATATTTGTGAGTTTCAGGAGAAACATAAATATTGAAATGTGATAGTTAAGAAAGGTGTGATATAACAAGAACAAATAAGAGTCAAGAATGAATAGTGAATGTAGGCTAAATAGAAAAGTGAATAGAGTGTGAAAAAAGTACATTAAAGTTGTTTTTCTTATGGAAAGAATGAATGAGAATTTCTTTGCAAAACAAGTATAGGAAGGAGTGAATAGATCAAGAAGACCAAATAGCTCTTAGTTGGATAGAAATTGATGATGAGTTTCTGCAAAAGAAAGTGAGAAATTTAAAGACCAAAAGGCATTTTATTAAACAGTGTATTGTTGCAGTAGAAGTAAGTATGGTTGATAGATAAAAATTCTTTAGAGGTATAAAAAATGAACTTGGAATATTGGAATAATTTTAGTTATGATTGCTTTTTTTCTTATATGTAAGATACTATTTTTTATCTCTTGTGCACTCTGTTTCACATTGTTTATCCTAAAATGGAATAGTGTAATGGGTATTGATTTATTTTATTTTATTTGCTATCTGCCTCCATGTGTCGTTGACATCATGGTTGATTAAATTTAGTTAAGCAACCATCATTCCCATATAAAACAAAATCAGTCAGATAAATTGCAGCAGATTTATATTCAGCAGAATGAAGACCATCTGTTTCAGCTGAAAGACTTGCCAAGGAAATCTAAAATACTGAAGTGAGACAGTATAACCCGTCTGCCTCCTTGCATTTTAAATAACGTAAGCCGTGATAGTTATCCTCAATTTGCAGACTGCTGGTTTTACCATCTCACTTTAACATAGTGCTTTCTTTTAGGATCAACATTTGGCTCATGCATATTTTATAGTAAGTAATATAAATGAAGATAATTAGCATGTTCCTTGGTATATGTAGACAGGTTTTGGGACATACATCCAATATAAAAAAGATAAGCAAGTTATTGATTATCTTTCTTATAAAATGGAAAGTGGTCTTGGAGTCCTCGTGGACAATCACTTAACTATGATCCAGCAGTGTGCCTCAGCTGCCAAAAAAGGCCAACACCATTCTAGCCTGCATTAACAAAGGGATAGAATCAAGATCAATCACATGAAATATTATGTTTTGGTAAGACCACACTTGGAATATTGCATTTAGTTTTGGCTGCCACAATATAAAAAAGAAATTGAAACTTTAGAAATTATGCAGAGAAGAGCAACAAAGAGGACTGGAGGCTAAAACATATGTACAACAGTTGCAGGAACTGAATATGTCTAGTTTAATGAAAAGAAGGACTAAGGTGACATGATAGCAGTGTTCCAATATCTCAGGGGCTGCCACAAAGAAGAGGGAGTCAAGCTATTCTCCAAAACACCTGAGGACAGGACAAGAAGCAATGGATGAAAACTAATCAAGGAGAGAAGCAACCTAGGACTAAGGAGAAATTTCCTGACAGTGAGAACAATTAACCAGTGGAATGACTTGCCTCCAGAAGTTGTAAAAACTCCAACTCTGGAGTCTTTTAGGAAGAGATTGAAGAATCATTTGTCTGAAATGTATAGGTTTTCCTGCTGGAGCAGGAGGTTGGACTAGAAAACCTCCAGAGTCCCTTCCAATCTGTTATTCTGTTAAGTTACACTTTCTGCTAAAATGAGAGAAACTGGTAGTGAAAGAAATCAGAGCTGTCTTGGGAATACAGCACAGAACAATGAACCAGACATGAGCATGGAGAGCTTCTCACTCCATTGGTTTTCACTCTTTAATTTGGTTACATATGTGTGAAAAAATGAAGAGAGAAAAAAACCCTTTGCCCCATGGACGTTATATGTTACATTATATGTTTCATATAATAATTATGTCAACTAATAGGTAATTGGAATGGCCAATAGGTAACTGAAATGAGAATTTTCCAATCTCATGTCCTCTAAAAATGTTGAACTTCAACTCTTGTAATCTTAAGAACTTCATGCATTAGCCATAGTATTTGGATGTTATGGGGGCCTCAAGACATTGGGTTGGGAAGACTGGTGTCCTGAAATTGTGGATGATAAGTTTTGCTCACTGGCCAACATTTAGTACAATAGAAAAACAAATGTGTTCCACTATGCCCCTGCAGAAGTCCTTCAATTTTCATGGTGGCAATAAAGTGAAGGAATAATAAGCACAGAAATTTCAGTCCTACAGCTTTAATTTAATATGGTGTCCTTCTTTATTCCTACTTACTTCCATGTCCATATTAGGTACTTTGTGTTTATCCACCATCATTCTTGTATAACAATGACTGAAAATAATTATAGAATGGTACTGACATACATCTCCTGTTCATAACACACAGTATTTATTGAACAATGCAAAATTTTGGAAGAATTTTAGGACAGCTACAAGCTGATAGCAATATGTTTTTCTGGCTTTTTGAAGCATGCATCAAAATAGCAGAACAAATCATTTCCCATAATAAAAATCCCAAGGGATCAGCCGTGAGGCAATTCCCAGAGTTATAGAAATAACATGCAATGAGTGGCAAGATTTTGCCAAAATCCTCTCCTCTCCTTGCATACGCAGGAGCAAACTGTTCTACAACTTATCTGAGGCTGACAGATGAGTATAAGTTCTCCAGTGCTCCTTTCAGCTTTGATTTAGGATTTTGTTGTTCAGTTGTTAGTCATGTCTGACCCTTCACAATCCCATGGCCGCAGCACACCAGGTCCCCTCTTTCTACACTGTCTCTCAGAGTTTGCCCAAATTCCTGCTCATTACATTGATAGCACTATCTAACCATCCTCTTCTCATTTTGTCTTCAGTCTTGCCCAACATCAGGGTCTTTTCCAATGAGTCCTCTCTTCTCATTTGGTGGCCAACATATTTGATCTCAGGCTTCAGTATCTGTCTTTCTAAGGAACAATCGGGTGATTTGACTGATTTAATCTCCTTGCAGTCCAGGGGACTCTCAAGTCTTCTCAAGCACCACAATTCAAAAGCATTAATCCAAAGATTTAGAGCTACGCTTCTTTATATAGCCTCTTCCAGGAGTTTCTAAATAGTTGATATGCACTCCTCTGTACAAAATCCTATTCCCACATTTACTTCTGTCTTTCTGTTTGCACTAAGAAGTTTCCTGCTTTTATACACGAATGTTCCCTGGGTACATAGAAGATATCTCTACATTTTCATCCTTTTCTAACACAATGGAAAAAACTTCAGATTTGCAGATATCTAATCAAATAATTAATCTCAATATTGCAAGTGGTTTTCTGCCAAAATAAACTTAATCCTGTAAAAAATTAATAGAATCTTCTGCTCTTGAACCAACCTTAAGCATTTTGATCTTGCGTTCAGCAAACAGGACCCTCAAGCAAAAGGAGGAAACAAAATTTAGCAACATTTGTTGCATATTGTAAACAAAGCAGAATTCTGAACACAACTGCACATGAAAGCATTTTATTGAGTCATAGGACTGAAGTATTGGTCTATAGTTTTAAATGTATTCTATGAGAAAGAGAAAAGGAGAAAGCAATACTTTTGTTACTGCTCTATTTTAAAATCATTTTAAGCTAATTTTTCACAAAGACACATTTATTACTGCACCAAAGATGCCAGTAAGACTCTGCAAGCAAAAAATCAGTGAAGTAGAAAATAAATAATGAGCTTTTTCATTTCTTACCAATGACTAAATCCATCAGAGTTGCAGTTTCTCTTAGCAATAGTTATGATAATTCTTGTAAATTAAGTAGTAGAAAAAAACAAATCATACCTGGGACATTGTTGTTATACTTGTAAAAATACTGAGCTTGTAGTTCCTTTGATTAATATCCAAATTCTGCAGTAATCTACTTCCTTTAGCTTATATAGGCTCTTCTATGAAGTTATTCCACCTAGTCATCTTCCCAGACTAGCTTCTGGAGTGTTTAAGGTTGACAACATGTTACTGTCGAAAGGTTTATTCTTAGCAATGACTGCAGTTTGTAGCATTTAATAAACTGCATGAGTAGAGTGAGAGGAACATTACAAGTGACAAGAAAAGACAGCTGGGCTAGCAAAACTATACAGAAGCCTTGCCCTTTCTTTAGGAACAAGTATGTCTTCAAAGGAAGCCTTGCGGTCATCTATTTATAGCTATAAAGTGCAATGCTTTTATGTTGCAGATGCTCCATGAATGTACAAGAATAAAATACCTACAAAACCTTGTTGATCATTAACTGAAGTAGAAAACATCTGTCATGATATTAATCCTGGGATGAACACTTTCTCCAGGTGAATCAGTGAGGAAGAACAAAGCTACCAGAAACACATCACGTTTTGACATCGTGAGATGACCCTAGCCAGCAACTGATTTTATTTAGGTTGGATTCCTATAATATTTCAACTTCTGTAAGTAGTCCAAAAACTATAGTGAGTTCAGAAATAACTTCCATGGGACAAACAAGAGCTAAATGTCAACTGAGGTTTGCATTGATTTGTAAGCAGCTTTAATCTAATGTGTTTACAGTTTACAGATTTACCAGCAATTTTGCAAACAGATAGAATGAACTTCTTTACATTTTCAGCCACCAGATTTTTGCCCAATATAAAAGGCAGAACAATGAAGCTACAGGTGGCAAGAGCCTCCATGGTGCAGTGGCTAGAGTGCAATACTGCAGGCTACTTCTGTTGACTGCTGGCTGGCTGCCTGCAATTTGGCAGATCGAATCTCACCAGGCTCAAGGTTGACTCAGCCTTCCCTCCTTCCGAGATGGGTAAAGTGAGCACCCAGATTGTTGGGGGCAAATGGCTGACTCTGTAAATTGCTTAGAGAGGGCTGTTAAAAGCACTGTGAAGTCTAATTGCTATTGCTATTGCTACTGTGAGAAGTACATAAAAATTAACCAACAAACTTTTGATAATCTGATCCATAGGATGCTTTATTAGGGAAAATACTGCAGTATGGACCCCTCTACTCCAGGAAAAAAAACATTTTCTAGGAGGAAGCAGACACTCCCATTTAGTGAATACAGCTTATATAGGTTTATCAAATCACATGGTTACATAACACTTCCTGTTTCCCATATATAGATGTTATACAACGTTTTCATGAAAAGTTCCAACCTTTCATGGACAACTTCCAACATTCTCATTATAGTCAGATTTCCTATTATTCAAATACCAGAAAATTATAAGAAAATATTAATATATCTTAATGTGACATTTATAATATCAGAGCTCCCCAGACATACCTCTAACTTATGCCAAGTGCATAGTTTTGCAATCTGGTATAATTGTCCAGCAAAATCACATTTCATAACTATTCTGAGCTTTAAAAGTTCAAACTGTGAACACAAAATGGCTTCAGTTCAGCTCTTTATATTCTCAGGTGTAATAATCAAATTTTTACTGATAACAGCTACTGTAAATGTAATTTTCAAAAAAAATTCTACCTATTTTGGTTAGATTTAAACCAAGTATAACCTTTTCTTTATTTCATCATGTATTCATTATTTTAAAGTGGCTGGGGCATGTGTTAATCTGGATGGCATCAATTTAAATGGTCAGTTGCTAAACAGTACAGGTAGTCCTTGACATACGATCACAATTCAGCCTCAAATTTCTGTTGCTGAGTGAGACATTTCTTAAGTAACAAACTAAAACAAAGTTTATTCCATTGTATGACTTTTCTTGCCATAGTTGTTAAATGAATGACTGCAGTTGTGAAGTTAATAACCCGGTTGTTCTGGCTTCCCCATTGAGTTTGCTTGCCAGGAGGTCACAAAAGGAGATCACATGACCTTAGCAGACAGCAATGGTCATAAGTATGAGTCAATTGCCAAGAATCTGAATTAAGATTGTGTGGATGCTGCAATGGCGGTAAGTATGAGCAACAGTCATGTCACCTTTCTCAGCACTGCTGTAACTTTGGTGACTAAATGAACAGTTGTTAGTCAAGGACTACCTGTATAGGGAACGCAGGCTTTGGATGACCTGCAGGTTTATTTATTTATTAAGGAACTTGTACAGTATCCACTCTTCTGTCTAGTACAGAAAATAATTTAGATGCAAATATTTTTTGTATTTTGGGTGACAGATAATCCATTCTTTGTTTAAGTGGCTTTTTATAATATAAGATATAATTCTAAGAGTACCAATTTTCTTTTTTTTTTAACATGCCCAATTATGATACTTATGGGCTATATTTTGTTTTCATTATAATTCAGTGCTACCAACTCCCTCAAATGTTTTTTTAAAGATTTTTAAAAAAACTGCATATGGAACAAACATGTGTGTTCTACACTGCACAAAAAAACATTAGTTTGGGTGATTTGGGTCTGAACTGAAATGTACACATTTATTTATTTGCTTCATTTCAGTAGCCAACCATCTGAACAAATGACTCTGTTGCAGCACTGACTCTGCTTGGGTAGACAACCAATTCTTCACCACCTTATGAAAGGCCTGCAGTTGGGGCTCATCCTGATCTCTGAAGGGTGAATGTTCCAAAGGGCAGAGATTATGGCAGAGAAGACCCATCTTCTGGTCCCTGCAGACAATGCTCCTTGGGTGATGGGACTCATAACATGCTCAGCCTGCCAGCACCTTTCTTAGGTAATCCAGCCCCACGCCATGAAGGGATTTAAAGATAACTAGCCTCTTGAATTGGCCCTGGAAGCACACTGGCAGCCAAAGCAGCTCCCGAAGCAGTGGTGTTACTTGTGTTGAATATCCGGCATCCTTTACTACTTGTGCAGCCACATTGTGCACCAGTTGAAGCTTATGAATGCTCTTCAAAGACAGCCCCATGTAGAGAACAATGCAGTAATCCAGATGACTGGTCATAAGGGTATGAACGGCTGTGAGCAAAGCCTCCCAACCCAGGCACAAAAGATATGCAAAAGCCCTCCTGCCGATGGCTATCCCCTGCTCTTCTAGGAGGAGCTTTGAGTTCAAGAGGACACCCAGATTACACACCAAGTTATTCTGAGTCAGGGCCCACCCCATCCACAATCAGCAATGGAAATTCCAAAGGTGCTTTTTCAGGCTACTGGAATTTCCAGACCAATGGAAAATTTGGTTATCAGAAGATTCAAATATCCAAAGCCAGGCTATTTTGCCTGAATTGTATCCAGGACAGGGACAGAAGATCATGCAACTTGGAGTAAAAATATAAAGTTGGCTATTATCAACCAATTGATACTTCACCTCAAGCCATCAGATCACCTCCTCCATCAGCCTCATGTAGATGTTAAAGAGGAGAGAAGAGAGAATAGAGCCTTGGGACACCCTAAAAGTAGCAGCTGTGGATTAGATCTCTCCTCAGCCATCAGTCATCTCCCCATCAATTTGACTACAGCAAATCCAAATTTTCAGTATTTCTCTGATTTTAAGGAAGGTTTCTCCAAGTGCTTTTCCTTGTTTTCTCCAGTCCTCTATAGAGATTACATTCCAAAGAAGAGTGTCCAGTACCTGCAGAAAAACTTGAAATCAACATGTGTTAGATCACATAACAAACATCGCATAATTTCTCTTGCTTGTTTCAAGCAATCCAGCATACCTTATTGGTTCCATTTGTCCTATCAACTCCAAATTAAGAACTTGGGGACTGCTTTTTCTTAGACAAAATCTTCCAAGCCCTTCCTTTTTCTGTTTCTGTAATCCCTCCCTCCACAAAACTTTTATTGTGCAACACTTTTTCTAATTAAGCCTCATTTTCTGTGGCCAGATATCTAGGTTCTGCTTCATTATTTTTAAAGCTGATGTATTTTAAGATGTTCCTCTTATTGTTTATATTATCAAGCTTAATTGCTCCCACTGCAAACTCCCCCTCTTTTCAAAGATGGAATGAGTAAATAATGCTAGGACAAAAATAGTTCAGAGGGAGATGACGGTCTTTTTTTTTTTTCCTAAGTTTTGTAAGCTCACTCCTCCATGCATTCTTTTTCTGCATAAACTCACATTTCTGTATTCAGCCACCACTTCTGTCCAAGTGAAAGTGTTAAACCCTGGTTATAAATAAAATACACAAGAGAATGCCTAGGAATGCTGATCCCAAGTATTGCCATAGTAGTATTAATCTTCATGAGTTCCCAGTAATGTACCCTATTTTGGTATCAAAAGGAATGGGAAGAATGCAGAAAGCAATATTTAAAGGAGGGATTTTTAATATAGGTCACGGGTCTCCAAACTTGGCAGTTTTAAGACTTGTGGACTTTAATTCACAGAATTCCAAGCATGGCTGGCTGAGGAATTCTGGGAATTGAAGTCCACAAGTCTTAAAAGTTGCCAAGTTGGAGACCCTTGATTTAGGCCAGTAGGCAAACTTGGAATTTTAAGCATATTAAACAAACTGGATTTTATGGGGAAGTAAATGACATCTGTAACATATAGCAATGACATCAAAATGATGACATGCATGCAAGATCAACATGGAAATGCCATGACTACATATTTGCTGTAAGAAATGACCAGGCTGAGCCCGAGGGAGGGGTCAAATGTGTCATCAGTCACGAGTCCCTTCGTGCCCACCAGGGGTATAAGTCCAGCCCACTTTGAATTCCTTTAACTCTTATCTGCTGCTAAATTTGCTTGGACCATTAGTAATTCAGAATCTTGTATAGAGATTAAACTTGCAAAATATCTTTATACCCATTTGAACTGCCTGGATCTTCGGATTTCTGTGGTGCATGACTACTTGCATCCCAATGTCTGACAGAAGTATTTAAAATGGGGTGCACTGACTCCCTGGCCAGAGACATGAGAAACAGGGTGAAGAAATTTCTCCATTAACAGCTGGCTGTTGTGAAAGTATATAGAAGTACAGAATTCTTTATTGGCCAAATGTGATTGGGAATACAAGGAATTTGTCTTGGTGCATATGCTCTCAGTGTACACAAAGGAAAAGATACATTTGTCAAGAGTCAAGAATCATAAGGTGCAACACTTAATAATAGCCATAGGGTACAATAAGCAATTAAATCATACTAGGACTGGCATAACCACTTTTAAGCTGCTTTTCAGAAAGCAAATTTGTGATACCTCTATTACTCCCACAAATCACAAGTAGCCTTCCAAATTATTTTTGACCCTCATCTAAAATAAAAGCTCAGATACAACCATCAACTTTTAAAAAATTTCCTAATACCACTGCAAATATTAAAGTGATGCAAAGGTTGGCACTTGCTTTGTAACATGCCAGCTTCTCATTTCCTTTGAATTATTTAGTTCTCCAAATTTTATTATTCACCCAACTGCAAAAAAACAAAGAGGAAGAGAGCATAGCAGATGGTACAGGATCTGCAAACAGCTCTTTGGTGATCTCAGATTTAAACTTTCTCTTATTCACAGAACAGACTTGTTGAGCAGTGTACTGATTATTTCCAAGAAACAGGTATCACTAATCATATAACGCAGGGGTTCCCAAACTATGGGGGAAAGAGTATGAAGAACTTTCAAAGAGGAGATACAAAGAACTTCTTAGGGTAACCCCCCCCCCCAATAATTTTCAAATAAAGCTCAAACAGAATGATAAATTAGGCTAAGGGAAGCACTGGGAAGATCAAGGAGTTTGTAGTGGAAAGTTTGGAGCTGATTGAGTTGATCAGGAAGATTGAGGCTGGAAGCCTGATGCATACCTTAATTCTTGCACAAACTGGTTGAGAATTTGACAACTTGGAGGTTGCTAAAATCCAAAAGGGATTGGAATGCCAGAAACTTTGAAATCACTCACTACTATAGCACAACAGAGTGTCACAGGAATGTCTGCAAATCTCTTCACATACTGCATTTGAAGGCTGACTGTATGTAGTTTCTTTGACCCCTTTTTCCTTTCCTTTTCCTTCTGTTCCTTTTGGCTGTACCATTTTACCTGATTAGATTTGGAGATTTTGAAAGCTTGTGTAACAAATTCCGAGTATTCTGTTTTTTTCAAACTGTCAACCACCTATCTTTGTTTGTGTTTGGGGAAGGGGGTTGGGAATTGGCATAGTTTGTTTGAAAAAATAAAAATCATAAAACTTCCACCATACTTTTTTAATTCTGAAAAAAACAAAACAAAACAGGAATATATTTGACAAGTTACCTACAATGGCCCAAAAGGGAAAAGAGTAGCAAGCAAAACAATGGGTTTTTTTTTTTTTAGAAAAAAACAAGCTTGTTGAAACTTTAAAAAAAAATCACTGCAAAAATATTAAATCAAAAATTATCAGTATGAGCTATTAATCTCTGTTGTAATCCAAAAGACCTACACAATTAATTCAGTACAAGGTAGGCAGGTATCAGCAAACTGCTGTTGAACCTCAAGTCATTATGGAAAGCACTTTGTGATATAATATCAAGTGAAAAGTCAACATTCATTATTTTATTTAAAATATTCTATGAATTCCAGCTATATTAATTTTTAATTCTTGTTTTTTAATAGAGCATTTAAAAAACATTCTGAAAAATCAGCAAATTGCTAAAGGACAAACTTATTTCTTACATTATGATTTAAGACACCTTAAGTTAAGTTATAAGCCCAAACATGGCTGGCAGAACCTTTCTTTAAAATTATAGATGGAGATGTTCTTAAATAATTTGGTTCTAAACTATTATTTTCATAATTTTAAGTACAATTTAGTAACTGATTAGCAGTCAACACATTTCTGACTAATCAAAGTGTCAAGGTATACCAACTAGAAGTACCAAAAGCCAATTTAACTTTTTAATATATTAGTCCAATCTCAGGGTGATCCTGCCAAATGAACATTAAAAAGTTAAATTCGCTTTCATTACTTCTAGTTGGTATACCTTGATGTCTTGGATGAAGAAGTAACAGGGAGTGCTCATTGAATCTGGAGATTATTTAATACTCTGTAAGAAAGTAAGTCCAAAAGATTTGGAGAGAAACAAGTTTAAATTAGCATAATTATAGTTAAGAGATACAAGAGCATTTTTTTTTTCATTTTGAAACAGAAATCAAAAACATAGCTATAAAGGATAAGCTTAGAGTGGCATGGTGGTCAAGTGGTGAAGACACTCACTCCCACTTGGAAGGTTGAGAGTTAATTCCTAGTTAAACAGATGTTTCTCTCCTAGGGCACAAAAAGGTATCTGCTGCGAACTCTGCATGGCATCAAGAAGGGCATCCGGTCAGTAAATGCTCAGCTTCATCTAATCTCCCCGAATCTATCCGAATTAAGGGATTACAGGGTTGTAAAAACTGAATTATAGGATAAGCATACATAACGTTAATAGTTCTTAATGGAGAAAAAACATACTTGTTGACAGCAAATAGAACATATGTGATGTGGTTACAAAAAAAAAAAGGCAGAGGCACTTGAAGCCTGCATCAATAAAACCATATTTTTCCAAATGAAAGGAAGTGATCATTCTATTATATTCTGTTTTCTTCAGATTCCACCATTAATGTCCATTTCTGGGCAGTATACTTTAAGAAGAGAATAAAAAGAGACTGGAGTAGCTGGTGACATTTAGTTTTGTGAAAAGACTGGAGATAAGAAATCTAATACTCTTCAATCACCTGAAATTAACCCATACAGAAGAAAGTGAAGACTTGTAATCATTTTAAGATTTAAGATACAGAACAAGGGATTTAAACCGACTGAAAGGCAATTCCAGCTGAATATCAGGACATAATTACATGTGTGTGTGTGTGTGTGTGTATGTATATATCAAAATAAAAATACAGGACATAACAAAGATGGGGCGTTTACAGGGGAGAGATGGGATCTGTTATTGGTCCGTCAGCCACCTTCAGCATAATAATGGGTCCTTAATTGGAGCGGTGGCTTGATTGATCTAGCATGCTCTAATTTGATCCTGTGTTAAGGAGGCAGTTGAGCTTGCATGGTCCCCTCCAACATCATGCATCCGATCTTTGCTACCAGTTAAAGCTTTTCCAAATTACATGTCGGTCATGTGTTAAAGACAAGTAATGACAGATTTGTATGAAATCAGATTTTATTGTAAACCATTATTTAGGTCCAGCACATATGCTTTCCATTTTCATAAAATACCAACAGTAAAATTATGATCTGGTGGACCTTATGGTTTCCTTTTTAATGCTGCAGAGCTGACATTCATTTTCATTTTGAATCCTCAAAAGAACATTGTGTATTAATTAGCAATGGCTGGATCCAGTTCTTATTCTCCCTCCTTTTGCCTTGTGCTTCCTTAAAAGTTGTTTCATGAGACAACTATGGAGATAGCCTTGGAAAAGGGTAGAACTGGTAAAATCACTGTTCTGACCCCTATTTGCAGTGAGGAACATCTCCTGGCTTCCAAGTTTCATTCTCCCAAATTTTCCCATTTATGGACACATCAATTTGGAATGCCCCTTTCAGTAAAAAAGAAAAGATTCAAGATGTTTCTATATCTAAAACCACAAGTTCCCCATCATTTACTGAACATTGCCAGTTTCCTATGATCAATGTGGCTGAATCTGCGTGCTCGCCATTATTGTCCTTTTCTTTAAAGCTAAAATCTGCAATTTGCTATGCACAAAAACCCAACTTGTGAAGAAGAAAATATAAGGCTGCACATTCTTGCCCTGCCCCCTTCTTTTCCAGCAAGGCTTAATGGGAAACCCTAAGCACCTGCTTGTGAAAGAATAGCTCTGGGACATTTGCATTGTTTTAGTTTAGTTCACAATTCAACAAGTTTGAGGTCTTTTCCCTGAAGAGAAACTTAGCGCACATTTCACTAGCAACATTTGTATAGGACATTTTACTTTTTACTTAAGGGTAGTCGGGGAGACATTAAAACACTGAAGTCAAAAAATGAAGGTTGCATTAAAGGCCAAAGGATTTCTAAAACAATTCTGTTAGATATCAGAAGTCTTGATTTCATGAGGGATGCTAATCTTGATCATTTCATTTTTGTTTCTTAGTCATTTAGAAATGGGAAGGCTACCATTTTGCTCCAGCAAATTCAATATTCCATTCCAATTTTCTAAGTGTAGAAAGACCTGAATCTCAGACTCATTAGAAAAAGATAAGCATTATTTTACAAAAAAAAAAACATGGAAAGAATCATACTTAAGAAGAACATTATTCCTTCTTTTGAGCTTCAAATCAGGCTGCTGGGCAATGCCATTCAACACAAAACAGTAAACGTGAACTCTGTTTAATGTGGACTGTTTAAACACATTTAAGGCTTTGGGTTTGGTGTTTAGAACCCCTCCTCCCCAACAGCGACATACTATTCCAACTGTTAAAAGTAGTCCGTACACAGTAGAAGTCACTGGATAAAATGAAGAATTTTTTTGCATTTAGACACACACTATTGAAATTAATAAGGCAAACAGAAAATAACAGATGTTTGGCATTGTTTCATTATCTTTTTAAAAGATTCCATTTTTCTGAGTTTTCATTCTGCCATACAATTAAGAGGCCCATGCTGCTATCTACTTAATGAATTGGTACAATAAAACCTGCTTATATATTTCATGGTTGACAAACAGTGATTCATATTATTAGAATTATATAGTAAAATTTTGCATAAAAAAACAGTATGGGTGGAAGCAATATTAATCATGGACACTGCCCTATCGCTTTATATCGCTTTTAGTGTTATACTCAAATAAATAATTGGGTTTTCTTTTCATCTAAGCACAAAAAAGGAATGTCCTGGAACTATACTGTAGAAAAAGACAACACTTTCTGGTCTGTCCTTCTCTAAGACAGAACCTTGAGAACATTCCCTAAGAGTAGTAGGCACTCTTCACCTTAGAATTACCACCAGTCAAAAAGAAAAAAAGAAGCAAAACCCCCACTCAAAACTGCAGAATCCACTTTTGCATCCTAAACCCCAATGATCTTTCTGAAAGCTAGGATCCTCTTTAGCTTGTCCTCTCCTAAACAAAGTATTCATAGAAAAACTATACAAAATGCCTTGGAAAAGATCTGGCTCCTATCAATGAATATGCTTAAGGCTCAGAACACGATCTCTCTTTCTCTGAATTATTAATTTGATTTTTTTCTCCTGACATCTCTTGCTGTTTGATTGAAATGAGCATGGAAAACAGTCAAACAATCAATGGGGGCTGGCCCCTGAAGGCTCATGAGGCACTTCTGTAACTTGGTTATCTGCCTCCAGTCAGGCCTTGCTACCCCACAACTTACAAAAGATCAGCCATCTTGCTCCTCTTGGCATTGAATTTGTAGCATTCAGGACACAACTTACAAGGGCTAGAGAAGAGGGTAAAAAGAAAGGAAGCCTCTCTTTTCAAGAAAATGCAGTAGGAGTATGTGTGTGCGTGCATATAAAAAAATCAGGAAAACTACTCAAATTCATTCCAGAGTTGGGCAGCCTAGAAATGCAATAAATTTGAAAAGAAGAGGCAGAGAGAAAAGATGGAAAGATATAGAACCTATTAACCAGTCAACGGTTGCAAATAGTGTCTTGAAATACATGCTAGTGCCAGGGCAAGTTCCTTGCAATTTAATCCAGACTAACTGTAGAAGTGTGCACAGTATAGTTTTGTTTAGATTGTTACATCAGGAGCAGTTTCTTTCTTCTTGGAAGGGTCCTGTTATAACAGTTATTGAGGGGAAATACACTTGGAATTCAGGGGTGCAAGTGGAGAAATTGTTGATTTGTATTTTGAACAAATAAGGTTCGGGAAGAAGATATCACGTACTAAAGTTTTTCAGTGAAAGTTTGCATGGTTACAATATGAACTCTAGACATGTAAAGGGTTTGGCAGACAGTGTTTATGTAAGTCATTTAGAAAAAAAATCCTGCAATTTTATTTCTATTGCTAACTGAAGAATTAAAAAAATATTACATTAAAGTTAATTATTAAAATGTATTCCAAAAAGCAATTTCAGAGAGATTCTAAGGGATGTGGTATAGTGTTCTTGCATTATTTTTGATGGCCAAGGGTTATGTTTGAACATCTCATCTTTACCTATATAACAATCTGTTTAATTTTCTCCCTCACGTTTGCTTTTTCAGATTTGGAAGGGTGAGTAGCCAGGGAAGCTTATGAATGATAGAAAAACATATCATAGGAAACAGCAGCAGCTGCTTTTCCTACCTCCAACAAAAACATCGTCAAGGAAAATAATTCTCAAGTAACCTGAGAATATGACAGAAACAAAATGTATAAGAAATTGTAAGGCAGGCTTTGGCACAGCACTAGTTTTTATTTAAATAATAATAATTATGCAGTAAATAAAGAAGGAAAGAAATTTTGATAATGTTTTAAAGCCCTTGGTGTGGGCTTTTGTGTATTTGGGACAAAAAATAAATATGTGGAAGGATAAAACTGACCCAGTGGAAAGTAGTCAGTACAATATGTTGAAGGAATTATCTGGGGCCATTCTTAAAAAGAAAACAGTTACAAATTTCTAGATTTAGAACAGATCTGTCAAACTGGTGGTCCATGGGCCAAATATGGCCTGCACAGGCCACGCTTACCCTGGCTCCACAAAGGCAAAAAACATCCCAATATGTCACAATACGGCCCCAGATACGATTAGTTTTGCCACCCCTGATCTAGAATTTGTGCTCATTCTGCTTAACACTGCTTCTCTCATTTCCAGAGGTACAGCAAATTTCCAAAAATAGTTTAAGTACACTGTACAGGCTTATAGTAACTTAAAGGAGAGGTGAAAAACTATATGTCTGTCTGCTACTTGTCATTGCCCATTTCAGAGCAGAGCAAAGCAGAGGGAATTAATTAAAAACTAAGAAAACATGTCAAGATGACTGCTATTAAGACATCCTTCTGTCTGTATATAGACAGCACCACTCTGTCCCTAAGCTTTTCCTGGAATAGATACTCAATGGAATGGTTGGAAAAAGTAATAGATTGGAGAAATAATCAGAGAACCAAGGACATTGATACAAAACTGTCCCATTGTCTTATAAAATATTGTCATTAATCTTTTCAGGTCAATATTAAGGAATTGCACTGCTGTCCAGCTGTTGAATATTTTTAGCATCATCACAAGAGATGAGGATGAGGACAAAACCATAATTAGCTGGCTCTGCCTACCATTGACTATTATTTCTTCTGCCCTACCAAACCAACAGGCACGAGCCATCACTGCAAGTAGTATTGAACAGGGCTATCAGACATCCTAATTAACAACAGGCCTACAAGTCCTTCATCAACAGAGACACTTCCCAGTAACCCGAGGGTAGCCATAATGACATTAACACTAATCACCAAATATGTTCATTATACTTTGACTCTGACCTAGCCATCTGAAATGAGACTTAACAAAAAGAAAAAGAAAAGTGGAGAATAAGCCATTCATGGACTCTCAAGCAGCCAGCTGAACTGCACTGAGAAGAAGCAAAAGGCTCTTATCTGTACCTCATTAGCTTTTGAAGACAAGGAATGTTTGCTGAAGCTTTGGAATAGTTTTGCTGTGAGATCAAAGGATTTGCAAATACTGAAGAAACCATTATTACCAAAATAGTGTTGAGTGTTTTGTTGATATACAGAGGAAAACCCTGTATTTGTTGCTTTTCTGCTAAAGTGCTCAGCATACACACAGAACAACACCCCTGTTTCAAAAGTGATCACTGCTGCCACTTCATTGTTCTTTGCTTCAGATTCTCTTCAGAGCAAAGCCACCACATTCTCGAAAGCAATCAGATGCCACTTCCCTTTGTCCCTGCACTATCCTTCTTTATGAGATATAGACAATGGAAAACCATTTTTTTGTTGCACGTCTGACCTTTTTAACCACATACACTAAGCAACAGTACAATTTCTTTGATAAAGAGACACCTTAAATATCCCAGTATGAAAATATAACTTAAATATAAAAGTTTAAACAGGTTAGAAGAGATCTGAAAAAAAAACACCTTTGCAGCCCATTAGTTCCATAGGTACCATTAATTTCTAACTGTAAAACTATTCTGCTTCAGCAGTACGCTGCAAAAATCTGGTGGTTTTTTTGTGATAAAACATACTGATTCAAAGTTTGTCAATCCTCCTGTTATTTTCAGAGTGTCACTGAGGAACCACAGTGAAATGATGGTATTCTATCCCTGTGTTCTGGAGGCTCCCCTCCATCTAAACCACTGTGGTGACAAGAATTTGTGAACACATACTGAGAAGAGATTCTTGCATATTTTCCATAGTGCAACTGAACAGGTAAGTGTTTCCAATGGTTGGATATTCCCTTTGATTCAGTCTTGAGGCAACAAGCATCCTATGGCCAAGTGAAAATTCACTGAGGTGGACAGATCTCTCATTAACTTGCAAGTATCCAGACTGCAGAGCCTGTCATACAGGCAGACCAAAGCGATGCTTTTTTTTCTTAACAGACTTTAAATTAGTCAGTCTCCTAAGATCTTCTTCCACGTCAGATTCCTCCATTTCATCATCTGCTGAAATTAGAATCTAAAGACAAAAAGACATGCAATTAAAATTACACCAAATTTCAACAAACATTTTGGCATTAAAGATAACTTGTAGCTTTATCTTTCATGATTTCTCAAAATATAATTTAAACTGGTTATTTTTCTCTGAACATATTAGCTGTATCTGAAGGAGTTTAATTTATAAGTATACGTGAATATTTGTTTCTACTAAAATCATTTAGGATATACTAAGAAATTGAAACATAAATATGGTTCAGAAAGATAGACACACACAAAGACTCTGAACTGAGTAGTTCAGGATAAACAAAGCTAAAGGCTAGGTCCCACTGGCTGACGGACGCAAAACGTATGCATAAAGGACACAGCGGACGAGCAAAATTTCAGGGGTGGCTCCATCTGTTGTCATCCGCTTCAAAAAGTGGTTAAAATTTGCATAAACAGAACGGAAGAGAACGGACGTGGGTAGTATGTAGCGGGGATGTTAAACGGATGTTCATAGGAAGCCTAGCGGATAGAAGCGGATGACACCTCCGAAGGGGTTCCGGGGGAGAATTTCGAAGCAGACGCAAAGCAGATGAAGCGGATGCATCACGTACGCCTAAAGGAAAGAAAGGGGATGCCGCACGGTTGTATATCGGATGCAAACGTATCCTTTCTATTTCCGTGCTACTAACGATGTATAGACGTTCCATGTACCCTTTCTTTCCTCCCTCTTTCCGTTTTCAGCTGCAGCGGATGTGAGTTGCGAGGATGCCCAGAGGATGCAGAGAGGATACAGCGGACATTTAACGGATGATAAATGGACATAGAACATTTGTTGCTCGTATGTCGCGGATTTACATCGTACACGACAGAAAGTTCATCCATTCACAAAGTTTTGTGCAGCTCAAAACTTCTTGCACAGATGAAATCGCAGTGGATGGATCCTTGACGGATAGAGTGTATGAAACACGTATGCAATGAGTACACAACGGATGCATAGCGTTTTCCAACGGACGGCAAGCTTTTTTTAACGTTTTACATCCTCTTTGCATCCGCAAGTGCAGTGGGACAGGGCCTTAAGGGAATTATTAGAGGCTCTTTGGGGCAGAATATGATCTCTGCCTAATTCAGGGAGATAAGTTATAGATTTCTATTGAAAACACCCTTGGTTGATCAGAAGTTCTAGGTAATCCAGTCTCAAACATTTCATTTCTGGGAAAGTTGATTAAGAAACTGGTATCTCACCACTCCAAACACATCTGAACAATACTGATTATCTAGAAACATTTCAATTTTGCTTCTAATTGGTCTCTGGCACTGACATTCTTTGGTTGCTTTAAAGGATGAATTATGCTGCTGAATACATCTGAGGCTGGGGAGGGATGCAGACCTACTTGTTTTCCTGGAATTATAAATTGTTCTGCTGTGGATCATCTACTGGGATTGGACTGTTTTCCAGTAATACCTGTGCTTCCTATTGCCCTATGGTGGGAAATTGATTTAGAAGACAATTATTCATTGTCTAACCATGGTTTGCTTGGGCTGCAATGCGTGAAGAATTGTCTTGGATCTCATATAAAATATACAACATAAATCACACAATGATGTTAAAAGTTTACAATCTTGTGGTGTTGTATTACTAGCTATCCAGGGCTGCGTGCAGCCTGTGGACCATGGGATTGGCACACCTGATCTAAACCAGTGGTCGGCAACCAGTGGGCCGGAGACTACTGGTGGTCCATGAGAAAATTTTGGTAGTCTGCAGAGAAATGTCACCCCCAGAGCAATTAATCCAGACTGTGTAGGAACACAAGGCTGTGCCACCCACAAGGCCCGTGGGAACACAAGGCTTGCGTTGCATGCATTGTGAACAAAATGAGGTAGTGAGGGGAGGGGGAAAAGAGCGGAGGGGGGAACTTGTACCACTTCCTCCATGCGCCTCGCCTGGCCACTGGGCTGCTTCTTTCTTCTTCTTCTTTTGGCTGCAGGGAAAACAGCAAAAGTGTTTCTTTCTCTCCCCCAAACGCCGCCAGAAATGAGTCTTTGGGATCCTGCAAGGCATCCTGCTCCAAGAGGCTGTGCTGGCATGACAAGTCTCACAAAGACTCATTCTGGCGGAATTTGGGGGAGAGAAAGATTTCTGCTGCTTCTGCTGCTTTCCTTGAATGAAGCCAAAAGTCTCTTTCTCTCTCTTTCTCTCTCCCCCTGAGAATGGAGCTGGAGACGGTATCCTGTGATCCCAAATAAAGAATGATCGATCAGTAGGAAAACGGGGTGGGGAATTTTCCTGCATAATTTTTTGGAGATTTTCCCAGGGTCTCTGGTCTGTGGGATTTAAAATTATGAGTTTGGTAGTCCCTAAGGTCCAAAAGGTTGGCAACCCCTGATCTAAACTGTTAATCTGTGATATCCCACAGAGTTTGTCTTATTTTACCTGTTTAACATCTGCATAAAATTGATTGGGGAAACCATTTGAAACTATGGAGTAAGTTGACATCAAACTATGACTCCCAATTCTTGGTCAAAATATTAGTGAACCTCAACTTTTTCCCACAGAATCTCAATTTTCTGTGAAATAAGTTGAAACACAAATGATATTCACTGTTCTTTATTCCATAGTCCACAAAATAGACACTTTGCTTTTGATTTAGGATCTAACACATTCTTGTAATTAATAAACAAAGTAAAACAGCAGGGATATAACTATTAGTTTGCTTTAACAGTTATAACAAAACCTAATATTTTGTAGCCTGCCTTTTTGAGAAATAACTGTAATCAAATGTTTTCTATAGTCCTGAACAAGATTCTACATTTTCCAAATGGCAGTCTGTTCACTCTTCTTAAGCAAATAACTCCATTTGTCTGAAGGGTTCCTTCTCCCAATTGTGAATCTTTTCACAGATGTTCTACTGGATTCAGATCAGAACTCACAGTAGGACCCTTCAGAGGAGTCCAATATTTGTTTTCAACTATTCTTGGGTTTTCTTCAATGTACTGTTTGTTTTTGGTCATTTTCTTTGCCAGAGGACCTGTGACCTGTGACTGAGATATAGCTTTAAAACATTGGACATTATGTTTTGCTCTAAAATTCCTTAGTAATTCTCTGATTTCATTGTGTCCTGGTGCCCTGTATTAGATTTAATACCACCCCATAATATTGTGGAGATTCCTCCAAGTTTCACAGCAGTTTTTTTTTTCTGTGAACCCAGAACTGCTGTAACTTACCAAAAAGTTTTCATCTGTTCAAAGGACATTGTCCCAGAAGGACTAAATCTTGTCAACATTCAGTTTAACAAATTCCAGTCAGGCTTTTTTGTGTCCCCCTTTCAGAAGGCTATTCTCAGGTCTTCTACCATGAAGGCAACATAATGCGATATTGCTGTACCTTCATCTTGGAGGTCAGCAGAATGTGTTTCAAAGTTTTTCTCCACCATTTAACTATAATTCTGTTGAACCTGGAATCAATTTTCCTCTTGCAGCCACATTGAGGGCAGTCAACATGATCCCAAGGATCTGAAAAGTCTTGATTATATCAGCAATCTTGGTCTCAGGAATATGAAGCTCTTTGGAGATAGTGTTGAAATTTTTACCATGCTGGGATATTATCTTATTCCTTTCTTCCTCAGACAAGTCTCTGCTTTTTTTTTTTTTCTCTTTTCCAAATTTGCTGCACACAATGACATAAAATGTGGGAGTACTTTTCTCCATTCAAATAGGCTGAGTGACCCCTTATGAAACAGAAGATCCCTTTGATACCAATTAAATGTTCTATATGAGAGATCACTAAAATCCAGTACCTTTTAACTTCTAAGGGATACAATAATGTCCATGCCATTTATGTTCAGTTATGTATCAAAAGCAGTGTCTGCTTTAATCTCTATGAACATATTTTCTATTTGTTATTAGGAAGTTAGTCTCTGGGACTGAGTTGCATGCTGCTTTAAATGCTGCTGTAGTTCATTGAAAGAGAAGTCCAAAGTCTGAAAGTTCTCAGTTGCTATTAGATAGATCTGGCAAGGAGCAAGTCTGCATTGTTAATGTTTACTGAGCCAGCCATGATTACTCCTGCAATCAGTAAGCTACTATTCAGAGTAAGGAACTGAGTTCATATAATGCCACTTATGAACAAGTTGCACAGGTTGACAATTACTTATTGGACACATTTAAGATGCTGGTGTTAATGTTTCAACCCTGAATTACCCTTAGGTCCTGGCTACCTGAGTGATATTCTCCCCTATTAGAGGCATGTCGGGTCTTTAAGAAGAGCAGGAGAGGCCTTTCTGAAGATGCCCTTGCTGTTGGAGACATACTTACTGGTACTCTAATTTTCAGTAATTGGTAGGTTCTGTAGCTACTCATACCTTAGGGAGAAGACCAAAGTTGCACGTCATTTGCCAGATTTTAAGTGTGAATTGAAGTCTGCTTTTAAATGTTTTACTTCCATGTTTTATTTACTTTCTGTGACTGCCATGGTGCTCAAAATTAACAGAAAACAGAGGAAATTAACAGATAAATAAATAAAAAAAAAGAACTTGCCTCTGACTCTGATTCCTCATGTGATGCTGCTCTCCTGTATCGGATTTTGCTCCCATTCCTTGAATCTTGACCTGATTCTTTCTCTTCAAGTTTAGCTTTTGTCTTTCCTTTCTTCATAAGGAAGTTATCAACAACCCAAAACATTAATGCCTATTAAAAAGGAGAACTCATGTTAAGTTCCATTATCTTTCATATTGTTGGACAGTTATGAGATTCAAGGGGTTTACAGTATAAGAACCTCTATCTAAATATACCCAAATAAGATATATGTACTCATTAAGAAAGATGGAAACCTAAAACTGAAGTTCACTAGATTTTTTTTCAAGTTCATAAACTCAAAAATATAAAAATAATTTCAATAGCTATTCAATAACTTGTAGTTTGCAAGTGGCACAAAAGTCTTTCTTTTATGCCCATAAAAGTGTGGTATCTATAAATTGGAAAGAACTGAACAAGTCAAAGACTAACAAAATGTATTTAAAAATACTATTTGTAAATTGCATTAAAGAATCTTTAAATATAAAATCCTGCTAGTTAACTATTAAAACTACTGGCCAAAGCAACTATTTATAAAATCATTGACACAGTAAAAATATCTAGAATGCAAAATAAATGGATTGCAGATACTGTTTTGAATTGTAGCTATTGTTTCATGAATGTACATATATACTACTCCTGAACTAACATGAAACCTGAGTCCCGCAAAACCACAAAGCAAAAAACTCTGCTTTGACTTTGGCTGTCATTCTTGGCCATGTGCAGGATTTGATCATAATCAAGCAACATACAAAGCAACTGAACATCTTTGCAGGATTCATTTCCCTATTTTTTAAATCTGCAGATAAAAATATCCTGAAAGCATCCTAAAGTACTATTTCCAGATGTTTAAAATGTAAACAATTCAGCTAATGATAGGTGAGATTTTAGCTGCTTCAGCTCTTTAAATTTAATTGCCCTTTTTCTTTTGTTCTGTTGTTTTACTGCTGTGTTTATAAATTTTGAAGTTGTATTTTTCTTTAATGATGCTGCATTCATTTGTATATTTATTTTGTGGGTTAATTTGGTATCAACTAATAATTATTTCCATTCATGAAAGCAAAATGAAGGAGGTAACCTGCAATTATTTTCTTTTGTATTTTTCTTAAAATCACAAACATAAAATACAATCACCATTTTTAAAACTTTTATTTATGTAGGAATAATCTAACACCCCTGCATGCATTAAATATGAGGTTTACAAGCTACACACCAGGATTAATTAGTATTGTAAAAAATAAACTTCAAACTTATACAGCTAGCATATAGGGGTCTTGGAAGTTGCCACTATATATTTGGACTCAAAATATTGCAAAACAGTTCAAATATTCAGAAGATGTCATTTATACCAACATTTACAAAGAAGGGGACTATCAGCATCACAATAGCCAACTCCAACTGAGGATTCTCTATAGGGTTCAACAAAGCTATCTGCAAAGAGGAAAAATATATTAATATCATGAAGTTATATGCATATACAACGGAATTCTGTGTTTATACTAGCACTATGTGAAGTAGTAGATTAATGGAGACAATTGGGAAGAATAGGTTGGGCAGAAAACAATGCTTTTAGATTAAATTAAAAATGAGTTCCTTAATACATTACAAATTGGATTACTTCCTTTTAAAACAGGAATCTACACAATTTAAACGCTGGTACAAAAAGGTAAATATTAACATTAACATACTTTAATCAACAGTGATTAAATAGCAGTTGCTAAAATCACATTGATTTTTAATTCCTTGAACAATATAGCCTCAGCTGTTAAAGTCATCCAGATCATAGCAGCAACTTTCTGACATTGACGCACAGGGATGGTGAACTGCCCTTTAGAGCAGAGGTTTCATGTTTTAAGTTATTATTTACTTAGACCCATCATCCAAACTCTGTCAAATAAACTACACATTTTATAATTTGTCTTATAATTTGTGTTGTTCATCAAAAATGAGAAATATAAGTTCCTATTATACAGCAATAATTTGTATACATGCCTGTTTTATTCAGAAAATGTTTCTGGAGAAAAAAAGTGAGAAATGGAAAAACATCTAATGAAAAGAACATAAAAAATTCCAGTAAGTATATTGTTATAAATTAGAGTTCACACAGAATGAAATCTACCGAAGCTTAAGAGTTGTCAACGAATGCAGTTCCATTCAGGGCAATGTCTAGCCTCTGCCTGGACACTTCATATCAGAAATTATTGCTCCTCTCAGTAACTGATTTCACTTACCAAGTTTTCCTAACTTTCAGCTGGAATCTGCTTTCTTGAACTTAACATCGTTTTACTGATTTTACTCTTTTACAGAAACACAGCTATATTTTAGTAATGCAGTAAAATCAGGGCATTAAAACCTGATTCTTAAGGATAACCAGACTTAGTTATGAAAGTTTTTATTATTTTACTAATGCAATCTTCTCCAGCATGGTGTTTTTCAACTGTGCTGGACTACATCATACATTCCCTGATCATGGCGTTGAGAGCTTGAGGTCCAAATTGGAGAACACAGCATGCATATATAAAAAATATATCGCTCATTCACTTATTATTGAATATAGTTTAAAAAAAGAAACAAAAATTTCAAACCTCTTTCCACTGAGGTATTAGAAGGACAATAATTATGATTGTTTTCTCAAACATCATGATAATTATGTACAATGCACACTGGCCTACCCAAGCACGACATTGCAATGGGTCACCTGCAAAAGAAAATATAAATGGTTAATACAGCTAAAGAAGCTAACAACTGTGTTGACATATCACAAAATTCTGCACCACAGTGTGTTGGTCTTCACTTTAGATGTGAGTAATCATTTTTATACTAGAATTTTATTTATTGATTTAATTTGTATAGCCACCCTTCTCACTTAAGTAGTTTTGAATAGCTCACAAGAATCATTTGAGTTATCAGTTATAGTCTTATGCAAAAGACCCATACATTGTATTTCAGAATTCTGGGCCCTGGAATTTGAGTCCAAGAATTCAAAGTCCTTTGTTACATTCCCCCTCCCGATTGACTACAAGATTTCCTCATTTCAGATGAGTAAGTATAAATAGGAATTACACTGTTGCTTTCATTGTTAAACAACTAGGAATAATAAAAAAGGTTGTAAAGTCATTGCAAATCATTCAAAGTCATATTTGAAAATTCAGATTTACATTCTGTTTCTACATGCCTTACTTAATTTGCTTTGTTTGTATGCATGGATATGAACAGTGTTGTATACATTTGTCTCATGAGTGCAGAAACTGAAGAGCACAAATGTAAAATACTATTTTTCCATATAGAATCCTTGTGTATTTGAATTTACATGGCCAGTCATCTCAACAATGCAAATCTGGATAGTCAATAGGACAATATAAATACAATGTAGTAGTAATAGTAAAATACTGTTCTCAATCAACCAACACAAAATGGCTCTAAAACACACCATTTACTAGAAATGTGAGATCCAATTAATTGGACTTCAATACAATGAAATAATAAAACAGTGAATTAATAAAATTAAGAGTACTCTAATTTGTTAAATATATGTTATTTCATTTAGTCATTTTGTTCTTGAAGAATTGTGTATTTGGAAATGGTATTTGTACGCAGACGACACACCGTTTAAAGATGGATTGTTTATATAAAATAAAATTTAAAAAATATGAAAAAAGGACAACAAAAATAGTCTGCCCATGGTTTTATGGTTGCAAAGCAAGTTATAACTTAAGGCTAGAAGGAATACACTGTATTGTACAATGTTATGGGTCAATGCTTGCCAGGAGAGAGGGATTCTTCCCTGAGGGGGACCTTGGAAGAGAATCTTTTTAGTAGCCACTCCCACTGTTTTGAATCTCTTTCTGGCAGAAACTGAGTCAGCTTGTTTCTCCTGGACTCTAGGAAAATGTTGAAGATTGCCATATTCCATATTGGACAATATTGTGCCTAAAAATAGAATTCACAGGTACAAGATATTTCTATTTCCTAGGATTTTATAGTTTATTTTGGCTTTTTTTCTTATATGTTTCAGGGTTTATGTTGAAATTGTTAGCATATGAGCAAAGTAAATATAATTTAAGAAATATAAACAGTGTGGATGAGGGTACTCTTATTTTATCTATTATATAAAAAATATTGATATATTTTAAAAAATATTGATATATTATAAATATATTTATAAATATAAATATTTATCAAATAACCTGTAGTTAACTTAGTTTACACAAAATATTTCAGCATAAAAATGGCTTAGAATGAGAATTTTTCTGTAGCTATACAAAACTTTTCTTAATATTTGAATTAGACAAATATTCAATCTGGAATATTCTTGAAGTTCTTAGAAAAAGTTTTGTAATCCCATTTAAGTTTTTTGTTTTTGTGTTTGCCTTCAAATGTACAGTCTTTGATACTCTGCATAAAAGATAGATGGATTGTAACTATTGTAAAGATAAGCTTTCGTTGGGGAATATTTGGTAATTTTAATCATTAAACAATAAAAAAAACCCATTTTTCTAAAAAATCGTATTGCCTAAACTACAAATAAAACCTGTAAAAAAATCTGACTGAGGACTCAGGGAATGTGGAGAAGAATCACAAGAAGGAACAAGGTATTACAACAAGAGAACATGTAAAAGTTTGCAAATGCAATTTACTATGCTATAAGTTAATTACGACATCAAACCTACACATCAACTACTGTTGACAAAATCTTTTTTTTCTAAGACACTTCAAATGCAAACACACAACTCAACTTGAGAACTAAGCAATGGAAAATCAAATACTTTTAAACAGCTGCAATGCAAAATGGATCTCAGACATTTCCTTTTCTGGAAAGGCTTTAAAAGACATGCTCCAGATAGTTTACTAGCTAGTCTTAATGTTTAGAATATTTATATCTGTGCTGCATAATACTTAAGCATTTCAACAATTTCTGATAAAAGTTAGTAAATAAACCTGCATTTTCATTTCTAAACCCATTTAGACTATTAGATAAAAGTTAATTATAAAGTGATATATAGTGGTACTTAAAAAGTTTGTGAAGGTTTTTAATATTTCTCCACAAATAGGACCTAAAATGTGACCTGTTTTTCACATAAGTCTAAAGCTAGAAAAAAATAACACAGTTAAACAAAAAAGCCAAAGGCATTATACTTGATTGATAATTATACAAAGCAGTGGTTCCCAAAGTGGGTGGTACCGCCCCCTGGGGGGCAGTGGGATGCCTTAGGGGCGCGCTAATAGGCAAGGGGGCCAACGGGGTGCTAAGAGGTGGCAGGGGGGCGTTTGAAGCCCTACAGGGTCACCCCATTGTAATGGGCTCGAGGAGGAGGGGATGTAGTAAAGTGCACTAAATTTGAGTGTGCTGCACAGGTGCTGCAAGAGCAGCGAACGGCTATGGAGCCAGCTGTGGTGAGGACTGGAGGGTGGAGAGGAGAAGGAGGAGAAAGGGAGGGAGGAAGCCTCTGCCATTGTTTGCACTCATTCCTCAGCCAACCTGGATTTCCAAAAACTCGCCAAGAAGAAAGAAAAGAAGTTTCTCACACTCTCGGAAAGTCCTGTGCTCTCTACTTGGAGCTCTTCACTATCCTTTTTTCTTCCTTCTTTTTGGAAATCCAAGCTAGTTGAGATACGAGTGGAAGCCGCGATGGAGGCTTCCCTCCTCCCCGTCCTCCTCCTCTCGTTCTTTAGCCAGCCCAAATTTCCAAAAGGAAGAAAGAAAAGGGGATAGCAAAGAGCCCCAAGGAGAGCACGCAGGGCTTTCCAAGAGAGTGAGAAGAGACACACACACAGAGAGAGAGATACAAAGGGAGGGACAGATTCTGCTCAATTCAGCTCTGTCTGCTCCCCTCTCTCTGTCTTTGCCCAGTTTTGCAAGGATCCAGCAGCGATCTAAGGCAGCAACCTCGTAGCACTGTGAGGTAACAGCCTGACTGTCACTCCTTTTGGAATGCAAGGTTTATTTTTGTATCTTTCCAGAGACAGAAAGAACGTGGCCAAATTTCCTTACAGTTATTCCCTGGGTGTGGGAGTTGGGAAGGGGGGTGGGGAGTGGGGGAGAAGGAGGGTGGATGAGGCATAGAGAGAGAGTTAAGGAGAGGGAGAAAGAAAGAGAGATGAGCAAGAGGAAAGGAGGGAGAGGGAGAGAGAGGGAGAAAGATAGAGATAGGAGGGAGGAGAGAGAGAGAGAGAGAGCAACCTGTTCCCCATAGAAAACACAGAAAACCAGGGGGGGTTATGTGACTCAGTGGGAGCGACATTGAGTTGCCACGCCCACCCATGTCTTGGGGCTCCCAGTGTTTTGTTTTTTATGGGAAACAGGTCCAAATGGCTCTTTAAGTGTTTAAGGTTGCAGACCCCTGACCTAGGGGGAACCAGAGGAAGGGGGGCTTTGACCACATGCCCAACATCCAGGATCCTGCTCAGCCAAGCCCGCCCCTCTTTGTAGTTGCTGTGCCTGACAGCAAATTCACAGGGTGCCCCTACTGCCAGGGATCATCCTCCCAAGCTGCCCCCTCTCTCGGGGCTTTCACATCGTAGAGGGTGGTGCTGTTCCCTCCTTCCTGGAGCAGGGCAGAGTTGAGGAAGCCCAGGGCAGTCAGCTTTGCTCTACTTTAGCAATGTGCCGCTGCTGCATTCAATGCGCCAGCTCTGCAGGCTCACCCCATTGAGCCCCTTGCACCTTTCTGGTGCAATAGTCAATGGGGTGAGCCTGCAGAGCCGGTGCCTCGAATGCCCCCCTGCCACGTCTTAGCGCCCCAAGGGGGCTGGCAGAAGGGCACTAAAAGGTGGCAGGAGGGTGTTCGAGGTGCCAGCACTGCAGGCTCACCCCATTGACTGTTGCATTACTCCGGAACCGGCGCCTCGAATGCGGTGATGGCAGCTTTGCTTTACTTTCCCAAAGTGCTGCCGCTGTCACGTTCTGTCTATCTGTCTATCCATCCATACTTCCATCCAAAAGGTCTGGAAGGCAGTCTTCCTGCCTGCCTGCCTGCCTACCTACCGAGAAAGAGAGAGAGAGAGAGAGAAAGACAGACCTGATGCATCAGTTTGAAATGAGGCCTAGTTTAGACTGAGGCCTTTTTCCACATTGAAACATCTTTACCAGCACATTGAAACATCTTTGAAACATGGTCAAGACTATCAGGAAGCTCTCACATTTTGTTGAGGCTTTAAACAGGATCCATTGGACCAGATCTTGACCCTAAAAAATTACTTTTCCCCAATGTTTTAAAGTGCCAACTCTGAAGAAGACAAAACCAAAATGTACTGGTAAATTATAAGGAGAACACACACACACACTCCTTTCTAACCCTGCTGGAGCAGGTGATTGGACTAGAATAGATATCTCATTATCTTTCTCCCCCTCCCTCCTTATTTCTTTTTCTTTCTCTCCCTTCCTTCCATCCCCTCTCTTTCTTCATCTGTCCCTTTTTCTTTCTCTTTTCTTTCTTTTCTTCCTTCTCTCTTTCTTTTCTCTCTCTCTCTTTTCCTCTCTCAGGCTTACCCCTTTGACTTGGTGCACTGCTTCACTCGGACTTGCGTGGGCAGGACCCTCTGGTGCAGCAGGCTCAATGGGGTGGACCTGCAGGGCTGGCACCTAAAACGCAGCAGTGGTGGCACGTTTGAAAAGTCGAGCAAAGCCAGAGGTTGGTAATTTTTGCTGCAAAGAATCACAAAAGCTTCTGGGTTGTGCACAAGAAGGGACACACATGTCAATGCAATTCAGCAACATAAAATAAAGAAATAAAAATAAAACAAATCAACAAGAATCGGCAAAACATCTCTGATTAGATTTTATGCACTACTAGAATCTAATCAGAGATGCTTTGACGATTCTAGTCCAATGACCTGCTTCAGCAGGGTTAGAAGGGAGTGTGTGCATGTGTGTGTGCATGGCTGACAAAACTCCAAAAACAGGTCAAATAGTTCTGGGGAGGCCAGTCATAAATTAGAACACTTGCTAAACAGCCAGCCACTAAGTGAGGACCACTTGTATTTGGTTTGCCAGTCACCTGGCCACGCCCACCCAGTCACATGACCAAACCGCACCTATCTGTTCATGTGACTGGCAAGCCATGCCCAGCCAGCAAGCCACACCAGCAAACCACATGACCAGCAAGCCACGCCCACCCACTTGTGACCAGCAAGCCATGCCCTCAAATTAGGCCATGTCCACAGAAATTTAAATCCCACCCCTGGGTGGGGGGCACCGAGGATGAGTTTGTAGCACAAAGGGGGCGGTGGACTGAAAAAGTTTGGGAACCACTGATCTAAAGCTACATATCTGTGGGTGGCCAAAGTATCTTAATCTTTAAAATTATCAGTTCATTTGAAGGAAGAATTAGAGCCAGGTATCTCTAGAATCACTCAGTGGATGACAACGAGGGGTTCTACTTTATTTAAAGAATAGGATTCTGGTATTCACTGTCTGATCTTGACAACACAGGTATGCAGAAGTGTGTCATGGTTTAAACAAAGGAGATTGTTGAGGATTTCCAAAATATAATTCTTGATGCTTTTGATGCTGGTTGATGCTCACAAGGATGCTCACTAGGCTGGAAAGTGTACAAAACTATTTCCAAAGAATTTGGACTTCTCTATAGTCCAAACAGTAGCCACGCAGCTCTTGCACAATGAAAGAAACAATTATTGTCTTTATAACAGGTGCTGTCCTTTGCTTTTCACCTTCTGAAGGTGTGGACAGTGACACATATTTGTTATTATCATTTTTGTAGAAATGATGATTTGTTAAATTAAAGCTGGGATACTTCCAGGAATTTCCTGATAGTAATTTCAGTGAACTCAATGGGACCAAATTTCCAAAAAAGTATGGACTGGATTAGAATGTAAATCAACTTCTGGAGCATATCCTACTGTTGAAAACACAGCAAAACAAATAGGCCCTAGCTTTAGAAAATTAAACATAATTCAAATGTCACATGCAGGGGTCTCTAAACTTGGCAACTTGTGCATTTCAACTCCAGAATTCAACACTGAGAGTTGAAGTCCCAAAGTCTTAAAGTTGCCAAGGTTGGAGACCTCTGCATTATAGAACACCTACATGGAAATTGCCTCTATAATAAAAAAAAAGTTTCACATCTCCAATGATCCTTTTTATCCTCAGTTTGCTTTAATTTCACATGCCCAAAAGCACATTTGGCTAAAAAAAAATTCAATTTTAAGTAGAACAGAAGAAACAATTTTCTTTTCTTTGGGAGAAGTCAAGCTTAAAGATGAGTCTAGGAAACTAAATCTTGGTAATTGAATCTGTTACTCTTACCATTTTGTTAATTTATGCCTCCTCGCACATCACTATATTATTTGTACAGCACACGAGTTTATTATGAGAGGTATGAGGTATGAAGAGGCTAAAATAAATTATTTCAATATTTGCATACCAACTTTACTTTTTAAAACCTAATAATAGTTAATACTAAAAGTCCTTTTTTGTTTTTGCACTATATATTCCTCTTGCTGCTGGGATTCCCCTACTAGATGAATGTTGTATTAAATAGGCTGGAAAGCCGAAGCAAAATTTATGTTCATCAGATTGAAATCTATCGTGACAGAAACACTCTTATGCCTTCCCATCTTTCCGATTGGAAAAATATGCAAACCTGGATGGAATTTGTTAGAATAGAGGTACAGCAATCAACATGAAATATGTTTTAAAATTAGGAATAGGAGGAAAGGCTTGCAAATCATTTTCTAAAATTGAAAGCCCAAAAAAATGCAAAATGAGACATTCCAACTAATGCACAGGAATTGATGTTCAATCTGCCCAGTTTTATAGTTGGTTGACTGTTTATAAGATATACGTTCTGCACAGGGCAAGTAAATTGGTAACTAACACCTCCACTGACTAACAGTGGATTAAGAAACCAGATTACACAATATAAAATATATAACTATTGGATGAATGTATAAGATTTAATTATAATGAAATTTAGAATATCTCGCATAGAATGATGGAAAAATAGTTTAGTCAAATTATATATAAATATATATGTTTTTTTAAGTTTTCGCGGGTACTTACATGAATGCAGTTCAGCTTCCTTTGGATATTATCCCACGTCATTATAGTGCTTTTAAAGTTGTAGCAACGTTTCAGCAGAATCTCATCTGCCATCATCAGGCTTCTGTATGGAGTTTGTATGTCGGTCAGGCTATCACAGGCGTTGGTTTTAAATTTGAGGCTAGCCTATTGCTGTGCCGGGATGTTTTTTTTCTACATCCTGATTGGTTGGGAGTCTTGGTCTGTGTTTATTGGACTTGGAGTTTGTTTGATTGGTGTTTCTGGTTTCTTCTGTCTGTTTTGTGGCTTTGATTGGCTGGCAACACTGTGTTCCTGTATTGGAGGCTTTCAGTGCAGCTTGGCTTCGTGTGAAAGGACGGCTATTATCTATCAGGAAGCTAGGTTTCATCTGGGTGTCTGGTTGGGGTGTGTTTGAGCTGGAGGTATCAGGGGGAGTCTGTTTGTGCCCAGGTGTTTGCCTGGCTTGTGGTGTGGAGATCTATTTGAGAGTGCAGGGTTCCAAATGATTGACAATCTGGTGGAATCATCTCTTCTATTCATGCTTTCAGGTCTTTTTTCAATCTCTATGGCTTCTCTGATGATTCTGTGGCTGGGGTTTTCGATAGTGGCTAGGGTTTTGGAGCCATTGAAGTTTTATTTTATTGATCATTTCTAAGAAGTGGTATGAGTTTTGTACATATGAAGCTGC
>BLBF01000003.1:52505332-52523178 GCA_015471245.1 Laticauda colubrina | reverse complement strand
ATCCATACAGAAGCCTGATGATGGCAGATGAGATTCTGCTGAAACGTTGCTACAACTTTAACAGAACTACAATGACGTGGGATAATACCCGAAGGAAGCTGAACAGCACATATATATATATATATATATATATATATATATATATATATATATATACACATACATACACATATGTATGTATGTATGTATGTATGTATGTATGTATGTATGTATATATTGTATATGAAATCAGATTACAAAACCACTTTTTACTTTAAAGATCAGTGTAGTTTTTGAGAACTGAAGTGACATTCTCCCACTCTTTTAAATATCCTTGTCAGTCTGGGAGAGATTTAGAGGATTGTGTGCAGCCATCTTACAGAGTTGTGAAACCATTATTGCTCCTAACCAGTGCTGGTGGATCTATTTCAAATTAAAGCTAACGAACAGTTAACTGCAATAAGATGAAATGTTATGTTACTGTATGATTAAAGCTGTTAAACAGAGGGTAAAATCTGGGTAGGACCGAAAAACTTTAACTTGTTCTTGAGCTACGTCACCTTTATATAATTGCATTTACAGTGAACCAAAATGGAATTGTTATTTGTCACATATCACAAGCATGCATTTTCAACTCAGGTAATGTTGCTCTGTTTTGAACTAAGCTTCTACACAATTAAAAGAGCAGCATTTCTCCATAAGCCCAAACACCTGGCACAGCCTGCTCAAGTGCAACTTAATCTGCTATAATATCGTGCATATGTTATGCTGTCAACTCTCTTCTTGAGAGACTGGCAAATGAAACTTATATGCAAATGGGCTTTCAGTCTAAGAAATGAGTTATTGTCCAGAAATAACAACAAACACCGAATCACTAGGGATCAAGTACTATGTCCAGGAAAACATGAGCTCACAGAAGACAACAATCTGAAAATTCAAGGAAGGTTAAAAATGTTTCATTATGTTAATGTTGAGACAAGCAAATGCTGGATTTATTATTCATACATATGAAATGAAATATTCTATTCACTGACCACTAACTTATTTCCGGCTCTCCTTTTGACCTACACAATACTATCATTTTCCATCACTGTATCAGATAATCATGTAACTGGCATTAGAAAAACCAATATTTCAGACCCAGCCCTACTTATATTTGACATGCTCAGATTGTTTCTGTATTTCTGCCTTGCAAAGAAGCACTCAGTGAGATACCAATCCCTCTCTGTGCTCTCTCAACCCAACCTTCCACTTTATAACCTTAGAAGGGTCTCTATCTTACCAGAAAAGAAAAAAAATAATGAGAGGGACAGGACATTGCTATCATCCTATGTGTTACCAATTCAGTCTCCTTCACAATTGCCACACCCTGAAGGCAGCTAGAATAACATTGGGTGTTAAGGCTAGGTCACACTGACTGACGGATGCAAAACGTATGTAAAAAGGACACAGCGGATGGGCAAAATTCCATCCGTGGCTCCATCCGTTGTTATCCGCTCTCAAAAGGAGCAAAAATTTGCATAAACAGAACAGAAAAGAACGGAAAGGAATGGACAGGGAGAGGATGTAGCGAGGATGCTAAGTGGAAGCCTAGCGGATAGAAGCGGATGGCACGTCCGCAGGGCTTCCGGGGGAGAACAGCAAAGCGGACGCGTAGCGGAAGGGGCGGATGCATAGCAGATGACGCGGATGCATCACGGACGCCTAGTGGATGCGTAGCGGATGCAAAGCGTTCACTGCAGATGCGGGGAGGATGCATTGCGTCAGCCCCGCGGATATAAAAGGAAGTAGCTCGCACACGGCCAGCATTCAGAGGAAAGACCTGCTGCCAGAGACATCTTCATCAGAGACCATGGGGAAGAAGAGGAAGCCTGTGCCTAATCCTGCCAGCCCTGGAAAGAAGGACAGAACCACCATCCCACCCCCTGGCACTGACTCTGCTGCTGCTGGTGCTTCTCCTGCTGCTGCTAGTGCTACTGCTGATGCTTCTGTTGCTGCTGCTGCTACTACTGCTGCTGGTGTGGTGGACCAGCCCCAAGGCCCTCAAAGCCCTACTGATGAGGGCCCAGAAGGCCCTGCCAGAGGGAAGAAGAGGCAATCGAAGGAGAAGGAGAAGGAGAAGGGGGAGAGGAAACAGTACTCCATTGCAGAGGACCATGAGGAGGAGGTGCTCGAATGGCTGAGGGAGAACGAGTACCTGTGGAGGAAGGGCCACAGGCTATATCGAGACACCAAGCGGAAGCAGGCGGCTTGGAGAGAGAAGGCGGAGAGCCTGGGCTACACTTCTGATGTCCTCCTGGGGTGGTGGAAACATATGCACACCTGGTATGGCAAGCTGTACCTGAAGAGATCTGGGCAGGCCGCTGTCAAGCTCACGGACTGGGAGACCTACGTCATGGCCAAGTGCAGCTTTCTACAGGGTGAGATCCGCCACCGAGGAGCAGCCCCTCTGTCAAACCTCTCCCTCAGACAGCCAGTCCTCTTCCAGCCAGGAAATAGCCAGGGTGTCCAGGCAGGTGTCTGCGGAGCGCCCCACGACAGACCCCCCCGACAGCTGCACACCCCATGCCGGAGGATCTCCTGACACAGATGAAGCAAGAGGAGGCCGCAGCCACCAGAGACCAACCCACCCCCACCCCCAGCTCCACCTCCACAGAAAGCAGGCAGAGAGGCAGACCGGAGGGACAGAGCCACACTGTCCTCTTGGAGATGAGGAACACAATCAAGAACAGTGCAGATCTCCTCTCTCAGCTGGTACATTTTGAGATTCCATCCTCAAACTGCAAGCCCTTCCTCACCTACGTGACCCAGACCCTCATGGACATGCCCGAGCCCCAGTACCAGGTGATGAAGGAGAGGATCACTGCACTTCTGCACCACCCTCCAGGCCCAGCTGAACCTGCTCCCACCCACTCCAGGTCTGCTCCTCCACCCCAGGCGATGTCATAGCCCTTCCAAGGCTTTCAACAGCCCCTCTCCTACCAAGGCTACTGCTACCAGGACTTCCTTCAACAGAGGCAGCCCTTCCCAGTCCAGGCCCAGGTTCATCGCCTGCCACAGATGCCACCGACGCCACATATGCCACCAACGCCTCACCTCGCCCAGCTGCAGACTAGACAGCCCCACTACACTCCTCCTTCCTCCACCCCACAGCCAAGCCTGGCCTCAGAACATCTGTCATTGGTGTTGGGACTGACATCCCAGGTCCTGGATGAAGGGCCTCTCAACCTCACGGGCCTGAGCCAGCTCTCTGAGAGCTTCCTGCACACACCATCTCCTGTTGTCCTCTCGGGGCCAGGCACCCCAATGGCGCCTCAGACCAGACTCCAGCCACTGCCACCTTCACAGTCCTTGGACCCTTTACACCTGAGACCATGGGCATGCCTCAGAATGACTGAGAAGAGTGCCAGAGACTGAGTTGTTACCTGTTCACCTTATCTTTGCTTAAAGACACTTTACTTGGGTCATTTTGCTTTTTAATAAAGTCATACAGTCTGTTATTAATAAAGATTATCTTTGCTTCACACACTTGGTTCATTTCTTTTACTTAATAAAGTCTTGGTGGAAACTTTTAGAAGATGGTTAAGCCTTTGCATGCTTGTGGGATGGGCAAGGATAGCTGTGGGATGGATAATAGCTGTGGGATGGGCAAGGATAGCTGTGGGATGGATAATAGCTGTGGGATGGGCAAGGATAGCTGTGAGGTGGATAAACCTCCAGTGCAAGGATAGTGGGACTGTATGGTCCACCCTCCCAGGTGCCATACGTGTGGCCCTTTTTTATCAATAACAATTTATTCATTGATCAACATATTTCAACATAAACACAACTCTTTATTAAATGCCCTGTTCATTGTAGGGCCACTCAACATACATGGCACAATCTCATCAGTGTTATGAGACAGGCTGAAGGAAGCGTCTATTAAGCATCTACCATCCTGTCTTGCCACTCCACTGCTCCAGCTGGGGAGTTGCACCAGTGTTTCAGGAGGTTGCGCTGCTTCTTCCCTTCACATGAGGCTCTGTTGGGGCCTTGCACATCCTCAGTGTCGATCAGGTTTCGTCCTTGCCTCCATTCCCCAGGCTCCATGTCCCCATTGCCTTGTTGATGGTCCACAAGCCTGTTCTGCAAGATTGGGTAGCGGGTGCGCATGAGATTGTGCAGGATGCAGCAAGCTTCCACGATCCTCCTCACGGTCCCTGGGCGATGCTGCATGGTGGTGAGAAGTACCTGGAATCTGTTGGCCAGGATGCCAAAGGCATTCTCCACCACCCGCCTTGCCCTGGACAGCTTGTAGTTGAAGATCCTCTTTTCATGGGTGAGGAATCTGGAGGTGTAGGGCTTCATGAGGTAGGTTCTGAGGGAGACGGCGTCATCCCCCACGATGAAGTAGGGCACATCTTGCGTGTCGTTGGGCAGGGGGTCTGGATCTGGGAAGCCCACGATGATGTTGCCTTCCAGCCCCTCCTTGAGGTGACTGGCATTGTATACCTGGGCATCTGAAGATGAGCCGTAGCCTGAAGCATCGATGTACATGAACTTGTAGTCAGCATCGACCATGGCGAAGAGGATGATGCTGAAGAAGCCCTTGTAGTTGAAATAAGTGGACCCCGACTTGGCTGGAGCTTTGCAGGCCACGTGCTTCCCATCTATGGCTCCAACGGTGTGGGGGAAGTTCCACCTCTGATACCACTGCTCTGCAACTTTCTTCCATCCTTCTTCAGTGGAGGGGCACTGGAGGAGCTCCTCCTTGTATTCTTCGATGATGGCCTGCACCACTTCTCTGACCACAATGCTGATGGTGTTGTGTGGCACCCTCCAGCTGTACTGCATATTTTTGTAGGTGGTCCCTGAGGCCAGGTGGCGCAGAGTCAGTGCCACCTTGAGCCCAGGTTCCAGGCTGGGCCGGAAGTTGGTGTTTGCCTTGGTCAATCAGGGTGTCAGCTGCTGCACAACTTCGTCAAACATGGTTGGAGGCATCCTCATGAAGTTCTGGAACGCACGAGTGTCTTCATTCCTGACCTCCACCATCAGCTTGTTGTACAGTCCGTACTCTGCTCTTTTCCCGATCCATTTTCGGACCCAGACGCTTCTTGGCCGCCTCTTTTTCTTCCTGTAGTAGAGTTCATAGAGCTTGTAGATGGCTTCACACTGTTGCAGAAGGATGGCAGCTGCCAAAAGGACTGTGTTACGATCCACGATGGACATGACTGGATGCTGTGGAAGAGGAAGAGTAGATGAAGGCTGCAGAGGTCTGCACAGGTGGGCTGCTGGTCTGAAAGTGAGATACAGATGAGTTGCTCCCCCTTTTTATAGGCAGTATAGGTGTCCCTTTGCATCCTCTAGGCATCCTCTAGGCATCCTGTAGACATCCTTAATATCCGAGATAGGTTCCCTCTGCGAACGTTTTTTCAGTTTTAAATGCTTTGTTTCCGTGCTGCATCCATTCTGCATCCGTTCTGCATCCGTTCCGCTTCCTCCCTGCGTCTGAGCGGATGCGAGTTGCGCAGATGCACAGCGGATGCCTAGCGGATATAGCGGATGCGTAACGGATGCGTAGCGGATGCAGAACGGACGAACTGGATACATTTTCCGCGCAAAAGTTTTGGGCAACCCAAAACTTTTGGAGCGGATGAAACGTCAATAAACGGATGCTGGACAGATAGAGAGGAAGCAAAATGGAGGCAGTAAGTACATCGCGTTTTCAAACGGATGGCAAGCTTTTTTGTCCGTTTTACATCCTCTTTGCATCCGTTGGTTCAGTGTGACATGGGCTTAAGGCTTAGCTTTTGCTTTCAGGGGTTTAACGGGGCTTTTCAGCTTTTTGGCCGCCACTGAAGTAGGCTTTTTGACAGCTTTCTTCGCCCCGGCGGCACCTGCAGCCCTTTTCACCTTCTTGGCTCCTGCCAACTGCTGCTTGCAGGTCGCCTTTTCCTTTGGGTCGGACCACTTCTTGTTGAGCTTGAAGGAGCCTGAGGCACCCATGCCCTTGATCTGTAGCAGTGTCCCCTTGATAACTAGGCTCTTTAGGACTAACTTGAGGCGGTTGTTATTCTTCTCCACATTGTAGCCCAAGGCTGCCAGGGACTTCTTCAGCACGGCCAAGGAGAATATATTATATTGAAAACCGGTAGTCGGCCAAAATTTCAATTTCACGGCCAAGCAACTTTCATTCCGCCAAATTTCCGGCCAAATATATTTGGCTGGAGACATGGTTTTTTTTCACGGTCAGATTTCTATACGGCCAAATTTCTCGAATTTGGCCGGAAAAACGGCCAGATGGCAACCCTGGAGGAGGAGTTCCTCCAGGGTTGGAGGAATGGAGGAGGAGTGGAGGAGAAGGAGCGTCCCAGAGTTTTTAGCTCAGCCTTTCCAGAAGAGACTGAAGCACTTCCCATCTCTGGATGCTCTTAACAGCTCATGGGAGAAAAACAAGTGCTTACCTTTACACAATAAGTAGAGCACAAATATGCATAAGCTCAAGATTAGAAGCTTGGCTGGGAAACACACATACTACCTTAGCCCTTCGTGACTTGTTAATAAATAATTCACTTTAGTTTTATGGTTAGACATTAAAATATTTTATGCTGTAAAAATTGTGGTTCATATCACCTTGAAACTTGCTCTTTCTTACACCACATATAGTGATGGTATTATTATCCTTGCTATCAGTAGTAATCAGAGAATGGAGAAGAAAAAGAAAGAAGTATCTAATAAAGTCCTCAAGTTTAAAACAAAAGAAGTCAAACAAAAATATTTGTACAGGCTCATCAAACTTGGACAAAGCATAAAAAAACTGTTAAATAGAATCTCTGGACTTTCATGTATTTTAAGATTTGGTCACTTATAGTCCTCAAACAGCTTTAGCTCAAAATACCAATTACAGAAAAAATTGCCAATCCCTATATTTGAAACTTAAATGCCAGCTAAATAATTATTTCAACGAGTAATAAATGTTTTTACCATATTCACCAAAACGAAGAGATTCCCATTGCTGTCGTTCAACAACACTGCTTACTGCTCGGACACCAGCATAAATTACCAGCATTCCTAAAGTAGCGTCTAGCAGAAAATTGATAAGGTATCTGAAGGAATGAGAAAAACATACACAAATTTAAAGGTTGCTTTTTAAAATTGTGTAGCTTTGATGATTGAAATCTTCATCTACCAACATTTATTTTCAGTTTCTGAAAATACACTCCCATTTTCCAGTCTGAGCAATCAAAACATCTTAATAACAATAATGGCACTTCTATGTACACAGGTAAAGAACCTCAATTTTAGTATAGAATTAGAAGGTAACCGACAGCATATTATTCTTGCAGGTCATTCATACAGTTCTGGTAATAGGATCAGCTACTAAGGGTTTTTAATATATACTTCATAAAGCTATAAATCTGAGACAACAAAAAAAGGAGATGGCCTAATTGAAAAAGGAAGTCAATCTGAGCATTTTCCTTTTAATATAAAAATTGTAGCTTCTAATAAACAAACAGATATTCTCTGCTTCATTTAAAGCAGAAGCGATAATATTTTTAAACACAATTTTTAGCATAGCATGGATACACAGAGAGGAAAATGTGACATACTCATTAGCATGTTGCAGTTGGGTCAGCACAACCTAGATTCAAAACCTTGCTCAGCCATAAAGCTGATTAGATAACCTACCACGTGGAGCAACTGCATGAGTAAAAATTGGAGAGGAAACCACCACCCTGAGCTCTTTTGAAAAACAGCAGTTTAAACTACCACAACCAAAATTTCTGTTTAATTAATTTGCAAATGCTTGAGTACATAAAATATAGCACCAAAGAAAAATGCAATGCTTTATTTTTCTTTAAAAAATGTAATTAGGATATGAAAGCCTATAAACAAGACTCAGTAGCAAGAATAATTTGAGCAATTATTACATGTAAAAGCCAGCAGAGGTCACTGTTACTTCAGCAAATACAAAAGTGGACAATTGCTCTACAGTTGGCATGTTAGTCAGTTTTTGTGGCATTGTTTATGCCACTTGACAATGGAATGTAGTATACTGTCTAATTTTAATTTATTCATCAATTACAGCACCAAAGCAATAGCATGATGCTTTTCTGTAGATATTCTATCAACTTGATTTGAAGAACAGGCTAAACATAAATAAAAAGCTCTCTTGAGTTTGGACAATTTTATTTTAGCAAAAATATGGATACAGATTTCCACTAACTTCATCTTAGATTTTTTTTTTCCAATCTAGCCTACAAGTCTTGGGTTTTTTTTTTAAATGGAACCCCCATCAAAGAACCAATCAGATATAACTTTGTTCGTCTTTAGTTTTAATAAAATTAGTTAAGGTTAGCTAACAATTGCCAACTATCACAGGTATCAAGCTACTTGCTATATTTCAGAGCCTGGAGGCTCTTAAATTCAATAAAGCAGTGCTCCGGCAGCCCAAAACATCACCCAGAGAAATGAAGGAAAAGTTGATTCTGGGATATGAAAAGAAAAATGTATAACAGCCAAGGAATCAGGAGAAAAGTCCTAAAAGTCTTTCCAGAGGGCACTAGTCAATTTTCCACCATGACTACAAAAGTGTGTCTTCAACACTCCAGAGGAGATATTTTTGATCCTATATCAGGTTTAGCTAGTACTTTTATGGTAACATTATGCTGATTTTGAAAAATAAAACTTTGTGCAAATCTTGGCATTCTTGTTGGCTCAACTTCAGGAAGATTTTTCTCCACTTACAGTGAACAGGGATCCTCTTCAGTAAGGTCTGATAAATATACATTGGCAAAATGGATGAACATCATCCCTATGGCTTGTTTGGAAGTATCCAAAAACCTACAAAAATTAAGTTTTTAGACATCAAATTGAATAATTGTCTGCATATTTTAATTTATATAGTTATAATTTATATTTCATGAACCTCCTCCTCATCCACAAACATGGCTGACATTATAGTTTTATTATAGAATAAGGGCAAGAAGAATTATGGAGTTTCAGGTTTAGCTATGAGAGAGCAAAATACTGATATTAAAATTGCAAAACATTTAATGGCTTTTTGGAATCAAGACAAATTTCTCTTTAAATATTCACTTCTGAAATCATGCAAATTTCTTGATTGAGTGAAAGGACTAGCATCATTACACCACAACAGCCAGTGACAGTAATCAAACATTAGAATAAAATATACTTCTTATTGTTCTAGAATACGGGCCAATTTAAATGGGTTAGACTAAAACCTAGTTTTAACAAATGTACTGAACATGGGTAAAATAATAAGTGTACCTGTATGTACCTGTACCATACAGGTACACTTTATTTTCTCAATTGATATCCACAATCTTCAGTTACTGAGTGAAGCAGACATTAAGTGAGGTGTCACATGACTGCTTTGTTCAAACCTCTTGGTTGCAGTCATTAAGCAATCTCCTAGGTCAAGGGAGTCAAACTTGTATCATCACGGTGGCCTCACATGACATATCAGGACTTTCCCCTCCTTCACTAAACTGGGCGGGAGTGGGGCCAGCCCTGATGCATCTGGCCCATGGGCCACGAGTTTGACACTCCTCTCCTAGGCCATTAAGTGAATGGAGTAAAAGGGATTCAGCCCTATACAGGACCATAATCCTTTGGGAGGCAGCCCTTTCTCTCTCAAAGAAGCTGGCTAAAAGTTTTGTTCTGAAATCCAAGCAGGACTGGCATGGAAAATTTGCAGCCAGCCCCCAGAGAAAGAGAAGCCCCCTCTGGTTTCTGGGGGGCTGGTTGCAAACTCCTCATGCTGCAAACACTCCGTGCCAAGACACTGCTTGGATTTCAGCATGGACCTTTTCCAGTCAGAGGCAGTTCTTTCAGTGATGACCTTCCCTTCTGGCTTCTCCACTGACTTTTTGGGAAAGCTGGCAGGGAAGACTGCAAATGGCAATCACATGATAGTGGGAACCTGGGCAACCAGTCATACATGCAAAAGAATTTCTCTTCAGGCATACATTGCAAATCCTTTCATTTACTGCCCTTCTGATTTTGAATGGTCACTCCATACTACTTGAATGGAAGTTCTCTTGGATCTTAAGCTTGTTGTAGAACTGCCACCAGGAAAAATTATGAAGTTTTATTTTTTATTAAATAAACGTATATGCTTTCGGTTTAGCAATAAAGTAATATTAACTGTATTAATAAATAACTGTAATATGGAAAATAATGACACTTTCAATTGCCTTTTGGAAGCAAGACAATTAAAAAAATATTGTTGTAAATAGATGACTGAACAAAAAGTGGAATCTATATTGCCAATAACATTAACTTAAGTTTCTATTACTTATAGAGTATAACTGGCTACTCCTATATTTTAGCAAGATCTCCTCCTTTACAAAAGATAGAATGAAGACTTAATATTTATATAAATCATTGTCATATTAGATCTTTTATAATTAATTACTCCCAGCTTGCAAAAACAGTAGACATTTACCAAATTCTCCAAGGACGTCTTTCATGCTTTGGTTCTCTGAAACGTTTCACTGAAAGAAAATTAGCAATTATTAGTAGGGTATCAACTATTCCTCCACCCAGATGAAATGTACATGCAATGGTCGTATATTTATTGCAGATTGTATTGCAGATTGGAGTCTAAGGTTTAAGGATATATTTGTAAAATGATATGTTATTCAGTACCAAGATTCTCTGTTAGTAATTAAACCCAGGTATGTTCCTGTTAATGCACACTTTATTTCACCCTTGTCTTTTACAATCTACAATTCAATAAACAGAACCACTTTAAAACCAGTCCCATGGCTCATTTAGGGTAGGGTAAGACATTAATCATTCTATTAAAAGAAATGAGAAATTTTATGCAACTGAAAACAGCTAAGAAAACTATTTACAACAAATTGGCAATAAATACAATTGAAGGTCATAAGAAAAATCGAAGCAAACAATTAGCAGTGTCTTATTATTTCAACTAATGTGACCATTGTGAGCATTTGATCTTTAAAGCCAATACCTGAACTAGTAAAAAAAAGCACTCAATCCACTTTCCACCTGCATGATTCTAAAGAAACAGAAGAAGGTTCTAATGTATTTTTTTACTAGTTCAGAAATAACACTAAAGACACTATTTATTTATCAAAAACAAAGATTCAGTGATTGACCTGTTCATACATTTTGGCAAGTTTTAACAGGAAGATAAGTTGTTTCCAATTAGCAAGTTTTTAGGGCAGAATAATAGAGACAAAATCACGTAATTAAATCACAAATGCAAATAATAGATTTAGTAGGTTGGATACAAATGGAAAAAACATACATGAAGCAATAATACCTGTAAGATACACACACATGCACACACACACACACATTTCTCCCATTCAATCATCTTCAGTTCTCCATGTCAGGCTCCTGAAGTTTTCTTTGCAGGGTTTTTCAAAAGTGGTTTGCCATTTCTCCTTCCTAGGGCTGACAGAAGATGACTACTCCAAGATCACCAGCTGGATTTATGCTTAAGGTGGGACTAGTCTCTCAGTTCCTAGCTGGATGCCTTAATCGTTACTGTACACCAAACTGGCTCTCACAGAAATGCAGTTCAAACAGCACTTTCAAGAATATCAACATGCATTCTGAAAATGCATTCTAAACTGCTTGACAAAATGCAAGATAACTTATAAATAAAAGGGTATAAAAAAAGAAAAAAAATTAAACAAAACTACAGAAGGTCTCCTTACTTGTATACCATGCTTGGGAACAAAGTAGATTTATCTAATATCTCCCAGTCATTCATCTTGGTTAATATTTACAATGATAGTCCAAAATAAAGCAATTTTATTCTGTATTCTTCAGATTGCCCCTTACATCATCCAAATTCTTGCAATCTTGATTGTTCTCTCATCTATTAGTCACCAAAATCAAATAGAGCAGGGGTGTCAAACTTGCGGCATCACGTGACGTATCGGGACTTTTTCCCCTTCACTAAACTGGGTGTGGGTGTGGCTAGCGCATGATGCATCTGGCCTGTGGGCCCGCGTTTGACAGCCCTGAAATAAAGGATTGACATTCAGTTTATTATGACTGGAGCACCCATGATTCTTATTATCAGGGAAAAAAGTTTAAATATATAAGTATTATATCCAGCCTCTTGACTAATTATTTCCACATTATAGTCCATATATTTGAAAGAAAAAAAAATGAATTACTTAGAATTAATTCCCCTCAGCAAATTCTGAAACACTTTTCCCTTTAAATCTAAAAGCTTCATAACCAGTTTTTGAAAGGGTTTTAATAATAGCAAGAAACCAATCTTTCAGCCTTAGAAAATGAGCATTGTAATGGATTGGCCTTTTGCCAATATTTTAGCACTGCGCTTTGCCTGTTGTAACAAGTTAGAGGAACCAGAATAAACAAAAATCCATTTTTTGCTATGGTTTCTTCTTTCATAGTTTTTACTTGAAAAGCACAATTTCTATCCAAGTTCACCTAAATGCATCCTGATTTAACTACATTTGGAGTGTATAAATTAAAACATCTCCCTCTTTTCCTCCATGGAGACCAGATAAAAGTTTTGGTCAGGCTTTTAGATTCAGCACTATAGAACTTATGGCTGGCTATTGGCCACTCCAGATAAATTTTCCTGAATCAATTCAGGATCTCCAATAACTTCTACTTGGGAAAACCATCAATGTGTGTGAGTCTGCACACTTATATAGATGGAGGATGGGTTTCGATCCCCCTGCAGCTGATTTCTAGCAAGGGAATGTGTTTGCTTCTATTCCCCAGCACATAGTCTCAGAGCCCTATTAATCACTGCATCAGAGCTTAAAGCCCCAGTCCCACTGCACTTATGGGTGCAAAGAGGATGTAAAATGTTAAAAAAAGCTTGCCATCCGTTAGAAAACGCTATGCATCCGTTGTGTACTCACTGCATACGTGTTTCATACGCTCTATCCCTCGAGCATCCGTCCACTGAGATTTCATCCGCGCAAGAAGTTTTGAGCTGCACAAAACTTTGTGAGCGGATGAACTTTCCGCTGCGTATGATGTCCATCTGCGACATATATGGGCAACAAACATTCTATGTCCGTTATCATCCATTAAACGTCCGCTGTATCCTCTCTGCATCCACTGGCCATCCCCTCAACTCACATCCGTTGCAGCTGAAAATGGAAAGAGGGAGGAAACAAAAGGTACACGGAACGTCTACACAGCATTAGTAGCATGGAAATAGAAAGGATGTAAGCGTATGCATCTCATATATAAAGGATTAAAACGGACAAAACGTTTGTATCTGGGATGTATCTCGGATATTTAGGATGTCTGCAGTATGTCTAGAGTATGTAGAGGGACACCTAGTGGACAACCGATATTTTCCATAAAAAGGGGGAGAAAATCATCTGGATCGCTGGGATGGTGGACCATACAGTCCCACTATGCTTGTACTGGAGGTTAACCTATCCCACAACTATCCTTATCTATTCCACAAGCATGCAAAGGCTTAACCATTTTTTCAAAGTTTTCGCCAACACTTTATTAAGTAAAAAAAATGAACCAAGTAAACTAAGTGTCTTAAGCAAAGATAACCTTTATTAACTTTCTTAGGTAAACTTTATGACTTTATTAAATAAGCAAAATGAACCAAGTAAACTGTATTAAATGTGTTAAGGAAAGATAACCTTTATTAACTTTCTTAGGTGAACTTTATGACTTTATTAAAAAAGCAAAATGAACCAAGTAAAGTGTCTTAAGCAAAGATAAACTTAACAAGTAAACAACTCAGTCTCTGACACTATTCTCAGTCACTCAGAGTCATGTCCATGGTCTCAGCTGTTAAGCGGGCAGGGACTGTGGAGGTGGCTGTGGCTTGAGTGCTGGTCTGAGGCACCATTGGGGTGCTTGGCCCCAAGGGTACAATAGGTGGTGGTGTGTTCAGGAAGCTGTCCGAGAGCTGACTCAGTCCCGTGAGTTTGAGAGGCCCTTCATCAAGGATTTGAGATGTCAGGCCCAAGACTGATGACAGATTGTCCGCTGACGGGCTTGGCTGTGGGGTGGAGGAAGGAGGAATGTAGTGGGGCTGTCTGGTCTGCAGCTGGGTGAGGACTGGTGTCTGTGGCGTCCGATGAACCTGGGCCTGGACTGGGAAGGTCTGTTTTTGCTGTGGGAAGTCCTCGTAGTCATAGCCTTGGTAGGTGAGGGGCTGTTGAAAGCCGTGGAAGGGCTGTGACATCGCCTGGGGTGGAGGAGCAGACCTGGACTGGGTAGGAGCACCTTCAACTGGGCCTTGAGGGTTGTGCAGAAGTGCTGTGATCTTCTGCTTCATCACTTGGTACTGGGCCTCGGGCAGGTCCCTCAGGGTCTGGCTCATGTAGGTGATGAAGGTGTTCCGGCCCGAGGATGCTCTGTCCAAGTGGACCAACTGAGAGAGAAGTTCTGTGCTGGTCTTCATTGTGTCCCTGATCTCCAACAGCACATTGTGGTTCTGGCCCTCCAGTCTGCCTCTCTGCCTGCATCCTCTGGAGCTGGGGATGGGGGTGGGTTGGCCTCTGGTGGCTGCTGCTTCTTCCTCCATTTGTGACAGCAGGGCGTCATCCCCCACGGGATCCTCCAAGTCTGCCAGCATGGGGAGTGCAGCTGTCGGGGGAGTCTCTGCCCTCTGAAGACACCTGCCTGGACAGGGTAGCTGGCTCCTGGCTGGAAGAGGACTGGCTGTCTGTGGGCTGTCTGAGGGAGAGGGGTGTCAAAGGGGCTGCTCCTCAGTGGCAGATCTCACCCTCCAGGAAACTGCACTTGGCCATGACGCACATCTCCTGGTCAGTGAACTTGACAGCGGCCTGCCCGGATTTCTTGAGGTGTAGCTTGCCATACCAGGTGTGCATGTGTTTCCACCATCCAAGGAGTACTTCTGCAGTGTACCCCAGGCTCTCTGCCTTGTCTCTCCAAGCTGCCTGCTTCTTCTTGGTGTCCCGATACAGTCTGTGGCCCTTTCTCCAGAGGTACTCGTTCTCCCTCAGCCATTCCAGCACCTCATCCTCATGCTCCTTGGAAATGGTGTACTGTTTCCTCTCTCCCTTCTCCTTCCCTTGCCTCTTCCTCCCTCTGGCAGGGGCTTCTGCAGGGTCTTCAGGGGCTTGAGCAGCAGGGCCTTCAGGGGCTTGAGCAGCAGGGTCTTCAGGGGCTTGAGCAGCAGGGCCCTCAGTAGCAGGGCTTTGAGGCCCTTGGGGCTGGTCCACCATAGCAGCAGCAGCTTCAGAGTCAGTGCCAGGGGGTAGGATGCTGGTTCTGTCCTTCTTGCCAGGGCTGGAACAAGTAGGCACAGGCTTCCTCTTCTTGCCTGACTGACATGGTATTCCTGCTAGATGTATGTGGCAGCACATCTTTCCCCTGTATGCTAACTGCATGCGTGCTGCATCCTTTTATATCTGCAGAGCTGGCGCAATTCATACTCCCCGCATGCGCAGTGAACGCTTTGCATCCAATATACATCTGCGTGGCATTCCCTTTGTTTCCTATAGGTGTCTGTGATGCATCCGCTTCATCCGCTATGCATCCACCCCTTCCGCTATGTGTCTGCTTCGCAATTCTCCCCCGGAACTCCTTCGAAGGTATCATCCGCTTCCATCTGCTGTCATCCGCTAGGCTTCTTATGAACATCTGTTTAACATCCCCGCTACATACTACCCACGTCCATTCTATTCCGTTCTTTTCATGCAAATTTTCACCACTTTTTGGAGCGGATGACAACGAATGGAGCCACCGCCGAAATTTTGCTCGTCCGCTGTGTCCTTTATGCATACACTTTGCATCCATCAGCCAGTGGGACCTAGCCTTTAGATGGCAGTAAGAGGAAGGGGAGATGGAGAGACTATTGTTGTGTTACCACTGATATTAGGAAAAAAGAATAATAATTCTGATGTGGAAAGGATGTTAAATCCTCTGCTTTCCTTTCCCTAAAGCAGTCTTCGCTCAACCCAAATCTATTTTAACCGTCTCTTCACATCTGATGAGACAATCTATCTAGACTTTCAATTTATATCCCTTTAGGAATTCTCAAATTTATATTTTTCAGGAATGTGTTCTCCAAAGTCTCAATGTAGATAATTGCAATGCCTGAAGAATTCTGCCTGGCAGGCTTAGAAATGATATCTGCAACCATTATTTTTTTTTCACAATGTTGCTTCACACCAATCCTAATCAATGCCTTTCATTATCTTTCTGACAAATAAAGCAAGCTAAAGCTGCACAGGTGCTCAATAGGCATGAACAACTCATTGATCATCTGATTAGACAACTTTTTCCTGGATTTTTTTTTTGAAATTTTTTTGATGTCAAGCATAATCACCACTCATGCAGAGAAAGAAAAAACCCCAAAGATCCAAAACAAATAAATAAGCAGCAAATAAAGGGCATGTGCCATCTTAGCATAAAATGATTATCTGAAAAAGGGGGTAGACAAGGAGGAAAAGAAGAAGGGTAAAAAGGAAAGAAATTAGTTATAAGCAGGAGTGAAATTAATGAAAACACAGAGTTGAGATTTGAGTTTTAATTTGTTACATGAATTTAATTTGGGGACATACAGTAACTTTTCCCAAGCATGGAATAACTTCTAACTCAACAGAACATGGTCTTAAAAGCCCATGTGATGACCCAGGGTGGGATACAAAATAAACACAGTCACAAAAACAGGTGAAGCCCCTTTTATTCCTTCACTTTGCTTCAAAGCTCCAAATATCCTTGACTACAGACAAAAAACTCAAACTACACTGAAGCAATTAAGGGAACCAGGCAAGATAGGGGCTTGAAGATGTCCACAGATATCGGAACATACACTGGGAAGGACGCCCAACTCAGAGAGGAACGACAGACTAGAGATATTTCCACACTTTGTTTCCAGAATGGGCCCATACACATGTCTGTCCTTTTAACCAGTTCTCACAGCTGCAGTCCATGAAGAGGATCAAGGCCCTTTCCTCCCTGGTAGACCACACCATTCATGCCTCTCCCTTATCCTCTTCTCCCTGCCTGCTCTAGGATGGAGAGGGGATGGGCCTGGGTCTTCCTCTCACTGCCGGCTTCTGCCCTTCGCCAGCCTCCTCCACAACTTCCAGAGCCATACTTCCACTCCCTGTTGGCTGTTCCCCCTCTCCCTTGGAGTCAGTCTCCAACAGGGCCATGACAGCCCACAATTTATTTAGAGCATCTAATCTTATATTCTATATAAATAAGCAGGAATTTTAGAATTTTCCTTTTAGTAAATCATTTTTCTATGATCAAATATCCTACAACTCAATACCGCAGAATTTGAAGAGTTGAGATAAAATTACCCTATAATACAGGATCAGGAAGGACAGATCATGCCAACTGGTGAAAAGTTTAATGTGATATGTTGACTTTCCAGAAAACCAAATTTAGGAAACCTAATAACCATGTTTTCCTACACAGGTAATCCTCGACTTACAATGATTTGTTTAGTGACCATTTGAAGTTACAATGGCACAAAAAAGTAACTTATGACCGGTTTTCACAGTTATGATCATTGCAGTACCCCTATAGTCATGTGAACAAAATTCAGGTGCTTGACAACTGATTCGTATTTATGATGATTGCAGTGTCCTGGGTAATGTGATCAGCTTTTGTGACCTTCTAACAAGCAAGGTCAATGGGAAGCCACATTCACTTAAAAACTGTTATTTTAATTTAACAACTCCAGTGATGCACTTAACTGTGGCAAGAAAGGTAATAAAATGGGACAAAACTGAATGAACAAACGTCTCACTTAGCAACATGAATTCTGAAGTCAACTGTCAGTCTTCAAGATCTTCTGCTAGTGCTTTGCATCTTTTCGACTGCCATAAGTAACAAGGGGGGTGGAAAAGGGAGGTAGGAATAGCTGGGGAAGTGAGCTGGAG